>CM022300.1:113516670-114113183 GCA_011799875.1 Thinopyrum elongatum
CCGCGCCACCCATGGCATCCACTCCGTCCGGCATGGCCGCGGCGCCCGGAGCCCGCAATCATGGACGAAGGGACCTTCAAAGCTGGGAACGGTGCCGCCGCTCCGCCCTTCTTCATGGGATCGAAGGATGATGCAGAAGGATGATGAAGATCGACGCGCTGGTTACTGCTTCGGTTCGTACACGCGACGCCCCCTACCTGGCGCGCCAAGATGTCGGCGTGGAAGCACGGTCACCTATGGGGCAGGGCTGCCCTTTTGTGGTTCGGCAAGGGGACGGTCATGATACGTCTCCGTCGTATCTACTTTTCCTAATGCTTTTGCTCTTGTTTGGACACTAATTCCATGATTTGAATGAAACTAACCCGGACTGACGTTGTTTTCAGCAGAACTACCATGGTATGTTTTTGTGGAGAAATAAAAGTTCTCGGAATTGGACAAACTTTTTGGAGAATTATTTCAGAATAATAAAAAAAATACTGGAACCAGAACCACCGAAGGGGGGACCCTGGTGCCCATAAGACACCAGGGCGCGCCACCCCCCAGGCGCGCCTTAGTGGGTTGGGGGGCCCTCGGGGCTCCGCTGACCCTAATTCCAACACTATAAATTCCTATTTTTGGAGAAAAAATAAGAGAGGAAGTTTCATCGCGTTTCACGATACAGAGCCATCGCCCCCTCCTGTTCTTCATCGGGAGGCTAGATCTGGAGCCCGTTCGGGGCTCCGGAGAGGTGAATCTTCGGTCTTCGTCATCACCAACCCTCCTTCATCACCAATTCCATGATGCTCCCCATCGGGAGTGAGTAATTCCTTCATAGGCTCGCTGGTTGGTGAGGAGTGGATGAGATTCATCATGTAATCGAGTTAGTTTTGTTAGGGCTTGATCCCTAGTATCCACTATCTTCTAAGATTGATGTTGCTATGCCTTTACTATGCTTAATGCTTGTCACTAGGGCCTGAGTGCCATGATTTCAGATCTGAACCGTTTATGTTTTCACCATTATATCTATGTTCTAGATCCGATCTTGCAAGTCAGATGCACCTATTATGTGTTATGATCCGTAAACCCCAGTGTGACAATATTGGGACACTTTTCGGTGATGACCATTGTTTGAGGAGTTCATGTATTCATTATGTGTTAATGTTTGTTCCGGTTCTCCATTAAAAGGAGGCTTAATATCCCTTAGTTTCCTTATGGAGCCCGCTGCCATGGGAGGGTAGGACAAAAGATATCATGCAAGTTCTTTTCCATAATCACGTATGACTATTTACGAATACATGCCTACATTAGATTTATGAACTGGAGCTAGTTCTGTGTCGCCCTAGGTTATGACTGTATATGATGAATATTATCCAACGTAATCACCGATCCAATGCTCACGAGTTTTCCACATATTGTTCTTGCTAAGTTACTATTGCAATTGCTACTATACAACTGCTACAAAATTGTTACTAGTGTTACCATTACCACTGCTATTATCACACTACTATCAAGCTATCATATTACTGTGCTACTAATCACTTTGCTACAGATATTTAATCTCCAGGTGTGGTGAATTGATAACTCAACTGCTAATACCTAAAATATTCTTTGGCTCCCCTTGTGTCGAATCTATAAATTTGGGTTGAATACTCTACCCTCGAAAACTGTTGCGATCCCCTATACTTGTGGGTTATCAAGACTTTTTCTGGCGCCATTGCCAGGGAGCATAGCTATATTGTGGAGTCACTTGGGTTTATTATCTATCTATCAAATGAAGAATCCGAGAGATCCAAGAACTAAGATCATTCCCTCTAAGACGAGGGGAGGTAAGGAACTGTCATCTAGCTCTGCACTTGATTCACCTTCTGTTTTGAATAGACTTGCAACACCACCACATGCTATAATCTTGATATGTCACGAGTTGTTGATGATGCTACTTCTGTTATGAATGATAATTATGCTGATGCTAGTAGCTTGCTTGATGATAATGTACCACTGGTGGTGAATTTCTTGATGAACAACCTGCTAGAGCTAAAGAGAATGAAATTGCTGAAACTGATGAAATTATTGAAACGGTGACTATGAAACACCTATTAGACCTAGCTCTCCTAGATTTGAAATGCCTAAGAAACCTAAGGGTTATGTTATGGATGAGGAGATAGCTAGAGACTTTCTTGCTTGCAAGATAGAGATGATTCTAAGACTATTATGCAAACTGAAAGAAAAATCTTTGAATGCTAGAATGAAATGTGATCCTAAGTTTGCTACTTCACCTATCTTTGTTACCGATAAGGAATATGAATTCTCTGTCGACCAGAGTAATTACTTTGGTTCAATCTCATCCTTTCCATGGCTATGAAACTGAAACTGTTGTGGCACATCTACTAAATTAAATGATATAGCAACCCTATTTTCTCATGATGAGAAAATTCGCTACTATTATATTCTCAAGTTTTTCCGTTCTCATTAAAGGGTGATGCTCAGATATGGTACAATCTCTTGCTCCTAGTTGTGTACGTAGTCCCCAGGATATGATTTACTACTTCTGAAAATATTTTCCCACTCATAAGAAACAAGCTGCCTTATAGTAAATATTTAACTTTGTGCAAATGAAGAAGAGAGTCTCCCAAAAGCTTGGGGGAGGCTTCTCCAATTACTTAATGCTTTGCCTGATCATCCTCTTAAGAAAAATGAAATACTTGATATCTTCTATAATGGACTAACCGATGCATCTAGGGACTTCCTAGATAGTTGTGCTGGATGTGTTTTCAGGGAACGAACTATTGAACAAGCTGAGGAATTATTGAACAATATATTGAAGAATTATGATGATTTGACTCTTCCTGAACCACCGCCTAAACCCACTCCGAAGAAGACGGGTATCTTATTTCTCAGTCTTGAAGATATGCAAGAGGCAAAGAAATGTATGAACGGAAAAGGTATTAAAGCTGAGATGTTAAGAATTTACCACTTATTGAAGAAATACATGGCCTTGATACACCACCACCCACAGGTGGTAGAGGTAAATTCTTTATTAAAGTTTGATGCAGGTGACATCCCTTATAGTAAACATCCTAGCCAATGCTTATATGAATTTTATAATTACATTAGAAAGCAAGATCACTTCAATGCAAATGTTATGAAACAATTAAAACAAAATTCTGATATGATTGCTCGCTGAGTGACTTGTTATTTAGAATCATTAATGATGTTAGAGGTATAGGAAAACATGCCTCTATGGTTCAAACTCGGCTAGAACAAGTTGCTAAATCTCAAAGAGAACTACTTAGTGAAATGAACAATAATATGAATGATTATGTTGTTAGAGTAGCAACTAGAGGAGGCAAAATGACTCAGGAACCACTTTATCCTGAGGGACACCATAAAATAAGTAAACAAGACTCTCAAAGAGTTAATGCTGATGCACCTAGTCCATCTAAAAAGAAAAGAAAAAAAGAAAAATGATAGGACTTTGCATACCTCTAGTGAACCTGAAATAGAAAACCTCCCGAGGATACTAATGATGTCTTTATCTCTGATGCTGAAACTCAATCTGGTAATGACATTCATCTACTGATAATGATGATGTTCATGTAGACACTCAACCAGACAATGAAAAAGAACCAGATAATGATGTTGAGATAGAACCAATTGTTGATCTTGATAACCCACAACCTAAAAATAAATGATATGATAAAAGAGACTTTGTCGCTAAAAACATGGTAAAGAAAGAGAACCATGGGTTCAGAAACCCATGCCCTTTCCACCTAAACCATCTAAGAAAAAGGATGATGAAGAATTTGAATGCTTTGCTGAACGCTTAGGCCAGTCTTTTTGCGCACACACGTGACTGATATTTTAAAGATGGCCCCTTATGCTAAATACATGAAAGAGATTGTCACTATAAAAGGAAAATACTAGAAGCTGAAATCTTTACCATGCTTGCTAACTATTCCTTTAAGGATGGAGTACCTAAAAAACTTGGAGACCCGGGGATACCAACTATACCTTGCTCCATCAAAAGAAATTATGTCAAAACTGCTTTGTGTGATTTAGGAGCTGGTGTTAGTGTTATGCCTTTCTCTTATATAAAATACTTGATTTGAACAACTCACACCTACTGAAATATCTTTGCAACTGGCTGACAAATCAACTGCTATATCTATCGATATTTGTGAGGATGTGCCTGTTGTTGTTGCAAATGTTACTATCTTACCAAACTTTGTTATACTTGAGATGCCCACAACTGTTGTCTCTTTATACCTGCTTTGACTCATCCGGCTATATTCGCAAGAAAACTCCCACTTAAGGTCCTACCCAATCCACTGAAAACGTAGCTCAGTCCTTATCTCGCCCCAAACCGAGGAATTGAATTCAATCTTACTTATTCACCCATAAAGCTTCTGAACAGTCACCTCATCTTGCACACTGCTGACTACCCATCAAGCGCAATCATAATCATTACTTCTCTGCAGGTCCCTCCCTGTCTTCCTGTTCCAATTACCCCTAGCGCTCTACAAAATCTCCTCTAGTGATCCTTTGCCAGTTTCATGACCCAGAGGACGATAAAAGTTGATTATCCTTGGTAGACCCTTATTGAATACTACAGGGGCTATATATGTGGCCAATAAATGCAAAGTCCACTTTTCATATCTGGTAATGAGCATACGGTTCGCACGTGTCGAGAGAAACAATTCCAAGTGAATGGTATTAATGTTATTGAAAAATCTCCGACACTCACTATGCGGAGTTTTCAAACTACCTTACCTATGCCAAAAAGAAATATGACAATACTTGCTGTTGGGGATATGCATATCCCCGTTGAGGGTAAACTAGTTGTTTTCGAAACGTGTTCGGTTCATGGGCTAATCGGAAAAGTGGTTGTTAATAAGACTTGATCACCTTTAATAGATCAATTTTGAGAGGTTGAAGTTGAATGAATTAATTAAGGCATAACCTTATGCTCCACACCTTTTGTTTTTGTTTTTCTTAGTTTAAATAAATAAAAAGCCATGTTTTGCGTTTTCTGAATTTTCTATGCACATAAAAAAGTGCCCAAAAATAAAAGTGGGAGCTATGGTGATTTTTTCTGGAGGTAGGAGATGACATGGGCTAAAGGGATAAGTGAGAGGGGCCACATGGGGCCCACAAGACACCAGGGACACCCCCCCCTCTGATGTTATTTGTACCAGAAATTCAGAAATATTCAGAAAAAATCGTATTAAAATTTCAGGGCATTCTGAGCACTTTTATTTTTGGGCACTTTTTTATTGCATAGAAAATTCAGAAAACAGCAAAAACATGGCATTTTATTTATTTAACTAAGAAAAACAGAAAACAAAAGGTGGGAGCAGAAGGTTATGCCTACTAAATTCATCAACTTCATACCTCTCAAAAATGATCTATTAATAAGGTTGATCAAGTCTTATTAACAACCACTTTCGATTAGCATGAAACCGAACAACTTTCGTAAAACACTAAGTTACCTCAACGGGGATATGCATATCCCCAACAGCAAGTATGTCATATTTCTTTTTGGCAGTAGGTAGAGGTAGTTGAAAACTCCCAATAGTGAGTGTCGGAGATTTTTCAATAACATTAATACCATTCACTTGGAATTGTTTCTTCGGAAAGTGCACCGTATGCTCATTACCATTGATATGAAAAGTGACTTTGCATTTATTGCAATCAATAATAGCCCCTGTAGTATTCAAAAAGGGTCTACCAAGGATAATCAACATGTTATCGTCCTCGGGCATCTCAAGTATAACAAAGTTTGGTAAGATAGTAACATTTGCAACAACAACAGGCACATCCTCACAAATATCGATAGATATAGCAGTTGATTTGTCAGCCAGTTGCAAAGATATTTCAGTAGGTGTGAGTTTGTTCAAATCAAGTATTTTATATAAAGAGAAAGGCATAACACTAACACCAGCTCCTAAATCACACAAAGCAGTTTTGACATAATTTCTTTTGATGGAGCAAGGTATAGTTGGTATCCCCGGGTCTCCAAGTTTTTTAGGTACTCCATCCTTAAAGGAATAGTTAGCAAGCATGGTAAAGATTTCAGCTTCTAGTATTTTCCTTTTATTAGTGACAATCTCTTTCATGTATTTAGCATAAGGGGCCATCTTTAAAATATCAGTCACGTGTGTGCGCAAAAAGACTGGCCTAAGCGTTTCAGCAAAGCATTCAAATTCTTCATCATCCTTTTTCTTAGATGGTTTAGGTGGAAAGGGCATGGGTTTCTGAACCCATGGTTCTCTTTCTTTACCATGTTTTCTAGCGACAAAGTCTCTTTTATCATATCATTTATTTTTAGGTTGTGGGTTATCAAGATCAACAATTGGTTCTATCTCAACATCATTATCTGGTTCTTTTTCATTGTCTGGTTGAGTGTCTACATGAACATCATCATTATCAGTAGATGAATGTTCATTACCAGATTGAGTTTCAGCATCAGAGATAAAGACATCATTAGTATCCTCGGGAGGTTTTTCTATTTCAGGTTCACTAGAGGTATGCAAAGTCCTATCATTTTTCTTTTTCTTTTCTTTTTAGATGGACTAGGTGCATCAGCATTAACTCTTTGAGAGTCTTGTTTACTTATTTTATGGTGTCCCTCAGGATAAAGTGGTTCCTGAGTCATTTTGCCTCCTCTAGTTGCTACTCTAACAACATAATCATTCATATTATTGTTCATTTCACTAAGTAGTTCTCTTTGAGATTTAGCAACTTGTTCTAGCCGAGTTTGAACCATAGAGGCATGTTTTCCTATACCTCTAACATCATTAATGATTCTAAATAACAAGTCACTCAAGCGAGCAATCATATCAGAATTTTGTTTTAATTGTTTCATAACATTTGCATTGAAGTGATCTTGCTTTCTAATGTAATTATAAAATTCATATAAGCATTGGCTAGGATGTTTACTATAAGGGATGTCACCTGCATCAAACTTTAATAAAGAATTTACCTCTACCACCTGTGGTGGTGGTGTATCAAGGCCATGTATTTCTTCAATAAGTGGTAAATTCTTAACATCTTCAGCTTTAATACCTTTTCCGTTCATACATTTCTTTGCCTCTTGCATATCTTCAAGACTGAGAAATAAGATACCCGTCTTCTTCGGAGTGGGTTTAGGCGGTGGTTCAGGAAGAGTCAAATCATCATAATTCTTCAATATATTGTTCAATAATTCCTCAGCTTGTTCAATAGTTCGTTCCCTGAAAACACATCCAGCACAACTATCTAGGAAGTCCCTAGATGCATCGGTTAGTCCATTATAGAAGATATCAAGTATTTCATTTTTCTTAAGAGGATGATCAGGCAAAGCATTAAGTAATTGGAGAAGCCTCCCCCAAGCTTTTGGGAGACTCTCTTCTTCAATTTGCACAAAGTTAAATATTTACTATAAGGCAGCTTGTTTCTTATGAGTGGGAAAATATTTTCAGAGAAGTAGTAAATCATATCCTGGGGACTACGTACACAACTAGGAGCAAGAGTATTGTACCATATCTGAGCATCACCCTTTAATGAGAACGGAAATAACTTGAGAATATAATAGTAGCGAATTTTCTCATCATGAGAAAATAGGGTTGCTATATCATTTAATTTAGTAAGATGTGCCACAACAGTTTCAGTTTCATAGCCATGGAAAGGATGAGATTGAACCAAAGTAATTAACTCTGGGTCGACAGAGAATTCATATTCCTTATCGGTAACAAAGATAGGTGAAGTAGCAAACTTAGGATCACATTTCATTCTAGCATTCAAAGATTTTTCTTTCAGTTTGCATAATAGTTTCTTAAGATCATCTCTATCATTGCAAGCAAGAAAGTCTCTAGCTATCTCCTCATCCATAACATAACCCTTAGGTTTCTTAGGCATTTCAAATCTAGGAGAGCTAGGTCTAATAGGTGTTTCATAGTCACCAGTTTCAATAATTTCATCAGTTTCAGCAATTTCATTCTCTTTAGCTCTAGCAAGTTGTTCATCAAGAAATTCACCCAGTGGTACATTATCATCAAGCAAGCTACTAGCATCAGCATAATTATCATTCATAACAGAAGTAGCATCATCAACAACTCGTGACATATCAAGATTAATAGCATGTGGTGGTGTTGCAAGTCTATTCAAAACAGAAGGTGAATCAAGTGCAGAGCTAGATGACAGTTCCTTACCTCCCCTCGTCTTAGAGGGAATGATCTTAGTTCTTGGATCTCTCGGATTCTTCATAGTGATAGATAGATAATAAACCCAAGTGACTCAACAAATATAGCTATGCTCCCTGGCAATGGCGCCAGAAAAAGTTCTTGATAACCCACAAGTATAGGGGATCGCAACAGTTTTCGAGGGTAGAGTATTCAACCCAAATTTATAGATTCGACACAAGGGGAGCCAAAGAATATTTGTAGGTATTAGCAGTTGAGTTATCAATTCAACCACACCTGGAGATTAAATATCTGTAGCAAAGTGATTAGTAGCACAGTAATATGATAGCTTGATAGTAGTAGTGATAATAGCAGTGGTAATGGTAACACTAGTAACAATTTTGTAGCAGTTGTAATAGTAGCAATTGCAATAGTAACTTAGCAAGAACAATATGTGGAAAACTCGTAGGCATTGGATCGGTGATTACGTTGGATAATATTCATCATATAACAGTCATAACCTAGGGCGACACAGAACTAGCTCCAGTTCATAAATCTAATGTAGGCATGTATTCCGTAAATAGTCATACGTGATTATGGAAAAGAACTTGCATGATATCTTTTGTCCTACCCTCCCATGGCAGCGGGCTCCATAAGGAAACTAAGGGATATTAAGGCCTCCTTTTAATGGAGAACCGGAACAAAGCATTAACACATAATGAATACATGAACTCCTCAAACAATGGTCATCACCGAAAAGTGTCCCAATTATTGTCACACTGGGGTTTACGGATCATAACACATAATAGGTGCATCTGACTTGCAAGATCGGATCTAGAACATAGATATAATGGTGAAAACATAAACGGTTCAGATCTGAAATCATGGCACTCAGGCCCTAGTGACAAGCATTAAGCATAGTAAAGGCATAGCAACATCAATCTTAGAAGATAGTGGATACTAGGGATCAAGCCCTAACAAAACTAACTCGATTACATGATGAATCTCATCCAACTCCTCACCAACCAGCGAGCCTATGAAGGAATTACTCACTCCCGATGGGGAGCATCATGGAATTGGTGATGAAGGAGGGTTGGTGATGACGAAGACCGAAGATTCACCTCTCCGGAGCCCCGAACGGGCTCCAGATCTAGCCTCCCGATGAAGAACAGGAGGGGGCGATGGCTCTGTATCGTGAAACGCGATGAAACTTCCTCTCTTATTTTTTCTCCAAAAATAGGAATTTATAGTGTTGGAATTAGGGTCAGCGGAGCCCCGAGGGCCCCCCAACCCACTAAGGCGCGCCTGGGGGGGTGGCGCGCCCTGGTGTCTTATGGGCAGCCAGGGTCCCCCCTTCGGTGGTTCTTGGTTCCAGTATTTTTTATTTATTCTGAAATAATTCTCCAAAAAGTTTTGTCCAATTCCGAGAACTTTTATTTCTCCACAAAAACAATACCATGGTAGTTCTGCTGAAAACAACGTCAGTCCGGGTTAGTTTCATTCAAATCATGGAATTAGTGTCCAAAACAAGAGCAAAAGCATTAGGAAAAGTAGATACGACGGAGACGTATCATGACCGTCCCCTTGCCGAACCACAAAAGGGCAGCCCTGCCCCATAGGTGACCGTGCTTCCACGCCGACATCTTTGGCGCGCCAGGTAGGGGGCGTCGCGTGTACGAACCTGAAGCAGTAACCAGCGCGTCGATCTTCATCATCCTTCTGCATCATCCTTCGATCCCATGAAGAAGGGCGGAGCGGCGGCACCGTTCCCAGCTTTGAAGGTCCCTTCGTCCATGATTGCGGGCTCCGTGGGCGCCGCGGCCATGCCGGACGGAGTGGATGCCATGGGTGGCGCGGTCGCCGTTGACAGTGCGGCTGTCACTCCCGCCGCAACCCCTTTCGAGCATGGAACGCCGCAACAGCGACACAGGGGCGGATGATCTGATTGTCGATGAGCCACCCCCGACAGCGCGAGCATTCACCTTGCAGGGATGAGCATTCAGCTAAGCCACGGGCCACGGCAAATCCATCGGGCCTCCGCCCAGCTCTACGGACCAACATTGTTGCAGAAAGGAACCGCGGCAAGGCATATTCCATCCTATCCCGGCAAGTCTCGCCACACATCGCGGTACATTGCAATCATATTGCATGTGGATTAAGTACTGACTTCTGTGTGCAAGACTTCCAAGGAAAGGAGGGATTTGCGCCTCCGCGATAGCAACAATTACAAAATTGAGAAAAGATAAGTTGTGAAACCTTTTTAGTTTCAGGCTCTTTTATTTATCCTTTGTGACTCCTTTAGTTTAAACCCTGGCACTTGTATGAGATATCCGTAACGTGAAGGGACTCTTCCATGATTGCTTGCGCCCTCGTCTATTTCGAGTCTGCTCAACAGTCCAGGCAGCCATATCGAGAACGTCGAAGGGAAACTTGCCGATGGCACCTACGCCTGCAGGAAGCTAGGGGTCTGCCCCCAGAGCACCACAACTAGTGTCCGCCCCGGCAAGCTCCCAGCATGCGTAGGATCCATAATCATACAAGAACAATGGGCAAGATAAACTTAAAGGATAGCATCAGTTCATACAACTACTTGATAACCCACAAGTATAGGGGATCACAACAGTTTTCGAGGGTAGAGTATTCAACCCAAATTTATAGATTCGACACAAGGGAAGCCAAAGAATATTTGTAAGTATTAGCAGTTGAGCTGTCAATTCAACCACACCTGGAGAATAAATATCTGCAGCAATATGATCAGTAGCACAATAATATGATAGTTTTGATAGCAGTGGTAACAGTAGCAACAACGGTAACAGTGATAGCAATGATTTTGTATCAAGTGTAACAGTAACAGCAGCAGTAGTAACTTAGCAAGAACAATATGTGGAAAATTCGTAGGCATTGGATTAGTGAATTCGTTGGATGATATTAATCATATAACAGTCATAACCTAGGGCGATACAAAACTAGCTCCAGTTTATAAATATAATGTAGGCATGTATTCCGTAAATAGTCATACGTGCTTATGGAAAGAACTTGCATGACATCTTTTGTCCTACCCTCCCGTGGCAGCGGGGTCCATAAGGAAACTAAGGGATATTAAGGCCTCCTTTTAATAGAGAACCGGAACAAAGCATTAACACATAGTGAATGCATGAACTCCTCAAACTGCGATCATCACCGAAAAGTATCCCGATTATTGTAACCCCGGGGTTTATAGATCATAACACGTAATAGGTGAATATGACTTGCAAGATCAGATCTAGAACATAGATATAATGGTGAAAACATAAACGGTTCAGATCTGGCACTCGGGCCCAAGTGACAAGCATTAAGCATGGCAAAGTCATAACAACATCAATCTCAGAACATAGTGGATACTAGGGATCAAGCCCTAACAAAACTAACTCAATTACATGATGAATCTCATCCAACTCCTCACCGACCAGTGAGCCTACGAAGGAATTACTCACTCCCGGTGGGGAGCATCATGGAATTGGCGATGGAGAAGGGTTGGTGATGACGAAGACCAAAGATCCCCCTCTCCGGAGCCCCGAACGGGCTCCAGATCTGGCCTCCCGATGAAGAACAGGAGGGGGCGGCGGCTCCGTATCATGAAACGCGATGAAACTTTCTCTCTGATTTTTCTCCAAAAATAGGATTTTATAGAGTCGGAATCAGGGTCTACGGGGCCACAAGGTGGGAACAACCCACCTGGGCGCGCCTGGAGGGGGGCACGCCCTGGTGTGTTGTGCTCACCCAGGGGCCCCCTCCGGTGTTTCTTGGCTCCAGTATTTTTTATATATTCTGAAATAATTCTCCAAAAAGTTTCGTTCCATTCCGAGAACTTTTATTTCTGCACAAAAACAACACCATGGTAGTTCTACTGAAAACAGTGTCAGTCCGGGTTAGTTTCATTCAAATCATGCAAATTAGAGTCCAAAACAAGAGCAAAAGCATTAGGAAAAGTAGATACGACAGAGACGTATCAACTCCCCCAAGCTTAAACCCTTGCTTGTCCTCAAGCAATTGAGTTGACAAACTGAAAGTGATAAAGAAAACTTTTATGAACTCTTTTGTTCTTGTTTACATAAATAAGCTTTAGTAGCACCTAGGTTTTCAACAAAGATTATGACTAACCATGTCAACAATAACTCTCAGAAATTATATTAACTCATATCAATGGCATAAGCAACTAGCGAGCAATAATAAAATATCTCAAATAACAACACTTTGTCAAAACAATCGTGATATAATATGACAACAGTGGTATCTCGCTAGCCCTTTCTGAGACCGCAAAACATAAATGCAGAGCACCTCCAAAGTTCAAGCATCGACTAAACATTGTAATTCATGGTAGAAAAGATCCAGTCATGATGCATCCAACATTAACTATGCACAATGCATGAGGATGACAATAGTGCTCTCAGATCTGGCGCTTATTTGAGAAGGTGATGACTCAACATAAAAGTAAATAGATAGTCCCTTCGCAGAGGGAAGTAGGGATTTGCAGCGGTGCGAGAGCTCAAAGTTTTTTAAAACAAAGATAAATGTAATTTTGGGAATGCACCCTTCCTGTTTACTTCACGACAAAAAGTTATCAATATCTTCCATGCTAAACACATTAGTGATGTTTCCCAAGCGATAAAAGTAAAGGTTTACTCCCCCTCCACCAACAAACACACTCCACGGCTAGCCGAATCCAGGGGTACCGTCCATACCAACATCAGTCCTAGGGGAATTTTGTTTAATTATTTACAATTTTTTATTTCAGGACTGGGAATCCCTATTACCGTCGCTCTCATGCAAGGACGAGTGAATAAACACTCATCATGAGAATAACGTGCTTAGCATGGAAGATACCGACTACCCCCTGTCGCTCTATGCAAATACCAAACTTTATTTGAAGTTTTTAGAGGTGGCACATGCAAATTTACTTGGGACGGCAGGGTAATACCACATATATGTAGATATGGTGGACTCATCTGGAATAACTTGGGTTTTAGGATTTTGATGCACAAGCAGTATTCCCGCTTAGTACAGGCGAAGGCTAGCAAATAGGTTGTGAAGCAGCCAGCTAGAGAGCGAAAATGGTCGTGAACATGCGTTATGTATAATTAAAATTGAATACTAGCATGAGTAGGATATGGACACCATGAACATAAATATTGTAGAGGCTATGTTGGTTTTGATTCAACTACATGCATGAACATGTGCCAAGTCAAGCCACTTGAGACATTCAGAGGAGGATACCATATCATCATACTACATCACAATCATTTTAATGCATGTTGACATCCAAGATAGATTATTATCCACTCCTAGCTAGTTAAGCATGGCATGAGAAACTATAATCTCTAATTGTCATTGCAAACATGTTTGATCATAATACGCTGAATCATGGATACTAGGTTAAAGATATTTACAAAAACAGAACAAGTTGAGTTCATGCCCGTTTCTCTCTTCCACAGCTAGTTCATCAAATATCGTCATTATTGCCTTTCACTTGCTCGACCAAATTATATGAAAATAATAATAGTGCAAGAGTGCCGTGGACTAAGCTGGAATCTGCAAACATTTTATTCAAAAGGAGAAGACAAGGTAATATGGGCTCTTTGTTAGATCAATAGAAATGCAAATGAGAGCCACTCAACATTTTCATCGTGGTCTTCTCCTCGGTACGACTCAATAAAAAGAAGAGAATTTCAGAGAAACACACTGAAATATTTTTGGAGTTTTTATTTTTCTTGAAGAAAGCAAATTAAAGAAAAAAAACGAGAAAAACTATTTACACGGGAAAGCTCCCAACAAGCAAAAGAAGAACAAGGAAATCTTTTTGGGTTTTCTTTCTAATACTACAACTAACTAAACTATAAATAAGAACCAGAAAGAAGTAAGAAACATTTTTTGGATTTTCTCAAAGTTTTTTCAAACACACAAGAAGAAAGTGAGAAAATAAATCTAGCATGGATAATACAATGAAAAAGTGTGAACACCGACAACTGGAATGAAATGTGAGAACATGAATGTAATGCCGGTGGAAATACATACTCCCCCAAGCTTAGGCTTTTGTCCTAGCTTGGTAATCACCATTCGTGGCCTGCATAATAATCATAGTGATAGCTCACGGAGGCCCTTGGTGCAGCCTCCTCATCCTGGCAAGCTGCCTCGATCGCCGCCTTGTACGCGCGGGCCTCACTCTCAAGAACATAGTGTCTTCTTTTGCTGTCAAAATCAAAGAGAGTAGGCGCAGGTAAAGCAATATGCACAATGGATTTTTTTTTTATTGAACCTCAAATTATAAGTATAATCAGTGATTTTGCCCTTAAGGAATTTATGGTGTTTCATGGCATCAAAGTCTAAGTACTGAGTACGCAAGATGGGGTCATGAGGCAGAGGTGTAACATCCACCTCTTTAGCTAAACGAGAAGCATAAATCCCACCATAAAAATAACCACTACCAGCGTTGTGTTGCAATCTGCGTGCAACAATCGCTCCAAGATTATAACATTTAATTCCGGTCAGAGCAGTGTGTATGAGACTCATGTCAGGGGCACATAGTGTGCTGCAATCCTGCTTGCCCACAATGCATTTTCCATTAAAGAGTGCAAAGTATTGAATTGATGGGAAATAAATACTTTTTATTCTACCTTGTGTCACTCCTCTATCCTCAGTGTAGCAAAGACTAGTCAAAAATGACTCATACTCAGATCTTGGTGGCTCGTCTAGTGAACCCCAAAATGGAATTTTACAAATACCACAAAACACTTCTAGAGGCATGGTAAATGGACGGTCATAAAGTTTAAACGAAACACTAGACTCACGATGATGAAATTTAAATTCTTTAGTAAACGATTCTGTGAGGCTGAGATGCTGGTTGCACTTATCTTCAATGTAGGGACCGAGCTCGGCGTTGTGAACATATTGCTCAAATTCTTCTTTCATACCTGCACTCACCATAAAGTCGTTGCACAACCATAGGCATGATTTCATAGCGGCATCCTGTATTGAACTTTCACTTGGTTCAACATAAGATCGATGCACCGAGCCACTACTATATGATGCCTTCGAAGACTTCCTCCTCGAAGAACTCCTAAATAATTGCATTTTTATTTGCGAACAATTGCTGAAAAATTTTGGGACACAAAATTTTTGTCAACAAAACTTCACAAGATTGATAGCAACTACTCATAAGGAGGCATAGAGGCTATATTGAGCATTCAAACTACTTAGAACTCTAAGAATTCAACATGCAAGCTCATCTACAGCAGCACCAGGAGCAAGAGTATTGTACCATATCTTAGCATCACCCTTTAATGAGAACAGAAATAATTTGAGAATATAGTGGTAGCAAATCTTCTCATCATGAGCAAATAGGGTGGCTATATCATTTAATTTAGTAAGATGCGCCACAACAGTTTCAGTTTCATAGCCATGGAAAGGATCAGATTCAACCAAAGTAATTAACACTGGGTCGACAGAGAATTCATAATCCTTATCATCAACAAAGATAGGTGAAGTAGCAAACTTAGGTTCACATTTTATTCTAGCATTCAAAGTTTTTTCCTTCAATTTGCATAATAATTTCTTAAGATCATCTCTATCATTGCAAGCAAGAAAATCTCTAGCTGTCTCCTCATCCATAACATAACCCTCAGGTATCTTAGGCAATTCATATATAGGAGAGATAGGTCTAATAGGTGTTTCAAGATTTTCAATTTCAAGTACTTCATCAGTTTCAATAATTTCATCAGTTTCAGCATTCTCAATATCTTTAGCTCTAGCAAGTTGTTCATCAAGAAATTCACCTAGTGGCATATTATCATCAAGCAATGTACTAGCTTCACCATGAGTAGCATTCATAGCAGAAGTAGCATCATCAATAACCTGCGACATATCAGGATTAATAGCATGTGGTGGTGTTGCAAGTCTACTCAAAATAGAAGGTGAATCAAGTGCAGAGCTAAATGGCAGTTCCTTACCTCCCCTCGTCTTAGAGGGAAAAATCTTAGTCTTGGTATCCTTCAAATTCTTCATAGTGATAAATAGATAATAATCCCAAGTGACTCAACAAATATAGCTATGCTCCCCGGCAACGGCGCCAGAAAAAGGTCTTGATAACCCACAAGTATAGGGGATCGCAACAGTTTTCGAGGGTAGAGTATTCAACCCAAATTTATAGATTCGACACAAGGGGAGCCAAAGAATATTTGTAAGTATCAGCAGTTGAGTTGTCAATTCAACCACACCCGGAGATTAAATATCTGCAGCAATATGATCAGTAGCACAGTAATATGATAGTTTTGATAGCAGTGGTAACAGTAGCAACAACGGTAACAGTGATAGCAATGATTTTGTAGCAAGTGTAACAGTAACAGTAGTAGTAGTAACTTAGCAAGAACAATATGTGGAAAATTCGTAGGCATTGGATTGATGAATTCGTTGGATGATATTCAGATATAACAGTCATAACCTAGGGCAATACAAAACTAGCTCCAGTTCATAAATATAATGTAGGCATGTATTTCGTAAATAGTCATACGTGCTTATGGAAAGAACTTGCATGACATCTTTTGTCCTACCCTCCCATGGCAGCTGTGTCCATAAGGAAACTAAGGGATATTAAGGCCTCCTTTAAAAAGAGAACCGGAACAAAGCATTAACACATAGTGAATACATGGACTCCTCAAACTACGGTCATCACCGGAAAGTATCCCGATTATTGTCACCCCGGGGTTTACGGATCATAACACTTAATAGGTGAATATGACTTGCAAGATCGGATCTAGAACACAGATATAATGGTGAAAACATAAACGGTTCAGATCTGAAATCATGGCACTCGGGCCCTAGTGACAAGCATTAAGCATGGCAAAGTCATAACAACAATAATCTTAGAACATAGTGGATACTAGGGATCAAGCCCTAACAAAACTAACTCGATTACATGATGAATCTCATCCAATTCCTCACCGACCTACGAGCCTACGAAGGAATTACTCACTCCCGGTGGGGATCATCATGGAATTGGCGATGGAGAAGGGTTGGTGATGACGAAGACCGAAGATCCCCCTCTCCGGAGCCCCGAACGGGCTCCAGATTTGGCCTCTCGATGAAGAACAGGAGGTGGCGGCGGCTCCGTATCGTGAAACGCGATGAAACTTTCTCCCTGATTTTTTTCTCCAAAAATAGGATTTTATAGAGTTGGAATCAGGGTCTGTGGGGCCGCCAGGTGGGCACAACCCACCTGGGAGCGCCTTGAGGGGGGAGCGCCCTGGTGGGTTGTGCTCACCCAGGGGCCCCCCTCCGGTGGTTCTTGGCTCCAGTATTTTTTATATATTCTGAAATAATTTTCCAAAAAGTTTTGTTCCATTCCGATAACTTTTATTTCTGCACAAAAACAACACCATGGTAGTTCTGCTGAAAACAGCGTCAGTCCAGGTTAGTTTCATTTAAATCATGCAAATTAGAGTCCAAAACAAGAGCAAAAGCGTTAGGAAAAGTAGATACGACGGAGATGTATCACTACTTAAAAGTACTATTACATCCCAGAGAGTAGCCAGACCTAACATAAGGCCAAAATGTGTCTCCATTGTTTGACAACATCATAGCAAACGGAGCAAGAGAAATTAGTCCCGGCGGCCTCCTGGGACCCGGGGCACCCAAAGAACCTTGTCGGCCAAAGGCCCGACAACTTGTGCCACAGTAGAAGTGTCCGTCCCGGCCGGAAGCTTCTTGAAGCTGTCAGAGAGATCGACGTCAGGCTGACGGCAGAGGTGATTTCCATCACAAGGAAGAAGATGAAGCAAGAGGGGAAAAGGGTGCGAATGAGCAGCTCCCCTTCGTGTTTCACTTTTATTGGGACTATGCGAGGGGGTTGTCTCTCTGCTGTTTCCCTGACAAAAACCGCCGTCGCAGGCGCACTACCCAGTAACTGCTATGAGCCCACGTTCCATGCCTCGCAGTAATTGCGTGGGATGGACGTGTAATTGATAGGCCGTCAGGATCATTACAACGTGGATAGCGGTTTCTTGCCGCGTGTCCGTGCACTTTTTGGGCCTAACCCAACGATGCCCGCGACACGAATGGCTTAGGCCCAGGGGCTTCTGTTGGTGTACAGAAACAAGGGTATTTGTTTCCCCCTGACTTGTGCACAGACCGATGAGGCTCTTGGGGCAGACAGACCTTGCCGGGGCATCCCAGGCTCAAGAACTGGAAGGCCGAGCCAACCAGAAGATTTCCATGGTAAAACTCTCTTGACGGACAAGTGAGTCCGGCAAAGTCAAGGCAATGCTTGGAGGCTAGACCTTGGCTCCCCCTCCCGGCAGCTATTCCGGGGCCGCCCGGGTCAAAGCAAAGCTACAGGACATAGCCCGGCAGGCTCCATGCTGGCAGATCCCCGCCAAGGCACCACCGCTCCACCTCATCGCATGTACGTCATTAATCAATGCGGTGTCAAGCTCTCAAATGGCTAGGTGGATCTTGTCAGATATGTGGCAACCTGCTGGGGAGGAAACTATCTTTATCGACACCCGTCCAGATGGCGTGTCACACTAACAAGGAGAAGATGGATAAGCGGCGCGACAGGCTTGCCAGGCTTCAACCTCAGCATGACACCTAGCAGGTGCATTTAATGCACTTTGTCTTAACTGCCAGAGTTAAGTATGATAGCACTGTTAGCTATCTAATCGTACTAAATTGACTGTTTTGCCACTGTGGTTGCCCCTTAAAATATAAAAGGAGGCCCGAGGCAACCTAGCAAAGAGTTAGAACTCTTGACCCCTCACCACTTGTATGCATGCGTTGCTCCCCCCGAGGCGCACTTGCCGGGCTTGAGCACGCCGTGTCTTCGTGTTCCTCCAAATCAATCCACCATAGCAGGAGTAGGGTTTTAAGCTACAAAGTGGCCCAAACCTGGGTAAAAGAGAGCTGTCCATCGCCATGCTGCCTGCTGCTTCTGCTCGTTGCACAATGTGACCGTCCCCTTGCCGAACCACAAATGGGCAGCCCTGCCCCATTGGTGATCGTGCTTCCACGCCGACATCGGCCGTGTCGGAACACCCAAGGATCGCCAAGCATCCAAAAACCCTACACTTCCCAGGGGCATCAGAATTCCAAATGAACTTGTCGAAACTGGCCTGACAACTCCCCTTTAATTGGATGTGGTACGCCGATTTTGAGTTGTAGACGCCGTCGACCTTCCACCTCCACGAAACAGAATCCAATTCCGTCCCAAGCATAGTATGATTAATTTTCTGTCCAAAGCTAATGAGTGGATATTATGCATACTTTTTAGAGTATATTCTAGTGCCAAAATCCCTCGTATCATATCCATCTAGCACTGATTCATGTCTCCAATGCATAGGTTCTGGTATTTACTCATTTTACCAAGTTCGTTGCACACCTTCTATTTTTAGTTTTTATTAGTTTTCCTTTGTTTTGTGGTCTTTGTAGGTGTGTTGACATGTTCATGGTCGTGGGATATCAAAAGAACCAAGCTGGGGGTCAAACCAGAGAAGTTCGACGCACCAGATCAAGACCCTTTGGAGAGTTTGATGATTTGACATTTACTAAAGTGTCCAAAATGAAGATCCAAGGACACTGACGCATCGGGCTTTTCCTTAGCAATCCAACGATCCCAAAAATGTCAAAATAGGAGTTCGTATGAAGAAATGACGACCAAAATACGAAACCCATGCCAAAGGTCTAGAGTGTTTGACGGCCTTCCATACGAGCATAGCCGCTTGTATGGATGGCCGTATTAAATTGCCCAGAACCTTCCAGATTTTGCTCCGATTTCGTCCCTGTTTTCCTCTACGAGATTCTTGACGACCAAGGCTTGTATTGAACATGAATTTGGCTCCCCTAGAGCCCTTGGAAGAAGGAGAGGAGGCTACATCAACGAAGGAGACCCGAGGAGGCCTCCTATAAGAAGACCTCCAACCCTAGCCACTGGGCATCATCATCTCCAGCCTCCACAAGTCCCATCAGCTGCCACCACACCTCCATTGCAGCAACTCCACCATAGAGAGAGGGACAAGACAAGAAGAAGGAGGAGAGGAGGCGCCCCTTACATCCGGCGCCAGCCGGAGGGTCGATGCCCTCTACATCACAGCTTCCACCATGCTCCTCTCCATCTTCAACATCATCTTGGCTTGTAACTTTTCTATATCCTCTATTTACTCCATCTACATGTTTGAGTGAATAACTAGTTCTCGGGGAATATGATGAACTTTAGTTTTTACTAGCACCCAATAATTTGCGCGATATGAAAAAACCTTTCATGTATTGTTAATGTTCTTCGTGATGTTGGGTGAAGTGCACCATCCAACATTTGCCAATTCTGGACACAAGAATATTACAATCAGGTGAAGTGGAGAGCGGAGAAATCAAGTGACAATGCAATCTCTAGGGAAGTGGAGGAGAAAAAGTGACAGTAGTATCCTCTACCTATCCTGTCTCTACCAATTCGATAGGGGAATAACGAAGACCGCCCATTGGCCACATCCACGGGGAAACCCTTAATTATCGTTGCCGTAATTCACTGGGGGAGGAAACAGTGGTGGTGTTCATGATACATTTGACTACTCGTAGCGCCATATACTGTACCAGGCCCCGCCCACAAATAAATACATGACAAGTGGCTTAAGTATCCGTAGAACATACTGGTAGAAATGATCCCAAACGCCTCGAGAATGTCCTTTTACTCAATCGTCCCCCCCCCCTATTTTATTCATTGTTTTATTCACATTTCTACCTTGGCTTAGTTGTTCATACAAAACTAGTGTTATTATCGTTCCATTAGCAACCGACGAATAGACTATTTCTAGTTAACTCACTCGGTGTGAACGTAGCCACATAAGTGACGACGTAGCTGCAGGGTTGGTAGTTACCTGTGCAACCGCTCTCTACGGGATTGACGTACTCTACTTACTGTGAATTACAATAACCCTATGCCCTTGTAGGTCATCAAATGCCTTGCGAAGTCCCTTGTGGCCTCGGGAGAGAGGTTTCGCTTGAGATGCCTGATCCAACTACCACCATACAAAGCTTACGTTACAGTGAGGTTCTTCCTGGTGCATTGGCTGAAAAGGGAGGGGGAAACGCACTTGGAAGCTCATCCTGTTGTGCCATGGCTCCCTCCAAAAGGATATGTGCGCCCCATCCCCAAGGTGGAATATGATTGGCACATTGAACACGGTCCTTACCTAGGATCGACCAGGAGTTCAAGCCCAAGCCACATGTTGTTTCAATCAGACCATGATTGCCACAACCATCGCACACATAGGGCCACGCTCTGCTTAGTTAGGTCAAGGACACTGAGGCCGCCGAAATCAGCTGACAACTTCCAATTTGCAAGACACTTTCCACCTGAGGAGATCTCCTGCCCGCCCCACAGATTAACTCCGTGGTTTCAGTGCGGAAAATGGTTTTTTCACCCAGTTTTTTTGTATGTGTGGGTTTTCTTTCCTTTTTTTTCTTTCTTCCTTTTCTATTTTGTCTTCATTCCACCCGGTTTTAGTGTATTTATCCCATTTTTACTTTTCATTTAATTATTTTCCCCCAATTTTCCTTTTTTCTTTTTTACTTTTTATATTTCTGTTTCTTTTTCCCTTAGAAAAAATTTCATGTTTTTTTTTGAAAAAAATGAGTGAACATTTTTACAATGACATGAATATTACTAAACATGTAAACATTATAAAAATACCATGAACATTCTTTTGATCAGAATAAATATTTCAAAGAATTAAACTAACAAATTTACACTACTAGGGAAAACCTTATACACAGAATCTTAGCAGTAGCGCTGGATAAAATGTGGCGCTACTGCTAGTTAGTAGGAGCGCGTGTCAGTAAAAGGCGCTGCTGCTATCCTGGTATCAGTATCGCGTTTTAGCAAAACCCGCTGCTGCTAAGTTTGAACTGGGCGCATATGGCTAGCCCCACTTAGCAGCAGCGCGTATCCATATTCAGCGCTACTTCTATGCTCCGTAGTAGTAGCGCTTTTCTTCAACACGCGCTACTACTAACCCTACCTTATCATCCCCGCGCGGCCGATGACCCCCCTCACTCTCCCTCTCACTCACTCTCCCCCGCACCCCGTCATCCGCCGCCGCCGCCATTCCCCGACGACCGTCATCGCCCGCCGCCGCTGTTCCTCCTCCACTGAGGTAGTCCCTCCTCCCTCCTTCTCCCTCCTCCCCTCCCTCCTCCCACCGCGCCCTCCTCCCTGCTCCTCTGGCCGCCCCCTCCTCCCTCCTCCTTCGGCCGCCCCCTCCTCCCTCCTCCTCTGGCCGCCTCCTCCTCCCTCCTCCTCCTGCCGCCCCCTCCTCCCTCCTCCTCTGGCACCCCCTCCTCCCCCTCCTCCTCCGGCACCCCCTCCTCCCTCCTCCGATCCCCACGCCCTCCTCCCCTCCTTCCTCTCTCTCTCTCCTCCCCCCTCCCTCCCCCTCCCCCTCCATCTCTCCTAAACCCTAAACTCTTTTTTACTGTTCTTGTATAATGTAATTTTTTTACTGTTTTTAGTAAGTGTTTAATAGAATTAGTAAGAAAATTAATAGAACTAGTTGAACTAGTTTATTTTTAGTAAGAATTAGTTTATTTTTATTTATAGTAAGTGCTTAGTTGAACTAGTTGAATTAATAGAACTAGTTTATTTTAGTAAGAAAATTTAGGTATATGAGATTTGATGATCTAATTAAAATTTTACTATAGAACTAGTTTATTTTTAGTAAGAAAATTAATAGAACAAGTTTATTTTTAGGTGTATTTAACAGAATTCTAGGTTGATTCGTTTTGAAGTGGACAAGTCATATTTTGAACATGTCACATTTGTTGTTATTTTTTTAGTTAAAGAAATTATTCCCGCATCGATGTCGACGATACCTATCCCGCATCCTCGTCGTTGACTCGGCAGAGGACACCTGCTTGATCAGAGGGGCCATGTCCGGGACTGGGCTCCGCCGGGCTGGTATTGGGAGGTGCTACCTTTCGGGGGGCGCAGCTTGGTGAGGAGCCAGCCCGTCGTTGACCCGAACCTTCTTTGGTGGCGGTCGCGTGGGCGAGTGACGGTGCGGAGGCTTGAGGACCTCGCGGAGGTGGTATGTCACCGTGTCAGCGAAGAGGATGAGCATGTCCGTCGCTACATGGTTGCGTTGGAGGGCAGGTTCTCCAATACCTGGCAGGTTCTTCAGGGATCTCACTGGAGCTATGATCCTGTGATGGTTCCTTCTCTTTGGGTGTCCACCGCCCGCGCCGATACCCGTTGTTCGCTAGGGTTTTAGTTGTATTAGTGATGTTATATGCATGATACTATTCGAGATGTATTAGTGATAATATTCGATGATGTACGAACACAAGAGATGATTTAGTTTTGCTTATTGAATGCTCAAATTGGAGAACTACTCCTATTTTGAATGCTCAAATTGGAGAGCACTATGCAAGGCGTATGCATTTGATTAGTTGATAGCTTATAGGGTTTTTGTTTTTGCAGAAATCAAGGAGCCCCTCCATCATCCCCGCCGTCGTCCCCCTCACCGACCCCCTCCGACCTCGAGGTGAGACTAGCCAAATCTCCATGTCAATATGAGTCCTATAAGATATTTTGAAATTTTTTTGTTCATATTTTCAACCATTGAAATGCAATGACCATCAAGTTTGAATGCTCATATGATGTAGATATAAACATGTATATCTTGTGTTGCTCAAATAGGATATGTGCTTGCCCAAGTGGCCGGCCATGTTTGCAGGTAACACCTCCGAGTGGCCTATGTTTTTTTCGGAGTGTTGATTAATTTCCGTTCCGGCAAATTTCAGGTGCTCGATATGTCCTTTTTTAGCAAAGGTCATGCCGGATTTTTCCGTGAATTTTGGCATGACTTGTGCTAGAATATGTAGGAAATATCAAGTGGCTTGGATTTTCTAGAAAGATAATTAAACGACATTTCGGGTTGACTTTAAGTCTGTCGAGGCTCCATACATGACAGTCAACAAATGAGTGAGGGAGAAAGTCTGCACCATATATGAGAGAAGAAGAATCCCGACTGTTGTCGTGGGGGTCGTTTTTCCTTCTTCTCCTTGTGCTAGACCTTTGTTATGCACTAGGGGAAGGAGAATAACGACCATCACCGATGATCGAAAAATCAGTGAGGGAGTGTGTCCACCATATATGAGAGAGGACGAAGAATCCTGACTGTTGTCGTGGGGGTCGCTTCTCCTTCGTTCCCCTGTGCTAGACATTTTAGTGTAATGCACTTGGGAATGAAAGGAGGAGTGACCATCACCAACGGTAGAATGTATACACCACTTGAGCTGAGAGTTTTCAAGAAAAGACTCGACAGACCGATAGTCAACCCGTGATGCATAATAATGATCTAATTTAGTATTTGTAGTACATATATTTAATTGTACAAGTTTAATCTTTGAATTATGAACATAGGAAATCTCGTCGATGTCGTCGTCGGACGACGAAAGTCTCCCGGCGGAGTGCGACTGGTGCGGTACGACCGGGGTCTGTGCGACAGGCCTCACCTGGTTGAAGGTTGGCGCTTCAGCATTAAGCTCCGGGAGACCTTCGATGTTGAAACGGTACGCAACGACGACAAGTGTTTTTTTCGTAATTAAGCATGACTTCTGCTACTTCAATGTGTAATTTTCGTCTTTTACAATTCGACTAGCTTATCCCATGCCATGTAAGACGCTATGTCTTGGAGAGGATGGATTTTGAAGATCATGAAAGTATGGAAACAAAGATAATTCACCTAAGGACCCATCATGGTATGGATTTAGATGTAAATCTATACAATTCTGAGAGCGTAACCCATTTTGGTTGCCTGAATTGGGAAGCACTTTGCAAGATGTATGATTTTCATGAGGGTATGCTTGTCACCATGGATCTTAGTGATCCTGACATCGCCCAAGACAATATGGACATTTGGGTCCTTGTTGATACGCTTCCAATTCTACCGCTATGTGAGTTTCTCAAACATAGTTATTAAGTAATTTATATTGTTTATTTCAAAATAGTTGACAGCTTATTTCCATTGATAGCTTATTTTCATTCTTCAAAGAATGTGCGGAAGATGGTAGACAGAACCTACTACACCATTGGCTCAGAATTAACTAATCAGGAGAAAAATCATCTGATCTCATTTATTACTGATCTTGAGAATTACAATATCTATTATCAAACTCCTCCACATTATGGTCAATACGTGCCACTAGTGCACGTGTTGAACTACTGTAACATCCATGGAGATGTCGTGGTAAGATTTTTTACTATTACGACATCCGTGCATCTTTTCCATAAATTCTTATAAAACTCAACTACATTGCTAACTACAAAGTTATTACTATGTTTTTCAACAGAAAATCCCGAATGATTGTGTACCTCATCTGATGTTTCCGAAAGGTCACCTTGATGTTATGAACTTACGGCCAGGTCATCCTACGCATCACTGCTGTTCATACTGGATTTCTAAAACCGATGAAGACATGACAATCAAAGATTGGAAAAAATGTATGGTCAATCATAGGGAGCTAATTGGAAGCAACATTGTGCGAAGCGCAAGAATTGGAGACATGATAATCTGCATTATCCATAATGGAGAGTCAGGGCCTATCTTGTTTTATGCTATTTTACCTAAGAGAAGGTAGTAGGTCCTATGAGAGAGGAGTAGGTCCTAGGTACAATGTGTTATTATGTGCTACAATGTGTTAGAGTTGATGATGATGATCATGACGAGTTGTTATATGATAATGAGGAGTTGTTATATGACAATGAGGCAATGAGGAGTTGTTATATGACAATGATGATCATGAGGAGTTGTTATATGACAATGATGTATTATGATGATAAGTTGTTAATGATATGATGATGATGATGATGATGATGATGATGATGATGATTTATTATATCATTGGGTGAAAGAACCGTGTGGATTAGTTTCAAGTGATCCATCCACTTGAAACTAATCCACGGTTCTTTCACCCAGTGATGTAATAACTCATTATGATGTAAAAACAATCTCTAAATTGCTACTGTATGAAAACTTGTATAATGGTGTATGAATACGACATAAAATGAAAAAGAAATAGAATACGTAATAATAGTAGTAGCGCGGGCACACAGACGCGCTGCTAATATTTATCAGCAGCGCTTTCCCCAGAACACGCTACTACTAAGTACGTATAGCAGTAGCGTGTGTAAGCCCGCGCTACTACTAACCTTTAGTTGTAGCACCGTATCAGTAGCGCGGCACCCCGCGCTACTGATTGGCCAAAGACCCGCGCTACTGCTAGACTTTTCCCTAGTAGTGTTATACATTTCAGGACCGTTGTTTTTAATGTTATGAACGAAATTGTAAGCAAGTAATTTTTTAAAGTGTCACGGGCATTTTTTTTAACCGGCATGGACTTGTTATAAAAGTTGCACTGACAATGTTTTATACTTTATTTAAACATGTGTACAATTGTTTCTAAAACTTATCCACATATTTTTACCCAAATACACTAATATTTTATAAAACATTCATAAAAATGAACAATAAAAAGAAAAGGTGGAAAAAAGAAAAGAAAACGTACATGCATATATGGCGCTACTGAAGCTCTTGTCCCAGGCTGGGCTTCACCCATTTATGAGGATGCAGTAGGCTCTGGCGTAAACCTCCTATAATATGTGAGAAATAGATGGGTACATCTGAAATCCGTTAGGCGCAACTTCTCCAAAAATCCCGTCACAGGCCAATGGGCTTACATCCCATATGACACGAGATTTGGCCCAACTCAAAGGGAAGGAAGGCTAGTAAGAGGCCCAATTCAGAGATGATGGGTGGCCGCAGGATCTTATGGCTGTTTGGCGAAGGAGGTCGGTGTGCATCCCATAGCGGCACTAGGGTTGGAGGGATTGACGAGTTGGACATGGGTTACAACTAGGAGGGATGAGGAGGACATTGTTGGTTGAGAGAGAGATGCCCAGGGCAGCATGGCGACTGCGAAGTCGGAGCATGACCCATGACTACACTAGGGTTTAGATGGGAATGAGAGAGAGAGAGGCTCAAATCGATACACTAGGAGGTCACTTGGTGGTGGCAACATGGGTAATTGTGGAAAATTCATGTCCGCCGATTTTCTTGGATTCGGGATTTCCCAACTCCACAATCCGACTCCACAAACTTACCCCATTCGGCCCAGCTCCGCCCGCGGAGTTGGCGGAGCCCGGAGGTAGAGAGTTGCCATACTCTCCTGAAGTTAGTGGATCCACACTTCTAGAGGAAGAGAGATCAAGGCATGAATATCAACAGTTCACACTAATGAAGAACATGCCTACTAACACCCTCATCACATACAGTTATGACTGAAATGCGTGCGATATCTCAATTGCATACTATGGCAAAGGCAGATCCTATACAAAAACAATACCGGGAAAGTTCTTATAGGTGGAGTAATACGAGTGGTGGGCATGCTGTGGATACCACCATTAGTAATTTAGACAGATATGACTGGCGGGCCAGAAACTGCACCCGCCATTAGTACTAACTTACTAGTGGTGGGCGGTTGTGCCCACCCACAACTAGAATGACTGGTTCCAAGTTAGCTAATGGCGGGTTGGACAAGGCACCCGCCTCTAGTACATGAAATACAAATTGAGGGCATCGTATCTTGCTTGCCACTGGTATTTTCGGCCAAAATTCGCCCCGGATTAGCCATGGCCAAGCCTTATAATTGGCACGCTCTTGAGGTTGCCAGCCATTGGTACTTGATTTAGCTATTTT
The DNA here is from genome assembly GCA_011799875.1 of Thinopyrum elongatum. Taxonomy (NCBI): domain Eukaryota; kingdom Viridiplantae; phylum Streptophyta; class Magnoliopsida; order Poales; family Poaceae; genus Thinopyrum; species Thinopyrum elongatum. The sequence continues at coordinate 113,544,578 of CM022300.1, forward strand.
TGTTTTAGTGGCTTAGTGTATTTTCTATTTTTAGTGTTTTATGTTTTATGATATTGTGTGGAAAATAGTTTGAACTTTGTAAGATTCACTTGCTATATATATATATAGGTATTTTATATGAATAAATTTGTATTGCATTGGATATAATTCAAATTTGAATTGCAAGTACATTTAAATTTTCCAAAAATGGAAGAAAGATCACGACTAAGTAGTTAGCATATTTTTGTTCTTGTGAAACAAATGTTCAGTGCTTTCAAACATGTAGATGTGAAATTTGAAACACGAACTTAATTGTTGGCAAATGTTTTATTGAATTTACAAAATATTAAAATGTTGTATGAATACTTTGAAACTTTGCATGGTGTTATTATATGACATGTAGAGTATCTGGTTAAAATTTGAAAAAGATTTGAAGAATCCATGATGTAGGTTGCTTATAAACTGAGGACAGCCTCAAGGCACGTGCATCACATATCAAATTCAATAACATGTATTTGTTTCTTGCATATATGACCTAAATACATACTCAAGAACTTAAATGGGACATTTCACCAATTTTTGGGAATTTCATAATGCACATGTAGTTCAAATTTGGTTTATGTCCATTGAAAAGCTACAAATGCATTAAATGCCCTAAATATATCACATTAATTGTGAAAAGTCCTAAATTTGATCATGAAACTTGCAATGGTGTATCTTCAACATATGATAAGTTTCAAAGGGAAGTAATTAATTATTTTTTGAGTTTCCATTCAAACCCGACACTTTCCCTTCGAAACTCCGATTCTTCCTATAGACTCTTCAGTTTGTACATGAAGTACGTTACAAGTTTACTCTAACTCTCTCAACATTTTATCACACATTATAGGAGTCATACCATGACACCATGCGTAGTTTCATATTTTCCCGATTGCATTTACACATGTTTTAAAATCATAGACCTTCTACCGTCATTAAATTCCTAAAGTTCATTCGATGCCCTTAGCAAATGAACCAAAAAAAACAAAGTTTTACATGAAGCTTCTAATGGTGTAACTTCAACCCTACAAACAATTGGACCTTCACTCTAAACCTAAAATACAAAAATCCTAACATTGTAGAAAAATGTCAAAAATATTATTAGTGCCAGTCATGCAAATTCACTGCCACTACTAAACTTTACCAGTGGTGGGAAGCCTATGGCAATTGCCACTGGTAACAACATTACCAGTGGTGGGCTGTATCGCGTGCTCTCTACTTGTAGTTCCATTCTATTTAACAATTTGGTTGCGCGCGGGGCTTGTCCAAATCCCCCTGATCCCTAGCCCTTGTCGCCCTCACTAATTTTCGCCCACGTTATCAGCGCGCCTCCTCGCTGCCGCGGAGTTACAACTCCCATTCCTTCTCATTTTCACACCACTCTCTTGGCCCCCTACTCTGGTGTCCGCGTCCGTGTGCGTCGAGAAGGAGCCGTGCATGATGTGACACACCGAGGATGAGTCATTTAGGCTAAATTAGAATTGACTAGTTAATTTTGTTTTCAAGTAAGTAAAATGCTCTCTACTCTAGTTATAAACCACATAATGTTAATAAGGTGCACCTTGGCCTATTTAATTTGATGCCATGCTAAAATCGATGCAAAACTAATTATGTAAAAATTGTCGGAACACCATTGCTTACATTCCAATCTATGTTTTATATACTTGACGGTGCCAGGCACCGGGGGTGGCTTACCCATGGGAGCCCAGCTTCCGGATTCCTCTGCAGGCCCACGAGGCCCATTACAAAGGCTAAACCCTAAGGAGGATGTTGAAGACCTTACTTGTTGATCAAGGCCAGGGCGGCGGCGGAGGCGATCACATCTACACCCCTGTAAACCCTAGGCCTACACCATGTATGTAAGGGGAGGTCAGGGAACCTTCACGATCATCTAACCTCAGATAGAAACTCTCGGTAGTGTACCATACACAATTTTAACCCCTCACACGAGGTATCCCTCCAGCATGAATAAACAAAACAAGCAGGATGTAGGGTATTACTCTACGGAGGTCCGAACCTGGGTAAAACCCTCATGTGATCTCCGATCCCAGACTTCCAGCTATGCTTCGACCCTTACCAAGGGATCTGACGGTATTTCACACCGTCAGTTGGCATGCCAACGACGGGTGGCGCCGGCTGAAGACCGATCTTGGTTCGAATCTTCTTTACCTTCTGGCGGCCTCTCGTCGGGAGAGAGCGTAACCTTTGGCTCCCTCATGTTCACTGCCGACGGGGCGGGGCGGGTCAACTTCAACCCATCGGCCCACCCTGCATGCACGATTTATGTAGGAAACATCGGCTTCACCATCGAGAACCTCGGTGACCTCCGATTGTGCTTGCCACCAATTCAGCACGCAACATGGAGTACTCCCCGATCTCAACGACCTTGTCACCTGGACTAGGCCGCTCTTACCCGTTTGGGCCATGAAACTCGGGGCTACATATCAGCAGAACTCTAACAGCGTCTAGATCGTAAGCCTGACGGTGGCAGCAAAGCCTGCTAGGCAGACATGCCAGACCTTTGCTTCCAACTTGTAGATCCACAGGTCGTCAGCAAAGCCCCGCAACCCAAAGCATGCATGACGCCAATCAGCCTAGACTCCTAAGGCCGCACCAACTATCCACCAACTTGTAGCTAGTCACCGTGGTTTATGACAATTGTCAGATCAACCACTCACCAGAGGACTATTTCCTTGATGAACCCATCTCGGATTGCAGCATCAATATGGTGGATCTACTGCCATTCTCCAATTTGAGGATGATGAGGAAGAAACAACATCATAGGAATGCGATGCAACCAAAGTGGCCACGGTGCCAACGTCAGACACACAAAAAGCAAACAACAACAACAAGTCGCCAAGCAAGGAGAGCCGCGGTGAGCAGCAGAAGGTCGCCACAACGACAAACATCCCCCACAGGATCGTAGAAGAGTACATTCCACAACCGATCTCGCTGCCCAAGGGATGATGACAGAATCAGAAGGCAAAACGGACAACCAGGAAGCACCAAGGCTGAGCAACACAACCGCGGCACCGGCAATGAGAGTAGAGCGCCCTTTATAGAGCCCCGACCAATGGTCCGGGAGGCGCGGGCACCCTGGACACGGAAGCCCAAGAATTGTTCACTCCGGGGGCTGCCGAATCCATACTAGCTGGAACCACAACGACACCGCCGATCATGACCACTAGGGCCATCCAGCGCCTAATCACACCCATACAAGGCGACGACCCGAGAACACTATCGAGGGAGGCCAAAACAATATGTGCACTAAAGCGACAAGTGAGGCTTCGACAAGACGCCCTCGAGACTGCCGCTTGTTAGCAAGCTGATTTACGCCTGGGGCTCAGACATCAAGTATGCCACAGATCTCGAGCGAACCCGCCATGATGCGGCTTACGACAGGGAGGTCACAATGGACCTCTGGGAACAAAATGACACAAACAACCCTCCCACACTAGCCCACGACATTCGAACAATGACAACACCGATGACCCACAAGTATAGAGAATCAATCGTAGTCCTCTCGATAAGTAAGAGTGTCGAACCCAATGAGGAGCAGAAGGAAATGACAAGCGATTTTCAGCAATGTATTCTCTGCAAGCACCGAAAATAGCGGTAACTGATAGTTTGATAGCAAGGTAATTCGTAACAAGTAACAAGTAGCAATAGTAGCAAAGGTGCATCAAGGTGGCCCAGTCCTTTTTATAGAAAAGCACAAGCCGGAACGTTCTCTTATAATAAGCAAAGCATTCTTGAGGATACATGGGAATAATCGTCTAGTCACTTTTATCATGTTTATTTGATTCACATTCGTTACTTTGATAATTTGATATGTGGGTGGACCGGTGCTTGGGTGTTGTTCTTACCTCAACAAGCCTCCCACTTATGATTACCTCCTCTCGCAAGCATCCGCAACTACGAAAGAAGAATTAAGATAAATCTAACCATAGCATGAAACATATGGATCCAAATTAGCCCCTTACGGAATAACACATAAACTAGGGTTTAAGCTTCTGTCAGTCTAGCAACCCATCATCTACTTATTACTCCAGAATGCCATCCCTTAGGCTCAAGTATGGTGAAGTGTCATGTAGTCAACGTTCACATGACACCACTAAAGGAAGCAACAACATACATATCATCAAAATATCGAATGAATACCAAATTCACATGATTACTTATAACAAGACTTCTCCCATGTCCTCAAGAACAAAAGTAACTACTCACAATCATATTCATGTTCAAGATCAGAGGGGTACTGAATACCATTAAGGATCTGAACATATAATATTACACCAAATAAACCAACTAGCACCAACTACAAGATGTAATCAACACTACTAGCAACCCACAGGTACCAATCTGAGGTTTTGAGACAAAGATTGAATACAAGAGATGAACTAGGGTTTGATATGAGATGGCGCTGGTGAAGATGTTGACGAAGATTGGTCCTCCCATGATGAGAGGGTCGTTGGTGATGTCGATGGCTTAGATTTCCCCCTCCTGGAAGGAAGTATGCCTGGCGAAATAGCAAAAGTGCTCCTGCCCAGGTTCCGCCTCGAGGCGGCTGTGCTTCATCCCGAAAGTCTCTTCCTATTTTTTTTTCTAGGTTAAAACCCCTCATATAGCAAAAGATGGGCACCGAAGGCCAGCTGTGGGCCCCACAAAGCATCAGGGCGTGCCTAGGGGGGTTGTCGTGCCCTGTTGCCTTGTGGGCAACTGGTGGGCCCCCTCTGGTATTTCTTTGATACAGTATTTTTTATATATTCCATTAGAAATCTTCGTGAGGTTTCAGGTTATTTGGATCTCTATAGAACACGTATCTCTGATATAGCTTTTTCAGGTCCAGAATTCCAGCTGCCGGCAATCTCCCTCTCTATGTAAACCTTGCAAATTAAGAGAGAAAAGGCATTAGAATTGCATCATAAAGTGGAATAATGACCAAAAACTTTATAAATATCAGTAGTAGAACATGATGCAAAATGGACATATCAACTCCCCCAAGCTTAGACCTCGCTTGTCCTCAAGCAAAAGCCAAAATCGATAATCCTGACCACATGTTTAGAGAGAGAGAGAGAGAGGCATTGATAAAAACAAAATACGGACATAACAACATCACGATCCTTATCATAGCAGCAGTATATCATCATAAAACTTCCCATGATCAAGTAACAATTCATCACAATATCGAAGTATAAAACATAAACTTTCTTGAAAACTAACAAACTATGTTCTTAGTCAATGAAACAATTAATATTCATCATATTCTCAAGAAGAGTCATATGTAAGAGCTTTTGTTTAGCAAGTCCAAATACTCAACTATCATTTAGTCTTCTATGATTGCTGACACTCACGACATGTATATATGGATCAAAAGTTTCAATCAGTCACAAAGGAAAATGGGGGTTTATAATTTCACCTCCCAACTCATTTACCTCAAGGGTAATGTCAACAATAATAATTCATATTCACTTACATCCAACTGGATATATGTGCCTAGATCTTTCCCCACCACATGGTGCCTGCAAAGAGAAAAAAATAAAAATGGAGTAGAGAATAACACTGTTGACTCTTGCATAAAAAGTAAATACAGAAAAGTAAGAGATAGACCCTTCACAGAGGGAATCAGAGGTTGTCATGCGCTTTTTAGTTTTGAATGTGCATGCTCTTAATGTAAAGGAACGTCACTTTATATTACCCCTTGTGATAGCAATCTTTATTATGCAGTCTGTCGCTTTTATTCCTTCACCATCACAAGTTTGTACAAAGCTTATTTTCCCTTACAATAAAAGACCATACATATTTGAGAGCAATTTTTATTGCTTTATGTACCGATGACAACTTACTTGAATGATCTTATTCAATCCATAGGTAGATTTAGTGGACTCTCACGGCATAAAACCGGGTTCAAGGGTTTTAGATGCACAAGTAGTATCTCTACTTAGTGCGGATTTTTGGTTAGCAACAGATAATGAGTAGGCACCACATGTTGGAGGATCCATGACAATATAACTTCTATGTGAATATAAGCAAACATAACTCATTACGTTGTCTTCCTTGTCCAATGTCAACTATTTGACATAGAATATTTAATGGGGGTTCACAATCATAAAAGATGTCCAAGATAGTGTATCTATATGTGAATCCTCTCTTAACATATTAATCTTTCATGAATTGTATCAATGACCAATACTATGTTTGTTAACTTTAAAAAAAATTATGAATTATACTTTTCTTTATGTAAAGTCATTACTTTCCATGGGATTAGCATATGATCTTTTATTATTTTCATTGCTAAGATTGAAACATAAAAGTAAAGGAGTAAAACGCAAACTACTCTTTATTATATAACTCTAAATCTCGATTACATAGATAGATAGATCACGAAACAAGCACTCGAAACTAAATCATACTAAACTTTTATTTTTCTAAATCACGAAATAACTAAGGATCGAACTAAAATAGATAAAGATGATAAAAGTGATGGTGACACGATATCGGGGCGTCTCCCCCAAGCTTGGAACAAGCCAAGGGTGGTTCCCATACCCGTGTACTCAAGTGTCTTTCTTCGGTGATGGTGGTGACAAAGTAATTCTCTTGGCTATGATTCCCTTAGAGTGCGAATCTCTTCCTTAAGCTCATTGACTTCCCTTTTAAGATCCAAATTCTCCTTGCGGAGTTTGTTGGTGAAGGAGGCATCCTCAACCACGGGGTACAATTTAGTTGTGGAGGACGAGGCAACATCACCCCCACACGATGATAAGGGGTAAATCGAGTAATGGAATGCTTAACCTTATTTGGCAAACTTGATTTCTTGAACTCCACATGCATATCTCCTGGTTGAGGTAGAGGATCTTCCTTTTCTTCTTCGCTCGAGGACTCCATCCTTTTCAGATATGCACCCTCTTCCTCATCTGTGGTCCATCCATAAGGGTCAACCTCCCCATAGATCCTATGGTCAGCGATGATGTGCGAAACTTAGCTCTCCCCATCTGATTCCTGGGACGACATATTGATATTGTTCTGCAGACAAACATCCGAAACAAGAACAGAGGAGAAACTTGCGATACAGAGGTCAAAACATCCGGGAGTATATATAAAGAATTTTTATCTTGCAAAACAAGTATACGGGAGAAAAACAGAGTCGGGAAGGCTCACGAGGGGCCCACAAGGCCACCCGGCGCGCCCCATTACCTTGTGACCCCCTCGTGGGTTCTTTCGATTGTTTCTTATTTTTGTATTTTTTTGTAATATTCTAAAATGGACAGGAATAATTCTTATGGAATTTTTAGGATCGGTTTACTTACCGTATCACATACCTACTCCTTTTCAGGGTTCTGGAGTGTTCCGGAAGGTCTCTCTTATGTGTTCCTCTGGTGTCATAGTTTGAATAATATTAGTTTCAATGTTAATAGGTGTACCTGAGATATAATGCTTATTTCTTTGTCCATTGACCACTCTCGGATTAGTGCCCTCGACATTGTTGATCTTGATAGCTCTGGAGCGATAAACCTTTCGATGATATAGGGTCCTTCCCATTTGGAGAGAATTTTCCCTGTAAAAAATCTGAAACGAGAATTGTACAATAGACCATGCTCACCAACTTTGAATTCCTATCTTTGAATTCTTTTGTCATCCATATTTTAACCTTTTCTTTAGTCAACTTGCCATTTTCATATGCTTGGGTTCTCCACTCGTCCAGGGAACTAATATCAAATCACCTCTTTTCACTGGCAAGTTTGAAATCATAATTGAGTTCTTTAATTGCCTAATATGCTTTATGTTCTAATTCTAGAGGTAAATGACATGCTTTTCCATAAACCATTTTATACAGAGACATACCCATAGGATTTTTATAAGCAGTTCTATAAGACCATTGTGCGTCATCAAGTTTCTTAGACCAATTCTTTCTAGATCTATTAACGGTCTTTTGCAAGATTAGTTTTATTTCTCTATTACTCAATTCAACTTGACCACTAGACTGAGGATGATACGCTGATGCAATTTTATGATTAACATCATATTTAGCAAGAAGTTTACGGAAAGCACCATGAATAAAATGTGAACCACCATCAGTGATTAAATATCTAGGAACTCGAAACCTCAGGAAAATAACTTCTTTAAGCATTTTAATAAGATCTGTTATGATCAGCGCTACTAGTTGGAGTAGCTTCTACCACTTAGTAACATAATCAACAACAACTAGAATATGTGTATACGCACTAGAGGAAGGAAAAGGTCCCATATAATCAAAGCCCCAGACATCAAATAGTTCAATAACAAGTGAATAATCATAGGCATTTCCTGACGTCTAGCAATATTACCAATTCTTTGACATTCATCACAAGAGAAGACAAACTTACATTTATCTTTGAAAAGAGTAGGTCAATAAAAACCAGACTATAGTACCTTATATGCAGTTCTGTCTCCCATGTGGTGCCCTCCATATACCTCGGAGTGACACTTCTGTAGGATTTTTTTCCTGTTCATGCTCAGGTACACAACGTCTAATAACACCATCTACTCCTTTATACAGACGTGGGTCATCCCAAAAGTAATGTCTTAAATCAAAGAAGAGCTTTTTCTTTTGTTGGTAGGTGTAACTAGGTGGTATATATTTAGCAACAATGTAATTAGCATAGTCTGCATACCAAGGTGTATTATGAGAACAAGAAGCATTCACAATAGCTAATTGTTCATCAGGAATACTATCATCGATAGGAAGTGTCATCAAGAACATTTTCGATTCTAGACAAATTATCAGCTACGGGATTCTCAGCTCCCTTTGTACCAGTAATATGCAAATCAAATTCTTGTAGCAAAAGGACCCACCTAATCAACCTAGGTTTAGCATCTTTCTTTTCCATAAGATATTTGATAGCAGCATGATCGATGTGAACAGTTACTTTAGAATCAACAATATAAGATCTGAATTTATCACATGCAAACACAACTGCTAAAAATTCTTTCTCAGTAGTAGCATAATTCTTTAAGCACTGTCTAGAGTTTTACTAGCATAATGAATAACAATCAATTTCTTATCAACTCTTTGTCCTAGAACAACACCAATAGCATAGTCACTAGCATCACACATAATTTCAAAAGGCAGATTCCAATTAGGTGGTTGAACAATAGGTGCAGAAATTAAGGCTTTCTTAAGTATTTCAAGGAATTCTACGCAATCATCATAAAAAACAAATGGAACATCTTTTTGCGAAAGATTAGTGAGAGGCCTAGAAATTTTAGAGAAATCTTTAATGAACCTTGTATAAAAACCAGCATGACCAAGGAAACTTCTTATACCTTTAATATCTTTAGAACATGGCATTTTCTCAATTGCATCAACTTTAGCTTTATTAACTGCAATACCTCTTTCAGAATTTTTATGCCCAAGGACTATACCTTCATTCACCATAAAGTGGCACTTCTCCCAATTCAAGACAAGATTAGTTTCTTCGCATCTCTGCAAAACTCAATCAAGGTTGCTTAGCAATCATCAAAAGAAGTCCCATAAACGGAAAAATCATCCATGAATACCTCAACGGTCTTTTCACAAAAATCAGAGAATATAGCAGTCATACATCTTTGAAAGGTAGCAGGTACATTACATAAACCAAAAAAACATACATCTATAAGCATAAGTTCCAAAAGGACAAGTAAAGATAATTTTCTCTTGGTCCTCTTTAGACACAGGTATTTGAGAGAAAGCAGGATACCCATCTAGGAAACAGAAGTGTGTATGTTTAGACAACATTTCTAACATTTGATCAATAAAAGGTAGGGGTAATGATCTTTTCTAGTAGCTTTGTTTAATTTCCTAACATCAATTACCATCCTATAACCAGTTACAATTCTTTGTGGGATAAGTTCATTTTTATCATTAGGAACAACAGTAATACCTCCCTTCTTAGGAACACAATGAAAAGGACTTACCCATGTACTGTCAGCTATAAGATAAATTATACTTGCTTCCAGAAGCTTTAATATATCTGTTCTTACCACATCCTTAATTTTAGGATTCAGGCGACATTGATGATCAACGAATGGTTTAGCATTAGGCTCCATATTAATCTTGTGTTGACATAGAGTGGGACTAATGCCCTTAAGATCATCCAGTAACACGGTGCTTTCTGAGAGTTTTAAGTAATCTCTTTTCTTTATGCTCTGAAAGGTTAGCATTGATAATAACAAGATAAATCTTCTTTTCATCAAGATAAGCATATGTCAGTGTGTCAGGTAATTTCTTTAATTCAAATACATGATCACCCTTAGGTGGAAGAGGATCTCCAAGAGTTTCAACAGGTAAATTATGTTTAAGGATGGGTGCTTGCTTAAAGAATATATCATCTATTTCATTTCTTTCATTCATATGTATATCATTTTCATGGTCTAGCAGATATTGTTCTAACGGATTGGTAGGAGAAGATGTCTTAAGCTATGGCATCAGGAATCAAAAAGGAGAAGATGTCTTAAGCTTTGCTCTAGCCTACGACATGATTGTAGCTAACACCCTCTTTAGAAAGAGAGAATCACATCTGGTGACCTTTAGTAGTGGCCAACACTCTAGCCAGATTGATTTCATCCTCTCGAGAAGAGAACATAGGCGTGCGTGCCTAGACTGTAAGGTGATACCTGGAGAGAGTGTTGTACCTCAGCATAAGCTGGTGGTTGCTGACTTCCGCTTTCGGATTCATGTCCAGTGGGATAAGCATGCCAAAGTTGCTAGAACGAAGTGGTGGAAGCTCAAGGGGGAGGTAGCTCAGGCGTTCAAGGAGAGGGTCATTAAGGAGGGCCCTTGGGAGGAAGGAGGGGATGCGGACAATGTGTGGATGAAGATGACGACTTGCATTCGTAAGGTGGCCTCGGAGGAGTTTGGAGTGTCCAAGGGAAGGAGAAGCGAAGATAAGGATACCTGGTGGTGGAATGATGATGTCCAGAAGGTGATTAAAGAGAAGAAAGATTGCTTCAGACGCCTATACCTGGATAGGAGTGCAGACGACATAGAGAAGTACAAGATGGCGAAGAAGTCCACAAAGCGAGCTATCAGTGAAGCAAGGGGTCGGGCATATGAGGACCTATACCAACGGTTAGGCACCAAGGAAGGCGAAAGGGACATCTATAAGATGGCCAAGATCCGAGAGAGGAAGATGAGAGATATTGGTCAAGTAAAATGCATCAAGGACGGAGCAGGCCAACTCTTGGTGAAGGACGAGGAGATTAAGCATAGATGGCGGCAGTACTTCGACAAGCTGTTCAATGGGGAGAATGAGAGTTCTACCATTGAACTGGACGACTCCTTTGATGAGACCAGCATGCATTTTGTGCGGAGAATCCAGGAGTCTGGGGTCAAGGAGGCTTTAAAAAGGATGAAAGGAGGCAAGGCGATGGGCCCTGATTGTATCCCCATTGAGGTATGGAAAGGCCTCGGGGACATAGCGATAGTATGGCTAACTAAGCTTTTCAACCTCATTTTTCGGGCAAACAAGATGCCAGAAAAATGGAGACGGAGTATATTAGTACCAATCTTCAAGAACAAGGGGGATGTTCAGAGTTGTACTAATTACTGTGGAATTAAGCTGATGATCCATACAATGAAGCTATGGGAGAGAGTCATTGAGCACCACTTAAGAAGAATGACAAGCGTGACCAAAAATCAGTTTGGTTTCATGCCTGGGAGGTCGACCATGGAAGCCATTTTCTTGGTACGACAACTTATGGAGAGATACAGGGAGCAAAAGAAGGACTTGCATATGGTGTTCATTGACTTGGAGAAGGCCTATGATAAGATACCGAGGAATGTCATGTGGTGGGCCTTGGAGAAATACAAAGTCCCATCAAAGTACATTACCCTCATCAAGGAAATGTACGATAATGTTGTGACAAGTGTTCGAACAAGTGATGTCGACACTGATGACTTCCCGATTAAGATAGGACTACATCAGGGGTCATCTTTGAGCCCTTATCTTTTTGCCTTGGTGATGGATGAGGTCACAAGGGATATACAAGGAGATATCCCATGGTGTATGCTCTTTGCGGATGATGTGGTGCTAGTTGACAATAGTCGGGCGGGGGTAAATAGGAAGTTAGAGTTATGGAGACAAACCTTGGAATCGAAAGGGTTTAGGCTTAGTAGAACTAAAACCAAGTACATGATATGCGGTTTCAGTACTACTAGGTGTGAGGAGGAGGAGGTTAGCCTTGATGGGCAGGTGGTATCTCAGAAGAACACCTTTCGATATTTGGGGTCAATGTTGCAGGAGGATGGGGGTATTGATGAAGATGTGAACCATCGAATCAAAGCCGGATGGATGAAGTGGCGCCAAGCTTCTGGCATTCTTTGTGACAAGAGAGTGCCACAAAAGCTAAAAGTCAAGTTCTACAGGACGGCTGTTCGACCCGCAATGTTGTATGGTGCTGAGTGTTGGCCGACTAAAAGGCGACATGTTCAACAGTTAGGTGTGGCGGAGATGCGTATGTTGAGATGGATGTGTGGCCACACGAGGAAGGATAGAGTCCGGAATGATGATATACAAGATAGACTTGGGGTAGCACCAATTGAAGAGAAGCTTGTCCAACATCATTTGAGATGGTTTGGGCATATTCAGTGCAGGCCCCCAGAAGCTCCAGTGCATAGCGGACGGCTAAAGCGTGCGGAGAATGTCAAGAGAGGTCGGGGTAGACCGAATTTGACATGGGAGGAGTCCGTTAAGAGAGACCTGAAGGATTGGAGTATCACCAAAGAACTAGCTATGGACAGGGGTGCATGGAAGCTTGCTATCCATGTGCCAGAGCCATGAGTTGGTCGCGAGATCTTATGGGTTTCACCTCTAGCCTACCCAAACTTGTTTGGGACTAAAGGCTTTGTTCTTGTTGTTGTTGTTGTTTGTATATGTATATCATTTTCATGGTCTAGCAGATATTGTTCTAATGGATTAGCAGGAGGTACATCGATAGAAGCAAGACCAATAATTTCATATTTACTAGGCAATTCTTTGTCATGAGGTTGTCTATGAAATTTAGAGAAATTAAACTCCTGAGATACATCACCAAAATTAACACCGATTGTTTCCCGATTGCAATCAATCTTAGCGTTAACTGTATTTAGGAAGGGTCTACCAATTATAATGGGACAAACATCATTTTGTGCAGAACCAAGAACTAGAAAATCAGTAGGGTATTTGATCTTACCACACAAGACTTCGACATCTCTAACAATCCCAAGCGGTGAAATGGTATCTCTGTTTGCAAGCTTAATAGTAACATCAATGTCCTCTATCTCAACAAGTGCAATATCATGGTGAAGGCTATCCTTGCCACTTTTATTGAAATAAAAAGATGAAAAACATTATATAAATAACAGAAAGCAAATCCTAACAAAATAAAATGACGCTCCAAGCAAAACACATATCATGTGACGAATAAAAACATAGCCCCAAGTAAGGTTACCGATAATGTTGGAGACGAAAGAGGGGATGCCTTCCGGGGCATCCCCAAGCTTAGTTGCTTGGATCTTCCATGAATATTACCTTGGGGTGCCTTGGGCATCCCCAATCTTAGGTTCTTGTCACTCCTTATTCTCCTCATATCGATATCTAACCCAAAACTTGAAAACTTCAATCACACAAAACTTAACGGAACTTCGTGAGATGGATTAGTATGATAAAGACAAATCCTTCACTTTGGTACTGTAAAGATAACATTCATAATTGTTCTCACACAATTCCTACTGTACTCTACAATTTCCACAATTTATATTAAGCAATATAAGCCATAGAAACCATAAAACAAGCAAACTATGCACTGCAAATAGAATCTGTCAAAAACAGAAAAGTACGTAAAGATCTGAATTAAGGTCATGCTTATGTAACTCCAAAATTTCTGAAAAATTAGGAAATCGTAGACAATTTGTATACCCCTCAACTGTAAAACATGAAGAATTTTTCCACCTTCCAGTGAATTTAAACAATTCTGTTACTGGAAGCAAAAGTTTCTGTTTTTGCACAGAATCAAGGCAACTATCATCCACACTATCCCAAAGGATTTACTTGGAACTTTATTGAAATAAAAGCTATAAAACATGATTAATACAGTAGCTTAATCATGTGAACACACAAAAACATTAGGGGTAAATGTTGGGTTGTCTCCCAACAAGCGCTTTTCTTTAATGCCTTTTTAGCTAGGCATGATGATTTCAATGATGCTCACATAAAAAGGTAAGAATTGAAACATAACAAGAGCATCATGAATCATAAGTTCCTGTCTCATAATAATTTTCAGTAGCATCATGAATAGATTCATCAATATAACCATCACATAAAGCATTCTTTTCATGATCCAAAAGCATAGAAAATTTATTACTCTCCATATAAGCAATTTTATTCTCGTTCACAATAGTGGGAGTATCATATGAAACTCGAATACTATAAATTGTTTCCACATTAAAAGAGTACTGTTAAGTAAAAAGATATTCAAAATTATGACAATAATTATCACCACTTTTTATAACATAGGTATCATCACAATAATCATCATAAGTAGGAGGCATGCAATCATCATAGCAAATTTGATCATTTAAAGTAGGGGGACTAAAAAGATCATCTTCATTAAGCATAGCATCCCAAAGCTTGGGACAATCATTAATTGCAGCAAATAAATTCTCAAACATGTCATTCTCATCATTAATAGTATGAATAGCACCAATGGTATAACAATTGCTATCATCATAATTTCCCAAGTTGGTGCCAAAAAGATTTCCAAGATTATAAGAAGTATCATTATCTTCCCAATCATAGTTATCAGAACAAGCAATAGGCATAACAAAATCATCATCAATGGTGCTCTCGGACATTGTGCCATAAGACAAAGAAGCAATATCAGCATCAAGTGCATCATCTTCCTCGATTATTTTTTATTCATTTTCATGACGCACAACAATAATAGGAGCAACATTACTTGGGAGAGATACCTTTTTACCTCTATTCTTTCTTCTTTTCTTTTTCTTCACCACATCATGTGTGGGTTTAATCAATTTCTTCGAGTTTCTTATTGATCAGATTAGTTCAATAGGGAGTTCTTTCTCATCACCTATTTCATCATGAGAGACAATAGGAGGGAAAGTGGTATCTTTACCCTTTCATTAGTATTCCTTTTATACTCTATTGGTTTTCCCATCTTTTTATAGTTGGCAATATAAGCATTATCATTGCAATTTACCATGCAAAACATATGGATTTCTTTCAAATTAGTTTCAGCATGGTCTGGGAATATGAACGCTTCAAACCAACTATTTTTATGAGACAATTCTTCACACCCCAAAAATAAACAAAGTTCATTATAAAGTTCAAGGGTGATCAAGTTATTGCAATATTTGGACACGATTCGATCATGAAAAAGCATGCATTGGAAATTAAGATGACCAACTTTATTACAAAGTTCACAAGTAATAGGATAAAGGGAACATAATTTTGTAGCAAATCCATCTATCACTTTGAGCAAAAAATTGGTTCTATCATGTTTATGCTTCTTACAAAATCTATCATCCCTATAAGGCATGTCTTCACAAAGTCTTTCCACTCCACAAAAATTGACATGCTTATAAGAAACACTTTTGTCATGACTTGTGCAATCATCATTACCATTTTGGATATTCATAGAATTCATACTAACAACATCGCAATCATGCTCATCATTCAAGCCAATCATTTTATTGAATTCTTCTTCTATCAATTGAGCACAATTTTTCGCTCCATCATTTTCAAGAAAGACATGATAAAGATTAATAATATGAGACCACCTCAATTCCATATTTTTTGTAGTTTTCTTTTTATAAACCAAACTAGTGATAAAACAAGAAACTAAAAGATTCAATTGCAAGATCTAAAGATATACCTTCAAGCACTCACCTCCCCGATAACGGCGCCAGAAAAGAGCTTGATGTCTACTACACAACTTGTTCTTGTAGACTCGTGCTCGGCCTCCAAGCGCAGAGTTTTGTAGGACTGTAGCAAATTTCCCTCAAGTGGATGACCTAAGGTTTATCAATCCGTGTGAGGCGTAGGATGAAGATGGTCTCTCTCAAACAACCCTGGAACCAAATAATAAAAAGTCTCTTGTGTCCCCAACACACCAAATACAATGGAAATTTGTATAGGTGCACTAGTTCGGTGAAGAGATGGTGATACAAGCGTAGTAATGATAGTAGATATTGATTTTTGTAATAGGAACAATAAAAAACAGCAAGGTAGCAATTGATAAAACGGAGCACAAACGGTATTGCATTGCTTAAAAATGAGGCCTAGGGTCCATACTTTCATTAGTGCAATCTCTCAACAATGCTAATATAATTGGATCATATAACCATCCCTCAACGTGCGATGAAGAATCACTCCAAAGTTCTTATCTAGTGGAGAACATAAGAAGAAATTGTTTGTAGGGTATGAAACCACCTTAAAGTTATTCTTTCCGTTCGATCTATTCAAGAGTTCATACTAAAATAACACAAAGTTATTCTTTTCGTTCGATCTATCCAAGAGTTCATACTAAAATAACACCATATGATACGCATCAACCAACTCTAATGTCACCTAGTGTCACGGGAAACCACGGCCACCTATGGGGCCAAGGGGCCCATTGCTGGTTCGGCAGGGGGGATGTCGCGTTGCACAAAGAGCAGAAGAACGTGGGGCAGCACGGCAGAGATCACACGGGCAATTTTACCTAGGTTCGGGCCGCCGCGAGGTGTAAAACCCTACTCCCGCTTTGGTGGGTTGATGGTGGAAAAGTGGTGGTGGAGCATAGTACACTTGCCCGGCAGGCTCGCCCTGGGGAGGCAGTGACTACGCGCGTACGAGCGTGGGGGGTGTTCAACTTTCCAACCCTTGCTACGGTTGCCATGGGCCTCCTTTTATAGGTTAAGGGGTCACCACAGTGGCAAAATAGTCATTATGCACTGATAAGATAGCCAACAGTGCTATCATACCTAATTCTACAAGCTGACAGTGTGCATTAAATGCACCACTCAACGTCACATCGTTGCTCGCCCGGCAAGCCTTGCCAGGCTCGTCTTGCCAGCTCCATGCCTGCTTGCTTGACACGCCGTAGGACGGGTGTCATCTGTAGGTATTTCCTGTAGAAAGAGGCCGCCATGTGGCGAATGGCTGCCACTTAGTCACTTTGCGGCTTGACACTGCATTGATCAACGATGTGGGCCATGGTGAGACGGCTTGGTGAGGTGTCTTTGCCCTCGTGAGTCCCGGCAGGCCTTGCCGGGATGTCTTGAATGCTTTCTTCTGGGGGAGCCCTTGTCCTTGCTAGGTCTAACTGCCCAGCAAGTGAGGCTTTTCTCCTGGTGGTGTCTCGCTTCTCTTTCTTGGTCTTGGCCTTCTTAATCTGCCTGCTGGTTCTTCGAAGATCTTGGTCTCTTGTATCTTGACATGGCCTTGGTGTTGTAATCTTGTTCTCGTGCCTGTGCACAGTCAGGGCAACAGACCCAGGGTTTGTTGCACCGACAAAAGCCCCCGGGCCTGCCCCGATCGCGCTGCCGGGCATCGTCGGGGTAGGTCCTAATAAGTGCACAGGCAGGGGTGCTGAAGAGGCTGATCTCTTGGAGTCTTCTTTGCTTCTTCATTAATCTCGACTCTGGGCCAGTTTCCGGTTTTCCCGCTCGTCGTGTGTAATGCTGCGGAAAAGTTGGACTGTGGCCCGTGGAATGCCCACACCCCACGATCATGGGGCGAAAACTGCCATCCCACTTGCTCCCCGCCTCGCACGCACCTGCCACGTGTTCCGCATGCATTGGTCGTGGTAGGGGGTGGATGCGGAGAGCGCAGGGACGAGTGCCACGGTTGAGAACCAGGCATTGATGGTTGGGGCAGAGGGTCGGCCTTGATTCTTTGGGCCGCAGAAGGTGCAGGGAGGCCGCAATGGGGGAACGGGGTGGCCATTTCCTGCGCAAAAGGCTAGCCCCCCGCTCCGTCCTTCTATAAAAAGGGGGGAAGAGCAGTGCATTTTCACTCACACCTCTTCTCCCTTCTTGCAATCTTCCTCCACTCACCATGGTGAGAGGACGAGGGTGCGGCGGCACTCCAGCGGCGGCAACGAGGGCTTCTACTCGACAGTGCATCCCTCCTCCTCCTGATCCCGTGATAGAGGAGCCCACCGCGAGAGGAGGAGGGATGGGGCGAGGCCGAGGTTGCCGCGGTGCTCGAGGAAGAGGGGGACGGGGCGATGCCTTAGCCGCGCCCCCACCGGCGGTCCTCCCTCCAATGGATGGCCATGTCGGGGATCAGCCTCGAGAGTTCATCATCAGGCTGTACAAACCCCCATGCGGCCATCTTTGCTTCCCTACTCCATTTGCACGAGAAATGGAGCTCGAACAGCCACGCGCTCTGAGGTTGCACATGAGGGGCTGTGGGAACGGTGGCATGAGGGTTGATGTCGACTTCCCTGCTCCTCATGTGATGTACCTCCGTCGTGGTTGGAAGACCTTTGCTCGTGCCCATGGTTTCTCGAAAGGGCACGTTCTCCAGTTCAAATTAATGGAGAGCGGCCTGCTCTCTGTCAAGATCTTCGGGCGCTCAGGAGCTCGCTTAGGGTGCTGTGCGGAGAGCTCGACCGATGACAAAAGCTCCTCCTCGAGCGAAAGCGGCGAGGAGGACAGTGACGGCGATGACGATGGCAGCGCGCGGGAGGGCGACGACTCTGGCTCCGGCTGAGCGTCGCCCGCACCATCTTCATCAGGCGGCGGCACCATCATCTGCATCTGCCTCTACTTCCTGGCAAGGTGATTTGCCGGGGAGTTGGATGCTGGGGTGGGGATGGTGCCGCCCGGCTTCCTCCAGCAGTCTTCCAGCTGGACCCCGGCAGGCTTCCTCTCGGACTGTAGCTCCGTTAGCCCTGCCGTGTCCTGCTGGCCTTGGTGGTGGTGGTTGGCGGGTCGCCTCCGTCGTGCTCTCCATCAATGCGTTCCCCGGTGCTCCCCCATCCCCGTCAGGCTACCTCTCCTGGAGCCCGATGGGAACGGGCCGGGCTTCTGCTCAGGCACTCCTTTTGCCCTTCCCGCCTTCAACTAATGTGCCTAGGAGGAGAGGGACAAGAAAGGGCATCACGGGGCACTTATCTTTTTTCAATCTTAAACTCGTAGGCGTTTGCCAAATTTTAGTTCAAATAATGTATTCTCTTGAGTCCATATCTGTGTTCTGTAAGGTTTGTACTTGTATGACCAGCATATTAATGAAAAAGATGAACCTTGCCGGGAACTCGTGCATGTTTATGTCCATGCAAAGGTGAAATGCCTCTTCGTTGCCGGGGTACTGAGCCTACCGGCAAGAAATAGAGGGACCAGCCCCACGCCAACTTCTTTTCATCAAAGGCCACTATGACCATCCAGGCCGAAGCAACGTTCGAGCCAGGGACGGGAGCACCTAAGTTTCAAAGAGTGGTGGGGTTTTCTTATGCACAAGTTTTAGCTTACAGAACACTTATGGACAAGAGGTAGAACTTATCTGTTTGGTTCACCGGGGATCGCAGCATTGGTTCATCTCCCCATCTTCTTGCAGAAACCGAGTTCTCGGCAGGAACCCGCAGCTTTATGCAGATGAGAATGATGCAGGATGCAATCCTATCTATATGTATATGCAAATGCTCATGAAATGCTTATGCAAATGCTCTTGGAATGCTTATGCATGCATGAAACTTGGTCGGGGGCCACCCAACGCTTCGTTTATTTCTCTGGTGCTCAGGGTCATCGCCTGGCTTTGTACAAGGGGTTACATGCAACTGAGGCAAGGCCTGTACAAAAGGGTGGCTGCCGGGCAGGGCCCAACAGCCGCGCCTTACGGGTAGAACTTGCGGAGATGCTCAATATTCCATGAGTTTTGCAATTGAATCCCATCTCCGGTCTCCAGACGGACTGCGCCAAGTCTGGTGACTCGTACTACCCGGTAAGGGCCTTCCCACTTCGGTGTCAACTTGTTTGTACCCTTGGCAGACTGAACGCGCCTAAGGACAAGGTCACCTTCCTCAAAACACCAGGCATGAACCCTGCGGCTATGATAACGACGCAGGGCTTGCTGATAGCGTGCAGCACGCGTAGCAGCCCGGAGACGGTTCTCCTCGAGTAGCACAGCATCGTCACGCCGGTGCTGATCTTGCGCTACTTCGTCGTAGGCAAACACTCGAGGCGACCCGTAAATGAGTTCCGTGGGGATAACTGCTTCCGCCCCATAGACCAGGGAAAAAGGAGTCTGCCCGGTAGCTCGATTTGGTGTCGTTCTGAGGGACCATAGAACTACCGGCAGCTCATCGATCCACCGCCTACCGTGCTTCTGCGGCGTACCAAAGGTTCTTGTTTTGAGTCCCCGCAGCACTTCAGCGTTCGCCCTCTCAGCTTGCTCGTTGCTTCTGGGATGTGTGACAGAAGCAAACGAGATCTTGCTTCTGAGGGCATGAACATATTGCATGAAGGCGCGGATCGTGAATTGGGTGCCATTGTCGGTAATGATCCTTGTCGGGATTCCAAAACGACACACCAAATCTTTCAAGAACTTGATAGCTGATTGAGCAGTCACCTTTCTCACGGCAGCAACTTCCGGCCACTTTGTAAATTTGTCGATAGCAACGAACAAGAATTCAAAGCCCCCGATCGCTCGGGGGATAGGACCGAGGATATCGAGCCCCCAGACCGAAAATGGCCATGATAAAGGGATTGTCTAAAGAGCTTGGGCAGGCAGGTGGATTCTCTTGGAATGGAACTGACAGGCATCACATTTGGTGACTAACTCAACCGCATCTTGGAGGGCTGTGGGCCAATAGAATCCTTGCCGGAATGCTTTCCCAACCAGCGCCCTTGATCCAATGTGGGAGCCGCACATGCCTTTGTGTATATCAGCCAGCAGTTCCTTCCCTTCTTCCCGGCAGATGCACTTTAATTTCACACCATTGGGCCTCCTTCTGTACAGAGTGTCATCGACAAACTGTACATAGTGGCCCTCCGGGCTACTCTTTCAGCCTCATCTTGGTCATTGGGGAGTTCTCCGGTTTGGAGAAAGTGGACTATGTACCTTGCCCTAGTTGGAGCCTGGGGCTCGGCAACAAGGACTAGCGGCACCTCCTCAACTGCGGGGGCACATTCCTCGTTCACAGGGACCATGGGTCCGGCTGGAGGGTGCGGTCCGGCAGGTTGTGAGGAGTTATTTCCGGTAGGGTCCCTGCCAGGAGCGGATGGCTCTACCGGTAGAGGCTTACCAGAGTCCAGCTTTATCCTTTTCCGGGCCATTGTTGCTGGGGATACGGAGGGTTGAGTAAGATGGAGAACAAAACTTCCTGGTTCCACAGTAAGCTTTTGGGCAGCACACTTTGACAGGTGATCAGCTATGCTGTTTTCCGCACGAGGTATGTGCTCTGTTTGAAACCCATCAAAGTGCTCCTCCAATCTTCTCACTTCCTCAACGTATGCCTCCATCAATGGACTTTGGTAATCCTTGTTGACTTGTCTCACCACAAGCTATGAGTCTCCTCGAATGATCAGCTTCTTGATTCCCAATTCTGCGGCAATCCTGAGCCCGGCAAGGAGCCCTTCATACTCTGATGTATTGTTGGTTGCCTCTTCCTAGGCAAAATGCATCTGGACGATGTACTTCAAGTGTTCCCCGGAGGGAGCGACGAGAAGCACACCAGCCCCTGCACCTTGTAGGGAAAAAGCACCATCAAAATACATGATCCATTCTTGGGGCACCTCCTTGCCGGGGATAACTGTTTCTGGCACTTCCTCATCAGGGGTTGACGTCCATTCTGCAATAAACTCTGCCAATGCCCTGCTCCGGATTGTTGATGTGCTCTCAAACTTCAAACCAAAACTGGATAACTCCAAAGCCCACTCCACTATTCTGCCAGTAGCCTCAGGGTTCCGGAGTATCCTTTGCAATGGGAAGCAAGTGACAACCGTGATCTCATGGGCTTGGAAGTAGTGGCGCAGTTTCCTTGAGGCCATGATGAGGCCAAAGATCAACTTTTGCATGCCAGAGTACCTCAATCTAGCCCCCTGTAGTAGGGAACTAATGAAGTACACTGGGCGCTGCACCACTTTCTTCCTTGTCGTGTCCTTGGGGTTGTCTTTGCTGCCGTGCTTACCTCTGTCCTGATCCCTATCTGACTCTGCCGGTCTTTGCTCACTCTCTGTTTCATCCACTTCCCGCTGCACTACCAAGGTTGCACTAACCACTTGATTGGTTGCCGCCAAGTATAGCAGCAATGGCTCTTCCGGTTTTGGAGCAACCAAGGTGGGCACAGAAGATAGGTAGGCCTTCAACTCTTGCAAAGCCGCATCTGCTTCTGGAGTCCACTTCATGGGCCCTGCCTTCTTCAAGATTTTGAAGAACGACAAGGCACGCTCGGCAGACTTGGAAATGAATCTGCTTAGCGCGGCAACGCACCCTATCAGACGCCTTACATCTTTGACCGTCTTTGGTGCTTGGATCTGTTCGATGGCTTGGATCATATCGGGGTTGGCTTCGATCCCCTGATGGGATACAAAGTACCCGAGCAGCTTGCCGGAGGGAACACCAAATACACACTTCTCCGGGTTGAGCTTCAAGTTGATCTTGCGCAAATTGGAAAATGTCTCCCCCAAATCCTGGATAAGGGTTGATCTGTCATTGGTTTTGACCACAATATCATCCATATAAGCCTCAATGTTTCTGTGCAGCTGTGGCCCAAAACCAATCTGGACTGCCCTTGCAAAAGTAGACCCGGCACTCTTTAATCCGAAAGGCATGCGGATAAAACAGTACGTACCACACGGGGTGATGAACGAGGTCTTCTCTTCGTCTTCCTTGGACATGAAGATTTGATGATACCCAGAATATGCATCCAAAAAGGAGAGCAAATCGCAGCCTGAAGTGGAGTCCATGATCTGGTCGATGTGCGGCAAGGGAAATGGGTCTTTCGGGCAAGCCTTGTTGAGATCTGTGAAGTCTATGCAAAGTCTCCATTTCCCATTGGCCTTCCGGACAACGACTGGATTTGCTAACCACATTGGATGCAGCACTCCTCTGACCAAACCAGCTACCTCAAGTTTCTTGATCTCCTCTGTAATGAACTACTGCCTCTCCAAGGCCTGCTTTCGGACTTTCTGCTGACAGGTCGGGCATGTGGGCAGACAGCAAGGTGGTGCTCGATTACCTCCCTGGTAACATTGGGGATATCAGATGGTTGCCAGGAAAACACATCGATATTCGCCCACAGGAAGGCAACGAGCACGCTTTCCTATTTGTCATCGAGGGTGGCGCTGATGGTGAAAGTACCATCAACGCCAGCCAGCCCTGCCGGGACCTTCTTCACTTGTGGAGCAGCAACCTTGTATCTCTTGCTGTTGGAACTCTCCGCCAAGTTATCAACAGGCGCAGCGCACTCCGAAGAGGCGCGCTTCCCGAATTCCTTGCCAGAGCCCTTACTATCCTTCTTCTTCCCTCTGTTCTCCTTGGCAGGAACTGCCGCTGCCACTGCCTCTGCCGCGACTGTGTCCCGGTACATCTTGTCCACACAAATAATTGCGTCTTTCTCATCTGATGGGATGGAAATGACTCCAACTGGCCCTGGCATCTTCAAGACGTTGTAGGCATAGTGGGATGTCGCCATGAACTTAGCCAGGGCTGGGCGTCCAAGGATTCCATTGTATGGCAAGGGGAGGTCAACCACATCAAACACAATCTTTTTAGTCCGGTAGTTCAGCTCTCCCCCAAACGTCACAGGCAACGTGATCTTTCCCTTAGGATGACTCCTGCCAGGATTAACTCCTTGAAACATGCCGGTGACTTTTAACTCATCCTCTGCTATCTGAAGCTTGCTGATAACCTTTGGGGAAATCAGATTCAACCCGGCCCCGCCGTCCACCAACATCTTCGTGACCTTGAGGTTGCGGATTGTTGGAGAGACCAACAGCGGCAAACATCCTACCGCGGTGGTGCGGTCAGGATGATTCTCTTCGTCAAAAATGATGGGCGTGCGTGACCATTTAAGTGGTTCCCGGGCCCCTGGCACTGGTTCCATGGCATTAACCTCATGCGCCCACCGCTTGAGTTGGCGGTGAGAGGCGTGTAGGGACGCACCCCCGTCAATGCACAGGGCGTCAGTGGCCTTTTGGAACTCCTGCTCACTGGTTTCCTCTTCATCCCCTTCACCACTCTCATCACCGCAGGCTTCCTTGTATCGATCCCTGGCGGGTTTTCCTTTGTTCCAAAGAGGTCTCCTGGGGCGATTTACTTCACCGCCACAACCCTTACCGCCAGCAACATTCTGTCCCTTTTCCTTATCACGCTTCTCATATTCTACTTTCTGTCTCTTGACAAGCTGCTCAACCTGATAACACTCTTGAAGGTCGTGGCCCTTGGTCCGATGGATCTTGCAGTACGGTCCATCACCTTTCCCAGCCTTTTCGGTGGCCGCGGCCTCCCGGCAGTCAGAGCACGCAGCAGCTTCCTTGTCGGGGGTTTCGGCCTTAACCTTCTTGCCGGTACTAGGGATACCCGACCCTTCAACAGACATTACCGTCTTATCCTTGCCCTTCTTATTGCGTTTCTTGCTCTTCTTCTGACTGGTGGACTCGTCATCATCCTCTGAATCAACATTAATGCAATCCTCCTCTCCGGGTAGTTTTCTTCCCTCCTCCATCCGAGCACACTTATCCACCAAGGTGTAAAGTTCCTTCACAGTCTTGGGCAACCGTACATTCATCTTGGAACGAATCTTCCGGTTGCACACATTGGACTGGAAGGCAGCTATCACAGCTGCCAGATGGATATTTGGGATGTTTCTGTGGACTCTGCTAAATCTCTACAAATACTTCCGGAGAGTCTCTCCTTCTTTTTGCTGAAGAAGCTACAGATCACTGGGCCGACCTGGTTCTTGATGGCCGCCAGCGAAGGCGCCAATGAACTCATGGCACAAATCAGCCCATGACGAAATGGAGTTCTCTGGCAGGTGCATCAGCCAAGACCTCACATTGGACTTGAGAGCCAAAGGGAAGTAGTTGGCGAATACCTTCTCATCTCTTCCCCCGGCAGCTTGAACAGCGATGGTGTAGATGCTCAGAAACTCTGCCGGGTTCAGCCTCCCATCGTACTTCTCGGGTATCTCTGGCTTGAACGTGTGGACGGACGGCCAACGAACTTGCCGCAGCTCACGAGTAAAGGCAGGGCACCCAACCTCGAAAGGTAGGTACCCGCCAGTATCGAGCGCAGGCTCGTCGACATCGGGACCGTCACACCCATTGGCCCGGCGGTGGGCGTCGCGGCGTTGCTCAACGACAACGCGTGCGTCTCCCCTCCGCCTGTCCTCCAGGGCACGCTGCCGGCCTGGACGCGCTTGAGGGTCAGAAGAGGCCGTCGAGACGCCATCAGGCTCTTGATTCCGCTGCGCCCGCGCTAGCTGCCGTGGTGGGGATTGTACCGTGGGGGTGGCCCCTTCCGTATGTCCAGCAGCATGGGTCGATGTCGTCGCTTGGGAAGGCCGTGGCAGGCCAGCTCGCTGCGAGCCCCCGGCCTCGGCGAAGCCGAGCAGGCTCTGGATGGTGGCACGCCATTCATCCATCTGCTCGGCCGCTGGTGGAAACCTCAGTAGCAGTTGGGCCCGTGCCATGGCCTCCGTAGCAGTACTTGGTATGGGCGATGATGACGCAGATCGCGCCATCGCTCGGCTCCTGGTGGGGCCAGCAGCGACCGTATCACGTCCCCGCTGTTGCGGGGCGGCCACCTGGATGGCATGGTGGTGCGGTGATGGTGCTTGAGGGTCAGCAGCTCCACTAGGCGCAGCAGCCTGGTCGACTCGTCCCGGGGGAGGTGCATGCGCTGCGGCCGCCCCTGTGGTGGGGGCGGCCGGAGGGTGGCGATTCGCCCCGGACCGAGCGCCATTGCTGCGGCTGTGCCCGTCGGGGAGGGGAAGGAGTGTGGATGGAGTAGCCCCTTCACCCGTACCTCGCGGAGCGTGGCCGTCGGGGTGTCGCTGATGTTGCTCTCCTCCGGCGTCTCCTTCTCCTGCTTCGACCGCAGGGGAAGTGGTGATGGTGCCGCCTGCCCCGACCACAGCCCCAGCGGCGTCCACACTCTCGTGCGCCTCCGCGTCCCCCGCAGCATTGGTGGCTGCGAGCGGCGGCGCCTTTGAGGTGGATGGGTGAGCAGCAGCACCGGGCTTCTTCTTGGCCGCCATTGCCGACGGCGCCGTCGAAGATGAAGATGGAGATGAAGATGACGTGCTGCACACGCTTTCAGGTTCGCGCAAGCGATCTCCCTACCTGGCACGCCAAAGATGTCGCGGGAAACCACGGCCACCTATGGGGCCAAGGGGCCCCTTGCTGGTTCGGGCCGCCGCGAGATGTCGGCAGGGGGATGTCGCGTTGCACAAAGAGCAGAAGAACATGGGGCAGCACGGCAGAGATCACACGGGCAATTTTACCCAGGTTCGGGCCGCCGCGAGGCGTAAAACCCTACTCCTGCTTTGGTGGATTGATGGTGGAAAAGTAGTGGTGGAGCATAGTACACTTGCCCGGCAGGCTCGCCCTGGGGAGGCAGTAACTACGCGCGTACGAGCGTGGGGGGTGTTCAACTTTCCAACCCTTGCTACGGTTGCCATGGGCCTCCTTTTATAGGTTAAGGGGTCACCACAGTGGCAAAACAGTCATTATGCACTGATAAGATAGCCAACAGTGCTATCATACCTAATTCTGCAGGCTGACAGAGTGCATTAAATGCACTGCTCAATGTCACATCGTTGCTCGCCTGGCAAGCCTTGCCGGGTTCGTCTTGCCAGCTCCATGCCTGCTTGCTTGACACGCCGCAGGGCGGGTGTCATCTATAGGTATTTCCTGTAGAAAGAGGCCGCCATGTGGCGAATGGCTGCCACTTAGTCACTTTGCGGCTTGACACCGCATTGATCAACGACGTGGGTCATGGTGAGATGGCTTGGTGAGGTGTCTTTGCCCTCGTGAGTCCCGGCAGGCCCTGCCAAGACGTCTTGAATGCTTTCTTCCGTGGGAGCCCTTGTACTTGCCAGGTCCGCCTGCCCGGCAAGGGAGGCTTTTCTCCTGGTGGTGTCTCGCTTCTCTGTCTTGGTCTTGACCTTCTTAATCTGTCTGCTGGTTCTTCCAAGATCTTGGTCTCTTGTATCTTGACACGGCCTTGGTGTTGTAATCTTGTTCTCATGCATTTGCACAGTCAGGGCAACATACCCAGGGTTTGTTGCACCGACACATAGATACTCCAATGTCACCACAAGTATCCATGAGTTAGTTATACGATACGCATCAAACAATTTCAGATTCATAATACTCGATCCAACACGAAGAACCTCAAAGAGTGCCCCAAGATTTCTACTGGAGAAACAAAGACGAGAACGTGCATCAACCCCTATGCATAGATTAGCCCAATGTCACCTCGGGAATCCGCGAGTTGAGTGCCAAAACACATATCAAGTGAATCAATATGATACCCCATTGTCACCATGGGTATTCATAGCAAGACATACATCAAGTGTTCTCAAATCCATAAAAGTATTCAATCCGATAAAACAAAATCCCAAAGGGAAAACTCAATTCATCACAACAAGATAGAGAGGGGACAACACCATATGATCCAACTATATTAACAAAGCCCGTGATACATCAAGATCGTGACATCTCAAGAACACGAGAGAGAGAGAGAGATTAAACACATAGCTACTGGTACAAACCCTCAGCCTCGAGGGTGGACTACTCCCTCCTCATCATGGTGGCCATTGGGATGATGAAGATGGCCACCGGTGATTATTTCCCCCTCCGGCAGGGTGCCGGAACGGGGTCTAGATTGGTTTTTCGTGGATATAGAGGCTTGTGGCGGCGGAACTTCCGATCTAGGGTTATATTCGGGGGTTCTGGAATATTTGGGAATTTATAGTGCGAAGAGGCGGTGCGGGAGGCCACCGAGGTGGGCACAACCCACCAGGGCGCGCCTGGCCCCCCAGGCGCGTCCCAGGTGGGTTGTGCCCCCCTCGGGTACTACTTTGGCCCATGTTGTTCCTTCTGGTCCATAAATATTCTCCAAAAAGTTTCTCTGCATTTGGACTCCGTTTGGTACTGATATTCTGCGAAGTAAAAAACAAGCAAAAAATAGCAACTGGCATTGGGCACTATGTCAATAGGTTAGTCCCAAAAAATGATATAAAGTTTCTATAAAATGATTGTAAAACATCCAAGAATGATAATATAAGGCATGGAACAAGCAAAAATTATAGATATGTTGGAGACATATCAGACAGTAGCAATTTTCCCTCAAGTGGATGACCTAAGGTTTATCAATCCGTGGGAGGCGTAGGATGAATATGGTTTCTCTCAAACAACCACTCGTATAGCGAGGTGCTATACACACGGTTTTTAACCCCTTTTCGCGATGGCATTTTGAACCGTCGCCAAGTGAGTGACTGCGATAGGGGGGTCCTTCCCACACGACCCAGAAACCGTCGGGGATATGGAGCCATGATGCAGAGGCCTTGCCAAATGTAATCGTATGCGATACAGCACACAGTAAATTCTTTCGCACATGTGGAATTGGTGATTAAACGTTTCTAATGACGCAGTGAAACCAAACGGTGTGTCGTAATGAACTGTTTGGGAAACAGTATGTAAGGCACACGGGCCAACATATGAACTGTGTGCGATATGTGCCCCATCGCACACGAGTTTTCTGCGAAACTCATCTGCCATGCAAGACTACATCGCACATGTTTACCAACAATTACCGTGTGCGATAATGTTCTATCATAAACGGTTTAGGAGCCCCTTCGCACACATACAACTGCTGCAGACTGTTTGCGATTTGTTGTGTATCACCGACGGTTGCGGCAAGAGTGACATGCGCTTTTCGTTTGGGATCCCACACATTTCCTGAAAAAATTACGACTGGGATTGTATTTTACATTGGGCATGGTTTACTTCGAGCTCTCGTGTGCGATAATGTGATATCACAAATGGTTCCGGAGCCCCTATGCACACTTAGTAGTGCGGCAAATCGTTTGCGATCTGTTGTGTATCACCGACGGTTCCGCTACGATTGACTTATGCTTTCTGATGTGGATCACACACACTCATAACCGTATGCAGAGCAATTGCCAAGTTAAAACAAAAATATCCCATTTGAATCGGCATGCAAAAAGAAAATTCGCCACAATATTCAATTGAACAAATAGTGTCCACAGGAAGAACAGTCATCAAATTTCGCAACAATTGCAATTGAACAAATGGTAGCTAAATTCCAATGATTTGTCGACATATATATGCATTACATAATTAATCATAGTGTACGAAATACGAAGACTCAGATTGAAAACAATGGATCCATGTGTATATGTTTAGCGGCTAACTCTTACTAAATGTTTCAAGAGAAGGCATGCTGAAATATTCATTATCACCAGTGGGATTGATGTAGTGATTCAGGAAGAAGTCGCTGATAAATCTCCGAACCATCAGCAATTCACCAGCGGGGAGCGGTTCAAGGGTCCTCGGTTCTAAGATGAGCTGCAGTATTTTTAAGATCAGAATGTGCCATATGAGTGGAGTAGAAGATATTAATTAAGATAGACTTACTGGTAGTAATTCGCGAGCATCTTCACAACTATCAGCAAATTTGTAGATGGAGATCATGTGTCTGCAAACATAGTATCCACAAAGGTTGGTCCCTGCTTGTTGCTGAGGACACTGAAATTTTTTGTACAGAATTAGTCATGTATTTGTCCTGTTAGGAACAACCTAACTGGTGTTAGATGTATTTTTTTCTTTCGACAGAAATAGAAAGAGGTTTATTTAGAAGCTTGAACATTTGACTAGCGTAAGAAAAGGTATTTGCAGACTATTGGATACATTTTCCGAAAATAACGGATTTCAGTGTGTTACCGGAGAAATGATCTCGTGCTGCAGAGGGAGTTCCCTCTTGAACATGTTCCCTGGTTTAGTTTTCCACAATGCGAGCACACTTCAAATGAAGATGAATTTTGACAACATCAATTATTGGACCAGATATGAATGCAAATTAATTTCAACATCATAGAATTCAATACCTATCCATGAATTGATGAAGATGCGTCGGATCCTGAGCGTTTGTTGACTCTCTGAGAGAATCCATGTAGTAAACTATGTTCTTGTTTGGAACAATGAATACCAATATCCAGTGATTGCTACATATTAAGAAAACCATGAACTTATGAATTATGTCAGAATCTGAAAGACAATCAGTGTATGCATGGTTGTTTACTTGACTTACCATTCATGATATGGCCAGGGAAATGATTCTGCATGGGACGTGTTTTCGAAGATACGGACGATCGTGTTAATGGCCCACTCCCATTCATCCTTACCATGTAATGTTGTGCCATTTGCTAATGCAGGATCTATGAAATACACACTTTCCCTTTTTCTTCTCTGGGCGTTCAATCCCCTAAGAGGAATAAAATGCAGTTAGTTGTTTATCATTTACAGCCTTGTATGGAGAAGTTGATCAGAGTTTGTTAAGTACTTACAAAATCAGGCATCTAACAAGAGTGGCATCGAGCTCGTTGAAGTTGAAGAAGAGATGTAAGTCCTCAAAACTCACACTAATGGAACCAGCATTGTGTCGGAAATGATCTCTGTTGTAGTGGACTAGCAGAACATGATGACCTGCTAACATTTGATCCATGCAATATTTATGTAACTCACGGCAACAGGAGCTACACTCATCAAAGTATTCGCCAACAAGAAATGGCTGGCCATGGACGTAATTGCGTGCTTCAAGTATGTCTACTTTATTTTTAGCAAGCTGCAAAGCTATTTCTTCATCATCCATGCCGTCAGAAATAATATTACTCCCCGATTCGAACAACTTGCTGTTAATTTGGTTCTGGGCGATGAGTGCTTTAAGTAAGTGGCAATCATTCTCTTTCCTCTTCATTCTCACGGTGAGCTTCCTCGCAGGTGCAGCCTTTTTGCCTGCTTCCTTATCGGTACTTGAAGCACTTCTGGTAAAACATCTGGTTGGCTGAAAGGTAGACTGCCGAGCAGACGGTGAAGCTTCGTCGGACTGCTTAGCAGACGGTTTAGCTATGCCAGACCGCTAAGCTGGCGGTGCTGCTGTGACGGACTGCTGGGCTGTACGAGCAGAGGCATCGGACTGCTGACCATGCGTTGAAGCTATGTCGGGTTTCTGCGCAGGTGGTGCCAACTTGTCGGTGTGCTGAGGAGGTCGTGCCAACGCGTTGGTTTGCTGAGCAGGAAGTGCTGACGCATTGGTATGCTAATCACACGGCTGCGGACCGACGGACTGATGAGCAGTCGGTTCTGGACCTACATACTGCTTAGGAGGCGGTTCCGAAGCATCAGACTGCTTAGCAGTCCATTCCACCAGGTTGGTCTACTGACCATGTGTTGCAGCTGGGTCTCCCCCCGCTGCTTCAGCGGCCAGCTTCTGAACCGGTGGTGCGTCTTCAGCAGTTGTAGGCCTTGCCACTGGCTGCTCTGGGGCAGATGATGACATAGCCTGTACGGCACAAAGTCGGGCCGGCTGATCACAGATTGATGCATCAGCCGTCGGATTACGAGTATTAGGTTCTTTGGGGGAAGCACGCGAGAGCTGCTATGGCAAGGAGAGCGTCACCGGTTGAGGGGCAACATTGGTTGCTCTTGGCGGGGCTTCAGGGATCTCATCCATGAACTCTATTTCATTTCGTGGCCACTGGATGTGATGTAACCGTGTTTCTCCCAAGATCCTTTGCTCATCAAAATCTCCTAGGACATTCTTCAAGGCAAATTCATTGAATCCAAGCTTTATTTCAGTCACGTAGCACTTCAGACAGCCCGGCCTCAATGGCACATTGTCCAACAAGAGGCCCTCTTCCAAGAAGGGTGGGCAAACCCAGGCTGTTGCACATTTTAGTGTACCTTCATAATGTGTAAGCACGCCCTTCAGTCTGTCTTTCATTCCAGATAGATCAGATATAGCATCACCATGAGCAGCTGCAGTCTCAGTGTCCCTGGGGTCAGCTGATGCACAGCTACTCTTGTGCGGCGTTGTCGCGCAATAACCAGCATCCTCCATGCCCGCCTCCCCTCCCATCTGCTGGCTATCTGTCAGTGTTAGAGTCTTCTGCATCATCATTGACTCCTCAATATCCTTTCAAACAGTCGGATACATGTCCTTCCTCAACCTTTCATACAATTCATTCTGCTTCATTTCACTCCTCGCTTTTTTCATGCTGAGCCTCTCTTCTTTACCGAGTGTGAAAGCCCTCTTGTGCGGGACATTAACACCTATACCCCTTGCACGGCCAGGGGGCTCTCTTGTTTCCAGAGCATCGGACAGAATGTCACATGGCCCTGAGTTCCTGTAGAACCTTCCAGGGATCTTGGAAGCCTTTAACATCACGCGATACAGTTCTTTGTCATGTGAGTTTTCAAAGTAATAAGTTCCATCATCACGCCTCCTTGCACGTGCCCAGAAGTAGTCTCTAGCGCGTTCACCCCTTATTTCACTAAAGGCTAGTTTCCCACCCGCCGCTACTGCTTCTTTGTCCTCCTGGTCCCATATCGGTTTCATGCCGTAGTATCCTACCACACCCATATGGTGGGGTTATGTGTTCCTCTTCTGAAGTTCCGATTGCTTGGCACTCTTCTCAGCAAACTCTGTAGTTACCCTGACCTTTTTGAATTCTGCCTAGTCTGCCTTTGTAATTTGGTGGTATGCGGGGATTGGGTCCTTGCCTTCACTCAAGTACTTCTTGTACAGCGCGTGCTTCCAGTTTCTCCAAGCATCCCTAGCCTTCTTCAGTGCAGCGTGTTTCACCTGCATTCTCCACTGCTCTAGAACGTTGAAGTGATCCATGATCTCCCGGACTATCCTTTGCCGTGTTTCTGTGTCAGCCTTCCGAAACCCCGGTAGATTAATGTTGAGCCTTGCCCTGCCAACAAATCCACACACACTCCTGAACCTCGTGCCTGCTTTATCTGGTTTAGTTGGAGCCCAAGACTTTAAATCGATCTCGGTTACTTCATATACACCTTTAGGCTGGTGTGTGGGCTTCCTTGGAGCGTTCCTCCGTGTCCTGACCGGAAGGGTAATTGCTGTAGCTCTATCCCGTTCAAGATTACTTGATCCCTCACCATCTGCTGAAGACCTAGGGTTGTCAGAATCAGATGAAGATACATCGCATGAAGCATGAGTGTTGTCGCTGCTACTCGGCATCTACAGAGAACACATGCGAAACTTAGGAAAGGAGGATAAGCATAAAACTAACAACTTGGTATCACGCTGTCTAAACATGTCATGCAATAATTTAGAAAATGTACGGCTTATTTGTTAAGTTTGTGTGACTCGGGCGCCCACGATTTGTAAATCGGCAGTTACTTACTGGAACAAATACAACTTATATGTTCTAGTTAGTAAGGTAGATAATGAACATATATACGCTCTCCGTTATTTTATAGCCAATTTGGGAACATACGGAATGAAATAGGAAGAGGGATTGTGAGTAAATATGCCTCACCGAGATGGAGAGCAGTAACTAACAAGTTTCTTAATGCAAACCCGGCAGGACCACAGGAGATGCGAGGGTTACATGATCTATATGCTCGAGGGTGGCTGGCGAGCAAACGAAGACAGTGAGGCGCGGGGCAGTCGCGTGTTGGGAACGGCAGTGGAGGTAGGGTTGATGCCGAAGAGCAGGCACACGGCCGGGGTGAGCACGCCAGCGCTAGAGAGGGTTCCGCTGTGGATCTGGGGGAGGGGGGAGCTGGCGATGGAGATTGGGTGGACTAATTGAGTGAAACGCAGGCGGGCGGTGGGGGGGGGGGGGGTTGGCGGCCTAGGTGAAAAGGGTGAAAAAATATCCCCGGTCGCCGCGCGGAAAGGCCTATGCAAACAGTTTCCTCTAAGCGCTCGCGTGCACAAAGAGCATAATTTCGTTTGAAATGAAGACGTGCGAATTTTGAAATGAAGACGTGAGTTCATCGTTTCGCCTCTAATTTTTTCCCACGGTAAGCAATCACCATTATACCACAGGTTTGATTTACCGGCGCATTTCAGGTCTCGTGTGCTATATTTAAGACATTTTTTGGCATTTACCGTGCATTTTGGCATATAAATCAAATCCTAGCTGGACTGAATTTGCTGTCGAAAGGGATGAGGATTGCCGTTCAATCTGGGAGCATCCAACGGTCCAGACGTACGATCCATGGGGTTTGGGTTCTGGCCAATCAGAACGCATGACTCAGATCGCGCGCGCAGCAAGGGGGGCATCGGCCACGGTTTGGTTGACACACGGCTTTCGTGAGTGAACCGTGTGCTATTTGAAAACATTTACATGAACTAACAGCATATTTTCGTTTGAATGAAAACATGAGTTCATCGTTTCGCCTCCAAATTGTTTTCCATGGTAAGAAATCACCATTGTACCCTATGGTTCGATTTTCTGGTGCATTTGAGGTATCGTTTGCTATAT
Organism: Thinopyrum elongatum; assembly: GCA_011799875.1. Lineage (NCBI taxonomy): Eukaryota > Viridiplantae > Streptophyta > Magnoliopsida > Poales > Poaceae > Thinopyrum > Thinopyrum elongatum. The sequence continues at coordinate 113,579,081 of CM022300.1, forward strand.
TTGAGTCGTTTGCTATAGTCGCAACTACACGTGGGTGCTAGCAAGATCATTTGTGTGTCGCTTTGGGAGTTTTCATTCATTGTTCGAGAAACGAGAAAAAAATTCAAATAGTTCGGCCGCAGGGTGCGGCCAGAGGCGTAGGCCTTGTTGGTATTTAAATTATAGGAAATGCATATAGAGTCTAGAAATAACAGAAATCGGTGTGTCACCGTGGCGTGCTCTCAGGATCCCATGGAAAATTTTTGGTAAAGTTTGGCACAAGTTTTGATGCTCACACCTTCCAAATCGGAGCATCTCACAAGAAGGATCGTAGTTTCCAAAAGGAGACGCGACACTTCGGACTCCAATCGTCGGTGACTACATCATTCCGCCTCAAATTTTTTTCACGATAAACAATCACGTATATACTCTAGGTTTGATTTTTTGGCCCATTTCAGGTCTCGTCTGCTATATTTAAGTCATTTTTTTGCACTTACCTTGCATTTAGTGCATATAAAATCAAAACCGTACTACAACTACATCTGGGTGTTAGTTAGCAAAGAAGGTGTACAAATCATTTGTGTGTCACTTTGCGAGTTTTCATCCATTGTCCGAGAAACGGGGAGAAGTTAGATTTCGGCCGCGAGGTGCGGCCACCGGCGTAGGCCTAGTTGGTATTTTAATTACAGGGAATTCAGATGGAGTCCAGACATCATCAAAATCGACGTGTGCCCGTGGCGTGCTCTCACGACCCCGTGGAAAAAAAATGGTGAAGTTTGGCACAAGTTTCGATGATCACTCCTAGCAAACCGGAGCATCTCACAAGAAGGATCATGGTTCGAAAAGGTGACATGTCAATTCAAACTCCAGTGGCCGGTAACTTCATTGTTTGGCCTAATAAAAAAATTCACGGTACGCAATCACCATTATACCATGGGTTTGATTTTCTCACGCATTTCAGGTATCGTTTGCTATATTTAAGTTTTTTTTGAATTTAATGGGCAATTTGTGGATATAAATAAAATCACAACCGGAACTGCATGTGCTGCCGAAAGGGATGAGGATTGTTGTTCGATCAAGGAGAATCCAACGATGCAGACGTACGATCCGTGGGGTTTGGGTTCTGGCCAATCAGAACGCACGACTCAGATCACGTGTGCGGCAGGGGGGCATCGGCCATGGTATAGTAGGCACACGGCTTTCATGAGTGAACCGTGTGCTATTTGAGAACATTTACATGAACTAACAGCATATTTTCGTTTGAATGAAAACAGGAGTTCATCGTTTCGCCTCCAACTTTTTTCCACTGTAAGAAATCACGATTGTACCCTATGGTTCGATTTTCTGGTGCATTTGAGATCTCGTTTGCTATATTTGAGTCATTTTTTGCATATATATATATATAGTCGCAACTACACGTGGGTGTTAGCAAGATCATTTGTGTGTCGCTCTGCGAGTTTTCATTCATTGTCCGAGAAACGGGAAAAAACTTCAAACAGTTCGCCCGCAGGGTGCGGCCAGAGGCGTAGGCCTTGTTGGTATTTTAATTACAGGAAATGCATATAGAGTCCGGAAATAACGAAAATCATTGTGTCACTGTGGCGTGCTCTCATGATCGCATGGAAAATTTTTGGTAAAGTTTGGCACAAGTTTTGGTGCTCGCACCTTCCATACCGGAGCATCTAACAAGAAGGATCATAGTTTCCAAAAGGAGACACGGCACTTCGGACTCCAAATCGTCAGTGACTACATCGTTCCGCCTCGAAAAAAAATCATGGTAAACAATCAAGGATATACCCTTGGTTTGATTTTTTGGCCCATTTCAGGTCTCGTCTGCTATATTTAAGTCATTTTTTGCACTTACCTTGCATTTAGTGCATATAAAGTCAAAACCCTACTACAACTACATGTGGGTGTTAGTTAGGCTACTTAGGCTACTCATAGTGGAGAGTATCATATACTAGTATCAGGCATATGATACTAGTGTATGATACTACCTTTATAGTGCATAGTATCATAGAGTAGTATCATAGATGATCATATTTATTGCCATGCATGACACAAATTAGCATCGCATTTAACATGATACAGTATCTACCTATGTTACTCTAACCCTCTCTATCTTCTTTAATTCTTTGCCACATCAGCATATTTTCTATTTCCCAGTGCATGATGCCGGCTATGATACCACCACTATGGCCAACCTTATAGTGGGGAGTATCATATACTAGTATCTTGCATATGATACTAGTGTATGATACTACCTTCATAGTGCATAGTATCATAGAGTAGTATCATAGATGACCGTATTTATGGCCATGCATGACACAAAGTAGTATAGCATTTATTATGTTACGGTATCTACCTATGTTACTCTAACCCACTCTCCCTTCTTTAATTCCTTGCCACATCATCATATTTGCTATTCTCGAGTGCATGATACCGGCTATGATACCCCCACTATTGCTAGCCTTAGCAAAGAAGGTGTACAAATCATTTGTGCGTCGCTTTGCGAGTTTTCATCTGTTTGTCCGAGAAGCAGGGAGAAGTTTCAAACATTTCGGCCGCGAGGTGTGGCCACTGGCGTAGGCTTAGTTGGTATTTTAATTAAAGGAAATTCAGATGGAGTTCGGACATCATCAAAATCGATGTGTGCCCGTGGCGTGCTCTCACGACCCCGTGGAAAAAATTTGGTAAAGTTTGGCACAAGTTTTGATGATCGCTCCTTCCAAACCGGAGCATCTCACATGAAGGATCATGGTTTCAAAAAGGAGACGTGTCAATTCAAACTCCAGTGGCCGGTGACTTCACCGTTTGGCCTCATAAAAATTTCCACGGTACGCAATCACCATTATACCACGGGTTTGATTTTCTGGCGCATTTCAGGTATCGTTAGCTATATTTAAGACATTTTTTGAGTTTAACATGCATTTTGTGCATATAAATAAAATTACAACCGGAACTGCATTTGCTGTCGAAAGGGATGAGGATTGTCGTTCGATCAGGGAGCATCCAACGGTGTAGACGTATGATCTGTGGGGTTTGGGTTCTGGACAATCAGAACGCACGACTCAGATTGCGCGCGTGGTTTGGTCGGCACACGGCTTTCATGAACGAACCGTGTGCTATTCGCAAACCAGATTGCATATCTTCTATTCATACATACTGGAGTGAGATTAATTGAGTGTGCTACCTCTATGGTATAATAATAATAATAATAAACACTTCATATTCATTGTCTGAGTTGACACCATATCATGGTCAACATATATAACGGTTCTTACATGAACAGAAAATCGGGCATAACTCACAAATTCAGTACACGCGACAATTCTAAATTGAACGGATTAAGTTGCAGGGTAGGCATAAAGACTAGCCTTACGGCTTAGTTCCCATGTACATGGGGGAACTGGGATCATTACGTTGACCCCGAATGAACTGGGGTTTTCTGATGATTTTACGCTTCTCTGTTAGAGGTGTGCGTGATCCCTTGGCTGTCAACTCAGCAAATTCATCATACTCGTCCTCATCGGCAACATCCTCGACACCCAGTACCCTCCTATTCCCATGCATCACTACATGGCAGTTCTTATGCAAGGGGTCTTCCGCATAGAAAATCTGGGTAGCATCGCTGGCAAGAATGAACGGGTCCGCGTGATATGCCATCGTTGTCCTGTTAACACAGGTCTTCCTATAATCATCAACCTTTACCTGACCAAGAGGGATCCATGCGCACCTGAATAATGCCACCTTAACTTTCACATAGTTAAGCTCCCAAATCTCTTTGATGGTTCAATAGTATACCCTTTTATCAGCTTCATTTATAGTCATGCATTCTATTCGAACAGAGCTGTTCTGATATGAGGTCTTCTCATCACATTCCTCAGTGTAGAACATGTAGCCATTTATGTCATATGCTTGGTACGTCAACACCGTAGGTGATGGCTTTTGTGCCAACCACGTAGCAATGTCATCGATGGATCCTTGTGCCAAACGATTCTTCAGCCATTCGGTGTAGTTCTTAGTGTGCTCCTTCATCTGCACATCTGATGGATACACCATTGGTAAGAAGCTTTGGCGTATCTCCACCAAGTGTTCTTCGGCATAAGTGCTGAGAACTGGGCTGTTAAGCAGTACCATCAAATGGGCTTTCTCTGCCAATTCTCCGGGTGCATCCATTTGCATGCCAGCAAGGACCGCCTTACCTTTCATCCTTCCCTCGTGGCGAGAGAGGGGCAAACCTATAGGTCTTTGTTTCATGTATTCGGTGCAAAACTCAACCACCTCCTCCGCGGTATAACCTTGTATGATGCTTGCCATTGGATGGTTTCGGTTCCGACAATAGCGCTTCAGTATTCCCATGAACCGCTCGAAGGGTACATGTTACGAATAAACAAATGACCACAATACTTTATCTCGTCGACAAGGTGCACAGTGAGATGGACCATGACATCAAAGAATGACGGTGGGAAAAACATCACTAGGTTGGACAATATTCTTGCAATATCCTCTTGCATATGATCCAACTCTTCAGGATCTACAACTTTCTGCCATAGTTGGTGATGTCTACTATGCAACTTTATTCTTGTAGACTCGTGTTGGGCCTCCAAGCGCAGAGTTTTGTAGGACAGTAGCAATTTTCCCTCAAGTGGATGACCTAAGGTTTAACAATCCGTGGGAGGCGTAGGATGAAGATGGTCTCTCTCAAACAACCCTGCAACCAAATAACAAAGAGTCTCTTGTGTCCCCAACACACCAAATACAATGGTAAATTGTATAGGTGCACTAGTTCGGCGAAGAGATGGTAATAAAAGTGTAGTAATGATAGTAGATATTGATTTTTGTAATAGGAACAATAAAAAACAGCAAGGTACCAATTGATAAAACGGAGAACAAACGGTATTGCAATGCTTGAAAATGAGGCCTAGGGTCCGTACTTTCGCTAGTGCAATCTCTCAACAATGCTAATATAATTGGATCATATAACCATCCCTTAAAGTGCGATGAAGAATCACTCCAAAGTTCCTATCTAGCGGAGAACATAAGAAGAAATTGTTTGTAGGGTATGAAACCATGTCGAAGCTATTCTTTCCGATCGATCTATCCAAGAGTTCGTACTAAAATAACACCAAATAATTTCAGATTCATAATACTTAATCCAACACAAAGAACCTCAAAGAGTGCCCCAAGATTTCTACCGGAGAAACAAAGACAAGAACGTGCATCAACCCCTATGCATAGATTACCCCAATGTCACCTCGGGAATCCGCGAGTTGTGTGCCAAAACATATATCAAGTGAATCAATATGATACCCCAATGACACCACGGGTATTCATAGCAAGACATACATAAAGTGTTCTCAAATCCATAAAAGTATTCAATCCGATTAAATGAAATCTCAAAGGGAAAACTCAATTCATCACAACAAGATAGAGAGGGGAAAACACCATATGATCCGACTATATTAACAAAGCCCGCGATACATCAAGATCGTGACATCTCAAGAACACGAGAGAGAGAGATTAAACACATAGCTACTGGTACAAACCCTCAGCCCCGAGGGTGGACTACTCCCTCCACATCATGGTGGCCGCCGAGATGATGAAGATGGCAACCAGTGATGATTTCCCCCTCCGACAGGGTGCCGAAATGGGGTCTAGATTGGTTTCTCTTGGCTACAGAGCCTATCGGCGGTGGAACTTCTGATCTAGGGTCTCCGAAAGGTTTTTTGAAATATTTGGCAATTTATAGGGCGAAGAGGCGGTGCGGGAGGCCATCGAGGTGGGCACAACCCACCGGGGCGCGCCTGGGGGCCCAGGCGCACCCTGGTGGGTTGTGCCCCCCTCGGGGCACCCCCCAGATGCTGCTCTGGCCCATTGGATGTCTTCTGGTCCATAAAAAATCCAGAAAAAGTTTCACTGTGTTTGGACTCCGTTTGGTATTGATTTTCTGCGATGTAAAAAAAAGCAAAAAACAACAACTCGCACTGGGCACTATGTCAATAAGTTAGTCCCAAAAAATGATATAAAGTTGCTATAAAATGATTGTAAAACATCCAAGAATGATAATATAGCAGCATGAATACTTCATAAATTATAGATACATTGGAGACATATCAGCATCCCCAAGCTTAATTCCTACTCGTCCTCGAGTAGGTAAATGATAAAAGAAATGATGTATGAAGTGTGAATGCTAGAAAAGTGCATAAGTTTGATCAATAGTAATTTCAATCACTTTTCCTAGCATCATAACAGCAACTCTTTCTCATAAAACTCATCATGTTATAGTGGCAACCAATTCACATGTTAAGGTTTAAACAATGAATTCTCTTGAAACTCAACAACCTATATTCTTAGTCACCAAACAATTGCAATTCAACTTATTCAACAGAGTCTAAGTAAGAGCTCCACATACTCAACCATCATATAGCCTTCTATGATTGCTAACACTCACCGCATACACATGAGCAAAACGTTTCAACCGGACACATAGAAAGATAGGGGCTTATAATTTCGCCTCCCAACGTATTCACCTCAAGGGTGATGTCAACAATAATAACTCATGCTACCCATATCCAACTGGATATATGTGCCTAGATCTTTCCTCACCACATGATGCTTGCCAAAAGAGAAAAATAAAAAGGAATAGAGAGAAAAACTTTGACTCTTGCATGAAAGTAAATACATAAAAGTAAAAGGTAGGCCCTTCGCAGAGGGAAGCAGAGGTTGCCATGTGCTTTTTGTTTGTATGCTCAATCCCTTAGTGCAAAAGAATGCCACGTTATATTGCCCCTTATGATAGCAAACTTTATTATGCAGTCTGTCACTTTTATTCTTTGCCATCACAAGTTCGTACAACGCTCAATTTTCTCTTACACTAAATGATCTAACACTTTTAGAAGCAATTTTTATTGCCTATTGCACCGATGGCAACTTACTTGAAGGATCTTACTCAATCCTTAGGTAGGTATGGTGGACTCTTGAAAATAAGATTTGGGTTTAAGGGTTTTTTGATGCACAAGTAGTATCTCTACTTGGTGCGGAATTTTTGGCTAGCAAAGATGGGGAGCAAGCACCACATGTTGAAGGATCTATGACAATATAACTTCTTTGTGAATATGAACAAACATAAATCATTATGTTGTCTTCCTTGTCCAATGTCAACAATTTTGGCATATAATATTTTGATGGGGGCTCACAATCAGAAAAGATTTCCAAGATAGTGTATTTGCATGTGAAAGTTCTCTTCCTTATAGTAATCATTCATGAATTGCTTGTATGACCAATATTGTGATTGTCAAGCTTCAAAAGATTTTACTTGCTAAACCCAATGTGAAGCTACCATTGGGCATGATATGAACATATAATTTCAACTTCATGATATTCAATTCATTCAACAATTTACTCATAGGATATAAGTGAAGCACGAGAGTAAATGACAAACTACTCCAAAAAGATATAAGTGAAGATCAAGCGAGTAGTTAAGTAAAGGGGTAGCTAATTGAGGACTCTCTCTTATTTAAAAACTTTCAGATCTAAGTATTTTATTAAAACAGAAAGTAAAACAAAATAAAATGACATTCCAAGAATAGCACAATTCAAGTGAAGAAGCAAAAACTTAGGCTCAACCGATACTAACCGATAATTGTTGATGATGAAAGGTGGGATACCTACCGGGGCATCCCCAAGCTTAGATGCTTGAGACTTCTTGAAATATTATCTTGGGATGCCTTGGGAATCCCCAAGCTTGAGCTTTTGCATCTCCTTAATTCCTTTTATATCACGGTTTCCCTAAATCTTAAAAACTTCATACACACAAAACTCAACAAGAACTCGTGAGATAAGTTAGTATAAACCAATGCAAAAACCTTATCATTCTCTACTGTAGAAAATCACAAAAAATATTATTCAACATTGCATACTAAATGCCTCTGCATATTTAATACTCCTATCCTCAAATAGAATCATTAAACAAGCAAACATATGCAAACAATGCAAACATAACAGCAATCTGCCAAAACAGTACAGTCTGTAAAGAATGCAAGAGTATCAATACTTATTTAACTCCAAAAATTATTAAAATTTACCAAACTGTAGAAAATTTATCATATCTTACTGTTCAAAAAGTTTCAACATTTTATCACATTCTGAATTTTCTCGGGAATTTTTGCAACAGCGATAAACTTTCTGTTTTGAAACAGCAACTCATATATTTGCAAAATCAGCTTGGTGATGGCTATCCTTGACACTTTTATTGAAATAAAAGATGCACAAAATTATTCTAAATAACAGCAAGCAAATCCTAATAAAATTAAATGACTCTCCAAGCAAAACTAATATCATGTGACGAATGAAAATATAGCTCCAAGTGAGGTTACCGATAATGTTGGAGACGAAAGAGGGGATGCCTTCCGGGGCATCCCCAAGCTTAGTTGCTTGTATATTCCTTGAATATTGCCTTGGGGGTGCCTTGGGAATCCCCAAGCTTAGGGTATTGTCACTCCTTATTCTCCTCATATCGATATCGCACCCAAAACTTGAAAACTTCAATCACACAAAACTTAACAGAACTCCGTGAGATGGGTTAGTATGATAAAGACAAATCATTCACTTTGGTACTATCAAAGACAAGATTCATAATTTTTCTCACACAATTCCTACTGTACTCTACAATTTCCATAATTTATATTAAGAAATATAAGCCATAGAAACTAGAAAACAAGCAAATTATGCATTGAAAACAGAATCTGTCAAAAAAAGAACAGTACGTAAAGATCTGAATTAAGGTCATACTTCTATAACTCCAGAAATTCTAAAAAATTAGGAAATAGTAGAAAATTTGTATAACCATCAACTGTAAAAAATTCAGAATTTTTACATCATCCAGTAAAGGACAGGAATTTCGCACTGGACACAAAAGTTTCTGTTTTTGCACAGAATCAAGTCAACTATCATCCACACTATCCCAAAGGCTTTACTTGGCACTTTATTGAAATAAAAACTATAAAACATGATTACTACAGTAGCCTAATCATGTGAACACACAAAAACAGTAGGTACAAGTGTTGGGTTGTCTCCCAACAAGCGCTTTTCTTTAATGCCTTTTAGCTAGGCATGATGATTTCAATGATGCTAGCATAAAAGTAAAGAATTGAAACACAAAAAGAGCATCATGAAGCATGTGAGTAGCACATTTAAGCCTAACATACTTCCTATGCATAGGGATTTTGTGAGCAAACTATTTATGGGAACAAGAATCAACTAGCATAGGAAGGCAAAACAAGTGCAACTTCAAAACTTTCAACATAAAGAGACGAAACTTGATATTATTGAAATACGTAGAAGCATATGTTCCTCTCTCGTAATAATTTTCAGTAGCATCATGAATGAATTCAACAATATAGCTATCACATAAAGCATTGTTTTCATGATCCACAAGCATAGAAATTTTATTACTCTCCACATAAGCAAATTTATTCTCATCAATAGTAGTGGGAGCAAATTCAACAAAATAACTATCATCTGATTGAAAATTAAAATCATGATGACAAGTTTCATGGTTATCATTATTCTTTATAGCATACATGTCATCACCATAATCATCATAGATAGCAACTTTGTTTTCATAATCAATTGAAATCTCTTCCAAAATAGTGGATTCATCACTAAATAAAGTCATGACCCCTCCAAATCCACTTTCATAATTATCACAATAAGATTCAACACCCTCCAAAATAGTGGGATCATTAGTACCTAGAGTTGACACTCTTCCAAACCCACTTTCATAAATATAATCATCATAAATAGGAGGCATGCTACCATTATAACAAATTTGCACATCAAAACTTGGGGGACTAAAAATATCATCTTCATCAAACATAGCATCCCCAAGCTTGTAGCTTTGCATATCATTAGCATCATGGATATTCAAAGAGTTCATACCAACAATATTGCAATCATGCTCATCATTCAAAGATTTTTTGTCAAACATTTTATATAATTCTTCCTCTACCAATTGAGCACAATTTTCCTTTCCATCAGTTTCACGAAAGACATTATAAAGACGAATAATATGAGACCACCTCAACTCCATTTTTTTATAGCTTTCTTTTATAAACGAAACTAGTGATAAAACAAGAAACTAAAAGATTCAATTGCAAGATCTAAAGATATACCTTCAAGCACTCACCTCCCCGGCAACGGCGCCAGAAAAGAGCTTGATGTCTACTACGTAACTTTATTCTTGTAGACTCGTGTTGGGCCTCCAAGCGCAGAGTTTTGTAGGACAGTAGCAATTTTCCCTCAAGTGGATGACCTAAGGTTTATCAATCCGTGGGAGCCATAGGATGAAGATGGCCTCTCTCAAACAACTCTGCAACCAAATAACAAAGACTCTCTTGTGTCCCCAACACACCAAATACAATGGTAAATTGTATAGGTGCACTAGTTCGGCGAAGAGATGGTAATAAAAGTGTAGTAATGATAGTAGATATTGATTTTTGTAATAGGAACAATAAAAAACAGCAAGGTAGCAATTGATAAAATGGAGCACAAACGGTATTGCAATGCTTGAAAATGAGGCCTAGGGTCCGTACTTTCGCTAGTGCAATCTCTCAACAATGCTAATATAATTGTATCATATAACCTGTTAGGGAACGTAGTATTTCAAAAAAATTCCTACGATCACGCAAGATCTATCTAGGAGAAGCATAGCAACGAGCAGGGATAGTGTGTCCACGTACCCTCGTCGACCGAAAGCGGAAGCGTTTAGTAACGCGGTTGATGTAGTCGAACGTCTTCACGATCCAACCGATCCAAGTACCGAACGCACGGCACCTCCGCGATCTGCACACGTTCAGCTCGGTGACGTCCCTCGAACTCTTGATCCAGTTGAGCCCGAGGGAGAGTTTCGTCAGCACGACGGCGTTGTGACGGTGATGATGAAGTTACCGACGCAGGGCTTCGCCTAAGCACTACGACAATATGACTGAGGTGGAAACCTGTGGAGGGGGGCACCGCACACGGTTAAACAATCAACTTGTGTGTCTATGGGGTGCCCCCCTCCTCCGTATGTAAAGGAGTGGAGGAGGGGAGGGCTGGCCCTCTCATGGCGCGCCCAAGGGGGGGAGTCCTACTCCCGGTGGGAGTAGGATTCCCCCTTCCCTAGTTGGAGTAGGAGAGGAAGGAAGGAGGAGAGAGGGAGAAGGAAAGGGGGGCCGGCCCCCCACCCCAATTCGGATTGGGCTTGGGGGGGGGGGGGCGCGCCCCCACCTTGGATGCCTCCTCCTCTCTCCCACTAAAGCCCAATAAGGCCCATAGACTCCCCAGGGGGTTCCGGTAACCCTCCGGTACTCCGGTAAATGCCCGAACTCACCCAGAACCATTCCGATGTCCAAACATAGTCATCCTATATATCAATCTTTATGTCTCGACCATTTTGAGACTCCTCGTCATGTCCGTGATCTCATCCGGGACTCCGAACTACCTTCGGTACATCAAAACACTTAAACTCATAATACCGATCGTCATCGAACGTTAAGCGTGCGGACCCTACGGGTTCGAGAACTATGTAGACATGACCGAGACTTATCTCCGGTCAATAACCAATAGCGGAACCTGGATGCTCATATTGGCTCCCACATATTCTACGAAGATCTTTATCGGTCAAACCGCATAACAACATACGTTGTTCCCTTTGTCATCGGTATGTTACTTGCCCGAGATTCGATCGTCGGTATCATCATACCTAGTTCAATCTCGTTACCGGCAAGTCTCTTTACTCGTTCCGTAATGCATCATCCTGCAACTAACTCATTAGTCACATTGCTTGCAAGGCTTCATATGATGTGCATTACCGAGAGGGCCCAGAGATACCTCTCCGATACTCGGAGTGACAAATCCTAATCTCGATCTATGCCAACCCAACAAACACCTTCGGAGACACCTGTAGAGCATCTTTATAATCACCCAGTTACGTTGTGACGTTTGATAGCACACAAGGTGTTCCTCCGGTATTCGGGAGTTGCATAATCTCATAGTCAGAGGAACATGTATAAGTCATGAAGAAAGCAATAGCAACAAACTTAAATGATCATCGTGCTAAGCTAATGGATGGGTGTAGTCAATCACATCATTCTCTAATGATGTGATCCCGTTCATCAAATGAAAACTCATGTCTATGGCTAGGAAACTTAACCATCTTTGATTAACGAGCTAGTCAAGTAGAGGCATACTAGTGACACTCTGTTTGTCTATGTATTCACACATGTACTAAGTTTCTGGTTAATACAATTCTAGCATGAATAATAAACATTTATCATGATATAAGGAAATATAAATAACAACTTTATTATTGCCTATAGGGCATATTTCCTTCAGTCTCCCACTTGCACTAGAGTCAATAATCTAGATTACACAGTAATGATTCTAACACCCATGGAATCTTGGTGATGATCATGTTTAGCTCGTGAGAGAGGCTTAGTCAACGGGTCTACAACATTCAGATCCGTATGTATCTTGCAAATCTCTATGTCTCCCTCCTTGACTTGATCGCGGATGGAATTGAAGCGTCTCTTGATGTGTTTGGTTCTCTTGTGAAATCTGGATTCCTTTGCCAAGGCAATTGCTCCAGTATTGTCACAAAAGATTTTCATTGGACCCGATGCACTAGGTATGACACCTAGATCAGATATGAACTCCTTCATCCAGACTCCTTCATTCGCTGCTTCCGAAGCAGCTATTTACTCCGCTTCACACGTAGATCCCGCCACGACGCTTTGCTTAGAACTGCACCAACTGACAGCTCCACCGTTTAATATAAATACATATCTGGTTTGTGACTTAGAGTCATCCGGATCAGTGTCAAAACTTGCATCGACATAACCACTTACGACAAGCTCTTTGTCACCTCCATAAACGAGAAACATATCCTTAGTCCTTTTCAGGTATTTCAGGATGTTCTTGACCGCTGTCCAGTGATCCACTCCTGGATTACTTTGGTACCTCCCTGCTAAACTTATAGCAAGGCACACATCAGGTCTGGTACATAGCATTGCATACATGATAGAACCTATGGCTGAGGCATAGGGAATGACTTTCATTTTCTCTCTATCTTCTGCAGTGGTCGGGCATTGAGTCTTACTCAACTTCACACCTTGCAACACAGGCAAGAACCCTTTCTTTGCTTGATCCATTTTGAACTTCTTCAAAACTTTATCAAGGTATGTGCTTTGTGAAAGTCCAATTAAGCGTCTTGATCTATCTCTATAGATCTTGATGCCCAATATATAAGCAGCTTCACTGAGGTCTTTCATTGAAAAACTTTTATCCAAGTATCCTTTTATGCTATCCAGAAATTCTATATCATTTCCAATCAACAATATGTCATCCACATATAATATTAGAAATGCTATAGAGCTCCCACTCACTTTCTTGTAAATACAGGCTTCTCCAAAAGTCTGTACAAAACCATATGCTTTGATCACACTATCAAAACGTTTATTCCAACTCCGAGATGCTTGCACCAGTCCATAAATGGATCGCTGGAGCTTGCACACTTTGTTAGCATCCTTGGGATCGATAAAACCTTTGGGTTGCATCATATACAACTCTTCTTCCAGAAATCCATTCAGGAATGCAGTTTTTACATCCATTTGCCAAATTTCATAATCATAAAATGCGGAAATTGCTAACATGATTCGGACGGACTTAAGCATCGCTACGGGTGAGAAGGTCTCATCATAGTCAACTCCTTGAACTTGTCAAAAACCTTTCGCAACAAGTCGAGCTTTGTAGACAGTAACATTACCGTCAGCGTCAGTCTTCTTCTTGAAGATCCATTTATTCTCTATGGCTTGCCGATCATCGGGCAAGTCAACCAAAGTCCACACTTTGTTCTCATACATGGATCCCATCTCAGATTTCATGGCCTCAAGCCATTTCGCGGAATCTGGGCTCATCATCGCTTCCTCATAGTTCGTAGGTTCGTCATGGTCAAGTAACATGACCTCCAGAACAGGATTACCGTACCACTCTGGTGCGGATCTTACTTTGTTTGACCTATGAGGTTCTGTAATAACTTGATCTGAAGCTTCATGATCATCATCATTAGCTTCCTCACTAATTGGTGTAGGAATCACTGGAACTGATTTCTGTGATAAACTACTTTCCAATTCGGGAGAAGGTACAATTACCTCATCAAGTTCTACTTTCCTCCCACTCACTTCTTTCAAGAGAAACTCCTTCTCTAGAAAGGATCCATTCTTAGCAACGAATGTCTTGCCTTCGGATCTGTGATAGAAGGTGTACCCAATAGTCTCCTTTGGGTATCCTATGAAGACACATTTCTCCGATTTGGGTTTGAGCTTATCAGGTTGAAGCTTTTTCACATAAGCATCGCAGCCCCAAACTTTAAGAAATGACAACTTGGGTTTCTTGCCAAACCACAGTTCATAAGGTGTCGTCTCAACGGATTTAGATGGTACCCTATTTAACGTGAATGCAGCCGTCTCTAAAGCATAACCCCAAAACGATAGCGGTAAATTAGTAAGAGACATCATAGATCGCACCATATCTAATAAAGTGCGGTTACGATGTTCGAACACACCATTACGTTGTGGTGTTCCGGGTGGCGTGAGTTGCGAAACTATTCCGCATTGTTTCAAATGAAGACCAAACTCGTAACTCAAATATTCTCCTCCACGATCGGATCGCAGAAACTTTATTTTCTTGTTACGATGATTTTCCACTTCATTCTGAAATTCTTTGAACTTTTCAAATGTTTCAGACTTATGTTTCATCAAGTAGATATACCCATATCTGCTCAAATCATCTGTGAAGGTCAGAAAATAACGATACCCGCCGCGAGCCTCAATATTCATCGGACCGCATACATCGGTATGTATTATTTCCAATAAATCTGTTGCTCGCTCCATTGTTCCGGAGAACGGAGTTTTAGTCATCTTGCCCATGAGGCATGGTTCGCAAGTACCAAGTGATTCATATTCAAGTGATTCCAAAAGTCCATCAGTATGGAGTTTCTTCATGCACTTTACACCAATATGACCCAAACGGCAGTGCCACAAATAAGTTGCACTATCATTATCAACTCTGCATCTTTTGGTTTCAATATTATAAATATGTGTATCACTACTATCGAGATTCAACAAAAATAGACCACTCTTCAAGGGTGCATGACCATAAAAGATATTACTCATATAAATAGAACAACCATTATTCTCAGATTTAAATGAATAACCGTCTCGCATCAAACAAGATCCAGATATAATGTTCATGCTTAACGATGGCACCAAATAACAATTATTCAGGTCTAAAACTAATCCCGAAGGTAGATGTAGAGGTAGCGTGCCGACGGCGATCACATCGACTTTGGAACCATTTCCCACACGCATCATCACCTCGTCCTTAGCCAATCTTCGCTTAATCCATAGTCCCTGTTTCGAGTTGCAAATATTAGCAACAGAACCAGTATCAATTACCCAGGCACTACTGCGAGCATTAGTAAGGTACACATCAATAACATGTATATCACATATACCTTTGTTCACTTTGCCATCCTTCTTATCCGCCAAATTCTTGGGGCAGTTCCGCTTCCAGTGACCAGTCCCTTTGCAGTAGAAGCACTCAGTATCAGGCTTAGGTCCAGACTTGGGCTTCTTCACTTGAGCAGCAACTTGCTTGCCGTTCTTCTTGAAGTTCCCCTTCTTCCCTTTACCATTTTTCTTGAAACTGGTGGTCTTGTTGACCATCAACACTTGATGCTCCTTTTTGATTTCTACCTCCGCAGCCTTTAGCATTGCGAAGAGCTCGGGAATTGTCTTATCCATCCCTTGCATATTATAGTTCATCACGAAGCTCTTGTAGCTTGGTGGCAGTGATTGAAGAACTCTGTCAATGACACTATCAACCGGAAGATTAACTCCCAGCTGAGTCAAGTGATTATGATACCCAGACATTTTGAGTATATGCTCACTGACAGAACTATTCTCCTCCATTTTGCAGCTATAGAACTTATTGGAGACTTCATATCTCTCAATCCGGGCATTTGCTTGAAATATTAACTTCAACTCCTGGAACATCTCATATGCTCCATGACGTTCAAAACATCGTTGAAGTCCCGGTTCTAAGCCGTAAAGCATGGCACACTGAACTATCGAGTAGTCATCAGCTTTGCTCTGACAGACGTTCTTAACGTCATCAGTAGCGTCTACAACAGGCCTAGCACCTAGCGGTGCTTCCATGACATAATTCTTCTGTGCAGCAATGAGGATAATCCTCAAGTTACGGACCCAGTCCGTGTAGTTGCTACCATCATCTTTCAACTTAGCTTTCTCTAGGAACGCATTAAAATTCAAAGGAACGGTAGCACGGGCCATTGATCTGCAACAACATAGACATGCAAAATACTATCAGGTACTAAGTTCATGATAAATTAAAGTTCAATTAATCATATTACTTAAGAACTCCCACTTTGATAGACATCCCTCTAATCATCTAAGTGATCACGTGATCCAAATCAACTAAACCATGTCCGATCATCACGTGAGATGGAGTAGTTTTCAATGGTGAACATCACTATGTTGATCATATCTACTATATGATTCACGCTTGACCTTTCGGTCTCAGTGTTCCGAGGCCATATCTGCATATGCTAGGCTCGTCAAGTTTAACCCGAGTATTCTGCGTGTGCAAAACTGGCTTGCACCCGTTGTATGTGAACGTAGAGCTTATCACACCCGATCATCACGTGGTGTCTCGGCACGACGAACTGTAGCAACGTTGCATACTCAGGGAGAACACTTGTACCTTGAAATTTAGTGAGAGATCATCTTATAATGCTACCGCCGTACTAAGCAAAATAAGATGCATAATAAAGGATTAACATCACATTCAATTCAATATGTGACATGATATGGCCATCATCATCTTGTGCTCTTGATCTCCATCATCGAAGCATCGTCATGATCTCCATCGTCACCGGCGCCCCAGTATGATCTCCATCGTCACCGGTGCTCCAGCATGATCTCCATCGTAGCATTGTTGTCGTCTCGCCAACTTATTGCTTCTACGACTATCGCTACCGCTTAGTGATAAAGTAAAGCAATTACATGGCGATAGCATTGCATACAATAAAGCGACAACCATATGGCTCCTGCCGGTTGCCGATAACTCTGTTACAAAACATGATCATCTCATACAACAAATTATATCACATCATGTCTTGACCATATCACATCACAGCAAGCCCTGCAAAAACAAGTTAGACGTCCTCTACTTTGTTGTTGCAAGTTTTATGTGGCTGCTACGGGCTGAGCAAGAACCGTTCTTACCTATGCATCAAAACCACAACGATTTTTCATCAAGTGTGCTGTTTTAACCTTCAACAAGGACCGGGCGTAGTCACACTCGATTCAACTAAAGTTGGAGAAACTGACACCCACCAGCCACCTGTGTGCGAAGCACGTCGGTAGAACCAGTCTCGCGTAAGCGTAGGCGTAATGTCGGTCTGAGCCGCTTCATCCAACAATACCGCCGAATAAAAGTATGACATGCTGGTAAGCAGTATGACTATTATCGCCCACAACTCTTTGTGTTCTACTCGTGCATATAACATCTACTCATATACCTGGCTCGGATACCACTGTTGGGGAACGTAGTATTTCAAAAAAATTCCTACGATCACGCAAGATCTATCTAGGAGAAGCATAGCAACGAGCGGGGAGAGTGTGTCCATGTACCCTCATAGACCGAAAGCGGAAGCGTTTAGTAACACGGTTGATGTAGTCGAACGTCTACACGATCCAACCGATCCAAGTACCGAATGCACGGCACCTCCGCGATCTGCACATGCTCAGCTCGGTGACGTCCCTCGAACTCTTGATCTAGTTGAGGCTGAGGGAGAGTTTCGTCAGCACGACGGCGTGGTGACGGTGATGATGAAGTTACCGACGCAGGCCTTCGCCTAAGCACTATGACAATATGACCGAGGTGGAAATCTGTGGAGGGGGGCACCGCACACGGTTAAACAATCAACTTGTGTGTCTATGGGGTGCCCCCCTCCTCCGTATATAAAGGAGGGGAGGAGGGGAGGGCCGGCCCTCTCTTGGCGCGCCCAAGGGGGGGAGTCCTACTCCCGGTGGGAGTAGGATTCCCCTTTCCCTAGTTGGAGTAGGACAGGAAGGAAGGAGGAGAGAGGGAGAAGGAAAGGGGGGCCGGCCCCCCACCCCAATTCGGATTGGGCTTGGGGGGGGGGGGGTGCGCCCCCACCTTGGCTGCCTCCTCCTCTCTCCCACTAAAGCCCAATAAGGCCCATAGACTCCCCGGGGGGTTCCAGTAACCCTCCGGTACTCCGGTAAATGCCCGAACTCACCCGGAACCATTCCGATGTCCAAACATAGTCGTCCTATATATATCAATCTTTATGTCTCGACCATTTAGAGACACCTCGTCATGTCCGTGATCTCATCCAGGACTCCGAACTACCTTCGGTACATCAAAACACTTAAACTCATAATACTGATCGTCATCGAACGTTAAGCGTGCGGACCCTACGGGTTCGAGAACTATGTAGACATGACCGAGACTTATCTCCGGTCAATAACCAATAGCGGAACCTGGATGCTCATATTGGCTCCCACATATTCTACGAAGATCTTTATCGGTCAAACCGCATAACAACATACGTTGTTCCCTTTGTCATCGGTATGTTACTTGCCCGAGATTCGATTGTCGGTATCATCATACCTAGTTCAATCTCGTTACTGGCAAGTCTCTTTACTCGTTTCGTAATGCATCATCCTGCAACTAACTCATTAGTCACATTGCTTGCAAGGCTTCATATGATGTGCATTACCGAGAGGGCCCAGAGATACCTCTCCGATACTCGGAGTGACAAATCCTAATCTCGATCTATGCCAACCCAACAAACACCTTCGGAGACACCTGTAGAGCATCTTTATAATCACCCAGTTAGGTTGTGATGTTTGATAGCACACAAGGTGTTCCTCCGATATTCGGGAGTTGCATAATCTCATAGTCAGAGGAACATGTATGAGTCATGAAGAAAGCAATAGCAACAAACTTAAACGATCATCGTGCTAAGCTAATGGATGGGTCTAGTCAATCACATCATTCTCTAATGATGTGATCCCGTTCATCAAATGACAACTCATGTCTATGGCTAGGAAACGTAACCATCTTTGATTAACGAGCTAGTCAAGTAGAGGCATACTAGTGACACTCTGTTTGTTTATGTATTCACACATGTATTAAGTTTCCGGTAAATACAATTCTAGCATGAATAATAAACATTTATCATGATATAAGGAAATATAAATAACAACTTTATTATTGCCTCTAGGGCATATTTCCTACATAACCATCCCTCAAAGTGCGATGAAGAATCACTCCAAAGTTCCTATCTAGCGGAGAACATAAGAAGAAATTGTTTGTAGGGTACGAAACCACCTCGAAGCTATTCATTCCGATCGATCTATCCAAGAGTTCGTACTAAAATAACACCAAATAATTTCAGATTCATAATACTCAATTCAACACAAAGAACCTCAAAGAGTGCCCCAAGATTTCTACCGAAGAAACAAAGACAAGAACGTGCATCAACCCCTATGCATAGATTACCCCAATGTCACCTCGGGAATCCGCGAGTTGAGTGCCAAAACATATATCAAGTGAATCAATACGATACCCCATTGTCACCACGGGTATTCATAGCAAGACATACATAAAGTGTTCTCAAATCCATAAAAGTGTTCAATCCGATAAAATGAAATCTCAAAGGGAAAACTCAATTCATCACAACAAGATAGAGAGGGGAAAACACCATGTGATCCGACTATATTAACAAAGCCCGTGATACATCAAGATCATGACATCTCAAGAACTTGAGAGAGAGATTAAACACATAGCTACTGGTACAAACCCTCAGCCCCGAGGGTGGACTACTCCCTCCTCATCATGGTGGCCGCCGGGATGATGAAGATGGCCACCGGTGATGATTTCCCCCTCCGGCAGGGTGCCAGAACGGGGTCTAGATTGGTCTCTCATGGCTACAGAGGCTTGTGGCGGCGGAACTTCTGATCTAGGGTCTTCGCGAGGGTTTTTGGAATATTTGGCAATTTATAGGGCGAAGAGGCGGTGCAGGAGGGCACCGAGGTGGGCACAACCCACCAGGGCGCGCCTGGGGGCCCAGGCGTGCCCTGGTGGGTTGTGCCCCCCTCGGGGCACGCCCAGGTGCTGCTCTGGCCCATTGGATGTCTTCTGGTCCATAAAAAATCCACAAAAAGTTTCGCTGCGTTTGGATTCCATTTGGTATTGATTTTCTGCGATGTAAAAAACAAGCAAAAAACAGCAACTGGCACTGGGCACTATGTCAGTAAGTTAGTCCCAAAAAATGATATAAAGTTGCTATAAAATGATTGTAAAACATCCAAGAATGATAATATAGCAGCATGAATACTTCATAAATTATAGATACGTTGGAGACTTATCAGTTGGTTGAAGAAATCACAGAGCTCAATGAGTGTGTTTCTTATATCTTTGTCCATCAGATTCCTGATGGCCACCGGGAGGATTTGTGTCAACATTATGTGGCAATCATGTGACTTCATATGTCCCAACTTCATTTTACCTGAGCTCACATCCACGAGACTTCTGATGTTTGCGGAGTAGGAAGAGGGTTTCTTAACTGACAACAAATAGGTGAAGAACTGTGTTGCTTCTTTTGTACTGAAATTGTAACTCTGGCGAGCATGGATGAATTTGTTATCATCTTCTACTTCACTCTTGCGTTTTGATTGATCAGCAAGCATATCGAGCCGTGCACCGTCACCATCCTTTGTTTTACCTTTAATCTTGAGCAGAGTACCAAGGATGCTTTCACATACGTTCTTCTCTACGTGCATGACATCGATGCAGTGACGTACACGTAGAATCTCCCAGTAAGGTAATTTCTAGAACACCAATTTCTTCTTAAACACTTGACCCTTGGGTGTTTGTTTCACCATCAAAGCATGCTTCTTGCCAAGCACAACTTTAATTTGTTTAGCCATGTTGTGGACCACCTCCCCAGCATAGGGTCTTGGGCCCACATCTACCTCTGCCGTACCATCAAATTCAGCTTTCATCTTTCGGTATGGGTGATTTCTCCGTAAGAACCTACGATGACGCAAATACACGGTTTTGCGCGAGTTGGGAAGAAATCTGCTAGCTGTCCTATCCATGCATGTGACACACCCTACATCTCCCTTTGTTTTCTGCCCCGATGTGTTGCCTAATGCCGGCATATCTTGAATGGTGTGCACCAGCATCGCATGTAGATCAAAAATCTCCTTTTTGTAAGCATCATAACATTTTACAGTAGGCGCATCTATCCACACTGTCAGTAGTTCTTCTACCAGTAGCTGCAAGTAAATGTCGATGTCATTTCTAGGTTGCTTTGGGCCTTGGTTAATCATTGACATCATAATGTGTTTTTTTCTTCATACACAACCAAGGAGCTAGGTTATATATGCACAGAAGCACTGGGCCATGTGCTGTGATTGGTGCTCATATCGCCAAAAGGAGTCATCTCGTCAGTACACTCCCCGAGCCTTATACTTCTAGGATCCTTGGCAAAGTGTTCAAACTTGTTGTCGATTAGTTCCCACTGAGTCCTATCTTTCGGGTGCCACATATATTTATCCGTAGTTCGCTCATCATGATGCCACCGCAACCTCTTTGCCTCTCTAGGGTTTGCAAACAAACGCCTCAACCTTGGAATTAAAGGCAAGTACCAAACAACCTTGAACAGGATTCCTGTCTTGATCTTGTCATCCAATTTGTACTTGTCCTTTGCTCTCATGCGCTTGTATCATGCATGCTTGCATGTGGGACATGCACGCAAATCTTTGTACTCACCACGGTACAATATACAATCATTCACACAAGCTGTATCTTCTGTACTTCAAGTTCCAATGGGCAAACAATTTTCTTCGCTTCGTTCATGCTTCTGGGGAGCACATTATCTTCCGAAAGAATTTCTTTGAAAAGACCTAACATCTCTGTGAAGCCCTTGTTTGATAGGCCGTTTGCTGCTTTAAATCTAAGAAGCGCCAGGGTGGCACTCAACTTGGAATATTTCTTTTTGTAACCTGGATACAATTCTTTCTTGGAGTCTGCATCAATGGTTGGCAGATCCTTGTTCCCAATCATATATTTTTTTGGGCCCTTGAAATCTGCAAACATAGTAACAAAATCTGGCATATCAAGATCGTCGTGATCTGCGTCGATGTCTTAGTTTTCCAGTGGGCGTTTCGGCTTTCCGGTGTTACATTGGTAGCTTGACGCCTCTGCCCTGATGTTAGATTCAACATCCATGTGACACTGACCGGGGTTTGGCATCTCGCAACCCTAGGTATTCATCCATGACCTGCTCTTCACCGTGTCAGGTCCAACGTGTATATCCATCCATGAATCCCCGAGAGAGTAAGTGCCACTGGACATCTGCAACTTCATGTGACTCTGTATTGGCATAATGAGTACATGGACACATGATGTAATCCGCATCACAAATTCTCCTCTTTGTACTTTCAGTGAAATTCATGAACTCTGTCACGCCATTGAGAAAATCTGTGGTTCTCCGATTCTTCATCCATTGAGATCGTTCCATCTGCACCACATGAATGGTAGTTAAAAACAAAACAACAACATTAATACATTGATTAACTGATGCCCAAAGATGCATGCATAAATCACAAGGTTTTATTTTCATAATTACTAAGGGCGCTCCATATTGTTATCCAGACGTGCAATGAGAAAAATTAATGGCCAGTCAATTTACACGCAGAGTACTACAGCACTACCCTTAGGAATTGAATACCTTAATTAAGCCACTCACGAAAAGAATACCTTAATTAATTAGCCGCGTGGCGACCTCCACCCAGCAGACAGAGAAGCGCCATGCGGCGGCACGCCGAGACAGCAGGGTTGAGGGGCAAAGCTTAGTGCGGCTGCTGCCTGAAGTTCGACCACCACTATCCCGCCATCGACCGTGATGGATGTGCTCCAATCACGCCGCCGCCGACCTCGATGGTTGAGCTCCTCCTATCTCCCGCCGCAGTCCGAGGATTGACCTCCTATGACACCGACACCGCCCACCGACCGAGGATTGACCTCTTATCCGGTAGCCGCTGCCTCGGCCGCCGCCGTCGCCGCAATCTCTATCGGCAGAGTGGCTATTTTATTTTTTGACGGATATCCACAGAGCAGCTGTTTACACGGTATCACTGTAACTCAATTATATGTACAGGGTAGTACATCACATACGGTTATGTCACGGCAACCATGTCTCACCTACGTTGTCTTCTCACTCGGTTTGGTGCGGAAATTGTGTGTGAAGTTGTAATACCTAACACAAACGACATGTATAAACAGTGTGCCGTATACAACATATAGTGCCATAAGTAGTTCCTGACCGTTAGCTTATCCCCACAGTTTCCCCATCTCCCCCAAACCCTAGATAGCCTCCAAATTCCCTCACGTGGCGCTAACATTGGGGTAATGTGGACGAGTGGTTCTGATGGTTTTGGTGCGGCTGCTCCTGCTCGTATCGCCGCTATCGGCGGTGCTACCACGACGGCGATCGCCGCCGAGCACCTGCCTAAGGTCATCAGAAGGCAGGTGTACTACGGATCCGAATCGTCCTGTCAGGTTCCAATCTATCCCGATCTTTTTTAGCATGTACAAAGTAACTCCTTGCTGAATCCGTCCTAAATGACCCCCCCCCCCCCCCCCCAGGAAAGCGATCTGCCGCCGGATCTGGAGCATGACTCCAGACTCCCACAACATGAGTTCGACTCCGAGTTTTGCGCCACCGAGAAGTACCAAAAGCTGAGTTGTGTGCATGAGCACACTCCCGCTCGATGTGTATGCATGGAGGGATTCGACATTGACAAGCGGTTTCTCAGTTGCCCCTTAGAGGTTAGTGCTAAGTTCATCATTTTACTTGAGTTAATGCCACCGCTCATCCTGAATACTATTTAACATTGGCAGGGGTATGAGGCTTGTGCCTTTGTTTACTGGCTGGATGAAGAATGGCATGG
Source organism: Thinopyrum elongatum (assembly GCA_011799875.1). Classification (NCBI taxonomy): domain Eukaryota; kingdom Viridiplantae; phylum Streptophyta; class Magnoliopsida; order Poales; family Poaceae; genus Thinopyrum; species Thinopyrum elongatum. The sequence continues at coordinate 113,603,176 of CM022300.1, forward strand.
CAGGGCTCGGAGTGTTATCACCAAGCTCGCAGAAGATAATGTAAAGCTGAAGAAGAAACTGGCTGATCTGGAATGTACAATCAGTACAATGAAGCAAGAAAGAATCAATCACAGGCAACAGATGAAAGCAAGAGACAAGAAGGAACTAGCATGTGTAGTTGTGGTTGTCGCATTAGCCATGTTCTATGCATTATTTGCAATGATGATTAGGGATTTTGTTTTACAGTATTGCTAAAGCACATCTAGATGTGCTCTAAGTAATGCACATCTAGGTCCTATGCCATTGATGTTACTCGAAGATTCGTATAGATATTTTCCTTTGTCTTTTTTTCTTTTCCTTTGTAGTTTGATTATTACTGGCTTCATCAATAAGAAGAGCTAAATGTATTGCTTGCCAACTGTCCTACTCCGTTCGTACCGGTACCAGTGCATAATCCCAAAACTCGTTCCTTGTTTTTGTCTTGAAAAAAGAAATCAGCCAATAGGAGTCCTGCGGCTAGTATGCATTCAATGACTTCAGACTACTTAGCATAACATGCATGCAATGGTCAATTCTCTTCCCGCAATGGTATTGATTACAAAATACTAATCATCAAGTTCTCTCGTTTTACCCCCACCTAGGTCGCCGGTACGGAGGGAGTAGAAGTACTACGTACGAAAAATGCTTGTTTCATATTTAGACGCTCCAACGCGTGTGCGTAATTAATTATCACATTGAGAACTACGCAACCCCGGGAATTTGAAGCGGCTGGGTACAAATAATTGCGGTTGATTATATCAGCGGTTAGATAATACGTCAACCCCTGCTTCAATTGGCATTCCTCTTCTCTGCATACCCCGCTTAAGTGTCCACCATCTTCATCGTCCCCGGCAGGCCGTGCTATACACTTGCACACACTCTGCAATCTCACTTTCTCGCGGTTTTTATACGACCGCAGCAATGTCGAGCAACAGCGAGGACAACAGTTCTGCCAGTAGTCTGGCGCCCGATGATAGGTCAACATCAGAATCATCCTGCTCGTCTTCCATGAGTCCGGCGTCGAGCCCAGACCTCGATTATATCCGGATCATGGAAGGGACACCGCCTCCGGAGTCGTCAGACGACAACCAGATGGACGAGGAGCCATCGGAGGATGAAGAAGATGACGACGATGATGATGAGGAGGAATGGTCGAACGAGGAGGAGGACAACGACGACAGCAATGACGATGACGACGGCAGCGGCGATGAAAAGCCAACGGTCAGCGGCAAGAAGCGTCTTCGCCAAGACGATGTCGTGGGGCAATCCAACAACAACAAGAAGGACTAAATTAAGCAGACTGTATATATCTCTGTTTCTGTTCGCTCATATTAATTCGTTATCTCTGTTTATCCTGTCAATCTCATCGCAGACGGTTAGTAATACATATTCGACATAGATCTTCTACATTATCGCCCATAGGTTGGTTTCTTGAACTGTGTGCCCTAACGAGCACATAATTCACAAAAAAAGACCGTATGGGCTGTTTATAATGATCGCACACAATTCTGATTACCGACCTATTTGCCGGGTATCACACACATCTTGTTACGCCGAATCATTTGTGTTCAACTCGATCATCGCAAACAGTTCATCTGAGCGAACTGTATGCCGTATATCGCACACACCTTGATCTGGCTGCCCGTTTCTGTTGTTCTGTCTCATCGCAAATAGTTTGTATGGATCAACCGTATACCCCACATCGCACATGCAACTAAAATCGGAACCGTGTTTGATGTATCCTTCATCGCAAACGTTTTGCATCTTTTTTGATGGTTTTTTACATCATCGTTTGCGATTAATGCATCGCACACAGTTTCGTCAAAGGGTCTCTAATCATAGTGTCGCGTTAGCAGCATCCTGCAATAGTGAGCCCTGCAATCAAATACAAGAAATCTCTTGCGTCCCCAACACACCAAATTTAATGGTAAATTGTATAGGTGCACTATTTCGGCGAAGAGATGGTGATACAAGTGTAGTATGGATAGTAGATATGGGTTTTTGTAATATGAAAATATAAAAATAGCAAGGTAGCAAGTAGCAAAAGTGAGCACAAACGGTATTGCAATGCTTAGAAACAAGGCCTAGGGTTCATACTTTCACTAATGCGATCTCTCAATAGTGCTAACATAACTGAATCATATAACAATCCCTCGACATGCGACAAAGAATCACTCTAAAGTTCTTATCTAGCGGAGAACATAAGATGAAATTGTTTGTAGGGTCACTACTGCAGGATGCTGCTAATGCGACACTACAATCAGGGACCCTTTGACGAAACTGTGTGCGATGAATTAATCGCAAACGGTGATGTAAAAAAACCGTCAAAAAAGATGCAAAACGTTTGCGATGGTGGATACATCAAAAACGGTTCAGAATTTAGATGCATGTGTGATGCGGGGCTTACGGTTGATCCATACGAACTATTTGCAATGATACAGAACAACAGAAACGGGCAGCCAGATCAAGGTGTGTGCGATATACAGCATACAGTTCACCCCGATAAATTGTCTGTGATGAGGCGGAACAACAGAAACAGGCAGCCAAATGAAGGTGTCTGCGATATACGGCATACAGTTCACTCGGATGAACTGTTTGTGATTAGGCAACACAAAAGAAACGGTCAGCCCGATGAATGTGTGTGCGATATACGACATACAGTTCCCTCGGATGAACTGTTTGCGTTGAGCGAAGAGAACGGAAATGGTTCAACTTAACAAGATGTGTGTGATACGCGGCAAACAGGTCTGCAATCGGAAATGTGTGGGAAGACCGATAACAACACAGACAATTCCTGTGAACAAGCTGTGTGTGTTGTGAGCAAACGATTGTTGGTATAAAATTGTGAGTGATTGATGAAAACATCACCGACGGGTTCCATTGTTCAGTCCATGTGTGATGTGATTTGCTCTATCCGCACAAACAACATCTACGCTCTGTCTAGAGAGCATCAACATATATACTTAAAAAGACAGCATTGCATAACCAAATTAAGCATATAATTACACAAGTAACTACACACATACCATTTCCACACACCAGAGTAAGCAATTACATGCATACTAAACTAGGAGAAACGAGGATCTAATCATCTAGTTCTTGTTGCGATGACGCTTGCCATTGCTCTGCTTCCGGCTGGATCCCTGGCCGTTTTGGGGAAGGAGGCACTTCCTCATGTCAACGATCCGCCTGTACATCTCATAGCTCGTGTACGCCTCCTTGGCCACGTACACGACGTGAGCTTTGTTGAGTTTCTCCATCCAGGCCGAGTGCCAGGCACGGTTGTCCTTGTTGCAGGAATCCTTCATGTTTCTGTAGTAGGGGTCAATGATGGCGTCGGCGAGGTGAACCAATGAGTCCTTCTCATGCTTGTTGCTGCCCCAGATCTTGTATTGGCTCTGGATGTCGACAAGATTCGGGCAGGCGATGCCCGAATTCTTGAGCACCTTTACATCGTTGGTGATGTCCACCGTAGCGAACATGTAGTGGGGGTTGTTGACAAACCTGGCGAAATGCTTGCAATGCCTTGTGGCCTGGCAGTAGTGGTAGACGAGGACGTGATTGTGCACGCACATCTGGGTGACGGCAACATTGGGACGAGACCCGGCACGAGCGCGGGTTTACTCGAGGTCGAACCCGACCACCTTGTACTTCTCCTCAGCAAGCAACAGCTCCATGATGTGGGTGGAGTGCTCCACCCAGACCGGGTTATTGGTGTACACCACCGAGAGCTCCATGAACCTTCTGTGAGTGTCCACCACGGCATGCATGGTGAACTGCTACTCGTCATCGGCAGCCGCTCTGAGCGCCATTGGAGCCGCGCAGGAAACCCTCTAAGAATTTGTCGTGGTGGGTGTGCTTCTTGCAATAGTGGGGTGCGATCGAAAGGTTGAAGTGACACAAGTGTTAAATGGCAGCTGTAATAAATGGGGGCTGGCCGGCCTGTAATCGCCATGTCTTGTCACCATGTTCATAGCGGAGGATTCCAGTGCACGCTTGAGAACACCGCACGCGTTTCATTTGACCACGCGTGGGCTCGAAGAGGCACCAAATATATCGTTGGTGAGCCTGTTCCCATGCAACCGCATAGTTTACCGCGCAAGCTTCCCACCCGGCTAGTTTGGCCATGTGTCGGCTAGAAGAGGGACAAATTGTGGGTGTTTATTGGCAAAAAACTTTGTAAAAACGAAGTGTGTGGAATGACTTCGGTCATAAGTTTACCAATGGGTGATGAGGTCAAAGTTACACAGAAGGGTGAAGATGGACACTCGAGTGCGATAATTAATTTTGCGCTCTACAGGGCACACGGTTGAAGAAACCAACTGTCGAGTTAGCTATACAAATCGTGTGCGATGAGGTAAACACATTCGAGAATGGTTAATAAAATCTAAGTCCATTGCATATTAAGGTCAAAATAGTGCTACCATATACGAGTCTCATATGATGCCATTTCAACGATTGTACCAAAAAAGCTCAAAATATTACAAGGTTCAAATTCTAGAGTTATATGGCTCAAATTCGAAGATTACAAGGTTCAAACTGATATTAGAAATGAAATTCAGCTCATCAACTGCAAACGCCTGCGCTGATCCACTGAACATGGATATAAGAGAGGTTCAAACTAATATTACCACTTGTAAGGCTGGTTTCGAAACCTCATAATTTTTGCAAAGGGGTCAGCCACAGAGAAGTCATGTATGGGGTTGACACGATGACTTCCGATTACTCTGTCATCTGAAGTTCCAAAATGAAATTCAGCTTTTTCGGAGCCTATTCCATTCTGCCGCAGCCGTCGGCGCTGATCAACAAACCATTCATTTTTGCGAAATAAATGTAGGGCAAACCTCATTACCTTCAGCACCCTTGCTCTGACAACAAAGAACCTGGCGAATATAATCTTCGGTAAGGTCCCTTGGTAGGAGTTCAAAGTAATTTATGAGAGATGCAGATCTAGGAATTCGATGTGATTGTTATATTGTATCACATTATCCACCACCGGGCCTAATCTTATCTGCAAAAGAAGAAAATGTGTTAGTGCCTACATGCAGTTTTAAACACTACTACATGCCTATTTGGTTTGCAGGATTTGTAAAATGCACTAACGTGCCATCTTCGATCCGACATGATTAACATGGGCATTTGATTACAATCTAGAAAAATGTAGCCTTATTCACAAGAGGTTGGAGTGGATGAAAAGTTCCCTAAGAAAACTAGTACAGATGAATCCAAAGAAGAAATGCTTATGGATTGTAACCATATGGATCAAGCAACCAATATGGTGGGGGGGGGACATGTATGTACTGAAATCCTCCAAAAATCCTTCAAAAATCGTAGTACATTGTCATTGTAAACTTGGAAAAAGGTGTCAAAAATTGAACTCCCTTATGGTTAACATTTAACATGAAAGGAACATCACCTCGATATATAGCTTCTGCAGGCATGGAAAGCATCTCAGGAAAATGACAACTTGGTCCAGGTTGGGGCCGATAGATTCTAGTGCCAAGACCTTCACTGTGCGCAGTTTTGGGGTCAAGCTTGTCGGAATCATTTTCTAGATGGCAGACGAACATACATCTTCAAAATTAGAAATAATGTTAATTTCTAGAAGGAGAGGTAGAAGGCGGCTGTTGTACCTGAATGGGTGTGGATCCAATAACAAGTTCGGAGTATTTGTCAGACGAGTAGCCCACCACTGTCAATTTTGGCGCAGAAATGACATTGATTCTTGTTGGACCTTCTTGATCAACTACAAGTATTCTCTATAGTGAAGGTGTGTCCTCAATGACCATACCGTGGTACACATTCTGTGATGTCTTCTTGCAGCACCAACAACACACATAAATAGTCGGGAGAGTCATGGAGGTGATGTGGAAGCTACTCAACCCATTGATCGCCTGAAGACGAAGGTACTCGAGTGCAGTACAGTTGCGGAGCAGGCGCTCCATGTCACTGTTTGGGAGGCATATGGTGATGAGCTCGAGGTGCTTCAGTCCTGGTAGAATAAGGGCGGGCGCGTCATTAAGGGGGGGGGACACTACAAAAAAAAGACACATCCGTGACATTTTGGGCCGAACAATTTTTTTTCCTGACATGCTTATGACACTTCTATGACGATAATTGTGACAAAAGCACGTATCATCATAGATGTGGTGGGCTCCTACTTCTATGACAAAAAATCATGATAGAAAATGGGCTTTTCATCTTGGGCGGGCCGGGGACGCACCTGCATGACATTCTTTGGGCCGTCAATGACGGAAAAAATCATGGTAGAAGCGAGGGCGAGGAAAATTTGGGGAGTTCCCGGTTAAGGTGGGTGGTCGAGGCCGAGCGATGCACGGAGGTTTGCGCGTTTCTCTCGTACACGTACGCGCGTGTGTGCGAGGCGTTGGGCTCTAACTGAACCCAAGCGAGGCGTTCGCTTACTGAACGCGAGCGATTGCACTAGCTACGTTACTGAACCCGAGGGATCGATCCCTTGGCTGTTAACTGAACCCGAGCGATTCCTTCGCTACTGCTGCTAACTGAAGCCGATCAAACCTGGTGCCTCTTGATGAACAGTGACCGTTGTTGGGGGTTGGATGAACAGGACCCCGTGATAGTGTAGAGGCCGTTGCCGCTGGATGAACAGGACCCCGTGATAGTGTAGAGGCTGTTGCCACTGGATGAAAAGGACCCCGATCGAGGAGGCCGCCACACCCGAACCGGTTGGGGGTGGATGAACAGGACCCCGTGGAGGGCTGGTTGAACAGTAGCCGGTGGAGGCTGGATGAAAAGGACCCTGTGGAGGGCTGGTTGAACAGTAGCCGATGGAGGCTGGATGAACAGGACCCCGTGGATGAACAGTAGCTGGTGGAGGCTAGAGGAAGTCGACGGTGGATGAACAGTATCAGCTGGAGGCTGGAGGAAGTCGACGGTGGATGAACAGTAGCCTGTGGAGTCCTGTTTTGCGTTACGCCACACCCCTCCCGATGAACAGGACCCCGTTTCGACCGTAGGCGCTCCAACACAAGTCCGTTACCCCCATTTTGCGGTACGCCACACCCCTCCCGATCAACAGGACCCCATTTCGACCGTAGGCACTCGAACAGAAGGCTGTCTCCTCCGTTCTGTGGTACGCCAGACCCTTCCCGATGATCAGGACCCTGTTTCAACCGTACACGGTCGAACAAAAGGCTGCTTTCCTCCGTTTTGCGGTACGCAAGACCCCGTTCCGGTTGTTCTGTCCAAGCCGGTTGGCTCCCATTGAACACGACGCATTCCGACCCAGTCTCTTGCCTCCCGATGAACAGGACGATGTTTCTCCATTCCGACCCAGTCGGTTGGCTGACGATGAATAGGATGCCGTTGCTGCCGTTCGTTGCCTCTCCATGTACATGAGCCCTGGCCATACGTATGCGCGAGTATGCGTTCGAGACCCAGCCTGTATGTACGTACGTGGCCGTATTTTTTGGCATGTGGCTGTATGTATGTGTACACAGTTTAGAAGGGACTGCCTGAACTGCTACATCGGGGGCTCTACTACTACATGTGCCGCTGCTTGCTTGGCCACGGTTCATCGTTGCAGAGAGACCGATCGACCAGTATGTACGTACACGTCCGCGACCAGACATACTACGTTATGTATGCTTTGACCGGGTGGGTCCCAGCTGTCAGGGAGGATAAGGACGCACTTCCTTCCGTGTGAAGATATAGATGGTGGGTCCGAGCTGTCAGGGGGAGGACTCATTTTTTTGCGCGCGCAATAAGGAGGCACTTCCTTGCGTGCGAAGATGTAGCTAGTGGGTCCATCTGTCAGCCTCACCGCGTATACAACTCTTCCGATGGCTGTCGTTCGTTGACCACGTTGACCATGCCACGCGGACAGCACCCAGGCGGTGGACGACAACGAGGCCTAGGAAGGGAATGACGCTGAGCTAGGGAAGACAAGGCAGGTGGATGCCCACACGGAGGAGAGTACGAGGGTTCACTGGTTCGGCTGCGGTGTAAGGCTGCCATCGCCGGAGAATAACAGGGGGTGTGGGTGAGTAGAGGGAAGGCCTGGCCAGTGCTAGTATGGTCGGGCGGTGAGGCCTGCGCGGCAGCACAGCCGGCCACAGGAGGCCGGAGCAGGCGATACGGCGGGCGCAGGTTTGGGCGGCTGGAGCAAGAAGACCAGAGGTTGAAGATGCAGCTCGGCCGTTGGATTAACATCCAACGGTCACTGCAGCTAGAATCGTTTATTGACTAAGTTGACAAAGCCCTGCATACGCGTTAACTTAGTAGGCCCACAAGTTAGCCTCCAAATCTGGTGGGTCCCAGCTAGCAAGGGAGAATCATTTTTTTTGCGCGTAATAAGGTGGCACTTCCATGCGTGTGAAGATGCTTTCTGTTTTTTTATTTCTTATTTTTTGAGTTAGAATAAAAAGAAAACAATTTAGCATCTTCCGTACAATCTATATTTTCATGAAATGGATCATAATAAAGCTGGTGGGTCCCAGCTGTCAGGGAGAGGAAACTTTTTATTTCCGCGTAATAAAGGAAGCACTTCCTTGCGTGCGAAGATGTAGCTGGTGCATCAAACCTGTCAGGGGGAGAAATCATTTGTTTTTGCATAATAAGGGGGCACTTGCTGCGTGCGGCCATGGGCCATGTGGGTCCCTACTGTCAGCCACTCCACGTACATGCCTCTTTCGATGGCTGTCGTTTGATGACAAAGTTGACCACGCCGCACCGAGAGAACCAACGCGGTGAACGATGGCAAGTCCAAGAAAGGGAACGACCCGGAGCCGGCGAAGACACAGAAGTGGATGCCCACACGGAGAGGAGTACGCGGGTTCACTCGTTCGGCTGCGGTGTGAGGCTGCTGTCGCTGGAGAAGAACATGAGGTGTTGGTGAGTAGAGGAATGGCCTGGACGACGTTTGGGAGTAGGGTGGGCCGGTGAAGCCTGCGCGGCAACACAGCCGGCCACGGGAGGCGGTAGCAGGCGGTACCGCCAGCGGTGGTTTGGGCGGCTGAATCAAGAATATCCGAGAATGAAGAAGCACTACAGCCGTTGGATGGACATCCAACGGCCACTACTGCTAGAATCGTGTGTTGACTATAAGTTGACAAAGCCTTAGTAGGCCCACAAGTGAGCATCACATATGTGGCAGAGAACATATAGCCCATTTGCGATTTGTAATAATGTACAACCCATTTTTGAATTCTAATGGAATTTACTACAACCCATTTACAGTTTGTTAAAATTACAGCCCATTTTCTAGCCAGGACAACGATTAATAATTTCAACCAACTGCTCAAAACAGAATTCAACAAAAAATCCCACATTTTGATGGGATCCAAAATATTTTTATCCCGAAATTTCAAGTCATATTAAATATAATTTCAAAATAAATTTGTATTAGGTAAAAATCTAACGAAATATTGCGCGCGCAACAAGTAATAAAATTAAAATTTTTGAAATCCAAAAATAATATTTTTGAAACTAATTACCTGTTTGGTGCGTTTTTGTATATATTTGCAGCCCAGTTTTTATAATTACAACCCATTTATTATTTCTTAAAGCCCATTTTCTTGTTAGGCCTAATGCATCCCTCCTAGGAAAGATTTTAGCCCAGCGGGGCGGAGAATAACAAGTTGACCTGGGTTGGGTATTCCGCAAAAAAAGTATAGCTGGGCTAGCCATTTTCACATTGAAAAATTAATATCTGGGCTGGATATTTGGTCGACAACAAATAATAGCCTGGGCTAGACGGGCCACAGCCCGCCCAGTTGATACCCTGCTCGTCTGAACAACAACAAAAACATCGCTCAAGAAAAACTCTGCTCACACCTCAAAAAACAAATACTGCTCGAGTTGCTGGGTCCTAGCTATCGGCCGCTCCTTGTGCAATTCTCTCGTTTATTGACTATATAGGCTGACAATGGTGTGGGACCGTGATGTCAGGAAACCAGGAGGAAGCCAAAAAAATATAGTTGTATATAAATAAGGAGGAACTTGCATACGTACGGCTATGGCCCTGGTGGGTCCCTACTGTCATCCTCTCCAAGTAAAGTCATCTCCTGATTCCTCATGTTCATTGACCATGTTGACAACGCTCGGCGCCACGACGAGCGCAACAACTCGAAGGATGATGGAGAGGGCCTCGCGGGCCCTACGGATAGTCTGATACAGTGCCCGCTGCTCATTCAGGAAGCCAAGATCATCGGACACCTATGAGCACCTTCGAGAGACTGAGCCGGCATGAAATGGTAAGGCCGCGCTTGGGAGCTCTGGATTGTTTCACACATGTATTAAGATACAAGTGTAATTTACTCGTCACCGAAAACAACGCGTAAAATACAGGCGTAATGAAACCGACGGCCCGAGGTCTGTAACGAAAACCGGCGAGTTACGTGTGTAATTTGAGAGACCAGTGTATATTTTACCAGTCAAAAACGACCAACCAAGCGCTTCGCCCAAGACCATCTGCTTTTATTTACAAGAGTCAGTTTTACAAGCGGTTTTGGTTGGAAAACGACGATCCAATCACGGCCTAAGATGATGAGTTGGTCGGAAGATCATATGGTTTCACCTCTAACCTACCCAAGTTGTCGTATAGGCTATGAATGAAACATAAGACAATGAACTTCTTAAGCACAGAAACAACAGAAGAGGATGATCTTCTTAAAATGCAAATCACTGGCATTAGATCAACATGCAAAACAATATGAAGCATTATTCTCAGGAGGCACGGTGAACAGCTCGTGATGCCACATGCCACAGCATTCCAAGCTCAACTTTGCAATCAAACTCACAAGGCCTGGCATTTCATAGACAACATTCAGAACAAACTCTTAAAATACCTTATTCAAGTGACTATGCATCTCATCAGAGTAAATATTTACTTCTGAACTGAACACACGAATAGGAAAAAATGATCGACGCTGCTCACAGCAAAGGGCGTCCCATTCCAAAATATCAAATGCATGTCTTCTAGCTAACATCAATGAGCAAAAATTGACAAGGTTTTCCAATTCCAAAATATTAAACGAATGTCTTCTTGCTAACATCAATGATTAAACTTTCACAAGCTTTTCCCATTCAAAATATGTAATGCCTATGATTGTGGAACGGGCAGGGTTTGTCATCAGTTTGCACATTGAAATGGCACATGGAGCCGGATTAACCAGCGTATCTTTTTGTGCAGTTCCACTGAAATCAAACAATGTCTTGCGTAGAATGGTGGATTCCGTATTTATATTTGCAAGGCATTGAAAACGTTGGCAGCTCCATTCAAGTAGATAGTCTGGTGGCTCAAGGTGATGACGAATGATTAGAGAACCATTCCTCTGAACCACAAGTAAAGCAGCCATCTCTCTTTTTGTCTTTCTTCTTACCCTTCTTCTTAAAGGTAGTATTCTGCTGGACAGAGTTCTTTCCCTTGAACTTGTGGGAATTCTTCTTCCTAGAAGACGTTGGCAGCTCCATTCAAGTAGATAGTCTGGTGGCCCAAGGTGACAACGAATGATTAGAGAACCATTCGATGTATTGTGCATGATGAAGTATTATGGAGGACATGAACCATCTGAACATCTTGTGCAGTTCCACTGAAATCAAGCTGAGCATCCCTGTCTGCATAAATACAGAAAAAGTGTGATGAATATAATAGTGGTACTAGTTGATTAAACATACGCTCACAACTATAATCATCTTCATTATCTTAACATGAAAAGATAGCAATACAATAGCTTCAATTAAACATTTATTCAAAACAATACAATAATATAAGTAGCACAACATAACAAAGCACAATCACATGGATGAAGGCCGATACTGACCTCGTTTTTTACAGCTGCGTCGGCCACTGACTTGGTCATACCTTTCCTTGTGGAGTGAATTTTGCACTCCACGTGTTGTTGAGTTTCCCATGCTCTCTGCAGACTAGTCATGTCACCAGCGTCTACTAATACTCTGTAAAGCTTCTTGATCATTCCTTGTGTAATGTAGCACAAATAGTGACTACTTCTTTCTGCAAAGTGGAAAGACCAACTGGGCCCAATAATGCAACAGTTTGCCTTAAACACATTGGCTCCTTTTGTGCAGTTCAACTAAAATCAAAGTCGAAATAGAACCGAGAAGAAGTTTTGATATCCCTGTATGCAACAATAGGTATAAAGGAAACAATTACTAAGAAATAACGGTTGATGACTTATACTCCCAGAAGAAAAAACATCTACCTTATCTTAATGGGAAACAAAGCAGGACAGTAGCAATTCTCAAACAGTGTGATTCATTCATATGAACTGAGACATTGTCTTAACAATACCTTGTTTCAACATGTATAGATAACGACAAAGCAGAAAAGTACCATTCCTAAAACAATGCAACTGATTGATATTAACAGAGACATTATCTTAACAATACCTTGGTTAAACATGTAGAAAGAACTACAAAGCAGGGTAGTACCATTTGTAAAACACTGTAACTGATATATAATAACAGAGACATTATCTCAACAATGCATTTCTTAAACATGTACTCCCGCCGATCCCTAACAAGTGTTGCAGTTTTGAACTAAGATTCAATAGTTAATTCTGAGAGTGGCATTGCTTAATTTTACCAGTGGCATTAGATTAACAAAAAGCATAAACAGTTCCAGGGGAGAGTGGGCGCAACAGCACCATGTCCTTCCATCTACTTATAAAGGGGGTGATGCAGGGTTTGTTGTAACAAAACAGCAAGCATCATGTCTGGGTTGGTCCCATTTTTGTTCACTTAATGGGAAAAGACAGCAATGCAATAGCTTCAGTTCAACATTTATTTAAAAATAGTACCACTACAAGTAGCACAGCATCTCAAAGCACACTGCACAATCATGTCGATGAAGGCCGGTACTGACCTTTCATGAGGCAGACAAGATCAAATATGAATCTGCCAACACGAATAGGAAATCCAATCTCGTTTTGTGTAGTTCAACTAAATCAAGCAAAGTTGCCGGTGTGACATTTAAGTTGAACTGCACAAAACACTCTTAAAACAGAAGTGTTTTGCGTAGTGAAGCAAAAGGTCGCAATAGCAATGAGTTGAATTGATATCCCTGTTTTTAGAGGTAAAAAAAAACCAATTACTAGCCAATAAAGGAGGATGAATCGTATGGCCACAAAAAGAAGCATCTACCTTATCTTGATGGAAAACAAAGTAGGACAGTAGCATTTCTAAAACGGTTGCATTGATTCATATTAATAGAGACATTCTCTTAAAATAACATTTGTTAAAAATGTAATTTACTTTTAACAGTGGCATTGCTTCGATTTTCCAGCGGCATTCTTAGATTAACAACAGCAAAATAGTTGTATGGGACATGGAACATGCCAGCACCATGTGCGTCCACACGTATAAATGGGTGATGCAGAGTATGTTGCCAAGCAGCATATCTGCGTTGGTCCCATATTTGTTCTCTTTGAACCTTTTTCCTATGTGAGGGCAGTATCTAGTCCTGCACAAACTACCCGACCCCCCAGTTTCTTTCCTTTTTCAACAAAGAGATCGGTTCCTTACAGATGTGTGTACTGGGTTACCCCCTTTTCACCTTTTTGACCAACAAAGCGGCTGGATAGCTAGTCTATACTACTTTCCCTCCCTCCTTTCCTCATTGAACCACGTCCTAGATTCATGCTCCACCCTCCCTTCTTTCCTCTTTGAACCAAGACCTAGATTCGACTACAGAATCAAAACAGATCCACATGCTAGAGCAATGACGGTTTCAAAGAAAGTTATACCTTAGGGTCGTCGGGATGTGGCTAGGCGTGTGGCGGGAGGCCGGATCTGCCCACACTAAGTACGGTAGCGAGGAAGAAGGGGTCGGAGGCCCTCCCGCACAGGCGCTGAGTGAAAGAGAACAGCGCAGCCGGCAGTGGATTGCCTCCCTCTCCGAAGGCGCTAGAGTGAACGCTGCACCTCCTCCCCTTCCCGGTGCGACGGGATCCGAACGGCTCCTTCACCAGCTATGAGGGGGGGAGAGAGAGAGACGCAGTCTTGTTTAGATATGATGAAGAGGGTGAAAGATTGTGAATAGAGCAAATCCTAGCAAAGGAACGCTGAGCCTCCAGCGTGTATATATATATGTATGTAGTGCAGCGAGAGTGTGAAGAGTGCAAACCCTAGCGAACAAGCGCTGAGGCTCTAGCTTATATAGTACTAATATAGTGGAGTGGTTTTCTTTTTCTCTCCATAACAATCGTTTTAAATTGTGTAAGAAACGAAACTCTTTATTTAACGTAGCAGTGAAGAAAACTACGATCAAGTAACGATCCACACGTCCTGGTCGCACTTCCTGTCCTTCACGTGCGGTACACTACACTCCGTTAGGTGAACAACTACACACACACCAAATTATCGGAAAGGTGTGAGAGTGTGTACAAATAAAGAAAAAATTCAATTATTTTGTATGTACAGTTTGCCCTCTGTCAATAATTATGGTTTGTTGTGTTAAAGTTTGACTTCAGTCAAATCTAATTTGCAGAGTAAATAAAAATGGAGGGGTACTACCTCCATCCGGGTTTTTAGTCCACACCATATTTTTAATCAAAGTCAGACCACATATTTAGTTAAAAGCTGGTCAAATAAAATTACAGGGTAGCTAAAGACAAAGTTGTGAGAAGGCTTAGAAATCAATACAAAACTTTTGCTCTTAGTACCAACGTCGATGCTTCTTCGAGGAAACATTTGGTTCATATCCAATTGTGTGATAAAATTGCACCAACGTAAACGACTGCTCCAAGATGAACTGGTGAAGGACATCGTCTTTGTGGTAACAAGCAAAGAGCACTGATGGAAGACAGCCCGTTCTTCATTGAACATCGACCAGCTTCACCAGTCGATGCAGCCATGAGACGCAACCATGAGCATCGATAGCTCATCGTGGTGTGATGCATCATCAATTTTGGCATCATGTTTGGGTCAGGCACCAATGAAGTTTGATAATCCTCACTGTGGTTTGTTTCTTCTTGGTAATCAAGCTCGAGAAAGGAAGAACTGAGCAACAGTGGCCATCCAATTTTGTGCAGTTCCACTAAAAAGTGAGGAAGACATGCCCGAGTATGGAGATACACATCCCTGTTTGCAAAAATATAAAAAATTGATATTTAAGTAGTGTCGTTACTTTGTTTTAGCAGTGGAACAAGATTAACAGCGGCATCTTAATTGTCAATAAGAATTAATGAAATGTACACCAAAAAATAGAAGCATCATGATTATCTTGTTGGGAACTAAAGAAGGATACCCGAAAAAAAACTAAAGCAGGACAGAAGCATTTATCGACGCCTCTACATGGGCATTGCTTCATTTTACCAGTGATAGTTTTAGATTAGTAGCAGCAATACGAGCATATGGAAAATGACCGCACAACCACCATGTACTTTTTGTCGAAAAAAAACATGTATACCTCCACCGATGCATAAATGATAAACCTGGACAACTTTTGGAGTGGCCTTTCCTCTATAATAGTAAAAAATAGGTGATGTTGGACCACCCGACGAACCCTAGATACTGTACATGGGGAGCTGGGGAGTAGTGGTATAGAAGAAAACCCGCATGCAGAGTACAATGAAGCATGAAATCCAAAAGAAGTTATACATCAGGTGGGCAAGATGTGGATTAGGCGGGCGGGCGGGATCTGCCCACATGACGGCAGTGAACAAGGGCGCGGAGGACCTTCGTTCGCGCCGGCGCCGGCTCAGAGAGGACGATGCGCATCGGCTTCCTCCATCGCCGACGGCGACAACGTCAATGCTGGACCTCCTCACCTCCCGCAGGGGATGGGATCCGGCCGGATCTGTGACCACCGGTGAGGAGAGAGATAGAGTGGACACTGTCATCTTGTTTAGATATGAAGAGGGTGAGAGAGCGAGATGCGAGAAACCCTATCAAACAAGAGGCTATATATACAATGGAGTAAAAAAAATCTCTCCATAGCAGTGTTTTAAATAGAATACGCCCGTTCCCGGAAAAAAGAAACAAAAACTGGCGGACAAATCTTTTTTTAACGTACCAAGAAAGAAAACTCGATCAATAACACGCCCCCGCTTACAGGTTGCAGTTTGTATCGCTCACGTGTGGTCCCCGACCCTCCATTAGTAAGTGAACAAATTAAAGGGTCAAATTATTACGTATGTAAGCTGCCTCTTCGTGTGCAAATGCGCTCCATCGTGTACTTGCGGGTATCTCGGAGGCAGAGTGAGTGCGTGTACATTTTTTCTTCTACGTCATACTCCATTTATCTCACTTCATATTGTTTCCCACTCCTATGATATTCCTATCCTAGGAACAAAATGAGGCGGTACCAAGTTTGTGTGTGTAGGGAGAACGAGACATCGATGATGTGGTACGAGTAGTCGCGAGAGTCATCGCGCACACACACATAGACATAGACATGCATATCCGTGTTTACGTAAAATTCCATCTCCATCTCCATCTCCAATCATATTTATCCAACTGGCACATTATTTACGTTATTAATTACGCAGCAATATTTACGTACAGCATCTCTTGTTTGAGGGTGTCCAGACCGCTGCCACGCCCGCTCCTGACTGCCCTGGCCAACCCGAACCCTCTTCATCACCCGCGTGCGCTTCCCGCCCGAAACGATCAGTGTCGCATTCATGCCCGGCCAGAGCGGACACGACCTCTCACTAGCGCCGGCATTGAAGTGGCACGCCGGCCGAGAGAGCGTCGCCAGCGCCGCTTCCTGGTGCACGCGACTGCTTCACGTTCAAACCTTGCCACGGCCGGCCACAACATGCATGTAAAAAAGTTCTTGGGAGTCCGTGCTACAGCTAGCTGTCCTCCCCCTCCTCGTCAATCTCTTCCAGTAGTTCTAGTAATCCATGGCGCGATCTATTGACAAGCAGCCGGGAAAGTTATTGTATACTTGGTTTGCGGTGAGTGGCATGCCGAGCGACCGTGTGGGGTGGAGGAGGGTGAGACACGAACGTGACAGACGTGATATAAACATTGGTTTTGCTCGATGGTGCGATCCAACGAAACGAAACATTGGTTTCCAAAAGAATAATGTACTGCATGAGAGAGATAGAGTGATGGTTTGCTTCTTCCTTCCAATAACTATACTGGGTCTATGTGATTTGGCGGCTCATTGGTCACTATTACTGTGGCGGTAGAGCGTCGTACAGTGCCTGCACTCTTATTTATTTATTCTGTGATAAAACTAATAACTTTCTCCACTCTTACACCGGAGGAGTACGAAACACGGCAGCCCAATGACTACATGGCCCACCTCCCACTATCACCATATTCCTTGGACATCGTGGGACACCTCCGGTCCTTTTTTCTTTGTGTAGTAGTACATTTTACCACATGACCCACCATACACTCTCACATACTACCTCCGTCCTGGTTTATTAGTCCCCTATGTAACTTATGCATGATACTAGTATATGATACTCCCCACTATGAGTAGCCTTATATGCATACAAAAAAGGACCGGACGGAGTACGAAGCTTTATGATTTTGTTTCATGTATGTATCTTGACTCCAAGGTTGCCCCGTTACAACATTCCATCAAATACAAAGGAAAACTAACACGCATGCTGATGCATCTCAATCATTCACATATCATAGCCAATATTTACTTCACAACTAAAGACAAAAGTTGTGAGAGTGTGTACAAAAAAACTACTGATGGGGTCTCTACGCCGTAAACCCTAAACCCGAAACAGGATTTAATTTCCTGGCTAGGTAGAACCTGTCGAAGGAAAGAAGCCTGGCACCCTCGGATCATACGATGCTTTTGTGCAGTTCCACTAAAATCAAGCCGAGCATCCCTGTTGGCAAAGACATTGAAGAAGTGTGATTAGAGTAATAGTAGTGGCACTAGTTCATGAGACATAAACTCATCACAAATAGAAGCCGGTAGAAGTAGAGAAAGATCCACATGGAGATGGAGCTACGTGGGGATCTGCGGCAGTGGAGCAAGCCGGCTCCAAAAGGAAGTTGTACCTGGGACGTCGGGGTGTAGCTAGAAGGGCAGTTGGGAGGCGGCATCATCACAACCGTGGGGACCCCCGATCGGGACGCACCGATAGTGGGTTTTCTCCCTCGCCACAGTCGACCGCGTCTACGCAGAACATCGTCCCCTTCCCCCAGCGGCGGGATCAGGCCAGATCTGTGACCAGCGGTGTGGCCACCGTCGTTCTATGCTTGTGAAGAGAGCAACCCAAGCAAGCAGGCTTGTAGCTTAGGCTCGTGCTAGTGTATATATAGTGGAGCGGTTTTATTTTTCTCTCCATTTCGACCATTTTATATTGCGTATGTGTCTTGAAGAGTGAAATGATGGTTGCTTCATCCGACTAACATACTCTGTGATTTGACTGCTCCTGAGTGGCCCCTACACGTACTCCCCCAACGTGTATGACTGTTCATGAGCCTCACTTGTGCTTATCTCTATTTTCTTGCATGACACGTAGACAGGATGCGCATAGAGGAATTTTGTTACTGCATGTTGTTACGTACTACTAGCACCTATTCCCTCCTTCCGGTTCACTACTAGTACTCCCTCCGTCCTGGCTTATTGGTCCCCTTTGTACTCAATTCATGGGCTCGTTTTCCTCAAGAAATTGTCTTTACCAACGTATTAATATCGGGAATGCATGCGTGAACAACGAATGATTAAACCTTGCATGCAACGTTTTGACAAAGCATTGACTTATGAACATGTGAATTTGAGGGACTACAACCTTGTGCATGCATGCAACAGTCACACGTACACATGGACACAAAAACGCGCACGATGCCCTAATGCATGCATGTCCGAGCACACGACGGAACACACATGGTCACGCTCAAGTGCTCAATCTACACGTGCATGCACACACATACTCAGCCAGGGTGAGCTAGTGACCGTATAAACAATGGAAAATGTATATATTGACCGCAATGAGCGTAATACAAAGTCCACTGACCGTATTTTTACAAATATACAGTGACAGACAATGTATTTATCTCGTTTCAAATTAAGCCATATTAACCGGAAAGGAGGCAGTATGGACTAGCATTACTTTGTTGTGTCCTGTCAACTTGCAGAACGAGGAGAAGCTTGCAGGACGGGAGAAGCTTGCGCATGGTGGCTCGCAGGACAAGGAGAAACTTTTGACTAATGCAAGCTCTCCCTCACTCAGGCGGTGGACGTGCAACAGTTAATTCGGTGTCAGATTACCTGAAGCATACACTGTACTAGTACCATTATTGTTCGACTTTCCAAAGAGGCGAACAGCCAAGCGCAAAGTTTACTACTCCGAGTACTAGTATTACATAGTACTACTAATACTACTATACAGGTATGTACTACTAGGAACCGCATGGTGGAGCGTCTGCACTCTTATTTTATTTTAATCTACGATAAAGCAATCTTCAACACATTTGGTTCTCTTCGAGGGTTCTCGCATGTGATAATGGAAGTTGATTGCATGGAACACTCGCCACAATTCTAGCTTAATTCTGGCTCCTATCCTATTAGAAATAGGAGCGCTCAGTACTATTTTCTCTTTTTTTGTTATTCAGCATGTAAACAGGTCATCAAACCTTGCGGCACATCTTTGTGCGAATCGTGCTTGCTGCACTTTGAATGTGACCGAGAGCTGGCTTGATGAAACACCTCGCTTCCTTCTTCCTTTTTTGCAGGGTACCTCACTTCCTAGTGACCAGTCTCTTGGCTGATTGTCCTAAGAATGCTTATATATGAATAAAGCTCTCTCATTTACCCGCAAAAAAGATTAAGCCATATTAACTGGAAAGGAGGGAGTATGGACTAGCACTACTTTTTGGTGTGTCCCGTCAACTCGCAGAACGAGGAGAAGCTTGTAGGACAAGGTGAAGCTCGCTTACGCCCTCTTCGTCTACCTCAAGCTCGGTGGCTCGTAGGATGAGGAGAAGCTTTTGACTAATGCAACCTACCCTCGCCCAGGCAGTGGACGTGCAGCAGTTCATTCGGTGTCAAATTGCCAAAGGCATACTACACTGTAGTACCATCATTGTTCGACTTCCCCAAAAGGCAAAGAGCCAAGCGCAAGGTTTAGTACTATGAGTAGTACTACTAGTATACAGGTATTAGGAACGGCATGGTGGAGCGTCTGTACTCTTATTTTTTTTAATCTCTGATTAAGTACACATTTATTCAGGAGAAGTGCGGAAAACGGCAGCCCAATAGTACTATTAAAAAACATCGAACATGTAATGATGATATCGATCAACCATGCTTGAATATATCTTGGCCTCCGTGCAAGCCCGTATGTGTGTTCTCGCTCCTCGTCTCTCTCAAGGAATGGCGGGTTGGCCATTTTGCCGTCAATTGAGATCGGTTTGCTCACACTCCGGTCCCACATGTTAGTGATATGCCAAGAGGAAGTGCGTTGACTGACAGGCCATACGCGTACTTGGTTTTGCACCTTCATACTACTCCCTCCATCATAGTTTACAGGCCGTGCTTCATTCTCATGCATTTCTATCCATGCATTTCCACCACCAGACAGATTTTAGACGCGTTTGGTTTAATGCTCAATTAATTAGGGTGTGGTAACCGCAATCAAGTCCACAATTTTCTCTCAATGTAGGTGTGTACGCGGAGTGGAGTAAGTGCATGCATGTGTGTACCCAGGGTGGAAGCACTACATGCATGTATGTACTCATTATTTCCTCTAGTAATAGACGCCGTGCTATAACTACCAATGCTATTTTTTAGGTCGATCGCTAGTTGCCTTGGTCCCAGAGATTGTTGAAGCACGCTCTATAAACTGTGACAGAGGGAGTAGTATGAGCGGATTCAAAGAAGAGCGTATTGACGGTTGCTTCTTCCGAGCAACTTACAGTGGGAAAGGTGGGGCTTATGATTTGACTGCTCATTACTCACTATTAGTGCGGCGCAACGACCGGGCTGAATCTCCCATGCGGTTGTGCACTATAATTTGGTGCATGGCACATGGACCCGGATGCAGAAGAGGCTTCTGGCAATGCTATCAAGCTTCCAGCATTTGTTTACATAATTGACGTACTATACAAATAATTTTCCAGTGACATGAAATTGTACAATGCTCTGAGCTTTCAGCTTTTGTTTCGTGTGTCTTGCCATCCATGCTCTTTGGAAAAAATAAAAAACTAACTTCCTTGCTAATGCATCTCAATGATTAGCAGATCAGAGCTAATATTTACATCACAACTAAAGACAAAGTTGTGAGAAGGTGTTAAATTAAAATTGATCCATGCTTTTATTGGCAGCAACTTCCCCCCAGCTCTATCTAAATCAACACGGCATGTTGGGAAAAAAGTAGCTGTCAGGAGCATGCAACATTCCGATCATTTTGTGCAGTTCCACTAAAATAGAGCTGAGTGTCCTTGTTCCAAAGATATTAAGTGTGATTACAATAATAGAGGACTATTGATGAAACAATAAACACACAAATAGAAGCCGGTCACCTTTGAAGTCTCTCTTAAGACTAACTAGTTGGAGAAGATTAAGCAAATAGTTGGAGAAGATTAGGCTCGGAGTTGGATGAGGAGGATAGAGCAAAACCAATCTCCCTTTGTGCAGTCCCACTGAAATGTAGAGACGTTGCCCGTGTGACATTTTAGTAGAACTGCACAAAACACTCTTAAGAAAAAAGTGATTTGTGCAGTTCACCAAAAGGTCGCAATAGCAACGAGGTGAAATGGATAGCCCTCTTTGCAAAAAAGAGGTAGAAAGGAAACAATTACTGGCCAATAACAGTTGATGACACATACGCCGTCAAAAAAGAAGCATATTCCTTGTCCTATGGGAAGATAACAGCACAGTTGTGTTTATCTAAAACGGTGTGAGGACGAGATTGCAATATGGAAAGTACGGCGGACGAGCTACATTTTGGGCAAAGAACTAGTGAAGATCCACATGCAGCGACGTGGGAAGATGGGCAATGGAGCAAGGCCGAAGGGGATACCTGGGGGTCGTCGGGATGTAACTAGGAGGGCGGCGGCGGGCGGGATCTGCCCACACTGCGGTAGCGAGCAAGTGGCGTAGGCCCAACCGCGTCGGAGCTTGGTCAGAGAGAACGGTGGGTACCGCAGGTCGGGACATGCTGCCTCGGCGCCATCGAACGGAGAAATGTTGCACATCCTCCCCTTTCCGCCGGCGGATGGGATGCGGCCGGATCAGTGACCAACGGTGAGAGAGAGAGAGAGAGGACACCGCCGCCTTGTGTGAGATACTCTAAAGAGAGACAAACCCCGGCAGGCAGGCTCCATTGTATATAGTGGAGCGGACTACTTTTCTCTCCAGAAAAATCGTTTTATATTCTGTGTACGTGCCATTGAGCAATATAACTTTATTTAAAAATAACGCGCCAACGCATCAAGTCGAACTTTGTTTCATGCACGCGTGGTACACGACCTCCGTAGGTAAATAACCGCTACACGCGCTCAAATTTGCACGTGGGCTGCCATTTCGTACAGAAATGAGCTCCACCGTGTACCCGCGTGGGTGTGGCTGGGCATGAAGCGTGAGTACGTGCACCTATTCTCTTCGTGTACGTACACCACCTACGTGGGTTTGTGTGAGAGAGATACAAAGCTATAGAGAGATAGTGTGTGGGTTCATGAGTGTTTTTTTGGGGGGGTGCGGGGGGGTGCGTGAGAGATAGACAGGGAATATGTGTCGATGATATTTCAAACAAAAAATGAAACATATGCAATGTGTGTGAAACAGAGGCCTGGATATATCATATATATAGAGGGGGCGATCCACGAGAAGAGAGTGGAGGTATCATCAGCGTGAGGTATCCATAAAATCGAAGAGAGGGATGAATGTGTGTGTGTGTGCGTGCACGATCGATAAAGAGTGCCATCGAATTTGTGTGTGCCCACATCAAAGATATAGGGTGGCTGGCCTACTGGAACATGAGAGGGGACAGGTGCAGTTTGTCTCTGTGGCATGGATACCTACCTACAGCGTTCGACTATCGGTGTGTGTGGGGGGGGGTGGGGGGCAGAGACCTAACTATAGAGGTAGAATGGCTGGTATATTTGTGGAGGAGGAGAGAGACCTACCTTATGTATTGAGGTAGATCGATTGGCATCCATGCATATGTGTAGGAGAGGAATAAGGTTGGGAGAGAGATAGAGCTAGAGTTTCGGAGGGGTTGGTGGTAGAGTGGCTTCTCACAAATTGTGGGAGAGGCCTGCTAGACAAATGGAGGACACGCTTGCAATATCAATAAGAGAGGGGATGCCTGCCTGTCTGTGCATTCGTGTGTGAGAGACGGGTCAGGAGGCATGCACGAATGATGAGGGGGGACGATATGGCTGTGGTAAGCAGACGCAACGACATAGGAAGATCAATCATCCTTTGTTGAAGAAAGGAAGAGACATAACTTGTGAGGTACGTCGATCGATGCGTGGGGAAAAAGAGTTATAGTCGACCTTGGTATATGTTGGGAGATTGATCGGTATACATGCATGTATGTGTTAGAAGCAAATAAGACCCGGAGAGAAGGATAGAGAGAGAGAGAGAGGGATGCAGCTAGGAGGTGGTGCGAGAGGCCTACTATATCGAGGGGGAAGGAGTGTGCGAGTATTAGATTGATGAAAAGAGGGGCGAGAGTGAGGCATGGACGGTGAGAAGAGAAGAGGGAAATCTTGTGTTTGTGGTAGGCACACCTGGCTAGAGAGGTATATTGATCGGTGTGTGCCGAAAAGAAGCAGCTGGGGGGCCTACAGACACCTTGGGTGAACGACCTAAAGTGAAATGACGAATGTGCGTGATGGAGCTAGAGAATGCTGAGGGAGGGTGAGAGGGAGACGGGCGTGTGCATGCACGAGAGAAAGTTAGCACTAGCTACAAAGATAAGAGGATTGTGTGGGTGTAAAAGACGAATAGAGATCATAATTCATTATAAAAGTGGATTCGGATATTTGAAGAAGATATCATAGTGTTTTAAACCGACGCATGCATGAATATATATAATGTTGATACGCATGGTGTGGTTATGAACATGTTATACTACATATAATATATAGAACATTTATTTGAATTTGTGATAATGTGTGGCTTTTGTAGCTCAGGGCTAAATACTTGTCATAACGTGGGGGGCGGGGCACTATACTTTGTGTGATAAACACAGTGTACGTATGAAACATGGTTTAGATTATGAAGATCTAGTTAGTACATCAAATGTACTATTATTTGGAATCAACATCAAGTGTATTCGAAATTTTGAATTTGAGTTCATATAGTACACATAGTTCATATCTATCTCTATAGTAATCATGTGGTGTGTTGTTAAGATAATATACGAATGATGGTTTAACTTGGCAACAATCATGATTGTAGATTCTTATTCAAATAGAGAAACAAATTCAAATTTAGTTCGAATTGCAGCGGTAGTATAGACATTTGGAATGCACTAAAATGTTCGTATGAGTAGGTTACATGCATTATATAGCCAGCAAAAAAATTTAATTGGATATAACATGGATTCATAGCTTTGAATATCATTTGTACAGTAAAACGGGACAAGACTCTCTCTTTGTGTGGTGCGAACAGTTTCTTTTTTTTCGTTGAGGGGAGTGCGAATTGATTTGGTATGTACATAATTACACGTTAGACTTGTCCCTAAAATTCAATTCACGCCTTGTTATCCCGAAAATTCAGATATCGTGCTCCCAAAACTCGCGCCTTCACACCCCGTGCCTTGCTATCCCGAAATTACAACGCGCGCAAAAACTCCCTCCAGCTGCCAAATCCAGACACGCGAAATCCCCCTTCTAACCCTGAGCCAAAAGGGCCGCTAGTTCAAATCAGTGGGAGTACTTTTGCAACACACCCTACATTTTGGACAAGCGCGTCCCTAAGTCATGGTTCACCCTCCCATCACCTCCTTTTCGCCATTCGAAATCCCAAGCCACCATAACCTCTCAGCTCCAGCCGTGAAACCCCACCCTCCTCCGTCCGCTACCCAGCCGGAGCCTCTTCCCTGACGACGTCGTCCACCGCAACAGCTCAACGTCCCTCATCCACCTCCCCGGATGAGGATCCGTCGTCAATCTCGTCGTCCCGCTGGTTCAGCCGCCCCGTCCTCCACCCCCAAGGAGTTGCTCCGATGATTGCCTCTTCTATCGCGGCTGATCCATCCCCACAGCGCCGCCTTAACCTGCTCCACCGGAACCGCAGCATCCTCACCGACTGCTCGAACGAAGCCGAGGCCTACTCGGCGCCACCAAAGAGGTTGTACACTCATCGCATCACACCTTCTCCTTAACTCCACCTCCCGGCGCCGACGATGCTCCATCCTGCACCCCCATGGCACGGCTACCTCGAAGCCGGCTACACCGGCGACATCTCCACAGTGGCTCTCCCCCAGTGCGAGGCAACCTCGGCGGCGGCGTCCATACCAGCCGAATCTGCTACTGCTGCTCCGGCTCTCGCTCACTCGTGCTGCTGCTGCTGCTCCGTATCTTGCTCGCTCGCACTGCTGCTGCTGCTGCTGCTCCGTCTCTCGCTCGGTCGCCCCGCTGCTCTGCTCTTCCCCTTGCTTGTGCTGCTGCTCTGCTCTTGCTCTCGCTCGCACTGCTGATGCTAGTACACGGGCTGCTGCAGCTACACGAGTTGCTGCTCTGGCTCTAGTTCGCGCTGCTGCTCTAGGCGCTGCTGCTTTGGCTGCTATCTGCTACTGTGTTCCCTGTCGATTGCTTGTTGATTTAGATCACTGTTTCTCTACTACTAGTGCTCGAGCGGCCTAAACTACATGTGAAGTGCCTCTCTGCTACCAGTGCATTCAGTTTCGACAGTAACATTCAGATTCCACAGTAAATTTCAGTTTCAATAGTTAAGTTCAGAGTCAACAGTTTTTACCTCATCTGTTGTAGTCAGGTCTTTTTTGGTGATGTAAATTTTACATCTATCACTTTTTGGTAATGTATTTTACATCATCTATTGGAGATGCTATTAGAATCCCACTTGAGATTAATGATGTCTGTCTTGTACTGCTTCAGCCTCGACGTCTTACGGCTCGCCGGAGCTGCTCCAACGATGGAACCATACATCACAACAGAGCAGTACACTGGATGCTGTCTACAGACGCCTCAGATCTTCATCCACACCTCCGACAGCCACCTCTGTCGCAACCTCTTCAGCGACCGACCCAATGATGCTGAGGTCGACACGGCTACGCCAAAGAGGTTGTACACTTGTCGCATCACTTATTACTCTACATTCATGTCGATCCATTAGGGCTATTTTGGTTCAAAGGAAAAAGTGAAGGAAAAACATAGTAATAGGAAATTTTCCTATGGCACTCTACTATTCAATTATTCATGCATTTCGTTGAAAGGAATGGAGCAAAACATCCACCTGGACCTACTTTTCAAAATCCTATGCATGAAAACAAGACTAAGTGCATTAGTGGCAGAATAACATTCTAACTGTACACACTTTCATATGGTTTCACTTTAATTTGGCCATGTTTCTTTGCATTCCTCTGCTCTTCCAATTCCTGTCAACCAAACACCCAAGTTGACAGAAATCCTGTGTTTACAAATGCTCTGTTTCCCACATGTATTCCTATCCTATTTCGGTGTTTTTCCTATCCCTGCGTTTTTAGAATCCTGCAAGCCAAAGGATCCCTTACAGAATTACTTCAGTTACAGATAGGTGTCGAAGAAAACTTTGTGTAGTTTGTCCTGCTCCTGCCGCGACGTCGTCCACCTCACCTGAGCTACTCCATCGATAGAAGCATCCACCATACCAGACATGACGGCTCCTGACCATCTTAAGCCGCCTCAGATCTCCTTCCCTGCCGCCGGGACCCACCGCAACTGCATCACCATCATCAACTCAGCAGATGAACCTGAGTAGTACACGGGTCCACAAGAGAGGTCGCACTCTTTTTTGTTTTTGCTTATGTTATGCATTGCTTAATATTACCTACTACTTTATCATCTTGTTCACCTCTTAGACTCCAAGTCAGGTCCAAATTAATGTTCAAACTTGAGTTTTAAAATTACTTGTGGGGCACATATCGAGGCAGCAATGAATAGTATCTCTGTCTATTATGTGGTTCACCTAGGGTATGCTTATGTTGTTCACCTTGGATGGGAAACAAATAGTAAAGCAATCATCATCTGTCTTTTTATTAAATTAAAGCTATCATCAGCCTGCTATCATTATTTTTGGATCCATCCACTGGTTGTTACCATCACTCTAGATTTCTGCATGCTCTCCTTACATAATCTCACTATATTTTTTTCGTATGCATGTCAGATATTGTACACAGTCATGCTGAACATGTAGAGAAAAAGAGAAGAGTTTTGCGCGGCAATACAATGTCATGCAGACATCGCTCCATGGTGGGTTCAATGGCAAACCCTCCCCCCCCCCTCCAGATTGTAATCCAGAGGAAGATATCTATTCTGAGGCGGATTCAGACGCAGCTGACCACTCCTATTTACCCCCCGAGGTGTTTGCTCTAACTTGGCATGATGATGTTGGTCATATCATGCATATGTTGCCTTGCAGTGCCTACTTTTGACATCATATATGTCATCTGCTTAGTTTAGACATGTTCTGTAATGCCACATGTTTAGTTTCTATATCATATATGTGAATTATGCAATTTCATCTCATTTAGCCAGCCATAATATATGTGAAATATGCAATGCCATCCTGTTTAACCAGGCATCATATATTTGAATGATATCTTGCCAAACCTTTTCTTCATTACATTTCCATTTGTCAACAATGTTTGTACATTCAACTACTCTTCCTGTGAATCAGCCATTTGAGTGGCTGATGGAAAAATCTGGAGTGAAAACAAGGTCTTCAGATCAGACAGTGCTACCTGTCAAAGCAGATCTCTTGCTGGGTCCCAATAGTTCCTCGGAGATGGATTCAGAGATAGATGACGAGTCCTATTCCCCCACCGAGGTGTATGCTCTAACTTGGCACGGTTATATTGCTCATATCATGCATATTGTGTTTTGCATTGCATAGTTTAGACATCATATACACAATATTCAACATCATGTTCTTAGTTCAGACATCATATATGTGAATGACCTCTGCTTAGTATATAAATAACATATGTGAATTAAATCATGCGATCCTGATTACTTACATAACATGTATGTGAATTATGTCATGCGAACCTGTTTACTAAAGACATCATATAATTATCTCATGCCATCCTGTTTAGTTAGTCATCATATCTTTGAATTATTTCATGCTATACTATCCAGTTTAGATAGACATCATATATGTGAAATTATGTCATGCTATCCTTTTTAGTTAAACAATATACATGTGAACTATTTCATGCCCTCTATTTTCCACACTATCTATTGCATCTGTCTCTCATACAAGGTCTGTACATTCAACTACGTTTCTTGTTTATCAGCCATTTGAATTGGAGCGGGTGATGGCAGTATCTAGCGGAGTAAAAACGCGGTCTTCAAATTAAACAGTGCTACCTCTTGGTGGAGATAGCACCCCGGTTGTACATGCATGAGAACCAGCCCTACCACACATAACCCAGACTCTCGCAGATTGTACCCCTACTGCGATGGACAGAGAACCAGCTTCACCCAATCTAACCCCAACCCCAGCAAATAGTAACCCAGTTCCAGTTGACACAACACCATCTCCACCACAGAGCTCCCAAACAAGAGCAGTTAGTAAGGCAACTCCAGTGCCCAAAGCGCCAGTACTACCACGGCGAACCCCAACTCCACCAGTTAGTACACCTATTCCTGTGGATGAAGCATGATAACCCACAAGTATAGGGTATCGCAACAGTTTTCGAGGGTAGAGTATTCAACCCAAATTTATTGATTCGACACAAGGGGAGCCAAAGAATATTTGCAAGTATTAGCAGCTGAGTTGTCAATTCAACCACACCTGGAGATTAATTATCTGCAGCAAAGTGATCAGTAGCAAAGTAGTATGGTAGTTTTGATAGTAGTAGCAATAGCAATAGTAATGGTAACAGTAATAGCAATGATTTTGTAGCAAGTGCAAGAGTAATAATAGCAGTGGCAACTTAGCAAGAACAATATGAGAGAAATTCGTAGGCATTGGATCGATGAATTCGTTGGATGATATTCATCATATAATAGTCATAACCTAGGATGATACAGCACTAGCTCCAGTTCATAAATATAATGTAGGCATGTATTCCGTAAATAGTCATACGTGCTTATGGAAAGAACTTGCATGACATCTTTTATCCTACCCTCCCGTGGCAGCGAGGTCCTATTGGAAACTAAGGGATATTAAGGCCTCCTTTTAATAGAGAACCGGAACAAAGCATTAACACATGGTGAATACATGAACTCCTCAAACTACGGTCAACACCGGGAAGTGTCCCGACTATTGTCACTCCGGGGTTGCCGGATCATAAAACGTAGTAGGTGACTATAACTTGCAAGATCGGATCTAGAACATAGATACAATGGTGATAACATAAACGGTTCAGATCTGAAATCATGGCACCCAGGCCCAAAGTGACAAGCATTAAGCATGGCAAAGTCATAGCAACATCAATATTAGAACATAATGGATACTAGGGATCAAGCCCTAACAAAACTAACTCAATTACATGATGAATCTCATCCAACTCCTCACCGACCAGCGAGCCTATGAAGGAATTACTCACTCTCGGTGGGGAGCATCATGGATTTGGCGATGGAGAAGGGTTGGTGATGACGAAGATCGAAGATCCCCCTCTCCGGAGCCCCAAACGGACTCCAGATCTGGCCTTCCAATGAAGAACAGGAGGTGGCGGCGGCTCCATCTCGTGGAACGCAATAATTCTTTCTCCCTGATTTTTTTCTCCAAATATGTGATTTTATAGTATCAGGGTTGCAGTCTGCGGGGCCACCAGGTGGGGACAACCCACCTGGGCATGCCTGGAGGGGGGGCGCGCCCTAGTGGGTTGTGCCCACCCAGGTGCCGCCCTCCTATGGTTCTTGGCTCCAGGAATTCTCTTTTATTATATAAAAAATCCTCACGAAGTTTTGTTCCAATCCAAGAACTTTTATTTCTGCACAAAAACAACACCATGGTAGTTCTGCTGAAAACAACGTCAGTTCGGGTTAGTTTCATTCAAATCGTGCAAATTAGAGTCCAAAACAAGAGGAAAAGCGTTATGAAAATTAGATACGACGGAGACGTATCAACTCCCCCAAGCTTAAACCTTTGCCTGTCCTCAAGCAATTTAGTTGATCAACTAAAAGTGAAAAATAAAAACTTTTACAAACTCTTTTGCTCTTGTTTACATAAATAAGCTTAAGTAGCACCTAGGTTTTTAGCAAAGATTATAACTAACCATGTCGACAATAACTCTTAAAAATTATATTAACTCATAACAATGGCATAATCAACTAGCGAGCAATAATAAGATATCTCAGACAACAACACTTTGTCAAAGCAACCATGATATAATATGACAATAGTGGTATCTCACTAGCCCTTTCTGAGACCGCAAAACATAAATGCAGAGCACCTCCAAAGTTCGAGCAGCAACTAAACATTGTAATTCATGGTAGAAAAGATCCAGTCATGATACACCCAACATTAGCTATACACAATGCATGAGGATGACAATAGTGCTCTCAGGTTCTGGCACTTATTTGAGAAGGTGATGACACAACATAAAAGTAAATAGATAGTCCCTTCGCAGAGGGAAGCAGTGATTTGCAGAGGTGCCAGAGCTCAAGTTTTAAAACAGAGGTAAATGAAATTTTGAGAAATGCACCCTTCTTATTTACTTCGCGACCATTAGTTATCGGTATCATCCATGCTAAACACATTAGTGGCGGTTCCCAAGCGATAAAAGTAAAGGTTTACTCCCCCTCCACCAACAATCACACTCCATGGCTTGTCTGAAACAACGGGTGCCGTCCATACCAACAACATTCCTGGGGGAGTTTTGTTTAATTACTTGCAATTTGAATTCGGGACTGGGAATCCCTATTACCGCCCCTCTCGTGCAAGGACGAGTGAATAAACACTCATCATGAGAATAACCCGCTTAGCATGGAAGATACTGACTACCTCCTGTCGCTCTATGAACAATCCAGGCACACAAAAAGGATATTTATTTGAAGTTTTTAGAGGTGGCACATGCAAATTTACTTAGGACGGCAGGGTAATACCGCATATAGGTAGGTATGGTGGACTCATCTGGAATAACTTGGGTTTCAGGGTTTTGATGCACAAGTAGAATTCCCACTTAGTACAGGCGAAGGCTAGCAATTAGGTTGAGAAGCGGCCAGCTAGAGAGCGAAAATGGTCATGAACATGCATTATGCATAAGTAACATTGGATACTAGCATGAGTAGGATATGAACACCATGAACATAAATATCATAGAGGCTATGTTGGTTTTGATTCAACTACATGCATGAACATGTGCCAAGTCAAGCCACTCGAACATTCAGAGGAGGATACCATATCATCATACGACATCACAATTATTTTAACGCAATGTTGACATCCAAGATAAAACATTATCCACTCCTAGCTACTTAAGCATGACATGAGAAACTATAATCTCTAAGGGTCATTGTAAACATGTTTGATCATAATGAGTTGAATCATGGATACTAGGTTAAACATATTTACAAAAATAGAACAAGTTGAGTTCATACCCGTTTCTCTCTGCCACAGCCAGTTCATCAAATATCGTCATTATTGCCTTTCACTTGCACGACCGAACGATATGAAAATAATAATAGTGCAAGAGTGCCATGGACTAAGCTGGAATCTGCAAACATTTTATTCAAAAAGAGGAAAACAAGGTAATATGGGCTCTTTGTTAAATCAACAATAATGCATATGAGAGCCACTCAACATTTTCATCGTGGTCTTCTCCTCGGTATGACTCAATGAGAAGAAATTCAGAGAAACACGCTAAAATATTTTTGGAGTTTTTGGTTTTCTGAAAGAAAGCAAATTTAAGAAAGGAAAAAAACGAGAAAAACTATTTACACGGGAGAGCTCCCAACAAGCAACAGAAGAACAAGGAAATATTTTTGGGTTTGTTTTTTTTAAACTACAGCTAATTATACTAGAAAGAAAAAAGAAGCAGGAAATATTTTTGTATTTTCTCAAAGTTTTTTTAAACACACAAGAAGAAGGCAAGAAAATAAATCTAGCATGGATAATACAATGAAAAAGTGTGGACACCGACAACTGGAATGAAAAGTGTGAACATGAAAGTAATGTCGGTGGAAATACGTACTCCCCCAAGATTAGGCTTTTGGCCTAACTTGGTAATTACCACTCGTAGAAGCCATGGGGTCCTATGTTGAAGTGTTGGGGAGCTAGCACCTGAGGGTCCCGTTTCTGAGGCTCCGCCTATGTCGCAGCCAGGTTGTTCCGGTAGGCGACAATGTCCTCAGGCATAATCCTGTATCCGCCCCTGGCAATAGGATCAAACAAAGCAGGTGCATGCAACGGAATAATATCACGAGTATCCTCACTAAAAACAAGGTTGTAAGGAAAATCACTAGTAGTGTACTCGCCATCAATAAATTGGTGGTGTGCCATAGCCGAGCGATCAAAATAAACCTTGGGTAAAGGATAATCATGCTGGCGTATCTGAATGTTAAAGTGACTCGCCAAGCGAGTAGCATAAATGCCACCATGTATTTTACCCTTGGATCTATTAATGTGGAGGCGACGTGCCACAATAGCTCCCAAGCTATAAGTGTCGTCGCCGTAAAGTGCACGACGTAAAACGGCAAAGTCATGCGCACTGAGTGCACCTACCTTCTCTCTAGCAAGCAGACACTTCGTAATGAATAGAGCAAAATAATGTCCAGCCGAAAAATGTAAGCTAGTGGCAGTGAAAGCCGAAACCCCTCTCTCATCCCCCACAGTCAGAGTGCTGTAAAAACCATCAAACTCTACGGGCCTAGGCTCTACTAAATCCCCGTCAGAAGGGATCATGCATATGTCACAAAACTCAGTAAGTGGTATTTGATGGGGTTCAGCATATAAGTTAAACTGCACCTCGGGAGGATTATTCCTACTCAAGAAATGAAAGCTTTGCACAAAGGAATTTGTGAGGAGATGATACTGTTCACATTCAGCTACGATGAAGTCGGCGAGGCCGGCATTAGCAGCATACTGTGCAAACTCTTGAGGGATTCCGGCTCCCTCCATGAATGGGTTATGCGGCCACTCGCACGGCCGTACCACCGCCATTCTCCGGGTGCGGAGATCACTGTCAGACGACTCCCCAATAACTCCCTTGGAGTTCTTCTTGGAAGCAAACTTCCTAAAAATGCTCATCTTTTCCTATGAGCAAAATTCTGAACTTTTTAGTCCACAAAATTTTTCTCAACAAAACTTTACAAGATTGATAGCAACTACTAATAGGGATGCATAGAGGCCATATCAAGCATTCAAACTACTTAGAACTCTAAGAATTCAACATGCAAGCTCATCTACAGCAGCACCAAGAGTCACTAATTATTCTAAATATAAACCACTAAAGCAAAAACTAATTGGACCAATTGGAGGAGTCACATACCAAGCAACAATCCCCTGAAACAGTTTCGGAAATGGAGCTTCGAGCAAAGAGATCGAAATCCATGGGTTTGAGAGCAAGAACACGAGAGAGAGAGAGAGAGAAATGGTGATTTTTTTCTGGAGGTAGGTGATGATATGGAGTGAAGGGATAAGTGAGAGGGCCCACATGGGGACCACAACCCACCAGGGCGCGCCTGGGGGTGCTGGCTCGCCCAGGTGGGTTGTGCCCACCTGGAGCACCTCCCTCTGATGTTATTTGCACCAAAAATTCTTAAATATTTAGAAAAAAAACCGTATTAAATTTTCAGAGCATTCTGAGAACTTTTATTTTTGGGTCATTTTTTTATTGCACGGAAAACTCAGAAAACAGGCAAGCCATGGCATTTTATTTTATTTAACTAATAAAAACAGAAAACAAAAGGTAGGGACAGAAGGTAGTGCTCACTAAATTCATCTCATACCTCTAAAAAATGATTCATTAATAAGGTTGATCAAGTCTTATTAACAACCACTTCCGATTAGCATGAAACCGAAGAACTTTCGTAAAACACTAGGTTACCTCAATGAGGATATGAATGTCCCCAACAATAAGCATTTCACATTTCTTTTTGGCAGTAGGTAGAGGTAGTTGAAAACTTCCAATAGTGATAGTAGGAGATTTTTCAATAACATTAATACCATTCACTTGGAATTGTTTCTTCGAAAAGTGCACCGTATGCTCATTACCATTGATATGAAAACTGACCTTGCTTTTATTCCAATCAATAACAGCCCCTGCAGTATTCAAGAAGGGTCTACCGAGGATAATCAACATGTTGTCGTCCTCGGGCATCTCAAGTATAATAAATTCAGTTAAGATAGTAACATTAGCAACAACAACGGGCACATCCTCACAAATACCGATAGGTATGGCAGTTGATTTATCAGCCATTTACAAAGATATTTCAGTAGGTGTGAGTTTATTCAAATCAAGTCTTTTAAATAAAGAGAAATGCATAACACTAACACCTGCTCCTAAATCACACAAAGCGGTTTTCACATAGTTTCTTTTGATGGAGCAAGGTATAGTTGGTATTCCCGGATCTCCAAGTTTTTTAGGTACTCCATCCTTAAAAGTATAATTAGGAAGCATGGTGTATATTTCAGCTTTCGGTCTTTTTCTCTTATTGGTGATGATGTGTTTCGTGTACTTTGCATAAGGAGGCATTTTTAAGATATCAGTCAAGCGAGTACGCAAAAAGACTGGCCTCAGCATTTCAGCAAAGCGTTCAAATTCTTCTTCATCTTTCTTTTTGGTTGACTTAGGTGGAAAGGGCATAGTTTTTTGAACCCACGGTTCTCTTTCCCTACCATGTTTTCTAGCAACAAAGTCTCTTTTATCATATCTTTTATTCTTGGCTTGTGGGTTATAAAGATCAGCTACTGGTTCTATCTCAACATCATTATCTGGTTCTTTATTATTTGTTTGAGTGTCTTCATGAACCTCATCATTGTCTTTTTCATTATCAGAGGGTGAGTGTTCATTACCAGATTGAGTTTCAGCATCAGAGATAGAGACTTCATTATCATTATCAGGAGGTTTTTCAACTTCAGGTTCACTAGAGGCACGCAAAGTCCTATCATTTTTCTTCTTCTTTTTCTTTTTAGAAGGACTAGGTACATCAGTATCAACTCTTTGAAGGTCTTGTTCAATTCTTTTTGGGTGTCCCTCAGGATAAAGTGGTTCCTGAGTCATTCTACCTCCTCTAGTCGTTACTCTAACAGCATGATCATTGATATTATTATTCATTTCATCAAGCAACTCTCTTTGAGATTTAGCAACTTGTTCTAATTGAGTTTGAACCATAGAAGCATGCTTTCCTACACCTCTAACATCATTTGAGATTCTAAATAACAAGACACTCAAGCGAGCAATCATATTAGAATTGTATTTCAACTGTTTCATAACATTTGCATTGAAGTGATCTTGTTTTCTAATGTAATTATCAAACTCATAAAGGCATTGACTAGGATGCTTATTATAAGGAATATCACCTTCATCGAACTTCAGCAAAGAATTTACCTCTACCACCTTAGGTGGTGGCGGTGTTTCGAGCCCATGTATTTCTTCGATAGGTGGTAAATTTTTTACATCCTCAGTTTTAATACATTTTTCCTTCATAGATTTCTTTACCTCTTGCATATCTTCAGGACTGAGATATAAGATACCCCTCTTCTTCAAAGTAGGTTTGAGTGGTGGTTCGGGAAGAGTCCAATCATCATAATTTTTCAATATGTTATTCAATAATTCTTCAGCTTGTTCAACAGTTCGCTCCCTGAAAACACAACCAACACAACTATCTAGGAAGTCCCTAGAAGCATCGGTTAGTCCATTATAGAAGATATCAAGTATTTCATTTTTCTTAAGAGGATGATCAGGCAAAGCATTAAGCAATTGGAGAAGCCTCCCCCAAGCTTGTGGGAGACTCTCTTCTTCAATTTGCGCAAAGTTAAATATTTCCTGTAAGGCAGCTTGTTTCTTATGAGCAGGAAAATATTTTTCAGAGAAGTAATAAATCATATCGTGGGGACTACGCACACAACCAGGAGCAAGAGTATTGTACCAAGCCTAGCATCACCCTTTAATGAGAATGGAATAATTTGAGAATATAATAGTAGCGAATCTTCTCATCATGAGCAGAAAGGGTGGCTATGTCATTCAACTTAGTAAGATGTGCCACAATAGTTTCAGTTTCATAACCATGGAAAGGATCAGATTCAACCAAAGTAATCAACTCTGGGTCGACAGAGAATTCATAATCCTTATCATCAACAAAGATAGGTGAAGTAGCAAACTTAGGATCACATTTCATTCTAGCATTCAAAGTCTTTTCTTTATACTTGCATAATTATTTTTCCAGATCATCTCTATCCTTACAAGCAAGAATGTCTCTAGTTGTCTCCTCATCCATAACATAACCTTCCGGTACCTTTGGCAATTCATATCTAGGAGAACTAGGTCTAATAGGTGTTTCAAGATTTTCAGTTTCAAGCTCTTCATCAGTTTCAACAATTTCATCAGTTTCAGCATTCTCAAAAGCCTTAGTTCTAGCAAGTTGTTCATCAAGAAATTCACCTAGTGGCACATTATCATCAAGCAAGGTACTAGGATCATCATGAGTAGCATTCATAGCAAAAGTAGCATCATCAATAACTTGCGACATATCAGAATTGATAGCATGTGGTGGTGTTGCAAGTCTACTTATAACAGAAGGTGAATCTAAAGCGGAGCTGGATGGCAGTTCCTTACCACCCCTCGTCTTAGAGGGAAAAATCTTAGTCTTAGCATCCTTCAGATTCTTCATAGTGATAATTTGATAATAATCCCAAGTGACTCAACAAATATAGCTATGCTCCCCGGCAACGGCGCCAGAAAAAGGTCTTGATAACCCACAAGTATAGGGGATCGCAACAGTTTTCGAGGGTAGAGTATTCAACCCAAATTTATTGATTCGACACAAGGGGAGCCAAAGAATATTTGCAAGTATTAGCAGCTGAGTTGTCAATTGAACCACACCTGGAGATTAATTATCTGCAGCAAAGTGATCAGTATCAAAGTAGTATGGTAGTTTTGATAGTAGTAGCAACAGCAATAGTAACGGTAACAGTAATAGCAATGATTTTGTAGCAAGTGCAAGAGTAACAATAGCAGTGGCAACTTAGCAAGAACAATATGAGAGAAATTCATAGGCATTGGATCGGTGAATTTGTTGGATGATATTCATCATATAACAGTCATAACCTAGGACGATACAGCACTAGCTCCATTTCATAAATGTAATGTAGGCATGTATTCCAGTCATACGTGCTTATGGAAAGAACTTGCATGACATCTTTTCTCCTACCCTACCGTGGCAGCGGGGTCCTATTGGAAACTAAGGGATATTAAGGCCTCCTTTTAATAGAGAACCAGAACAAAGCATTAACTCATAGTGAATACATGAACTCCTCAAACTACGGCCATCACCGGGAAGTGTCCCGACTATTGTCACTCCGGGGTTGCCGGATCATAACACGTAGTAGGTGACTATAACTTGCAAGATCGGATCTAGAACATAGATATAATGGTGATAACATAAACGGTTCAGATCTGAAATCAGGGCACTCGGGCTCAAAGTGACAAGCATTAAGCATGGCAAAGTCATAGCAACATCAATCTCAGAACATAATGGATACTAGGGATCAAGCCCTAGCAAAACTAACTCGATTACATGATGAATCTCATCCAACTCCTCACTGACCAGTGAGCCTACGAAGGAATTACTCACTCCCGGTGGGGAGCATCATGGAATTGGCGATGGAGAAGGGTTGGTGATGACGAAGATCGAAGATCCCCCTCTTCGGAGCCCCAAACGGACTCCAGATCTGGCCTCCCAATGAAGAACAGGAGGTGGCGGTGGCTCCATCTTGTGGAACGCGATAATTCTTTCTCCCTGATTTTTTCTCCAAATATGTGATTTTATAGTATCAGGGTTGAAGTCTGCGGGGCCACCAGGTGGGGACAACCCACCTGGGCGCGCCTAGAGGGGGGGCGCGCCCTGGTGGGTTGTGCCCACCCAGGTGCCCCCCTCCTATGGTTCTTGGCTCCAGAAATTCTCTTTTATTATATAAAAAATCCTCATGAAGTTTCGTTCCAATCCGAGAGCTTTTATTTCTGCACAAAAACAACACCATGGTAGTTCTGCTGAAAACAGCGTCAGTCCGGGTTAGTTTCATTCAAATCGTGCAAATTAGAGTCCAAAACAAGAGGAGAAGCATTAGGAAAAGTAGATACGACGAAGACGTATCAAAGCACAACCAGCCATTCGTAGTTTACCATCTATCGCATTTGATGTTGTTAAATCCTATGTGCGTATCTTCCCATCATGGAAATATTATACTGAAGATGAAGGAAAATGCTAGTTGTAGTTGTTCGTCTAGGAGTTATGTGTAAGTAATGTTTTCCTGGCAATTACTTTGCTTTGTCCCATACATTCTACCTCCATGCTGGTTATAATAAAGGAAATGTTCCCATTTTTCTCTACAGAGAAGGACTAATTTGGAAACTTAGGATGAGCTAACCTGTGCTAATACCTCTGCTATCTTCAAGAATGCTTGGTGGCAGTATAGGAATTACCTGAAGAAAATGTACTTCACTGGCGAAGAAACTCATCAAATTCCCTTACGTTTTCCTGAGACACATTTACAGGACGATGATTGGAAATTCCTTGTTCTGTACTGGTCCCGAACCAAGAATGTGGTAAGGTCTATGAGCTCATTTTTTATTTTTAAGTACTATATACCTGCGTCTTACAGTACTCTGTTCATGTAGAACAAGTGCTTAAACCTGAAGAACAACTGTTCTCATTTAAGATTCCATTGCTATCGTGCATACTACTTTGCTCTTGTATCACTGTATTTACTCATACAAACTTATTTTTAAATTGACTGATCCAATCAAAACTCCAATGGCACAACAGGTATGTTTAAGCATGTTTCTTTAACTGGTTTTCTCTTCTAAATAGCTCTGTTGATTTCAATTTCAATTGTGTATACAGTTGACTTCTCATATCATGCACATTACTAGCATCACAACAGCGCCAATAGTGTTGTTCTACATGTAGACCCGTGGTACCCATCTGAAATCTTGTTGTGCCGTGTAGTTTCCCACGCTTTGTATTCTTTCAATGCTGCTTTGTCTTGAACTGATATGATTTGAACCGTGTCTCTATTTTGATTTGCCAAGACAATGCAGTGAACATACGACATAGATATATGTTTGTTTGATGCTTTTATTATGTACTACTTGGCAATAGAAGACTTGGTAGTTTAATCCTGTCCACCTTTCTACTGAACTGGTTCACCGAAATGAGTTTCATATACTACATGCTAAATCTATTATGTGTCTACTTGTTTCTTCTTTTAGAATGCTGACAGAATATTGGGGAAGAGTACCTTATTAAGCAATGGTAAAGGAAGTAATGCAGATAAGGTTCAGGATAGTGAAACATCCTTGTTGGTCTCCAACAAAGCTGATAAAACAGCTAAGGAAAACTATCTTGAAGACAGTGAGACAACCCCAAAGTCCTGTCTTGGTGTAGTGTTCGAGTTACTGACCACTACCGCTGGCAGAAGCTATTCGAACTCATTATCTGAATCAGTTCGGTTTCTTGAGTCTCAACTACAAGCTGAAAGACATCGATCAGCTGTGCTGCAACAAGAAGCCAAAGGACTGCGGAAGTCCCTGGAGAATTCAGATGCATACTTTATGGTGCAACAGCAAGCGTTGGAGGATTTTAGCGCCAAACAGGAGAAAGCTAATAAGCTTGCTAAGCTTATTGCCAGCATGGTGGATACCCAGGATAATGTTTCTTGAGCTCTTCTGAAATTGTTTCAGTTGTGGACTTGTTTTGCTGCCACGTTTATTTGCACTGGTGGCCAATTTAGATGGCCAGTGTATGTAATATGCTGCTTTGTTCCCTATATTTGCACTGGTGGCGAACTTTGATGCCCAGTGGATATAATATGTGTAATAGCCGTAATAGCCTAGCGTTAGTTGTTGCTTATTTATTTCCTTATTGTCTAGTTGTTTGCTTGTAGTCACTCCAGTTCTTTTTCCGTGTTTTTCTAGTGGCCACAATAACCTATTTTTATAACTAGGCCATAATAACCATGGGCAATAATATACGGGTCGTAGGATCCATGGGCCTTCTACGGGCCGTAGGATCCATGGGCCTTCTACGGCCGTAGGATCGATTGGCCAAACATGGGTCGTTCTATTCGTGGACCAATAATGGTCCGCAAAATGGGCCATAAACGGCCTAGAGTGGAAATCGTCTGTTTATGGCCCGACCATAATGGGCCGTTAATAGGACGAAATGTATAACCGGCTTAATTCTATTGACAGGCATCACGGGTCGTTAATGGGCCGTATTTGATGACGCTATGAAAACAGCCCAACGGGTTAACGGGCCGACTGTAACCACAGGCTGAATTTGGCCCACAAGCGGAACAGGCCAGTAACGGACCGTAAGTAACCGAATGCTGGAAATGAGCCCAAAAATAAATGGGCCCTTAGAAGGCCAAAAGTTAACACTGGCTGGAAACGGCCCAACGGAATAATGGGCCGTTGATGGGTATAAAGCGGTACACTGTTCATAATGGGCCAGTTTCACCACGGGCCTTTAATGGGCCTAGATTTACAAAGGGCCTCGTATGGGCCGAAAGACGTCATGGGCCTTACATGGGCCCAAAGTTACAATGGGCTAGAATCATATTGGACGGCCCAGATGATGCTACTGGGCCTAATTCGGATAGGCCACAATGGGCCGCGAGTTCGCGGGCTGTAAATGGGCTATATGCGAACATGCTTTTCGTGGGCCGGCCCGCTACCTTTTGACCAAGTCAAACGGGTCAGCCTTTTCACCTGAATGGGCCTTTGCTGGACGTGCCACGTGTTGACGAATCATAGGCACCTCCCATCCAATGAGTGGATGCCACCTGTCCCAACAGTGAGCCGACACGTGGTTCCTCTGGTCATTGAGAATTTTACACGTGGAAAATCCCCATTGGTCCGGGCTGTTAACAGGTTATCGGATCCAAACCGGAACCCGATAGCTTAATGGTGACCCGTTACGGTGGATGCCACGTGTCGGTTACCCTTGACGAAAGCACTTCCATGACTTGCCATTTATCGTCATGGAAGTGGACACTTCCGTGATGATAATTTTGGTATTGTCATGGAAGACTTCTACGACAGCACACGTATGACTATCTTGATTCTGTCATAAAATCGTCATGGATGTACATGCATGATAGAAAACGTGACCTACTGTGACAAACACGTATCATCACGGAAGTGTATTTTTTTGTAGTGGGAATGGCAGTTCATGAACTTGGCGGCGCGCAGCGTGGGCACGAGGCGGAGCGCAAACGTTGGCAGTGAGCGCATATGCCCGTCATCAAAAGTGAGCTCCTCGAGCTGATCTAGGGCGGGGGATCGGAACCACTCGTCAAGCTTGGATCGGTCCTTGCCGTTGGAATGGAACTTGCCCATTTTTCTAAGGCCTCTGGTTGGGCCATTGTGACTGCCGAGGATCTAGGAGAACGCATCCAAGCTTTTGCAATAGCCATGGCAGAGCTCGTGGGTGTCGATGAGGTCGAGAGGGATGGAGTGCCATAGGGGGCGCCACCATCGGGAAAGGACGGTTATCCGCGCCCAATATTTGATTGGGAGGATTGAGATGATGACTATCAACATATCATCGGGGAGGCTGCTGATGAAGTCTAGGCCTGCTGGAGTCGCTTGTGGTTCTTGCTCGGCCCGCCTCCGCTTGTTGGCAGCCCCGTTCTCCACCTCCGGTGTCTCCTTGTCAGCGGCACTTTCTGATAGAAGTGGGAGTACATGGAATATTTAGTTAAAACAGGGCAATAGAAAAGTGTATTGGTAACTAGAAGTTAGTAGGTAGGAATAGAGTAAGAAAATGGAATAACAATTGGTTCTTAAATACTACACAATTCCTTTGATATTGGTGGGTAAGTCAACATGCAGACATTTGAAAAGAACACTTACTTCGAACAAAGTCTGGACGGATGATATCGTCGGGGAAGTTAGCATATATCTCATGACCAGGCTCTTTTATGTGTAGTGCAATTTTAGTGCCAGCTTTCAGTACATAAAACTTAGAAATTTCTGTCCAAAGGCCCCTGCCAAAATAGCAGTCACCGCGTTCATCAAGTCTTACAGTAGCAACGATTGTAAATCCATGGTTTGTGTTCAGTATGACGTCCCTGCAGTCTTGATTCATGTAAAGGGAAAGATTGTGTACTACAGTTTCTGTTGCATAGCAAGGGACGCACTACAGAAAATGGTAGGATTGTTAAAGAATATGGTAACATTCAAATATGGGCAAAATTGATAGAACTGTACAGCAGTTGAAATCAAAGGACAAAAATCTATAATTAAACAGATAGGGTAACCATAATGTCATGGAAATATGAGAGTAATCGAAAGAACAATACATCATTAATTTGCCTAATATAGAAAGAAGAGGAAAAAAATCCCCTTTGACGTATATGCTGCATGTGGCACCTTTTATCCAAATGCAGCAATATATAGTATATGTTCAGGAAAGTAGGCCATGCCAACCGATTTAGGGTGAGATTGAACATACCGCGCGCATCCTCAAGTCATCTGGTACGGTGAGATGGAACTCCATGGATGTCTGGCCGAGGCCGCAAAGTCCTGATGTGTCCGCGCACTATACACTCTATGAATAAAAGAAAATCCTCAAATCAGCTCGAATAAAAATGAATTCATGGCGATTTCGGCCGGGTGATTAAAGGAGGCAGATGAACTGGGATAAGAAATGAGATAATATCTCATTAAATTAGTTACCTTGTTGTCCATGAGAAAAAACCCTCAATACGGCGGATTCCCCAATCGGGCGGAGCTGGGTCGATATCGGTGTACTAAGTATTGGGCCTTTAGTACCCCGTACTTGTGCACGGGCGGTTGTAGCCATACCTATGGCAAGGCTTGTCGGGGAACAGCTGAAGATTAATCCAAGATTATCAGAGACATTCAAGCCAAGGACCAGAAGATAAGGAGAACTGGAGATCAGGGGCTCGGCCCCCGGCAAGATCTTGCCGGGGTAGCCCGCAGAGCCCGGCAAGATCTTGCGGGGGTAGCCCGCGGAGCCCGGCAAGATTCGCACCCCGGCAAGGTTCCGCCACCGTGCCACCGCTCCAGCGCAGCG
The DNA here is from genome assembly GCA_011799875.1 of Thinopyrum elongatum. Lineage (NCBI taxonomy): Eukaryota > Viridiplantae > Streptophyta > Magnoliopsida > Poales > Poaceae > Thinopyrum > Thinopyrum elongatum. Next base: position 113,646,503 of record CM022300.1, read on the forward strand.
ACCAAGCCTGGCATTCTGGCCCCATCTCTGGATGCGTGGCAAGGCGCTAGTGGAGGTGAGCTTAAGCGGTGCTGATGGGATGGCCCCTTTTTCCATCCCCAAGAAAGTAGGGACACCTAAATGGACACTTCACGGTGCATTAAATGCATTTCTCCTAAACCGCCAGTGGTTAGGTATGATAACTCTGTAGCTACTTTACACCTCGCGTATGAATAGTTCGCCACTGTGGTGACCCCTTTAAGCATATAAAAGGAGGCCCAAGGCAACTGCTACAGGGAGACAAGACTCTCGGCCCATTCTGCATGCGTAGCCGCTGCATAAACACACTGTTCATTGCAAGTGCTCCAAGAACTAGGACGAATACACTGATAATGAACTAAAGCAGGAGTAGGGTTTTACGCTGATCAGCGGCCCGAACCTGGGTAAAAATCCCCTCGCACTGGTCCTCGGTTCTGCTCTTTGTGCATACCTCTCTCCCTGCCGAATCGTAAAGGGGTCCTTCAGATCCCATAGGTGTCGTACGCCGACATCTTTGGCGCGCCAGGAAGGGGGATCGAGGTTGCGCGAACCTGATCCGGTGATCAGCGTGTCTGTTTCTTCACCGTCTTTGTCATCATGCCGCCCAAGAAGAAGGGTGCGGTAGCGGTTGTTCCGTCTACGTCCGTCTTGCCCGTACCTACTCGGACGGGTGACGGCCTGGATGCAGCAGATGGAGGTTTAGAACCCCCACGGCGTTCTGATGATCCAATCCAGGCGAGCGGCGTCGTTCGCAGCGGCGACGGCAACCCGCATGCCGCTAGATCCAGAGATGAAGCCGTGCTTCCTACGGGCGGCGCAGCAAACTCCAGAGATCAGAGGACGCCTTCTAAGACTCTCACGCCGGCGCAAGCGTTGCGGCCTTCTCAGGTCGCACGCGACGAGCAGCGCCGTGACGTTGGTGGGTCTGAACGTCCCCATGGAAGGACTTCTGCGTATCGATCTCAAGGTGCACAGGCCCAGCATGCACGCCAAACTGCCGATGGAGGTGACACGCGGTCGCGTGACCGTGATGGTGCTCCTTCTAACACTGTTAGGAGTCAGAGCACCTCACGTACCTCGCACCTGTCGCCGCCACCTACGCCGGTAGAAGCCTTGGCATGTGCGCAGCTGCTCCTCGATTTCCCTCCTGCTCCAGAAAAGATGGAGGAGTGGCGATCTACTATCCAGAGCCTCATCGGCTTCGTCAACAAAGATGGGCCGCAGCCTGTGGGGCCCTCGCGGCAGCGGTCTATCAATCCGACGCGAGCCGATGGTGAGAAGACTGGAGGCGGTGCGACCATGGTGCACTCCCCTCCACAACATCAGCAGTGGTCGTCAACCCTGTGGACTGACGGCCGTGATGACGATTCCACGGCATCGTCCGATCCTCGGATGCGCCGCAATCAGCGTCAAGTTCTTCGTGAATGAAGCAAAGAAGATGCTCGAACTACCATCGAGCGGCGACGGGAGGCGCGTCATCAGTCCGATAAATGCGCAGGGCCTACTGTCGACAAGCCTGCACCGGGGCACTTAGGCAACTTGCCCTATGAGGTAGGTTGTCTAGCGTTTACCCGTGAGCTGCGGCAAGTCCAGTGGCCCAACTCCCAAACGTTCAAACCAGAGGTCCCGGAGAAATATGACGGCAAGACTCACCCCTCAGAGTTCTTGAGCATCTACACCATTGCGGTGCAGGCTGTCGGGGGCCGAGATGACAAGATACTTGCCAACTACTTCCCGTTGGTGCTCAAACCCAACGTCAGGTCGTGGTTGATGCATCTGCCGGAAAATTCCATTTCTTCTTGGTCAGATCTGTGCCATCAGTTTGTTGGCGCCTTTGTTGGAGGCCACCAAGCTCCTGGCCAAGAGAGTGATTTGCATCTCCTCCCTTAAAAGGAGGGCGAACCCTTGCGCAAGTTTATCCAGAGATTTAGCCGGGTGCAATACAATATTCCAGACGTTCATCTGCCGCTGTTGTTAGCACGTTTCATCAGAACGTGCGTAACTGCAAAATGCGCGAAGAGCTGGCGATGAACAAAGTCACGAGTATTGCCGAGCTTTACGCTTTGGCCGACAAATGCGCTCGAGCTGAAGAAGCGAGGAAACTCCCTAGCGAGAGTGTTGGCGCAGGGGGCGAATCAGAAGATGAAGATGCTGCAACCCCGCCAAAGAAAGGCCGGCGGAAGAACAAGAAGCGCAGAGGCATGGCCGTGCTTGCTGTCGAGGAATCCGGCAACCCCGGCACCGCCAAAAAGGCCAAGGTTGACGACCCCGGCAAGAAACTCCGGCAAGCAGTATTGCAAGATCCATTGCACCAAGTGCCACGATCTCCAAAATTGCCGGCAAGTTGAGCAGCTTGTCGAGAAGCAGAGAGCTGAGTACGAAAGACGAGACAAGGAGAAGGCCCAGGACGGTACTAAGGGATCTAGCAAGAAGCTTGGTGGCCGAGGAGGCCACCACGGCAAGGCCAAGCAACAGAAGGAAAAGCCCGCCCGAGGCCGCGACAAGGACGAGGGGGGCAATGATGATGAAGAAGACGACAAATCCAGTGAGCACGAGTTTCAGAAAGCCACAGAAGCCATGTGTATTGACGGGGGCGCCTCGTTGCATTCTTCTCATCGCCGACTTAAACAGTGGGTGCGTGAGGTTAATGCAACGGAGCCGTCGTTTGATGCACGCAAACCTTTAAAGTGGTCCAGCACACCTATCATTTTTTACGTCGAGGATCACCCTGATCGCACAACTGCGGTCGGGTGTTTGCCCTTGTTGGTCTCACCAACAATCCACAACCTCAAGGTGACAAAAATGCTAGTTGACGGTGGGGCCGGGCTGAACTTAATCTCGCCGGACGTGCTCAAGAGGCTGCAAATTCCTGATGAAGATCTCGAGGAAACGGGCACGTTTCAAGGGATGAATCCAGGAAGGACCCAGCCAAAAGGCAAGATTACGCTACCGGTGACATCTGGTAGCGAGCTCAACTACAGGACAGAGAAGGTAGTGTTTGATGTCGCTAAGATCCCTATGACATACAATGGGATCCTTGGCCGCCCAGCGCTGGCTAAGTTCATGGCGGCATCACACTATGCGTACAATGTGTTGAAGATGCTCGGGCCGATAAGTGTCATCACTATCCACTCTGACAAACAGGATGCACTTATCTGCACCGACCAACTATATCGGGAGGCAGCTGCAGCACCTGCCGTCAAGGCATCTGCTCCAGCCGCTGGAACTCCCGGGGGGAAGAAGAAGCCCGGCAAGATCTTTGGCGCAAACTCCGGCAAGCGCACCTCCTCAGAGTGTTGCGCTTCCATTGAGGACGCACTAGAGAGTTCCACCGGCAAGAACAAGAAATCCAAGGCTGCTCCACCAGAGATCAAGAAGGTGCCCGTCAAGGATGACAGAACGGGAGGAACTTTCACCATAAGTTCCACCCTGGATGACAAATAGGAAAGCGCGCTCATTGCCTTCCTGCGGGCGAATGTCGACGTGTTTGCATGGCAACCGTCTGACATCCCCGGTGTTCCCAGGGAGGTAATTGAGCACCACCTTGCTGTCTGTCCTCACGCGCGGCCCGTCAAGCAGACGATCAGGAAACAACCATTGGAGCGGCAAGAATTCATTGCCGAAGAAATCAGAAAGCTAGAAGCGGCAGGCTTGGTCAGAGGAGTGCTTCACCCAACTTGGTTGGCCAATCCGGTTGTAGTGCGCAAGGCGAATGGGAAATGGAGGCTGTGTATTGATTATACAGACATCAATAAAGCCTGTCCAAAAGATCATTTCCCCTTGCCGCGCATCGACCAGATTGTGGACTCCACTGCTGGTTGTGACCTACTGTCGTTCCTTGATGCCTACTCGGGTTATCATCAGATCTTCATGGCAAAAGAAGATGAAGAAAATACTGCATTTATCACCCCATGTGGTACGTATTGCTTTTATACGGATGCCTTTCAGGTTGAAAAGTGCTGGTTCTACATTTGCGAGAGTGGTCCAAGTTGGTTTTGAGCCTCAGCTACATAGAAATATGGAAGCATACATGGATGACATAGTGGTCAAAACCAAGGATAAAGCGATCCTCATACAAGATCTAGAAGAAACATTTACAAATCTGCGCAAGATCAATTTAAAGCTCAATCCTGAGAAGTGTGTGTTTGGCGTCCCTTCCGGCAAGCTTCTCGGGTTCTTTGTATCTCAGCGTGGAATTGAAGCGAATCCCGACAAGATCAAAGCTATTGAGCAGATTGAAGCACCAGGACGCGTCAAGGATGTACGTCGTCTTGCCGGCTGCATTGCTGCCCTAAGCAGGTTCATCTCCAAATCCGCTGAGCGCGCCCTGCCCTTTTTCAAAATTTTGAAGAAGGCAGGTCCAATGAAATGGACTCCGGAAGCGGAGGCAGGTTTGCAAGATTTGAAGAGGTACCTCTCCTCTCCGCCGATGCTAGTCGCACCTAGGCCACAAGAGCCATTGCTATTGTATCTAGCGGCAACGAATCAAGTGGTTAGTGTTGCATTAGTGGCGCAGAGAGAAGTTGACGAGGAGGCAACGGCAGCGGCAGGACCGTCAAGTGACGCGCCGGGATCTTCCCCGGCAAGGTCTGGTACCGGCAAGACAGGATCTGCGCAGTCAGAGGAATCAGTTCAAAAGAGGAAGATGGTGCAGCGCCCAGTTTATTTTGTTAGCTCTCTTTTGCAGGGAGCTAGGTCAAGATACTCTGGTGTGCAGAAGCTGCTCTTCGGTGTTCTTATGGCCTCAAGGAAGCTGCGCCATTATTTTCAAGAACATGAGATTACCGTCGTCACTCGCTTCCCGTTGCAGCGGATTTTGCAAAATACAGAGGCAACCGGCAGGATTGTGGAGTGGGCGTTGGAATTGTCAAGCTTTGGTCTCAAGTTTGAAAGTACTTCAGCAATTCAGAGCAGAGACTTGGCGGAGTTCATTGCGGAATGGACCCCAACCCCAGACGAACAGATTCAAGAAACGACTCTTCCCAGCAAGGAAACAGATCAAGAATGGATTATGTACTTTGATGGGGCTTTCTCGCTGCAAGGCGCCGGTGCTGGCGTGCTGCTTGTCGCACCCACCGGAGAGCACCTCAAGTACGTAATTTAGATGCATTTTCCCCGGGAGAGCTAGACGAACAACACTGCGTAGTACGAAGGCCTGCTTGCCGGTCTCAGGATCGCGGCAGACCTTGGTATCAAGAAGCTTGTCATCAGAGGCGACTCGCAGCTTGTTGTCAGGCAAGTCAACAAAGATTATCAAAGTCCGCTGATGCAAGCTTATGTAGATGAAGTGAGAAAAATGGAAGAGCGCTTTGACGGTCTGCAAACAAAGCACATTCCTCGTGCCGAAAATAGTATTGCAGACGACCTGTCAAAATGCACTGCTCTCAAGTTACCTGTGGAACCAGGGACTTTTGTGCTCCATTTGACTCAGCCATCTGTAACACCATCAATGAGGCAAGAAAAGAGAAGGAAGTTGAATTCTGGTCAGTACTTTCCAGCAGAGCTCCCGGGAGCCGCTGCCAAGGAAGTTGCCGGGATCAACGACAAGCTTGCCGGGGAACAACAGGCTCTAGCAGGGGCTCAGGCCCTTGCCGTCGAGACAAATGTTCCCCCGGCAGAAGAAATGCCTTTAGTCCTAGTTGTCGAGCCCCAGGCTCCAGCTTGGGCACAGTCCATTGTCCATTTCCTTCAGACAGGAGAACTCCCTGAGGAGCAGGAAGAGGCGAAAAAAGTAGCCCGTCAGTCTAGCATGTACCAGTTCATCGATGGCGTTCTGTACAGGAAGAGACTGAACGGTGTGAAATTGAAGTGTATTCCTCGGGAGGATGGACTGGAGCTGTTGGCAGAGATACATGGAGGCATATGTGGCTCTCACATAGGATCAAGAGCGGTTGTCGGAAAGGCATTCCGACAAGGTTTCTTTTGGCCCACCGCTCTCCAGGATGCAGCTGCACTAGTAACCAAGTGTGAAGCGTGCCAGTTTCATTCAAAGAAATCACATCAGCCAACTCAAGCTCTTCAGACAATCCCTCTCTCCTGGCCATTGTCGGTCTGGGGGCTCGACATACTGGGCCCTTTTCCCCGTGCTACCGGGGGCTTTGAGTACTTGTACGTTGCAACCGACAAGTTCACAAAGTGGCCGGAGATGGAAGCAGTGAGGAAGGTGACAGCACAATCAGCCGTCAAGTTCTTTAAAGGGATAGTTTGTCGTTTTGGTGTGCCCAACAAGATCATCACCAACAACGGCACACAATTCACAAGTCGCACCTTCATGCAGTACGTCCAGGATCTTGGCGGCAAAATCTATTTTGCCTCTGTTGCTCACCCAAGAAGCAACGGCTAAGCAGAGAGGGCTAATGCTGAAGTGCTACGCGGTCTCAGGACCAGAACTTTTGACAAGCTGAAAAAGTGCGGAAGGCGCTGGACTGATGAGTTGTCGGCGGTTCTTTGGTCAATCAGAACGACACCAAATCGAGCTACTAGCCAGACACCCTTCGCTCTGGTTTACAGAGCGGAAGCAGTTCTCCCCATAGAACTCATATACGGGTCACCTCGAGTGCTCACTTATGATGAGCTTGAGCAAGAGCAACTGCGGCAAGATGACGCTGTGCTCCTTGAGGAGGATCATCTTCAGGCTGCTGTGCGAGCTGCACGCTACCAGCAAGCTTTGCGTCGCTACCATAGCCGCAAAGTTCATGCCCGAAGTCTTGAGGAAGGCGACCTTGTTCTTCGGCGGATTCAGTCTGCCAAGAATTCAAACAAGTTGACGCCGAAGTGGGAAGGCCCTTATCGGGTAGTACGAGTCACCAGGCCTGGCACTGTCTGCCTGGAGACCGAGAATGGTGTTCCAGTGAGTAACTCTTGGAATATCGAATATCTCCGCAAGTTCTACCCATAAGGCGCGGTTGCCGGGGGCTCCCGACAACCTCCTTTTGTACGAGTTTTGCCGGCAAGGCATATAATCCTTTGTACAAAGCCAGGCGCAGACCCTGTGCGCAGTTGAATAAGCTTAAGCGTTGTACATTTCCTGTTGATTTCCATGCTTATATATATGCATGCTTGTCTGAGATATTGTATGACGCTTGCTCCCGGTAAGCATTAACGAACCACCAAGGTTCCATAACTTTATTTTCTCTTCTTTCTTTTTTTCAAAGGATGGAAGGTTCCTTCGCGCACAAGTTTGCTGGGGGGGAAGGAAGGTATGGATACCAATGGGCAACGTTCAGAATTGATGTCTTGCTGGAAGAAGTACAACGACAGAAAGCTGAGTTGCGAAACTTTGAGCAAGTTTTTCAATTTTTACAATCAGGCTATTTTCTTTAGACGATTTCGGCCCTTGTATGGAAAACCTGCACGCGAAGGAACCCTTGTCGTAATTGGTTGCGCCATTATTTTGTTTCGAGTCCGCTCAATAGTTTAAGTGGCTGCACCAAGAGCGCCAAGGTGTCTTGCTGGCTGCTGCACCTCCAGCAGGCTGCTGAAGTCCCGCACCCAGCGCTCGCGGCAGGTTGCGCGCCAGCAAGTTTCCATTTAGCGTAGGGTGTATACCATACGGAAAGAAATTGGACAGGAGAAATAGCATGCATGTATTCAACCATAGCAAATTATATTACATTGATAATTGCCGTAGTTCTAACTTAAGACTAAATTGTCTTTGGCATGGAATGGTGGCGGCAAGGAAAACTGAGACGGCTAGTCCCTACGCTGGCCTTCGACCCTCTTGATTGAATCCACCTTCTCAAGGATGGGTGCGACAAGCTCCTCAAGTGCCTTGAGATCTGCATCCTTCGGCAAGCGGTCGAGCACGTTGGTGAGAACAACGCCAGGGTTCTTATGTACCACCTTGATGAGTACCTTGCGAAGGACGGCCCGGCAAAGTTTGCGGGATTCATTGGCCAGTTGGGTCGCTCGGTCGGACTATAGCAGCTTCAGAGCATCAATGATGCTTTCGAAGAACATGGTTAGCCTCGCGCTCGAGGATATCCTTTCTTCACAGGAATACCTGAAGTTTTGTAGGCCATCCTGGCCCATGGTTGACAATTGTGCTGTGAGCCTCTCCGCGGTGTCGACAAGGCGATCAGTCCAGATTTTCACACCCTTCTCATAGTCGATTTGGGAGGCGGCAGCGCTCTTAAGCAAGTTCTTCTCATCCTGAAGATCTTTTCTTAGGGCCTTCTCGCGGGCCCTGCCATCCTCAAGAGACTTTTCCAGCGTGGTTAGCTTCAGCCTCAGATCGGCAATGGTATCGTTGGCTAAAGAGAGCTGCTTGGTCTTGTCGGATATGGCAATTTGCATCTCCGCTAGGCTGTGGAGAGTTTTCTCCCTATCGCCCTTGAGCGTCGAGAGCTCCTTCCTGTGTTCCTCAAGATCCGCCTACAGCTTCTTCACTTTGTTGCTCAGCTCGTTCTTGGCGGCCTCTGCAGCCTCAGCGGCATCGATGGTTTCCTTGAGCTTGCTGGCGTGATCTGCAGTTAAAGCTTTGAGCGCCTCCTTGTGTTTCTGCTCCAGCTCCTGGGTCCGCTGCGCGACAAGCTTTTCAATCTCCTCGTCCTTGCCGCGGAGCTTGGCAGCAAGTGCCTGTTTGCGCGCGACAAGATCTTCTTTGTGAGCATCAAGCCCAATGCGGCGCTCCGTTAAGAGGGCTTCCTCAACGGCAATCCTTTGCGCATTTTCCTCTTGCGCCTTCTCTATATCGGATTGCCTCAGAAGGAGCTCCGTCCAGCTTTGGCTCACTTGTTCCCGGCTGGCGGTCAAATCCTGAAGGGCCTCGGCGTACCAGATCTGCATCTGCTCAACGCGCTTCTGGAAATCTGCCTCGGCTGCTTCAACAACCTTGAGCACGGTGGAGTGCTTGGAGCTTGCGGAAATTATCACCCATAGCCTGAAGGAGCTGATCTTCTTCAGATTTGCCACTGTTGGTGCTTGGTTCATCAACAATTTCGAGCCCGGCAGCGGTGATGATTTCTTCATCAAAGGTTTCCCCTTCGATCGGCGCTCCAATACTTGCCGTGCCCGGCAAGTTGATGAATTGGTTGTCGCCAACCTTGAGATATTTGCTCAATGAGGGAGCCTCGGATGTCGATGGTTGATCCTCGACGATCATATCACCGGTGGCTGGGGGCTCTGTGGCCGATGTAGCGCCTGGCGCTCCTACGGCAGGAATGTCGTCAGTATGGTCATCAGTCTCCTCACCGGCCCTCTCAGCAGATTTCTTGGAGGCTTCCTCGGTAGCAGCTTCGCTGACCTCGACAGTGGCGTCTTTGGCGGCCTCGCTAGCAGCGATCTCGTCAGCTTCGGCGGTCTCCTCGATGACAACGTCGGCGTCCATGTGTTCCATCACAGGGAATTCTGGAGGACGAAGGAAGGAAACAAAATAAGATCCAAGATTGAAGTTCAAGAAGACAAAGAGAAAGAAAGATAAAGGAAAGAATGACAAGTGCTCTGAGGCAAGCAGTCACCTGCGTTGAGCTGTTGAGGGGTGGTTTCATCCCTCCCGGCAACATGGGTTGCCGGGGAAAGGTTGACGGTGCCCATGTTTGCCGGCTCCTCCTCTTCCAAGGTAGGCTCGTCGGTAGGAGCTCTTGCCGGAGATGCGCTTGCGGGCGGCGTGGTTGACGGAGGCGGCGCGACGGGGGCATCCCCCAACGACTCTCCCTGTTGTCATCCTTCTCCTGCAAGCCCAAAGATATTAGCGGCAAAGGTAGAAACCTCAGCACCTGCCAACCGAAAATGAGTAGTGAACTCATGCTGGGGGGCTGCGTTGGGGGCTGTGTTGAGGGCTAAGCTCTGGGTTGATGATGATAGTTGCTGGCACGCTCGCAAAGCTTGTCGGGGGCTCGTCACTCGTAGAAGTCTTCACCTTTTTCGTCATCCTTTCAGCCAAAGTTTCTGCGTCACTATAGAGACAAGACAAAGCAAGACAATGAGATCAATTGAATTCATAATTTGGGAAATAAAGGTTGTGACAGGATATTTACTCTTCCTCTTCTCGTTCTGGGCTGAAACCGGAGATGTTGAAATCGACCTCCGTTGCGGCGTCCGTATGGGGAGGCGGAGGAGGGGTCCTGGATCGCTTGGCTGCAGCAGGTACAGGGGGTTGGCGCGACTTTGCCACCTCAACCTCTGGTGCTGTTGTGTGGGACGCCCCTGCCACCCCAGTGGTTTCCGCAGGTGTGTGTCTCATGCGCCGCACGGGTTGCTGTCGGACTCCTTGCCGCGGTGCAGCCTTGCCGGCCGCCTTCTTGCCGGGAGCATCACTGCTTGAAGAAGGTTGATTTGCTGGGGCATCAGAGACGGCTTTCTGAAGGACACGCTTTGCCCTCTTTGGAGCTGGGGGCCCCTCTTGTGGTTGTTCTTCGGCTGCGTCCTCATCAGACGAGTTTTCGGCGGCTATGCCACTCTGCTCCCTGGCAGCCTTATCCTCCCCGGCAGGATCTTCTTCCAAAATGACCTCTGCGTCGCTGGTTTCCCATTCCGTGAAGCCGACGTCGCCGGCCTCCGCGGCAAGGTTCGCCTCTTCCACCCTAGTGGCAATGTACGCCACTTCCTCATCGGTGGTGGCGCGGACGAGTCATGTTTCTTCCCGGATGGCCCTCTCCGACAAGTTGTCGAAGACCGTTTGCGCCTGCTCCTCAGCTGGCTCAACCCAAGTTGCGTCAAGGCCATGGGCGTTGAACATTGGCATCGTGGCGATGATCGACCCCAGGGCAGAGTTGTTGCACAAAGGGATAATTCTCGCTGGCAACCTATGCTTCTCATCACGCTGGAATAGACTTATATACCAGAAGATGGGCACCGGAGGTGGGCTGGGCTGAGCACAACCCACGAGGGCGCGCCTGGGGGGCCTGGCGTGCCCTAGTGTCTTGTGCTCACCAGGTGGCCCCCCTTCGGTAGTTATTTGCTCCAGTATTTCTTATTTATTCCATAAAAATTCCCCGTGAAGTTTTAGCTCATTTGGAGTTGTGCAGAATAGGTAGACTGACGTAGCCTTTTCAGGTCCAGATTTCCAGCTGCCGGAATTCCCCTCTTTGTGTGAACCTTGCAAATTATGAGAGAAAAGGCATTAGAAGTACTCCAAAAAGCATTATTATGCATAAAAAACATTATAAATAACAGTAGGAAAACATGATGCAAAATGGACGTATCAACTCCCCCAAGCTTAGACCTCGCTTGTCCTCAAGCGAAAACCGAAATCGAAAAACATGTCCACATGCTTAGAGAGAGATGTGTCGATAAAAACAAAAATACGGACATAGAAGCATCATGTAAATTATTATAACAGCAACAAACTTTAACATAAAAACTTTTATCATAGACTTCTCATGAATAAGTAACAATTCATCACAACATCAAAGTATAAAGCATAAACTCTATTGGAAACCAACAAACTATGTTCTCAGTCAACTTTGCAACTACAATTCATCATCTTTTCAAGAAGGGTCACATATCGGAGCCTTTAGGCAAGTCCACATACTCAACCATCATATAGTCTTTTATGATTGCTAACACTCACCGCATACACATGAGCAAAACATTTCAACCGGACACAGAGAAAGATAGCGGCTTATAGTTTCGCCTCCCAACATACACACCTGAAAGGTGATGTCAACAATAATAACTCATGCTACCCATATTCAACTGGATATATGTGCCTAGATCTTTCCTCACCACATGATGCTTGCCAAAAGAGAAAATAAAAAGGAATAGAGAGAAAACTTTGACTCTTGCATGAAAGTAAATACATAAAAGTAAAAGATAGACCCTTCGCAGAGGGAAGCATAGGTTGCCATGCGCTTTTTGTTAGTATGCTCAATCCCTTAGTGCAAAAGAACGTCACATTATATTGCCCCTTGTGATAGCAACCTTTATTATGCAGTCTGTCGCTTTTATTCTTCGCCATCACAAGTTCGTACAACGCTCAATTTTCTCTTACACTAAATGATCTAACACTTTTAGAAGCAATTTTTATTGCCTTATTGCACCGATGACAACTTACTTGACGGATCTTACTCAATCCATAGGTAGGTATGGTGGACTCTCAAAACAAGATTTGGGTTTAAGGGTTTTTGGATGCACAAGTAGTATCTCTACTTGGTGCGGAATTTTTAGCTAGCAAAGATAGGGGGCAAGCACTACATGTTGAAGGATCTATGACAATATAACTTCTATGTGAATATGAACAAACATAAATCATTACGTTGTCTTCCTTGTCCAACATCAACAATTTTTGCATTTAATATTTTGATGGGGTTCACAATCACAAAAGATTTCTAAGATAGTATATTTGCATGTGAATCTTCTCTTCCCTTATTAATTCTTTCATGAATTGCATCATTGACCAATGCTATGTTTTTCATTCTCCAATAAAATTTTCTACTTATACTTACCATAAGATTAGCATATGATATTTTTCATTTATTTCCTTTCTTTTTATTGAAACATGAAAGTAAAGAAAGTAAAAATCAAACTAAACTTTATTATATATCTCGCACACGATTACAAGGATAGATCACTAAGCAAACTCTCAAGAAGAAAGGATCAACTAAACTTTTATTCATCTAAAGCAAAAGATAATTATGGATCGAACTAAGAAAAGTAAAGGCAAAAGATAGTGGAGGTGATACGATACCGGGGCACCTCCCCCAAGCTTGGCCTAAGCCAAGGGGAGTGCCCATACCCGATACTCAATTTTCTTTTGGTGATGAAGAAGGAGGTGGTGGTGATGAAGTGGAGGGTTTGTCTGCCTTTTTCACCATCTTATTTCGAAGGTAAAAATTATCTATCCTTAACTCTTCATTCTCCATCTCAAGCTTTATTATCCTCTTGCATAATGCCTCCATGCTTTCATGCTTGAAACAAGGAGGGACTGGTTCATCTTCATCTTCTTCATCGGAGAACCATATATAGGGATAGGTATCCTTGAAGATATTTTTATCTAAAGGCTGATAAGAAACTGGACACTCCTCCTCGGAATCTTGAGACGACATATTTTCAGATATGACAGGAAAACAGCAAGAAAAGAAAACAGGAGATTTCTCCACGATACGGGGGTCAATAGGTTCAGGGGGTATATAAAGAATTTTTTTATCTTGGGAAACAAGCAAACGGAAGAAAAACGGAGTCCAGAAGGTACCCGAGGTGGGCACAACCCACCTGGGCGCGCCTAGCATGCCGGGCGTGCCCTGGTATCTTGTGCCCACTAGGGGTGCCTTCCTGGTTGTTTCTTATTTTCCTAATTTTTGTTATATTCTAAAACAGACAGAAATTTTTTTTGCAGATTTTTCGGAGTCCGTTTACTTACCGTATCACGTACCTCCTCTTTTTCACGATTCTGGAGGGTTCCGGAAGGTTTCTTTTATGTGTTCTTCCGGTGCCATAGTTTGGATAATATCGCTTTCAACATTAATGGGCATACCTGAGATATAATGTTTTATTCTTTGCCCATTGACAACCTTCGGGTTAGTACCTTCGGCATTATTTATTTTGATAGCTCCAGATCGATAACATCCTCGATAACATAGGGTCCTTCCCATTTGGAGAGGAGTTTTCCTGCAAAGAATCTGAAATGAGAGTTGTACAAAAGAACATATTCTCCAACCTTGAACTCACGCTTTTGGATTCTTTTATCATGCCATCTTTTAACTTTTTCTTTAAATAACTTGGCATTTTCATAGGCTTGGGTTCTCCACTCGTCTAATGAGCTAATATCAAATAACCTCTTCTCACCAGCAAGTTTGAAATCATAGTTGAGTTCTTTAATTGCCCAATATGCTTTATGTTCTAACTCAAGAGGCAAATGACAAGCTTTTCCATAAACCATTTTATAAGGAGACATACCCATAGGATTTTTATATGCTGTTCTATAAGCCCAAAGTGCATCATCTAATTTATTAGACCAATTCTTTTGAGACCTATTGACAGTCTTTTGTAAAATTAATTTTATTTCTTTATTGCTAAGTTCAACTTGACCACTAGACCGAGGGTGATAGGGTGATGCAATTCTATGGTTAACATCATACTTGGCAAGCATTTTACGGAAAGCACCATGAATAAAGTGTGAACCACCATCAGTCATTAAATATCTAGGGACTCCAAACCTTGGGAAAATGACTTCCTTAAGCATTTTAATAGAGGTGTTGTGATCAGCACTACTAGTTGGAATAGCTTCTACCCACTTAGTAACATAATCAACAGCAACCAAAATATGAGTATACCCATTAGAGGAAGGAAAAGGTCCCTTGTAATCAAATCCCCAAACATCAAACGGTTCAATAGTAAGAGAATAATTCATAGGCATTTCTTGACGCTTACCGATATTACCTATTCTTTGACATTCATCACAAGATAAAACAAACGTACGGGCATCCTTGAAGAGAGTAGGCCAATAAAAAACCAGATTGCAATACCTTGTGAGCAGTTCTGTCTCCCGCATGATGTCCTCCATAAGCTTTGGAGTGACATTTCCATAGGATTTGTCCCTATTCATGCTCAGGTACACAACGTCTAATAATACCATCTACTCCTTCTTTATAAAGATGTGGGTCATCCCAAAAGTAATGTCTTAAATCATAGAAGAATTTTTTCTTTTGTTGATAAGTGAAACTAGGTGGTAAATATTTAGCAACAATGTAATTAGCATAATCAGCATACCAAGGAGTGTTATGAGAAACATTTATTGCAGCTAACTGCTCATCAGGAAAGCTATCATTAATAGGTTGTGGGTCATCAAGAATATTTTCAAGCCTAGACAAGTTATCAGCCACAGGGTTCTCAGCTCACTTTCTATCAGTGATATGTAAATCAAATTCTTGTAGCAAGAGAACCCACCTAATGAGTCTAGGTATAGCATATTTCTTTTCCATAAGATATTTTATAGCAGCATGATCGGTGTGAACAATTACTTTAGAATCTACAATATATGATCTAAATTTATCACAAGCAAACACAACTGCTAAAAATTCTTTTTCAGTAGTAGCATAATTTCGTTGGGCACTGTCTAGAGTTTTACTAGCATAATGAATAACATTTAGTTTCTTATCAACTCTTTGTCCTAGAACAGCACCAACAACATAATCACTAGCATCACACATAATTTCAAAAGGCAAGTTCCAATCAGGTGGTTGAACAATAGGTGCAGTAATTAAGGCTTTCTTGAGTGTTTCGAAGGCTTCCAAACAATCATCATCAAAAACAAAGGGAATATCCTTTTGGAAAAAGATTTGTAAGGGGCCTAGAAATTTTAGAAAAGTCTTTTATAAATCTCCTATAGAAACCAGCATGACCAAGGAAACTACGAATACCTTTGATATCTTTAGGACATGGCATTTTCTTGATTGCATCAACCTTAGCTTTGTCCACCTCAATGCCTCTTTCAAAAATTTTATGGCCCAAAACAATACCTTTGTTAACCATAAAGTGGCACTTCTCCCAATTCAAGACAAGATTTGTTTGCTCACATCTCTGCAAAACTCGATCAAGATTGCTTAAACAATCATCAAAAGACTTCCCATAAACAGAAAAGTCATCCATGAAAACCTCAACAATCTTTTCACAAAAGTCAGAGAATATAGCAGTCATACATCTTTGAAAGGTAGCAGGTGCATTGCATAAACCAAAAGGCATACGTCTATAAGCATAAGTTCCAAAAGGACAAGTAAAAGTGGTCTTTTCTTGATCAGGTTGAGAAACAGGTATTTGTGAAAAACCAGAATATCCGTCAAGGAAGCAAAAATGTGTGTGCTTAGATAATCTTTCTAGCATTTGATCAATAAAAGGCAGAGGGTAATGATCTTTTCTATTTGCTTTGTTTAATTTTCTAAAATCAATTACCATTCTATAGCCTGTAACAATTCTTTGTGGAATAAGTTCATTCTTATCATTAGGAACAACAGTAATACCTCCTTTCTTAGGGACACAATGAACGGGACTTACCCATCTACTATCAGCTATAGGATAGATTATACCTGCTTCCAGAAGTTTTAATATTTCCGTTCTTACCACTTCTTTCATCTTCGGATTTAACCGACGTTGGTGATCAACAACGGGTTTAGCATCAGGTTCCATATAAATCTTGTGCTGACATAGAGTGGGACTAATGCCCTTAAGATCATCAAGAGTATATCCAATAGCAGCTCGATGCTTCCTTAGAACTTTCAATAATCTTTCTTCTTCATGTTCTGAAAGGTTAGCACTAATAATAACAGGATATATCTTCTTCTCATCAAGATAAGCATATTTCAAAGTGTCTGGCAATTGTTTTAATTCAAACACAGGATCACCTTTGGGTGGAGGAGGACCTCCTAGAGTTTCAATAGGCAAATTGTGCTTAAGCAGAGGACGTTGTTCAAAGAAAATCTTATCTATTTCATTTCTTTCATGCATATGTAAATCATTTTCATGGTCTAGCAGATATTGTTCTAAAGAATCAGTAGGGGGTACAGCAATAGAAGCAAGACCAATAATTTCATCCTTACTAGGCAATTCTTTTTTATGAGGTTTTCTACTAAACTTGGAAAAATTAAACTCATGAGACTCATCACCAAAACTAACACCGATAGTTTGTTTCTCACAATCTATTTTAGCATTAACGGAGTTCAAGAAAGGTCTACCAAAGATAATGGGACAAAAATTAGTAGGGTATTTTATTTTCCCACACAAGACTTCAACATCTCTAACAATCCCAAGAGGTGTGATGGTGTCTCTATTAGCAAGTTTAATAGTAACATCTATGTCTTCTATTTCAGCGGGTGCTATGTCATTCATGATTTCTTGATATAAGGTAAAAGGAATAGCACTCACGCTAGCACCTATGTCACATAAACCATGATAACAGTGATCTCCTATTTTAACTGAGACAACAGGCATGCCAACAACAGGTCTATGTTTATCTTTTTCATCGGGTTTGGCAATTCTAGCAGCTTCATCACAGAAGTAAATAACATGCCCATCTATATTATCGACCTGGAGATACTTAACCATAGCAACACTAGGTTCTACCTTGATTTGTTCAGCTGGTTTAGGTGTTCTAACATAACTTTTATTGACCACAGTTGAAACTTTAGCATGTTCCTTTATCCTAACAGGGAAAGGTGGTTTTTCAATATAAGCAGTAGGAACAACTGGATCAACATTGTAGATGATAGTTTCTTTTTTAGCTATTACCGGTTCTTTAATTTCTTATTTAATAGGTGGGTGATATTTAAACCACTTCTCCTTAGGGAGATCAACATGAGTAGCAAAAGATTCACAAAAGGAGGCTACTATCTCAGAGTCAAGTCCATATTTAGTGCTAAACTTTTGAAAAGCATCGGTATTCATAAAAGATTTAACACAATCAAACTTAAGCTTAATACCTGACTCTTTACCTTTGTCGAGTTCCCAATCTTCAGAGTTGTGTTTAATTCCTTCTAAAAGATCCCACCGGAATTCAATGGTCTTCTTCATAAAGGAACCAGTACAAGAAGTATCGAGCATGGATTGATCATTACGAGAAAGCCGAGCATAAAAGTTCTGGATAATAATTTCTCTTGAGAGCTCATGATTGGGGCATGAATATAACATTGACTTAAGCCTCCCCCAAGCTAGAGCGATACTTTCTCCTTCACGAGCCAAAAATTATATATATAATTCCGATCACGATGAACTAGATGCATAGGATAAAAATTTTGATGGAACTCCAATTTCAATCGGTTCCAATTACAAGATCCAATATCAACGCATAGCCTATACCATGTCAATGCCTTTCCCTTCAAAGATAAAGGGAAAACCTTCTTCTTAGCTTCATCTCCGGGTAAACCTGCAAGCTTAAACAATCCACAAATTTCATCCACATATATCAAGTGCATATCAGGATGTTCGGTTCCATCTCCTGCATAAGGATTAGCCAGCAGTTGTTCTATCATACCCGAAGGAATTTCATATTCAATATTTTCAGTAGGTGTAGTAGGTTGAGGGGCATCTAATTGTGGTTCTGGTCGAGGTGAAGATACCCCGAACAAACCCCTCAAAGGATTGTTTTCCATAGTAACAAGCGACAATAAATTTCAGCATTTAGTAATAATTTTTCCTTACCGATTTCCACTTACCAAGAGTGCTTCACTCCCCGGTAACAGTGCCAGAAAAGAGCCTTGATGACCCACAAGTATAGGGGATCAATCGTAGTCCTTTCAATAAGTAAGAGTGTTGAACCCAACAAGGAGCAGAAGGAAATGACAAGCAGTTTTCAGCAAGGTAATGTCTGCAAGCACTGAAATTATAAGTAACAGATAGTTTTGTAGCAAGATAATTTGTAACGAGCAAGTAACGGTAATGGTAACAAAAGTGCAGCAAGGTAGCCCAATCCTTTTGAGGCAAAGGACAGGCCAAAACGGTCTCTTATGATAAGCAAAGTGTTCTTGAGGGTACACGGGAATTTCATCTAGTCACTTTCATCGTGTTGGTTTGATTTGTGTTCACTACTTTGATAATTTGATATGTGGGTGGATCGGTGCTTAGGTGCTGTTCTTACTTGAACAAACCTCCTACTTATGATTAACCCCCTCGCAAGCATCCGCAACTACGAGAAAAGTATTAAGAATAAATTCTAACCATAGCATTAAACTTTTGGATCCAATCGGTCCCTTACGGAATAGCGCATAAACTAGGGTTTAAGCTTCTGTCACTCTCGCAACCCATCATCTAATAACTACTCCACAATGCATTCCCTTAGGCCCAAATATGGTGAAGTGTCATGTAGTCGACGTTCACATGACACCACTAAGGGAATCACAACATACATATCATCAAAATATCCAACACATATCAAGTTCACATGATTACTTGCAACATGATTTCTCCCGTGACCTTAAGAACAAAAGTAACTACTCATAAATAATAATCATGCTCAAGATCAGAGGGGTATTAAATAGCATAATGGATCTGAACATATAATCTTCAACCAAATAAACCATATAGTGATCAACTACGAGAAGCAATCAACACTACTAGTCACCCACAAGTACCAATCTATAGTTCCGGTACACAGATTGAACACGGGAGATGAACTAGGGTTTGAGAGGAGATGGTGTTGTTGAAGATGTTGATGGAGATTGCCCTCCCCAAGATGGGAGAGTTGTTGGTGATGATGATGACGATGATTTCCCCCTCCGGGAGGGAAGTTCCCCCGGCGAAATTGCTCCGTCGGAGGGCAAAAGTGCTCCTGCCCAAGTTCCTCCTCAAGACGGCGGCGCTCCGTCCCGAAAGTCCAATCCTTATTTTTTTTCTAGGTCAAAATGACTTATATACCAGAAGATGGGCACCGGAGGTGGGCTGGGCTGAGCACAACCCACCAGGGCGCGCCTGGGGGCCTGGCGTGCCCTGGTGTCTTGTGCTCACCAGGTGGCCCCCCTCCGGTAGTTATTTGCTCCAGTATTTCTTATTTATTCCATAAAAATTCCCCGTGAAGTTTCAGCTCATTTGGAGTTGTGCAGAATAGGTAGCCTGACGTAGCCTTTTCAGGTCCAAATTTCCAGCTGCCGGAATTCTCCCTCTTTGTGTGAACCTTGCAAATTATGAGAGAAAAGGCATTAGAAGTACTCCAAAAAGCATTATTATGCATAAAAAACATTATAAATAACAGTAGGAAAACATGATGCAAAATGGACGGCGGCCTTTGACGGGGTTGCTGGCGAAGCTCGACTGGCGCGGTGGAGCTCCGGTCGTGGCTGAGGTCGTGAGGAAGAAGAAGAGGCAGAGGCAATGGGGGTAAAAAGTGAAAAGGCAGGGCCCCTGTCCCTATTTATAAGGAAAAGATGGAATAGTGAAAAGGCATGCGTGAAGATCGAGGAGACGTGATAATTATCTCACCAAAAGTGGCGCCTCAATTTTCGGAATGGCTGGTTAAATGCAAAGATTCGTGGTAACGTCATGAGGTTTTTTCTGGATTTAATAATATGATGTCATATTTTCTTATGGCAGGTCATGAAGGTTTGTTCAAGGTCAAGCTTTATAAGAGCTGAAGAAGATTCGCCGACCAAAAGATGAAGATTGACATGAACAAGTTCAAATCAATCTGGGGCCTAATATTGGGGATATAACCCCACGGTGTGACCTGCCCAGGAGGGGCCGGGTTACACTATCGGCGAATCATAAGTAAAAGCCTAAAGTAGGCCTAAGAAGATAGGATATGAAGACTGGAGGCGGCTTACAAAGCAGGCCTGTTGAAGGCCCAAGACCCGGACATGGCGTCATAACCCGGAGGTGTGAGCCGCCCGATGGAGACTTGCCTAGCAAGGCAAGGCGACTTAAAACCCGGGTCGGTCACATTGTGTTATCCGACTTGGACTCTTGTAAGCCCAGGGCCTCGACCTGTGTATATAAAGGTGAGACCCTGCGGCGGGTAAACCTTGGAAACAATTGATCGAGAGCTAGGTTTAGCGATTCCGCTCCCTTGTAATCGATACTCAATCAATACAACTCAAAGCAGGACGTAGGCTTTTACCTCATTGGTGGGGGGCCGAACCTGGGTAAACTCGTGTCTCTCGTCCCACTCAACCCCTTTAAGCTAACCTACATTGCGATGGCTCCATGCTTAAGTCCTTTCACTAGGACATCTGCCGTGTTAAACCCACGACAAAGAGCAAGAAAGATTCTTCCTCTAGTAGTAACAATAATCATGCTAAATCCAATATTGTTGCTTCTAGTAGTTCTCTTGATTACACTAATGATTCTCTTAGTCAAGTTACACTTGAGCAAGAAAATAGCTTATTGAAGAGAATTATAGAGAAAGGTGTTTACAAGAGCCTTGCCGGAAGTAAGCAATTTGAGGAAATTGTACGCAAACAAGGAAGGCATCCGAAGAATCAAGGTGTTGGTTTTGAACGAAAGTTCAATGCCAATGGAGTTGAGTGGGAAGAAGATCAATACCCCAAGACGAAGTTCGTTCCTCAACAAGAGAAGTATGACCCCACTTCTTTCAATGGAACACAAGCTCAAGATGATCTTCCACCACAAGACCACAAGCTAAAAGGCAAGGACAAGCTTCAAGAAGAGATTGACTCATTTGAAGAAGCTCCTAAGGCCATGGTCAAGTGGGTTCCCAAGACTATGTCAAGCTCTACATCATCAAGTTCAACTACAACTCCAAGGATTCCAATCAAGTTGATGTGGATCCCAAAGAAGAAGAACTAGAGTGTTCTTGAGAGTGACTCCGCCAACATACTTCACTCATATTCATCTTGGCAAGGACTTGTGCAATCAACTTTCATATCTTGCACTAGCTCATGGAGTCACAAAACCTCTTGTTGGTAAGACAAGGGACAAGCTAACCTAATGCTTTCATGGACATCATCATATGTGCAATTCACTCTATGTCTATGGATATCCTTGTATGTAACCCATGTAGGTATTGAAAGTGCAACACTCCAAAGGATTACTCCAAATGATCTACATCAACATTGAGGATCCACACCTTCACTATCTACATGAAGTCATCATCGACAAAACCCAAGGTTAGTTCATCCCACTTAGGGGGGACATCACATCTAGGGGGAGCTTTGCTCTAAAAATTGAGCTAAAGAATCTCTAATGGTGTGAACACATTAATGCTTAAACAAAAAATGGCAACCCCATTTTGAGCTTAACGATGAGTATGACCTATGATCAAGTGATCTCACTTGACTCCTAAGTCAATATACTCTAACATAGTTGACTTTGTCGCCGACCACCTCTAGATGAAGTTCTCTAGTGTTCTTGTGTATGTTGAATTTCCATTGCATGTTTACTTACTAGTGTGTTTCCCTTCTAATCTTAAAAAAACTTCATCTAGAGCTCTTTTGTTTTCTACTTCATGCATCTCTGTACCTAAGTGTTAATTCTTTGCAAATCCTTATGAAAATTCCTTGCAAATCCTTGTGAAATTTCATTTGCCAAGTGAGCTGAGTTGACAAAATTTTCCTCTGTGTCGAACTTGGTCTCACCAATCCAAGCCCGTCGGCCAGACCGACATACAAGGTTTCCTTGTACACAATTCATCGATACAACCGACATGGACTAACTCAGTCTCACCGATGAGCACCTTCGGTGGCTCTGTTATCTCGGAGTCACCGATTGAAACGGATCTGCGTAACCGATTTCATTACTGAGAGAACATTTTGCCATCTTATTGTGCCTATTTCTTCAGCTCCACTCAATGATTCTTCCCTCTATCAGCATCTTTAGCCACATTCTGCTTTGTAGTGACTCTCAAGGACCACATCTACCTAACTCATATTCTTGAAGTTGCCCTTCTTGGAAATTGATGTCAAATGGGGGAGAGAGAGAGCACATCAAAGCTTATGAAATCAAGGCTTATCAAGAGAGAGAGCACATCTAAACTCTTCTAGAGATGCATGTTAATAAGAGGAGAGAAGTCACATGTCTTTAAGAGGGGAAAGACATGTTAGTATAATTGTAATTGATTTATATTTTTGCACTGATTTTAATTGATACATCTTTGCTCTGATTTTATAGCTCTGATTTTATCTCACTCTACCTTCTCCCATTATCCAATATTAGATTCAGGGGGAGAAAGAGTCTATGCTTAAGGGGAGAAAAATCCTTGGAACTTATTGCAATTCTTTAAATCTTCGGGGACATGTCTATATCTGAATGAAGTACTCACTGTAGTACTCACCTATTACATGTCATCCCAGTCTTGGTCATCTTGTGGATCTTGGAATCTTTCTTGTTTGGAGTGTTCTTGTGTTATCTAACCGTGTTTTTCTCAAGTTTACTCCTTCAAAAGTCAGCTCAAGACCACAAGGTAAGTATATGCATCACACTCATGTGCATGATGATCTCTTGCTTTTGCACATATTCTTTGCAAGAGGGTTTCATAAGCATGAAGGTACATCTTTCTACTATATTGTTTGTTGTGATGCATATAGCCAAGATACGTGTAACTCATTGCCTACTCTGTCATGCTATGCATTCACATGTTCTTCTATTCTATCTTCACATGATTGCATACATGTAAGGGGAGCTTATGCATGTTACATATTCCTCCAAAGCTTTGCTTACTATTCTTCATATCATTTACTTAAAGCTTTGATGTATGTTGTCATCAATTACCAAAAAGGGGGAGATTGAAAGCACAAGTGCTCCCTGGGTGATTTTGGTAATTAATGTCAACATATTTCTTGTTGGACTAATAGTTTTATCTAGTGTATCTAAGACAAGTTCAACAATGGCATGCAAGGACAAGAGGATGTGGAACCCCTTCAAAATGCTAAGGACAAAGATTGGGAACAGCTCAAGACTCTTCATTTCTATTTTAGTGATCCAAGATCACATTGAGTCCATAGGAAAGCCAATACTATTAAGAGGGGATGAGGTGTTTCTTGATGGCTTACTTGCTCAAGTGCTTAGTGATATTGCTCCAAAAACTCTCAGCCACTTTCTCCATCCAAATATGTCAAAACCCTAATCCCCAACTCAGCCCCACCGATACTTCCTATCCAGAGCCACCGAGTTCATATGACATAGCCATAGCCAGAAACCCTACCAGTTCGGTCTCACCGATACGGATCTCGGTCTCACCGAGATGGCCTTGCCAACTCCCGGATATCAGTTGCAATTATTTCGGTCTCACCGAAATAGCAATCGGTCTCACCAAGATGGCTTGACCAACTCTCTATTACCTTATTGCTTCACTTCGGTCTCATCGAGTTGATGCAATCGGTGCCACCGAGACGAGGTTTTCCCTAAGCCCTAGCACATCGGTCCCACCTAGTTGTTCCAGTCGATCCCACCGAGATTCCTAACGTTCACATTTTTGAACTGATCGGTGCCACCGAGCGGTCCCACCGAGATGAGTCAAATGTGTGTAACAGTTGGATTTTGTGTGGAGGCTATATATACCCCTCCACCCCTTCTCCATTTGTGAGAGAGCCATCAGAACGTGCCTACACTTCCACCATTCATTTTCTGAGAGAGAACCACCTACTCATGTGTTGAGATCAAGAGATTCCATTCCTACCATTTGAATCTTGATTTCTAGTCTTCCCCAAGTTGCTTTCCATTCAAATCTTTCTTTCACCATAGCCAAATCTGAGAGAGAGAGAGAGTTGAGTGTTGGGGAGACTATCATTTGAAGCACAAGAGCAAGGAGTTCATCATGAACACACCGTCTATTACCTTTTGGAGAGTGGTGTCTCCCAGATTGGTTAGGTGTCGCTTGGGAGCCTCCTCGTGATGTGGAGTTGAACCAAGAAGCTTGTAAGGGCAAGGAGATCGCCTACTTCGTGAAGATCTACCCGAGTGAGGCAAGTCCTTCGTGGGCGATGACCATGGTGGGATAGACAAGGTTGCTTCTTCGTGGACCCTTCGTGGGTGGAGCCATCCATGGACTCACGGAATTAATCGCGGAGGGGCTATACATCAACCTTGCTGCCCTTTCGATGATGCGTGAGTTATTAGCTAGATGGCTTCTTCTCTCTCGATGTTCTTCAATACAATGTTCTCCTTGATGTTCTTGGAGTTTTATCCGATGTAATGACTTTTTGCGGTGTGTTTGTTGGGATCCGATGAATTGTGAGTGTATGATCAGATTATCCATGAATATTATTTGAGTTTTCTCTAAACTCTTTTATGCATGATTGCTATAGCTTTGTATTTCTTCTCTCATTTATTGGTTTGGTTTGGCCAACTAGATTGAGTTATCTTGCAATGGGAAGAGGTGCTTTGTAATGGGTTCGATCTTACGGTGCTCAATCCCAGTGACAGAAGGGGACATGACACGTATGTATCCTTGCTATTAAGGGTAAAATGATGGGGGTTTATTCATACGTGAGTTTATCTTGTCTACATCATGTCATCTTGCTTAAGGTGTTACTCCGTTCTTTATTAACTTAATACTCTAGATGCATGCTGGATAGCGGTCGATGTGTGGAGTAATGGTAGTAGATACAGGCAGGAGTTGGTCTACTTGTCTGGGAAGTGACGCCTACATATGATCATTGCCTTGGATATCATCATGATTCTTTGCTTTTCTATTAATTTCCCAATAGTAATTTGTCTACCCACTGTATGCTATTTTCTCAAGAGAAGCCTCTAGTGAAAATTATGGCCCCCGGGCCTACTTTTATCATATATTAAATCCAAAAATACCTTGCTGCAAATTTTTCTTTATTTATTTTATTTTATATTTTGTGCGATCTATCTATCTATCACCATACAATTTAATCTTGCAATTAACCGTCAAGGGATTGACAACCCCTTGTTCGTGTTGGATGCAAGGATTTGTTATCTAGTGTGCAGGTACTGCTTACATAGTATTGCGTGGTTCTCCTACTAGATTCATAACCTTGGTTCTTAACTAAGGGAAATACTTATCTCTATTGTACTTCATCATCCTCTCCTCTTTGAGGAAATCCCAACGCAGCTCACAAGTAGCAGATATCACGTGGGCCCACTAGTCAGGACATAACAGTCAATGGCATTAACTGGATGGCAGTGCTCTGCTTGGCCTTTTGTGAGCAGGTGGTGGAGTGAGGAGGGGAAAAGTGAGCAATTGGCTTGGAGAAAACTAAGCACAACTAAGGAACCAGGGGCACAGAAATAGAAATACCTATATATATATATATATATATATTACTAGTCGTAGAGTAGTTTATATTTTCTCTGCATACAAATTAGTAGTGCGTCAAAATTGAACTTCACGCCATTAAAAAAATAAAGTCAAGAAATAACGTGGCACCTCGGTCCAACGCGGCCAGATCGCATTTCGCACGAGAAATGACACACCACGTTTCGTTGACATGTGGTCCCTTTCCAACATGTCAGTGAGAAGATGGCGAGTCCTTTTGTGTAATTTCCGAACGACCTCTATGTAGGACGGGGTTTTTGTGCTACCTCTTGGTAAAACACTAATCCCTCCGCTCCCCACTCGCCTCTTCCTATACCGTGGCAACCATGCACCGCCTCTCGCCTTTCCCTCTCGATTTGGAACTGCTGTCGCATGGTCTTCCTCCCTCCATTTGCCTTGAATTCCTTCTTCCATTGTTCGTCTTCTCGATGGAGGGAAAATGCTGGTCCCAACCCTGCTATTCTTGCCCCGATCTGAAAGATGACATCGTGGAGGAAGTCATTCATTGCTGCGACATCATCACTACGGCTAGCATGGCAGGTTCGTTCAAGGCCATTCTCGACTCAACATATAAGGTCATTGGGGTCGAGGAGCGGTTTGATCTCCCTTATCTTCTTCACTTTGGCCCAGTTGGTTGCCCCAATGACAACTAAAGGCTCGCCTTGTGCAAGTTCATGTTGCTTGATACTAATCCGTGGGATGTTAAGATTCCATCGAATCAACGCAAGTCTTCAGCAGACGCATACGGAGATTGGGTTGTTTATATTGGGAACAACTCCGAATGGGAGCTTGTGAATGTGCACACTCGTCACCGGATTCCACTTCCAAAAATCTCAGATTGCCATGAGGCTGAGCACACCGATTCTCTGCATATGTTCAAATATGATCATGATGACTATCGTCTAAAGAAGATAGCAATTTGTGAAGTTCCCACATGCTCCTGGATTTATAGGAACTATTATGTTGTCACTATCTTCGACAAGCTTGTTGCCGTCCTTAGTTACAGGCCTCAGTGGATATTGCATAAAACCAGTTTCTGGGCATGCATGTGTACTGTGATGCAGTTCAATACGAGCATCTTATGTTTGCTGCCACCACTTTCGGCAATGTTTTTGCATAGGGTCCTTATTGTTTCGGTATGTTTGTGTTCCACCGTAACTAGAATTATTTCATTTACCATGCATGCAAGAGTTGGCGATAGATAAAAAAGCTGATTTCCTAGGATTGCAAGAGACTACGAGGCAAGAATTTTCTAGAAAATGATGTACAAAATATTTGTGTTGGTAGGGATTTTCACGGGCACCATACTGCTGCTAGGGAAATCTGGAGGTCCTTTGTTGAGGGTGAACTATACTACCCCTGGTGTGATCTCTTGGAAGGATGGGAAATATTTTATTAAAATGATTATTCAAGATGTGAAGGATAAATTCATTTGGGACTTGGTTTGGTGTATGGAGATGCTCAACCTGAGGACAAAGCTTGATTTCTAGTAGAATTATCCAGGATTTTACAAGATAGCTTTAACTATATCTTAATAGGAGGTGATTTTAACATTGTTAGAAAAGCTTCTGAAAAATAAACTTGGTACTCCAGGACATTGGAGTTTCCTATTTAATGTCATTTTAGGACAGGCAGGATTATGGAAACTAGAATTGCATGGAAGGCAATTTACTTGGGGAAATAATCTACCCAACCCTACTTTTAAAAAATTCGATAGAATTCTATGTTGTGTTGACTGGGAGGAAAATTACCCTCTGGTTGAAGTCTCTACTTTGGTCAGAGAAAATTCTGATCATACCCTCTGTTTCTTGACACTAGGGATATACAAAAATCTGATCCTATTTTCATATTTGAAAATTCTTGGTTTCTTAGAGAAGGTTGATACGTCTCCAACATATCTATAATTATTGATTGTTTCAAGCTATTATGTTATCAATCTTGGATGTTTTATATGCATTTTTAAACTATTTTATATCATTTTTGGGAACTAACCTATTTACCCAGTGCCTAGTGCTAGTTGCTGTTTTCTGCTTGTTTTTTGTTTTCTAGAAAATTAGTGCCAAACGGAGTCCAAATGATACGGAACTTTTTGACGGTTTTTTTCTGGACAAGAGAGACCCTAGAAGATTTGGGTGGAGACCATAGGACGAACGAGGAGACGACAAGGTAACAGGGCACCGCCCTGAAGGGGTACCCTGTTACCTTGTGGGCCCCTCGAGGCTCCGTCTGACCTAATTCCACTTCTATAAATTCTCAAATATTGGGAAACCAACAGAGAGACACCTGAAACACTTTTTTCGCCGCCACAAGTTTCTGTTTTTCTGCGATCCCATCTGGAGGCCTTTTTCGATACTCTGCCGGAGGGGGAATCGATCACAGAGAGATTCTACATCACCCTTGCTGCCCTCCGATGATGCGTGAGTAGTTAACCACAGACCTACAGGTCCGTAGCTAGTAGCTAGATGGCTTCCTCTCTCTCTTTGATCTTCAATACAGTGTTCTCCTCGGTGTTCTTGGAATTCTATCCGATGTAATCTTCTTTTGCGGTGTGTTTGTTGGGATCACTTTATTATGCATGATTGTTACAACTTTGTATTTCTCTCCGATCTATCCGTTTGGTTTGGCCAACTAGATTGATTTATCTTTAGTGGGAGAGGTGCTTTGTAATGGGTTCAATCTTGTGGTGCTCTGTATCCCAGTGACAGAAAGGGACAAGATACGTATTTGTATTGTTGCCATTAAGGGTAAAATGATGGGGTTTATTCATATTGACTGAGTTTACTTTGTCTACATCATGTCATCTTGCGGTACTCTGTTAACTTAATACCATAGATTCATGCTGGATAGCGGTCGATTGGTGGAGTAGTAGTAGTAGTAGATGCAGGCAGGATTGGGTCTACTTGTCTTGGACGTGATGCATATATACATGATCATTGCCTTGAATATTGCCATAACTATGTGCTTTTCTATCAATTGCCCAATAATAATTTGTTTACCCATCGTATGCTATGTGTTCGAGAGAGAAGCATCTAGTGAAAACTATGGCCCCCGGGTCTACTTTAATCATATTATAAAATCCAAAAATGCTTTGCTGCAATTTTATTTCTTGTATTTTGTTTTGCAATTTATCTAATTGCCACTATAAGATTTGATCCTTGCAAGTAACGAGATCAAGGGGATTGATGACCCTCTTGCCCATGTTGGGTGCAAGTATTTGCTTTTGTGTGTGCAGGTGTTGTTCACGAGGCTTTGCATAATTCTCCTACTGGTTAGATAACCTTGGTTCTCACTGAGGGAAATACTTGTCTCTACTGTACTACATCTCCTCTCCTCTTCGGGGAAAATCCCAACGCAACTCACAAGTAGCAAAGGTCTTGAAAAATTATTTGTGACACTTTGAATGACCCCAACATCAATGGATCAACTATTGGAAAATGGCAAAAAGATTTTAGAATTCTTATATCCAAACTCAAAGCTTGGAACAGAAACATGAATGCACGGTATAGAGAATTGAAAAAATATGCACTCACTAAGTTAGACATGACTGATAAGCACTGTGAAGTGTATGGTCTAACTGCTGAAGATAGAGTTGAATAGATGAAACTTAGGGATCAATTGGACAGGCTTATGAAACAAGAAGAGGCAAAATGGAAACAAAGAGCCAAAATTGATGAGCTTTTATAAGGGGGGTGGAAACACTAAAAAAATTATGACAAGGCCAATGGTAGTCATAGATAAATAAAATTAGTCATTTAGACTAAGAGGAAGGGAGAACTGAAGGGGATAAGGGCATTCCAAAGCGGATCCTCAAACTTCCGCAAGCGTCCAGACCGAGCTGTCATGGCAAAGTTTGCCATCCAACGCCGTCCGCATTGGTCTGAGGACCAGTACAAACATCCGTTTTCCTGTAACCTAGGGGGCTTTGCAAGATTCCGGACACTAGCCATGTAGGACTCCGACACCCCCGGCCCACCCAAAACCCCGCTCGGACCCGTGTCTCCATCCTTCCCTTTTCTCTGCATCCCCTTTCTGTTTCGCCAACACCATCGCTCTTCCACCCCAGCCGCCCACCAAGCCCTTCCCGAAACTCCACAACCTCCACTCCTACAGTCAGCCTCGACGAGACTTGTCTTCCATCGCCGATCCAGACCTCTCGTCCATCCACCGTGCAGGTATCATCTGCCCCTATGAAGGTCACCACGTTCGTGCTAATTTTTTGTCCCTTCTTTGAAGCAATGGATTTGGACATGGAGTACATATACGAGCACTACGTTGAGTCGTCCAATGACTCTTCCCATGAGGACTATGCCGATGAAATGGCGATGATGCAGGCGGTCCTTGCAGACGTGGAGCGTGCGGGAAGAGAATGTTCTAAATCTCAAGGGATCAATCAAGGGTCATCGAGTACTCAATCGAAAGAGGGCACGAGTCATTTGATGCTGAAGGGCTACTAATTTTGCGCCGATGCCCTATTAGCGGGCAACTTTCGTTGGCACTTTTGAATGCAAAAAATGTCTTCGATCGCCTCTACCATGGCGTCCAGTTCTATGATGGCTACTTCATCTTGAAGAAGGAGGTCATAGGAAGGATTGGATTCTCTGGTTACCAGAAGTGCACGACTGCAATGCGTATGGTTGCATATGGCTGGCCGTAGAATTGTGGACGAATACATCTAGATGTCTAAGACCACATGCGGAGACGCCATGGTTAGATTTGCTACTGCCGTGGTCGAGGTGTTTGAAGCTAATTACTTGAGAGAACCAACTGTCGCATACACCAAGAGGCTCTTGGCAATGTCCGAAGCAAGAGTGGTCATGTATGATCGAATCTCTTGATTGCATGCAATCGAAATGGAAGAATTCCCTAAAAGCTTTACAACGGCAATATCAGGGCCATATTAAGAATCCCACCATCATTCTTGAAGTAGTTGCATCACCGGATCTCTGGATTTCACGCTTTCTTTGGCATGCCTGTGTCTTACAATGACATCAATGTGCTTCAGCAGTCTCTATTATTAGCCAGGCTGACTGAAGGGCAAGCTCCTCCTTGCAACTATAATGTCATGGGTATGAATACAACACAAGCTTCTAACTGGTTGATGGTATTTATCCTTCCTGGGCTACCTTTATCAATACCATCTCTGAGCCAGTTGGTCAGAAAATGCCTCACTTTCTTCAAAGACAATAAGGAGCTAGAAAGGATGTGGGGAGCGCATTTGGAGTGCTACATTCCCGTTTTACAGTTGTTCATGGACCTGCTAAACAATGGAATCTGGAGACCTTGTGGGAGGTGATCACATGTTGTGTCATCAAGCACAACGTGATCATGGAGGGTGAGGGTGAAGATGCTACCACAAGTCTTGAATTTGAGAACATGTGTGATCCTATCCAACTTCCACATCAGAATTCGGCCCTGTTTTATGAGTTTATTCAAATGCATCAACAAATTCGGCATCGAGTAACTCATGAGCAGTTCAAGGAAGATTTGATTGAGCATCTGTGGGCGGTTAAAGGGAACAACTAGAACATATGTGCTAGTTGAATTCAAGTTTGAACTACTTTAAGTCGAAAGCTTTGTTGGATTCACTACTGGAATCAGCTGCTTTGCCGTCTGCCATAGCAGACGGCAAAGGCTTTGCCGTCCGCTAGCAGACGGCAAACACTCCGGCTGAACTGATGCCGGTAAAGGCCGCTTTGCCGTCTACTGGCGGACGGCAAAGAAGAAAAGTTCTTTGCCGTCTGCTAGCAGACGGCAAAGCTTGTGGACAGCACAAAAAAGGTAACAGCCCCGTTAGGGGGCTAACGGCGCTCTTTGCTTCTTTGCCATCTGCTGGCAGACGACAAAGACCTTGCTTCTTTGCCGTCTGCCAGCAGATGGCAAAGACCTTTGCTTCTTTGCCGTCTGCTAGCAGACGGCAAAGAGGCCTAATAGGCCAGCCCAGGTTGAACAGTCTGCTGCCACGTGGCCAATTTGCCGTCTGCTAGCAAACGGCAAAGAACTTTGTCGTCTGCTAGCAGACGGCAAATTGGCTATATAGCCCCTGTTTTTTCTTAAATTCAATCAATTTCACAGATATATATATATATATATTCATTTCAAAATATTTCAGCAAGTACATATAGCCAACATATCCCTGCCATATGGATCATCCAACATATCCAACACATATATCATCATCCAACACATACATACACCAAATGAAAAGTCCAACATATCCAACAATTAAGCAAAAGGTCCATATACAATATAGCCACCATCCATACATATATACGTAGCAAGTTTCAAATTGTTCATCCTACAAAATCAAAACAAAAAGGAAGGACAAGGAGAAGAGTAGACTCCAACGCAAGCTTCCGTGATCTGAAGCAAATCTGCAAAATGGGAAAGAAGAAAGTTAGAAGAACAAGAAGAAGAAGACTAGAAGAAGAAGAAGAAGAAGAAGAATTTTTCTTCTCTTTCTTTTTCTTCTTCTTATTGCTTACTTGTGTCATTTTAGAGCTAACCTAGTTAAATATGCCATTTTTGACCTAAATAGGCTAAGTATGTCATAAATGAACTAAATAAGCTAAGTATAGGTCATTTTGGAGCATATTAAGTCATTTTGGAGCTAAATAGGTCATTTTGGAGCATATTAAGTCATTTTGGAGCTAAATAGGTCATTTTGGAGCATATTAAGGCATTTTGGAGCATATTAAGTCATTTTGGAGCTAAATAGGTCATTTTGGAGCTAAATAGGCTCCAAAATGACTTAATATTGTAAATAGGTCTTTGGGAGCATATTAAGTCATTTTGGAGCATATTAAGTCATTTTGGGATCTAAATAGGTCATTTTGGAGCATATTAAGTCATTTTGGAGCTAAATAGGTCATTTTGGAGCATATTAAGTCATTTTGGAGCTACATAGGTCATTTTGAAGCATATTAAGTCATTTTGGAGCATATTAAGTCATTTTGGAGGAATAAATGCTAAGTATAGGTCATTTTAGAGCTATCCTAAGTTAAATAGGTCATTTTTGAGCTAATTAAGCTTATTATGTCATTTTTGAGCTAGCTAAGCATATTGAGCCATTTTGGAGGGAAAAATGCTAAGTATATGATTATGTCGCTAGTATCCATATGGCAGAGAACCCGGGCCGACATGACTAGTCATAGAACCAAGGTGCCATAAACGTACAGGGACAGGCATACATGACCCAGCAATGCACGTGTCGGTCATCACCGAGTGCAACCAAGTCATAGCAAGCTACAAGGACTTCGGTGATACACCGTGTGACATTTCCCCATAGGGACAGACACAGGAGCAAAGAAGGACACATGCCGGTCAATCCATGTGTTCCGGAGCAGTAGCGAACTACCATGGCTCAGTGGAAGCACTAGGAGGCATTTCCCAGTATGGAAGGCTACCAAAGGCACACGACTAGGTCATTTCTTAAGCTAAGTATGCATTTGTTAAGCTAAACACTTGGGAAAACTTACCGTCATCAAGGAGGTGTAGCTGTAGGACCGGTCGCGCCAGTGGCAGACGGAGAAGCATCGGTCGATGCTTGTCGGGAGTTATGCTGCACCAAAGATCATTTCCAATGTATCGTTAGCATGATGCAACTCAAACGTGAAGACTAGTAACTAATGACCATTCAAATGAAACTCACCGTGCCCGCCGGAACAATGTCTGGCATCGCCGGAGGAGTCGTGTCGTGGTCTTCTCGCACATGGTCTGCACATTTGGTTTTGACGAGTCAGTCATATTAGATACTAATGTAAGGAACATTACGTGCATGATTTGGCTAACATGCAAAAGAAAATTACCGCGAACATCTCGTATAGGGCCCGGGTAGCCATCATGTTCCGGTTCCTCTTCTCCTCCAACAGCTTAGCCGTCTGCCGGTCCCTCTCCGCTAGAAGCGCCTGCGTGTTCGCTCTCTCTTCCTCAATAGCAGCCTGGGTCTTCGCTCTCTCTGCCTCAATAGCAGCCTGCAACACCACTCGTTAGCATTGTAATAATCGACGGCCGCACACACAATGTAATGGAGGAAAGGTATCTGATTCCATATAACTAACCTTGAATTGGAGCTCCACTGGCCGTGCACAAGGCAATATCTCAGGATCGGAGCTGGTCTGGCGCTTCTTGATCTGCGGGAGAGTTCTACTACAACGTATCAGTCCATTCCCAATGGCTAACGAGCCATGGGACCTCCCGCCACCAGATATCATCACCAGCTCTGGATCAAGAGGTTGGCTCGGGTTAAAGTCCGACCCTTTCCTCGCCTTCCCCTGGTCTCTGTACATCACAAGCTTGTGGTGGGAGGTGGGGTTGGTGAATTTCTCTGGATCATCAAGGTCAGACTCAGAGAATGCCTTGGCCTTCTTGTACGAGGCAGTATTGCACATGGCATAGAGGTCAAACAGCTCTGGCATTGGAGCCTTGTTGTGTCGCGCCTAAAAGAGAGGAACAGAGTATTAGTTAAGGGCTCAAGCTAGCATGAAGAATGAATTTGCATGAATCATGAAGCAAACCACATACCCAGTTTTCCCCGAACTGACGTAGGTTGACGCTGCCTAGATGGTGTGGCACACCTTTCATTTGGGCACGCTTGTTCTTTGCAGTGTCGTGGACGGAGCGCCATTCGGGAGTGCACCACTCTTCCACCACTGCCTCCCAACAGTCCATCCTATCCGCACACCATCTCGGGGGCACCTAAGTTAAGCAAGAGAAATTTGAGCGCTACGCCTACGAATCAAATCAAGGAAACTAAGTACAAGGCCTTAAGAATAGGTAATTACCTTCATGTGCTTCTCCTTACTCAGATACTTGACGCGGCACTTCCCTTTTTTCCTCCTAATACCAGCCGAGGCGAAGTAGTCTCGAACAGCCTGCGTCCGAGCCTCGTGCCGAAAGTTTTGAAGTAGGCGCCTGCACTCGGTGTTGATAACCCGAGCCGCGGCCTCCTCCTGTCCCTCAGCACACCTGTAGAAGGTCTGCAATCAAACAAGAAAACACGGATTAGTACAATCACTAGGGTTGCCAATCAAAGAAGAAAACACAACGTAGACGGCAAAGGAGAAATTACCCAAAACGTCTGGATCACAATGTCGGCGACCGTGTGGCACTCGACATCGCCGATCCTATGCTCCGGCGGGGCCGGGGCAGCCAAGTAGTGCTCCCAGGTCATTCCTAGCTCTCGAACCCGGCCCTCACCAGGCAACGTGACCCACCCCGGGAAGCTCTGGCGACAAATCACACCAAGGACACTGTTGGGCTTGCGGACATTAGGCTCGTGTGTCCAAGACCTGCAGTATGACAAGGCCAACGCATTAGATATTCGAAGAAACGTGAAGACAAAAGGTTAAAAAAGAGTAAATGCACTTACTTCTCCCCGCTAGGCGCAATCAACCACCTCTGGTCGGGGGTCGCCGGGGTGTCAGGGAGCTTTGTACCACCACGCTGGTAGACTTTGCGCCCCTCAACCCACTCACCCTCGCTATAGCTATCAGAGCTATAGCCACCCTCAGCACGGCCACTCGACTCCGGCGAGTCCTCCAAAGGGTTCTGCTGCGACTCGGCGTGATCCCTGCTGAGCTCCGAAGTCTCGTGGGACGGAGTCTCGCAGGACGAAGGCTCGGCGGCCCGACGCTCGTCGGCCGTAGGCGCGTCTGCCATAGGCTCGTGGACCGGAGTCCGAGACGGCTCCACCTCAGGCGGCTCCTTCTCAGACGGAGCACTCCTGTGGTCGGGTGAATCAGCCGGGGGTGGCGGCGAGGAAGGTATAGCAGCAGCCTTCGTACCTCGCCCGCCGCCACGTCCACCTCTAGCAGCCTTCTTCCCCCCCCCCCCCCCCCCCGACTCTCCCGGCGAAGAAGAAGCGACCACGGTGGTGTCTGCATACTGAGATCCAGCGCTCTCCGGAGGCTCTGGGGTGGAATGGAACTACCCCCCCACCAGCGCCGAGGAAGGAGCCTCGGAGCGCTCTCGACCCGCGCCCACCATCTGTCAACACCTGCAATGACAAAGAGTAAACGAAATTAGTACAACATAAAAAGAATGAATACCTGACATGAATAATATGTATATAATTTTAGTGTATCATCATCATGAACATAATAAAAAATTGAATACCTAACATGAACTAATTAATAATATATATGTACATAATAATAATTGAATACCTGACATGAACTGTAATATTAATCTTCATCGTCATCATTAATAAATGCATCATCATCATCGTCTATATATGCTTCGGGGCCAATAAATGCATCATCATCATCACTATCAGTAATGACGTGCTCATCATCATCAATAAATGCATCAACATGTGGAAGGCCTCCTGTACATAATCGGTCAAGCATTGACAGGTCATCCGCAGCAGTAACCTCTTCTTGTTCCGGCTCTTCTTGTTCCGGCTCAGGCTCGGATTCACTGCCGCTGTCTACTTCAATGTTCTGGGGTGAAGTAGAGTGGTTCTTGAAACGTTTTTTGGAAAGACGTGTTTCTTGGAAGAATTCTCCTTCATATGTGTCTGGGTTAATGTGAGGTTCATAATCCTCTTCATTGGGGGGAGGTGGTCTAACATGTGGCGGCACTTCATAAATGACATCCCAACCTTTGATATTTGGATCACTTTGGCAGGCCCACGGTAGATAGAAAACTTGGGTCGCCTGTTGAGCCGTAATATAGACATCGGGAACATTCAAATGAGTGCTTTGTTTGATTTCGACTAGCCCTAGATGTTCATGAGTCCTTCTAGTCTCCTTCGGCTGGAACCAATAACATTTGAAGACTACGACGTTCGGTGGGTTGGCACCATAGAATAGAAGTTCATAAATTGCTTCAACTGTTCC
The DNA here is from genome assembly GCA_011799875.1 of Thinopyrum elongatum. Classification (NCBI taxonomy): domain Eukaryota; kingdom Viridiplantae; phylum Streptophyta; class Magnoliopsida; order Poales; family Poaceae; genus Thinopyrum; species Thinopyrum elongatum. Next base: position 113,682,959 of record CM022300.1, read on the forward strand.
ATAATACTCGGTATCTCTTTCGCCGATAGCAGAGACACAACAATTTGTAGACTTTCGATCGGCCATAGATAGCTCTTTGCCATAGGTACGAAAGCGATACCCATTGATGTCATATTTGTCAAATGAACGGACCTTATAGTCAAAACCATTAGCAACTTGTCTCAATTCGGCGTCCATAGACTCTGAACTAGCCTACAAGTTTAATACGAAAGGATTGTTGCATTAGCCGGAAATTAGAAGAAGAAATGAAATGGTCTAATGGAAATTACCGTTTGTTTGAACCAAGAGATGAAACCGGGATAGCCGCCTCCATACATTGCCAGAAGCTCATACTCTTCGACGGAATCCTTTTGGATCACCGCTCCATACGAGAATTCGGCGACGTATCGACTGTATCAAATATCCGAGAATAAGAGCAGTTCAAAGGAATTAGAGGTTGCGAAACAATGTACCGAGAACTTACTCGATGTACGGCCGCACTTCTGTTAGGTTGTTCAAGATATACAACGTAATGGTCCGCCATTCATCGACATCCAACGATAAGGGAGTATAAGCACCGGCTGGTGCGAGCTTCCCTTTGAATAGGCTGAGGTTGGATCCACCCTTTTTAGGGTCGCCAGCATTGTACCGAGGCTTCGGATTATGCAAATGACGATTTTTGGCTTCGTAGTGTGCTGTCACGAAGCTTGCCGCCTCCTCAGTAATGAATGCCTCGGCCATTGATGCTTCAATTCGACGTTTATTTTTACATTTTTCTCGAAGCGTCTTATGCATCCTCTCAGTTGCGTAGCACCAACGATTCTGCACAGGCCCCCCCAATCGTGCCTCGGTCGGGAGATGCAAAATCAAATGCTGCATTGGATTAAAGAAGCCCGGTGGAAAGATCCTCTCTAACTTGCAGATCAACTCCGGCGCCAACTCTTCCAGTTCTTCTAGCAAGCCAGGCGATAGTTCTTTCGCACAAAGAACATGGAAGAAATAGCTCAGCTCTGCCAGTACTAGCCATTCATCCTCAGGGATAAAGCCACGCAACATCACCGGCATTACCCGCTCAAGCCATATGTGCCAATCATGACTCTTGAAACCAAATATTTTCAATTTTTCAAGGCTCGATCCCCTCTTTAGATTTGCTGCATACCCATCGGGGAACATCAACTCATTTTTCACCCACAGGAGTATTTCCCTCATAACTGGCCTTCCAAGATTGAACCATGCCTTTGGCTTCGTCCAGTTCTTCTTTCCTTTCGGTTGTCGCATGTTTTGTAGCGGTCTATCACATAGAGCCTGCTGATCGACTCTAGCCTTAGGATTATCCTTTGTTTTCCCCTCTATGCCAAACAATGTACCAAAGAGGGCCTCGCCGACATTCTTTTCAGTGTGCATCACGTCGATGTTGTGTGGGCAAAGGAGGTCTTTGAAGTAAGGCAGATCCCACAAGCATGTCTTGTGAGTCCAGGCGTGTTCGGAATTATACCCCTTGAAATACCCTGGACGCTCCGGATCCGGCTCGAGAGAGTTTAACTGATCCAGGGTCTGTTGGCCTGTCAACGCAGGTGGTGCAGAGTTTTTGACAACTCTACCTTTGATGAAGTTCTTCTTGTCTTTTCTGAACTTATGGCGAGGATCCAGGAACTGTCTATGCATGTCGAAGCAAGAAAACTTGCCACCCGCCTGCAGCCGACGAAACTCAAGAGCTGCCTTGCATGTGGGGCACGGGAACCTTCCATGCACAGACCAGCCAACGAATAGCGCATACGCCGGCAAGTCATGCATCGAGTACATGTACCACGCACGCATTAGGAAGTTTTTTTTTGTAGCGGCGTCGTATGTCTTGATCCCATTATCCCAAGCTTCTTGCAGTTCATCCTTAAGCGGCTGCATGTACACATTCATATTCTTCCCCGGATAGTTGGGCCCCGGAATTATCAACGTCAGGAAAATGTTCTTTCTTTGCATAATCTGTCCGGGGGGGAGATTGAGTGGAATGATAAATACAGGCCAACAACTGTATTGGGCTGCCATCATACCAAACACATTGAACCCATCCGTGCTTATGGCGAGTCGAGGATGCCTTGGATCTGCCGCTTTAGCATGATGTATTGCATCGAAGCGCTTCCACGCAAAAGCGTCCGATGTGTGTACCAACATCGGCTCCCCATCTGCATCTAGTTCGGTTCTTTTGCCCAATTTATGCCATGTCATCTGTCTGGCCGTGTCTTCGACCATGAAAAGACGTTGAAGTCTTGGTATGATTGGCATATACCGAAGAACATTAACTGGGATTTTTGTCTGACTCTTCTCACCCATACCGTTGTCTACCTCAACATACCTGGAAGACTGGCAAACGGGACAATACTTCAAGTCCGCATACTCAAGCCTAAATAAGGCACATCCTTTCTCACAGGCATCTATCTTCTCATAGGGCATCTTAAGTACACGGAGGATTTTGTCCGACTGGTACAGGTTTGCAGGCATTACATGGCCTTTGGGTAGAAAGCGTCCAAATAGTGTCATCATCGCGTCGTAGCATTCTCTGCCCAAGTTGAATTGAGCCTTCAGAGCCATTACTTGTGCGATGGCATCCAGCTAACAAAGCTCAGTGTGCTCGTGGAGAGGACGTTTTGAAGACTCCAACATATCATTGAAGGCCTTTGCAGATTCCTCCATCTCATCGTCCGAATCCCGAGCATCATCAAAGTCTTCCACCATGTCTTTCATCCCGGTACCATGCTCGTCGGTGCGACGACGGCCCTCCTCAGCTCTGGCACGTTGGGCAGACTCACCATGAAATGTCCAGACCGTATAATTAGGCGTGAAACCCAACTTCTGCAGGTGTTTGATCATTTCTAACTCTGACATCTTATGAAAGTTTTCGCAACGGACACAGGGGCACCAAGTTGTTTCCTGTCCATTTGCAAATGCGGCTCTCACAAACCCCTTGGCTTTTCTCATCCATTCATGGGTCATGTCTTTCTGACTAGTGTGACCGGTGTACATCCACGCACGATCACTCATCTTGCCTAGCTACTGGACACACAAGAAATACATACATAATTCAGCAAACCATATTCATCAGTTAATAGAGTTTGTCAGTTTTATTACGTCCATGCAACCTAGACGCTAGTAGGTAAGGATAGGTCCTAATCCCACCCGAGTATGTGTAGATTGGGTTCGTTTTCCCATGCTCTGCTCCGGATCCGACGCAAAATTTCGGCAGCACCTCCCCGCTGTTCTCCTGATACACGTCTCGGCAATAAGCAGAGAGGATGTGTACCCGGAGAACAACAGGGAGGCACTGACGAAATTCTGCATCGGATCCGGAGCAGAGCATATGGGAAAACGAACCCAATCTACACATACTCGGGCTATCCATGGATAACATTGGACAATTCGAAAGAATCATGGTTATAAATATGCAAATGCATGCATATTTATAGATGTAACCCTTTCGAACGGGAGACGCATAGTGGTCACGCATACTGATGATTGACACCTACAGCTAGCAAGTTTCATCGGCACGAAGACCGGAACAGAGCAAATGAAGGGGGGAGGAGGAGATGTCATTTGTGCTCACCCACGAACGCAGGGGCGGAGCTCGTCGAACGCACGGGGAGGTCGTCGAATACCAGACCCTCGTAGCAATGAAAGAACTGCACATTTAAATCCACTCGATCAACACAAATATATATGATGTTTTTCTTAACAAAATCGGGAAATATACTTCCTAACTCATAATTCACAAATATATGACCCCATCGGCTTCTTGAAGGCCGAAGAGCACCTTTTCGGTCAACAGGAGGCCGAAGAGGTGTCGAGGGTCGGGGGGTGTCGTGTCTAGGTGTCGGGGTGTCGGGGTGTGGGGGTGTCGGGGTGTCGGGTGTCGTGGTGTCGGGGTGTCGGGTGTCGTGGTGTTGGGGTGTCCGTTGGTGTCCCGGGTGTCGGGTGTCCGTGTCGGGGTCGGGGTGTCGTGTCGGGTGCTGGGGTGTCGAGGGTGTCGTGTCTGGGTGTCGGGGTGTCGGGGTGTCATCCCTCGACCACTCGACCCCTCGACCCCTCGACGACCCTCGACCCCTCGGAGAGACGCCTAGGTTACGTGACTTCGCATGAAAATAAAATCTAGTGGCATCGGCAGAACGACCGGAACAGAGAAAATAGGGGAAGGTCAGGGAGGAGATGACAGTCGAGCTCACCCTTAGACCGTAGAGGTGGTAGTCGAACGACGATGACGGCAATGGGACCGACAGTGCTCCTGGAGGTGAAGAGAAGATCCCTGCACATGAAAAACAATCCAACATAAGCACCGCAGAACAATCTAATCAACAACATCTAACCTAACGGAAAAAAAAGACACTATTTTTTTAAATGAAAATCCATACATAAATCCACCCATACATCTATATAGCATTCATCCATCTTTCCATCCATACATCTACACAGCATACATCCATCTAGCAATCCATATAACAACTACAAATTGTTCAAAATCACATATACATACATCTATATATACATGGTTCAATACATCAATCGTCCATCTATACATCAATCAGACCCACCAGTAGGAAGCAACCAGGCCAAACACGCACAGAATCTTACTGCTTCAAAGTTTACATGTACTAGTATGCATACATTGTATTTTTAGAAAAATTTAGGTATGGCAGCTGCCAAAGCTTGCCAGATTGCTGGCACCGCCCCTTATACATACATCCATCTATCCATCCAAAGAGGTGTCGGGGGTCGGGGGTGTCGTGTCTGGGTGTCGTGGTGTCAAAAGGACAAAGATAAATTCTATCCAGCAAAAGTGGACTGTAAAGAAAAGCCTAATGATCTATGTATTAATCTTTTTGCAAAAAAAAAGATATGTGTATTAATTCCCAATCCATGGACTCTTGCTTCCTACCCATTCAATTTGTTCATGTAACAGATTCAAGGGGCTGTTACTTCACTCATCTTGATCGGCCATCTCCTTTTTCTCACTCATGTTTGATGAATACTTGGATAACTAGCTAGATTTAAGTGAAAACCCTATACACTTCTTCCAGTGCTGTTTGCTGGGAGGCCATTGCTACAGAAGATTAATTTTCCATGTTTTCATTCAATGGTTTTATGTCATATGGGGCATTGATTTCCTTATGATATAAATGCTTATGGTGAGATTGTGTCGTTTGCAGAATGTAGATACGCATCATGAATGGGCATAGTTGAATGGAAGTGTCAGGTATGAGCTAATGACTAGCTGGAGCTAGCTTGTGGCAATACTGCTCCATGTCTTATGCAGAAAATCAATATATTGCTATCATTGTTGCACTTTTTGCCAAGCGAATATTCAGTCTGCCTAGAATAATCTTAGGATGCAGCATGTGCTTTATGATCCAACCGGAGATTGGACACGAACTGTTCTTTTTGGTTGGTGATGGTTTTCTCTCGGTTTTTTCAAGCGGTGAAGTATTCAACAAGCGTTTTTGTTAGTTATAATTTCAAGCAATGCAATATTTAGCAGTCCCATTCAAATAACTATTTACTTTACCCTTGCAAAAGGACCATTGTATTTGACAGATAAGAATAGACAGTCTAGCATCCAGTAGATGTGACCCCCTTTTCACTTTTACCAAATGTCGTAGGAATTTCAGTCCTCACCTTAATTAACCCTTTTTGATCTCCTTATAGGGCTATCTCTGTCAGCTGTTCAACTTATCAAACCGACAAGCTAACATTCTTCTTTATAAAATAAATTTGACTTTTGAAGAAAAAAAAGGTCGGTGTACATGTTTCTTAATTTTGAAGGATTGCCGCTGACCGCAACTGTACTGGTGGTCATCTCAAGTTCTCACCCATGGAGCAGCAGTTTTCTATCTCGCTGATCACCTATGCCTTAAGTATTCCAATTTGAGCATGGAAGAATGCAGCAAAACCAAAAAATAACTAGCATACTTACAATTAGCCACCACTTACCAGCTTAACCTTGAACGTTTAAATAGGTTTTGCATTTTAACATGGCACACATGCACTACATGCAGTTTAACATGGTTCACATACTTCATTGGTTGTGAAGATCACAACTATCTACAACTGGTAAATGAACTTGATGGGTAATATATATCTTCCAATTAACAAATTTTAAAATGGAAACTGAATGTGGTCCATATTTCACAGTATTCTGTGACCTTACAGCATGGATCAAGAAATACTATCCCAACAGCAGGGAACAGCCGACTCACCTTGGATCAGGGATGCCGTGGCCTGGCTCCGGCGGCCACGGTGGTGGAGGAGGGCCGTGGGGAGGGGGGCGGGGGGCGCCGCGGCCTGGCTCCGGCGGTGGTGGAGGAGGGCCGCGGGGAACGGGCGGCGGCCGGTGCTGCCGACCGCAGCAGCAGTGGCGGCGGCCTAGGGCACAAGCCGGGGAGGGGGGCCCCATGGCGAGGGGGGGGGGGGAGGTGGAGGAGGGAAGTGGGGGGCGGCGGCGGGGAGGCGGCGGTGACGGGCGGCGGCGGGGAGGCGGAGCAGAGGAGCAGGCAGACGTTCAAATAGGTTTTGCATTTTAACATGGCGGGTAGGAGTCATTACGGGCGGGTGGGGATTTTCATTTTTATTTTTTTTTCTTAATGCTTTGCCGTGCCGTCTGCCAGCAGACGGCAAAGGGGGTGACCGTTAGACAGCCCCCGCCGTGAAACTGTGCCCCCCCCCCCCCCCCCCCCGCCCACCTCTTTGCCGTCTGCTGGCGGACGGCAAAGAATTCTTTGCCGTCTGTCAGCAGACGGCAAAGAATTGGCAGATGGCAAAGAGCTTGACCTAGCCAGTGCCGTCTGTCAGCAGACGGCAAAGAATTGGCAGATGGCAAAGAGCTTGACCTAGCCAGTGCTGTGCCCCATGGGGCCCACTTTGGTCTTTGCCGTCTGCTGGCAGACGGCAAAGAACTCTTTGTCGTCTGCCAGCAGACAGCAAAGAAGTGGCAGATGGCAAAGACCCTCTTTGCCATCCGCTAGTTCTTTGCCGTCTGCTTTGGCAAGACTGACGGCAAACAGTCTCTTTGCCATCAGCTGGCAGACGGCAAAGAGCTGGCAGATGGCAAAGACCCTGATTCCAGTAGTGATTGTAATATTTCAATTATAACCACTATCGCATTTGAATATTTTCAATCATCTACGATCTGATATGTTGTTATTTTCAGCTTGAGGACTTCAAAAAAGAGCCGGCAGTTTTAGGCAACATGGTCGGATGGTCGGCTACTACATCACTGTCCACGGATTGGTCCCCACCGTTCCATGGATAGACACGGTGTCCGGTTTGGGGGTCAACATTGAAGATGCCCTAAAGAATTGATACTTACTAACTTTTATAAAAAAAAAACTTTTGCACATCCAGAGAGTTCTACTATTTGGAAATTGAGAAATAGTAATATTATTGATAAAAACAAGGTGATTGATCCTTGTACTCATGTTAATATGATTATCAAATGACTTCATGATTGGAATATTTTGCAGAAAAACGGTTGAGCTGCTTGCAAGTGAAGTCTTCAAGCCTTGTAGAATGCTATGTGCTTAGGGAGATGCTTAGAAAAATAAATTGATTTTTTCTGAAGCACCAGTGCCTATTTTTACAGGAGAGGTGCCTAAATAAGCGTATACTCTCACAAATAAGCATCAGTGCTTAAAAAAATACTGGTTTATTTTTCTAAGCACCACCCCTAAACACCTTGCATTGTACAAGCCTCAAGGCGACCCACAGTTGGAGGATAGGGACCAACATGATTATGGTGGATGATCTTTAGGTATGGAAGTAAACCGAGTCTCGCTTAATCCCGTTTAAGCCCACTTATCGGTCTAACAGTTCATGCCCATTTTGCTCGTTTTATATCATGTATCGTCGTCTTTTATGTTTCCTAATTCTGGATGTTGTACGTAGATATTGTGATTTATGTTTAACGAAATTTGGAGAGGGAGCTCTCTTTATCGGAAAAAAGAAAAGAAATCGTAACTTGGAAACGAAAGAGTGCCACCCACCCACTGGAACCAGCCGGTACGTACAACGGCGGGCCAAGCTCACACACATGACACCCTCCATGAAGCCACCAGCCCTAATCAACCCGACACGGAGTCGCACACGGCCACACCGCTCGTGCGAATGCTTCGGCTGCTCTCGAGTCTCCAAGGGGGTTTCCAGTCTAGACAGAAACAAAAGCAAGGAAAAACGTTCACGCATGCAGCTCGGGGCGTCTCCTTCCTCCATCCGTCCCGTCCGCCGGTGGGCCCGCACATATTCCACGCCCGAGTGGCCAGAACAGCCAATGGGAAAGCAGCCACCACCGACGGCGACGCGGGCCGTAAGCTGCCGAGCACCGATTGGCCGCGCCCTTGACCCGTCCCCCTCGCCATGGCCCACCAGACGGCGACGCAACGTACCGGGCCCCACGCCCACCGAATCCCTCTACCCTGTGTATGAGAGGATCCTCTGCGCTGCGCTCAACAGCCCACACAGGGCAGCAGAACGCCTCTACTCCCTCCGTCTCTTCGTCCTACGCTCAGAGATCGACACCTGTCCCGGCCGGATCGGTGTGAATGGTGTAAATGGGTGGGCCCCGATCCGTCACGGTAGTTGGCACGTGGGGAAGGCCACCACCAAAAGCTTTTCTTGGTGGGCGAGGGATTTGGATGACATGTGGGTCTGATGCTCCAGCTGGTCCCACCGTCGGCTGGAGACAGGCCCTCGGGGGCTCGTGGCAGGTGAGGGGTTTTTCGGGGTGACGTGGCGGTGTTATGACCCCATGCCATGCGTGCTCTGCTCACCAGATCTTTTCTTCCTCTAGGACTTGATTGCCACAGCAACAGTACCATAGTACTACATGCACATTGTTCATTTCCTTGGAAAAAATATATAGTACACCAACCACATTTTGGTGCCGTGTAGTACTTTTTATATATAATAAAAGGTTTGGTTTTGTTGTTAGCATTTTTTAAACAAGATTTTTAATGCCACCAACAATCGACGACGTCAATATGGGCATGAACTTTTTTGTTAGCAATGCCGACAAAGTATATCTATACAAGTTCAGCGTTAGCAACTATGACACCGAAGAAATCGACAGAGACATCACCTACAAGTCAATAGAGAATGGACAAGCTAGCATAGCAAGACAGACGGCGATAAAAAGGGAATTGATCAACTAATGCTACATCGTGGATTAAAGTTGCTGGGAAAGGACGATGGTGTGGAAGGTTTCACTATGTTGGGACCAGAAAAAGGAACAAGATTGGTGTTATGTGGCTGAAATTCGAGACCAAATAAATATCAACAAGCGAGACGTGTGAATAGTGTGTAACGATGGGTTTTACAAAAGGATAAGTACCCATGCATCACATGAAGAGATAATGCCGCACCATTTTTTCGCACCATATATATTTTGTGCGTATAGGGGTCCCCATTTTGATTCTTCCATCTCCCTCCATTAATTATTTACCTGGTGTTGCTTGGTAGCATCTAATGGTGTACTATGCCAACAATCTAAAGCAATAAAGTGTGAGGTTTTAGTCTTGCAGATGATCACATAGCGCACTAACTTCTTTCTTCCAAGCCAAAAGAAACATGTAAAGTAGATATACAATAATGTGGCACATAGTGATAAATAGAGAAAATATTTTATTTATTGTGTGGTGTATATGTACATTGTGCTTAAATGCAACACCAGTCGTGAACACGTAAATCTTTTTGGTATGTGTATACAAGCTGAATGGAACATAACTAGCTGACAAACAATGACCAGAGAATGCCCCAAGAACTACATATGTATCAACTTGACAGAAAACATAGGAATATATCTTTAGCTAAGTATGCAACATCAGTGGCGGAGCTTCACAGGAATGCCTGGAGGGGCCAAGGACAAAACTTAAATTTCTGAGAGGGCCAAAAGACTTCTATTTTCCAATTAAGCATCTCCTAAAAAAAGTTATTCAGAGATTTTGCTCGGGCTGGGGGGGGGGGGGGGGGGGCATGGCCCCTGCAGACTTGTGTGTAGCTCCGCCAGTGCAATATACATGCCAACAATTACTATAGACAATACAAAAAATAAAGTTCTAACAAATATCTATTGAAGTTCGTTTCTATAGTGAGTTCATTTGTTATGGTAAACAATATATTTAACAAAAATATATTGTAAAGTTTAAATAAGCAGAAAAAGGAGTTTTATGGTCATAGCTGTAGAAAACTCATGATCATAAAACTCAAGGTTTCCTGGGTGGTTGTACTTACTCTAGTGATTTCTGATCACGGAAGTTTCACAAGCCCAATCACTTGACAAATATATATTTACCTCCCATGGAAACCTAGTTAGTATACATTTCTTGTGTAAACTTATGACCAAAATTCATTGGTAAAATGTCAAGGATAAAAAATCTAGTCTTTTTGCAACCATAACGGTAGACCCAGGTGCCGTCATGAAAAAATAGGTTTGCAACAATCATAACCATAAACTCACAGTTATTTGACATCTAGTAAATTATTCTATGCAAGGATAAACCGGTAAGATTTATGCTCCATTTTGGTACGGTATTATTTCAAAGTAAAATACAATATCAAAGTCTATTACATCATTTTCATCATGGTTGTATGGAGCATATACCCCTGTCCACTTCTGTTGCTTTTGTACTTTTTTCTTCTCCCTTTCAAGGAAACTTCGACATCTAGCCACTACAAGAAGTTCGTGAAATCGAAGAATATATTACGAGATGGTTCTTGCACACTTGTATGGATGTGACGCTGATAGACATCGCGTCCTAAAATTCTAAATGTTTTTTTGAACTATTGCTGTAAAAGTTAGATCATATATGTAACGTTTGTGCAAAATGGGATAAAATGGAATATTTTTCCGGTAATTATCAAAATGGAGTTTGAGCTAGATTTGTTTAAGTTTTTGCAATGTTTTACATGTGGTAGTTAATTATGTATATATTAATTATTAAGTTGAATTCATGTATAGACTTATGTGGCCCAAACATATGTATGATTTCTCAAACTTCATTACGCCTGAACTACTTATTTTGTTTACAATAACCTTGAATTATTTTGTCACATAATATCCTACTCCTCAAGACAACCTGTCCTGATGACCTTCAAAGTTCTCCCTTGTTGCATTTGACAATGATGAATATATGCTATCCTCCGGAATAACAATCAATTCCAAGATGCAGCCAGTTTGGTTTGGATTCCTGAGCTTTCAGTCGCTTTTCCACCAAAAGCCGGCATCATCAGACTAAAAAGAATGCAAGGTTAAAAAAAAGGCAATGACTAAACTAGCTTATGTATGGGGAAGAATATTAAGATGTGAAGTAGACCATTATACACATAAACAAATGTCCTAGCAAACAAGATGCCACGTCACACATGCCAAGGAAGATTGGACGTACATGCACACAAGAGAGTGAGAGTGAAAAGGGACAGGGCAAGGGAAAGGAACAGAGAAGCAAAGATCACACACACATGGTATGCAATTAAAATTCTGACCTACACACACACGGCTTCCAAAAGCCAGAGAAAAGAAGATGATAGAGAGAGAGAAGATCTGACCTAGATAGATAGACCCTAGACAAGGACGTGGACATTTCCTAGTCTTCTGACACATGCATCCAGGCTTGTGTCAGAGAGTGTGCAGTCGATCTACCTGAGCATGCACACACACGGACGCACCAATTGCTATCCATAATTCCATATACCCTCTCTCTTTCTCTCTCCATATCTACCTCAATTCTTGTGCCCAGATGTGCCCTACACCTTTCTTTGCTAATAATACGCCACATATCCCTATCCACCCGTCCACCGATCAGTTCGACGACGGTCCTAGTACTCCTCGTTCGCCGATACTTGTCACTCCATGTGTTTCTTTCTCAATCACGGATAATACGACTGATCATTCGCTAATAGTACTTGTCACCAGTGTTTTAGATAGCGGGCTACGGGATTTAGCGGCAGCCCATAAAAACAGCTATAGCGGGGCTATAGCGAGGCTACAACGGCAAATTGTACATGAAATCATTTAGCGGCAACATGCTCAAACAGCTATAGCGGAGTTATAGCGGGGCTATAGCCGGCTATTTAAAACTATGCTTGTCACCCATGGATAATTCGACATTTCAAATATTACGTGATTTTTTTTTCAAAAAGAGGGGAAAGTCAATACATGTCTTACTATGCCACAATACTCGATCGACTACAAGAGGTTGCATACGTTGCAACTAATAAAAAACATTCCAGCTAAAATATTGCAATTTGGTCCCCGAATCAGGCAATTGCTTTCTTTCATAAAGAAAATGCAGTCAACTTCAACCTCAAATGCCCATAAACCTTGAGGAGGAATCCCTGGCGATGCAGCAGAGGTGACCGAGTCGAGGCACGAGAACTAGCGAGGTGAAGCCAGTGGTGACACGACAACAGTGATGGAGGGGCTGAGGAACACTAGTAGAAAACGGGCATTTAGTCTCGGTTCCAAAGGGCCTTTAGTCCCGGTTCTGGAACCGGAACAAAAGGGTCGGGACTAAAGGCTCCCCCTTTAGTCCCAGTTGTGTTACGAACCGGGACTAAAGGCCCTCCACGTGGCCGCTCTCTGTGCGTGGGCTGGAGAACTTTTAGTCCCGGTTGGCTAAAGGAAAAAAAATCAAAAAAAAATTTGAATTTTTTTTAAATTTTTTTGATTTGTTTTAAATTTTCTTCTGATTTCAAATCTCTCTAATCACCCCTCCTCACTGCTTCAGAATTTAATCTCTAATCTCTAATCATCACTCATTCCAAATCGTCTAACATCCCGGCCGGTCACCCATCCTCTCACTACTACAGCCCGAGCACGCTTAACTTTCAGGTTCTATCTCACCTAGTTTCCAAGTCTGCACTTGTTATTTTCCTGACAATAGTAAGCTATCAATCCTGTTAACCCTTAGGTCTTGATGTGACATGATTTAATTTTTTAAATTTCAAATAATTATTAAAATAAACAACAATGATTAATTTAAAAACTCAAAAATACTTCAAAAAAAAGAAAAAATTACAAAAAAATAAAAAATTCTCAAAAAATCCAAAATAATACAAAAAATTTAAAAAAAATTAAGTAGCCTGAAATTAAAAAGCACTACAAATGAACTCTGAAAACCCTAAACCCGGGACTTAAAATGTCCGAAACTCTATTCTAAACAGTAAACACTAAAGGTTCAAACCCTAAAACCTAACACTAAACTTGGAAATCTAAACCCTAGCCCTAAACCCTAAAACGTCCAAAAACTCTATTTTCCCTTTGGATTTTGTGATTTTAAAAAATGCCAAACATAAACCCGGGACTTAAAAGTCCGAAACTCTATTCTAAACAGAAACACTAAAGGTTCAAACCCTAAAACCAACCTAAAATCTGGAAATCTAAACCCTAGCCCTAAACCCTAAAACGTCCAAAATCTATTTTCCCTTTGGAATTTTGTGATTTTAAAAAATTGTCCTAAACCCTAAACCCGGGACTTAAAACGTCCGAAACTCTATTCTAAACAGTAAACTTAGGGTTCAAACCTAAAAACCTAACCCTAAACTTGGAAATCTAAACCCTAGCCCTAAACCCTAAAACGTCCAAAAACTCTATTTTCCCTTTGGAATTTTGTGATTTAAAAAATTGTCCTAAACCCTAAACCCGGGACTTAAAATGTTCGAAACTCTATTCTAAACAGTAAACACTAAGGGTTCAAACCATAAAACCTAACGCTAAACTCTGAAATCTAAACCCTAGCCCTAAACCCTAAAAACGTCTAAAACGTCCAAAAACTCTATTTTCCCTTTGGAATTTTGTGATTTTAAAAAATTGTCCTAAACCCTAAACCCGGGACTTAAAACGTCCGAAACTCTATTCTAAACAGTAAACTCTAAGGGTTCAAACCCTAAAACATAACCCTAAACTTGGAAATCTAAACCCTAGCCCTAAACCCTAAAACGTCCAAAAACTCTATTTTCCCTTTGGAATTTTGTGATTTTAAAAAATTGTCCTAAACCCTAAACCCGGGACTTAAAATGTCCGAAACTCTATTCTAAACAGTAAACACTAAGGGTTCAAACCATAAAACCTAACCCTAAACTCTGAAATCTAAACCCTAAAAACGTCTAAAACGTCCAAAAACTCTATTTTCCCTTTGGAATTTTGTGATTTTAAAAAATTATCGAAACGGAAAACTTGTTGTTTCTTCGGATCATTCTTTTTGTTCTGCAAATTTTGATATATTATTTGTATTTTTCTGAATTAGGATGATTTAGTTATGATTTTTCCAAGTTTAATGTGGTAAAAGGCTTTAGTCCCGGTTGGTGTCTCCAACCGGGACTAAAGATAGACCTTTAGTCCCGGTTAAAGACACCAACCGGGACTAAAGGGCTGGGAGAAAAAAAATTGAAATTTGAAAAAAAAAATTGATAAAAAAATTGGAATTTTTTTCAGTCCCAGTTGGTACCTCCAACCGGGACTAAAGGGGCTGGCACCGTTCAAAGCCGGTCGCAAACCCTTTAGTCCCGGTTGGTGTCTCCAACCGGGACTAAAGGTCCCGTTCAAACCGGGACTGATGCCTGCGCCGCTCGAACCGGGACTAATGCTCACATTAGTCCCGGTTCGTAATGCAACCGGGATTAATGCTCCGATCCGGCTGTGACGAAAGCCCTGTTTTCTACTAGTGGAAGGAGGGCTTGTCGAAGAAGTTAAGAGTTGGGGTTGACGGTTTACCAGGGGTGAAGAGGGTACAAGTCAAAGGGGTGACAAAGTGAATAGAGAAATAATTGTTTTTCCATTTGAAATCTTAACTTTATTCAATTGGGTTAAGTGACACCGTAATTTGCCAATGACAGTTGACTATGCATTAGACAACTGTTTTTTTCAAATACATGCAACTTCATCCTCAAACGCTCGTAAACTGGTGAACGGAACCTAGCCTATGCGAAGGCGGCTAAGCCGAGGAAAGGCACATCTTTAGAGTATTTAGGATAACCAAACGAAGCCAGCGGCGTGACAACGTTGATGGTGCAGCACTAGAGCAGAGGAAGGAGGCCTTGCTAGAGTAGCTCATCAGGGTCGGAGGCACTTTAGGTGGGAGGCCTAATCGGGCGCCGAGTCGCCGACAACACCTGCCAGACATGATGAGTCGGAGGCCACAACAACATGAAAGCGGTGGCATTGACGGAGGCGAGTTCAGATTGAGGAGGTTGTGGTGGTCGCTTGGAGAAGAAGAACGACGGTAGACAGTTGGGTCAATGGTTCACAAAATCGATTGCAAATTTGTGATTAAAAAATATTAAAGGTTGCAACTATCCCATACTAGGGTTTATTCAATTCGTTCATGAATATATGCTCGATAATTATGTAAAAGTACATATAGAAGTCTAATATGAATATTGGATGGCACAGCTCAATAACTCCTGCTTGTACAACACACACTACGAGACTAGTCCTTCGTGATGGGTCATGTTTGCTGAAACTAGACACCCAAGGCCAAAAAAAAAAGGCCAGGATGGTACCGATGAGTTCCACACCTAGAATGCATGCTAGCTAGCTCTTGATGAAAGAGAAATGAAAGGAGGGAGAAAATCTTGTAGGTAGCTAGAGAGAAGATCTAGAGAAGAGAAAGAAAATAAAAGGGGGAGTGGGGGAAAAGCTGTGCCTGTGTGTGGGGGCTGTGAGGATAATGGAAGTGGGAGGTGGGTATCCTTCCTCCACTGCCTCAGTTCTCTTTCTCTCTCTTAAAGACTTAACCAATCGGTCTTTCTCTCTCTCTATCCATCCATCTCTGCTTTTCCCTTTCAGCTGGAGGAGATCTTGGGAGGAAAGATATATAGTCCAGTGTCTTCTCTGTAGAGAGCAAAAGGGAAAGGAGCTCGCAGCAGGTACTTAAGCACTGACATGAGTGATCTCATGGTCCAGAGATACCCTCCTCCTCCTCCTTCTTCTTGTTCCTCCTTCCTCTCTCCTCCTGCCTCTCTCTAGGATCTTCACCTCTCATGCTCTTTTAGAGAGAGAGAGAGAGAGAGAGATTTGTTATATGCAAGCTATAGGCACGTGTACATGCAGGCAGAGCTGCATCGATTCTTGAGGTAAGCTCATGATGTGTGCCGGTTGCGTTGACATCTGCATGCATCAGGTTTCTTTGTTAAATCACTTGATGAAGATGGGTACCTTCTCTTTTTCCTTATATTTTATATTTTGTTGATACTGATGCCATTCCACACACACAAACATCTCTCTCATCCTCTCTTCTTCCAGAGCTTTTGAGCTTAAGCTAGGTAGAGTATTGGAGTTCTTCCATGCATACATGCCATGCAGCTTACTTCTCTTTGCTCCCCCCCCCCCCCCCCCCCCCTCTCTCTCCTCTCTCTGCATGGCTTATGGATCCAATTTACTTCACATGACAAATCATCCGAAAAATTACTGCTCTGGTGATCTTTTCCCCTTCTTGTTATATACGTATGTCCTTAACTTCTTGGCACTTCTTTTTGACAGGTCAAAGCCACAACAAGCTCCACGGAAGAAGATATATAATTGAAGGAAGAGGGAGAGAGAGAGAGGGGGGGGGGGGGGGGGGGGGATTTATTTTAAGGAGAATTTCAGTTAGTGCACAAGTGCACATACTTACATAGCCAAGATTTTGCCATCGACCGGTCTACATAGGTGCCGGCGCTCACGATGGCAGCGTACTACCACGGCGGCGCCGGTACGGACATCCATCAGGCCGGCAGCGACGGCCTGCAAACACTGTACCTCATGAACCCGAGCTACGGCACCGGCGGCTACGGGGACGCCGCGCCCTCCGGAGCCAACATGATGCTCCTCAACTCGGCGGTCAGCTCCATGACCCCGGCCTCCTTCGGCGGCCACCAGGCGTCGCCACCGCTGGGGCAGCACTTCGTCGGCATCCCTCTTCAGGCGCCCCCCTCGGGCTACAACCTGTGGACCCCGGCCACAACCGGCATCGCCGACGTCATGTCGCCGCCGACGCAGCAGGCTCATGGCGTGAGTGCCGTGCTCAGCCTGTCGTCCCGCGAGACGCCGCCGGTCACGGTGGCCTCCATCGCCGGCGACGAAGGGAGGTACCACCTTGGGGCGACGACCGCGGCGTCGCAGGGGCAGGTGGTGATGAACTCCAAATACCTCAGGGCGGCGCAGGAGCTGCTCGACGAGGTGGTGAGTGTGAGCAAGGGCGTGGACGACGTGGACGCCAAGGCGAAGAGCGCTGCGTCGGTCAA
This sequence comes from Thinopyrum elongatum, assembly GCA_011799875.1. NCBI lineage: Eukaryota > Viridiplantae > Streptophyta > Magnoliopsida > Poales > Poaceae > Thinopyrum > Thinopyrum elongatum. The sequence goes on from CM022300.1 coordinate 113,700,191, forward strand.
GAAGAAGGAGGACTCGGAAGGCCTTTCCGGCGGTGGCGGGGAGGAAGGCGCCAGCGGGGCCAAGGGCAGCGCCCCAGCGCCCGAGATGTCGACGGCGGAGCGGCAGGAGCTGCAGATGAAGAAAGGCAAACTGGTTAACATGCTTGACGAGGTCAGTAATTAACCTAAGTACACTTTAATGAATTACTACTTTTGATTCTAACTTTTAATGTTATAGTAACAAATGTCCTGCTTTATACCAATATATTTTTACCAATGAATTCATAGAGAATTAATCTCTCAGTTTTTCCCGAAAATATCTCCAATTGCTGCTTAGGAATTGTTGATATTTTTTCCTCTGCAAAACAAGGGATACATGATAAATTAACCTGACGATTTTTGTAGTGTCTGAACATTCAACATTGCCTCTGAATACGGCAGTGTTAGATTGATGATGTTTCTGATATTTCCTTGCCTCTATAATTTTAGAAAGTGTTATCGAAAGTATATGGGTCATTTGCTTTTCAGCTATGTTTGTTTTGTTGCTTCTTTTTCTGAAGTGAGTGACACACAGTTGTTGGGGTAGCCAAGCAGGCCTTTGATTTGCTGGATATTCTCCTCCCTTTTTCCTTTTCTAAATTAATTACACCTGTTTTGTCAGCTTGCACCAACTATATATTCTCTTCGGAGTTTTTTATTGATACACACTGACCAGTATTGTCTTTTAGAAAGCAGAATTTTTCTAAAAGACAGAAAGCAGAATTACACCGCAAAAAAAAAAATAGAAAGCAGAATTACAGCTACAGTCAATTAACAGGCAACTATTATTAATTTAGAAAATCAGCTGTGGTAGTAAGTAAACAAAAATTATGTGTGATAGGGATCCATGTATTTATTTTGTCAGACTTTATTGAATAATATAATAAAGGTGCAGAGGCGCCGGGTGTTATCGTCCTTTTCGAAGAAAAAATGTGTGATAGGGATTACATAAGTGACATGCCTACTCTTTAAAACAAACAAGTGGCTATACTCTTCTATTTTCTTCTAGTGAAGAAAGTAACAGGCTAGCTAGCTAGTGGCTAAGTATATATCTTGGTGATATTATTAACTAATACTATGAGATAAGAAAAAGCATTCATGCACCTATAAATTACAATTATTTCATGTTGTTGTTTGTTGAGGCCAGTACAAGCCATCTTTAACTTTGTTGCCTGATCAAATATGTGTCTCTTTTTGTATTCTCTCAATAGCTTAATTAATACTACAAGTATATGCTATCAGTACAGAAGGTAGATAGGCCCTGCTTGTCCTGGCTGGTGCTAGCTTCTTCACAAGCCAGCAAAGCCAGTTTGGCAGTCCGGCTTTCCCTCATGCTTTGAGTTTTTCTTCTTCTACGTATTATTTTTAGGGAGCTTTAGTTTGTGTTTTCTCCATATAAACAAGAAATGCAGTGAAGCATGCTTTTGCTAAAATCCACTTGATTCTTTGTCATCTGCCACGCGAGCCCAATCTGATAAGACAATTAATCGTGTTTATGATAAACACAAAGCCAAAGTAGAGGGTGGTTGTGGTGGTTAACACTAGTAATCAAACCACTAATTAATACACGAGCTAATCTCTGTACTGGGATCTAATGTGGCTGGCGATGCATGGCATGATCAGGTGGAGCAGCGGTACCGGCAGTACCACCAGCAGATGGCGTCGGTGTCGTCGTCGTTCGAGGCGGTGGCCGGCGCCGGGTCGGCTCGGACGTACACGGCGCTGGCGCTGCGCACCATCTCGCGGCAGTTCCGCTGCCTCCGCGACGCCATCGCCTCCCAGGTGCGCGCCGCCAGCCGCGCCCTGGGCGAGGACTGCGACGCCGAGGGGCTCGGCGGCGGACTCGGCGGAGGGCGCGGCGTCGGGTCGCGGCTCCGGTACATCGACCACCAGCTCCGGCAGCAGCGCGCGCTGCAGCAGCTGGGCATGATGCAGAGCAGCGCGTGGCGCCCCCAGCGGGGCCTCCCCGAGCGCTCCGTCTCTATCCTCCGTGCATGGCTCTTCGAGCACTTCCTCCACCCGTAAGTTCTTCACACCATAGTACTACTATAACTTTGCCGCCATTTTGTTGCCATGCATGCATTGCATTGTTTGAAACTTTGAATTACTTCGGATTATAAGGTTTGAACGTGCAACCTAGCTAGGTGTATTGTACAGGTGAACTCCATCGATCGATAATTGAACTACAGTAATAATTAATCATGCATTTCTCTCTCTGTCACTGACGTGGTATAGATAAGAGTGAGAAATGATGATGCGGTACTTGCATGAGAGAGACATAGACATAGCACGAGATATGACACACACACACACAATGCTCATGATGCGTTTTGCATGCAAACATGCACGCATGGCACCTCCATTCGTACGTGCGCGCCCAAAACCGGCGGGTACGTACGTACTCAGCGCCCCCGTGTCGCACTCCCATTGGTTGATCGGATCGCCCTCTCATCATGCAGATACCCCAAGGATTCGGACAAGATCATGCTCGCCAAGCAGACCGGCCTCACCAGGAGCCAGGTACAAAAAAATCTCATCCATCCTTCAATTTGATCCAGTTACAGCATATGTTGTTAATTTAACTGTTACTGCGGCTTGGTTTGATCCATGATAGTAGTTTTTCTTTTGTAAAACAATTATTAGGTGTCGAACTGGTTCATCAACGCGAGGGTGAGGCTGTGGAAGCCGATGGTGGAGGAGATGTACCTGGAGGAGACCAAGGAGCATCAGCAGCAGCAGGACGGTGGCGACGACAAGGGGAGGCCGTCCGGGTCCGGCCCCGCCGGAGGAAAGAGCAGTAGCAACGCGGACGGCGTGGACGACGGCACTCCGAGGTCGATGGCCAGAGCGGCGGCGGGAGCCGGGACGTCGGAGGGCGGCGGCGCCGTCCAGGCGTCCTTGCTCGAGCTCGCCGGAGACCACCACGCGCACGCGGGGTTCTACGACGAGGAGGGTGAGGATGGCGGGTTGCGGCGCGGCTTCAAGAAGGCGAGGGTGGCCGACCTCGAGCAGCAACCGCCGGCGGCGTTCGACTTCGGCGCGTTGCACCACGCGCAGGCAGCCGCGGCGGCCGCGGCCGCCGCAGCGAGGCAGCAGCACGACGAGGTGAGCCACCGGGAGCTGCTCATGAAGTTCATGGAGAGCGGCGGCGCGGCAGGCGCGAGGGACCACCACCAGGACGAGGACGGGGCCGGCGCTGGGTACTCTCTGTTCGCGCCGGGGCCGTACGGGCAGTTCGGCACCGACCAGTCGTTCGCGTTCGCCGGAGCCGGGCAGCACGGCGGCGTCTCGCTCACGCTCGGCCTCCCCCACGGGGCCGGCGACCAGACGGCGTTCCTCATGGGCGGCGGCAGCAGCAACGGCGCCGACAGCGGCGGCAGTGGCGCCGCCGGCTACGATATGAACATGCAGACCACCAAGTCCTTCGCGGCCCAGCTCATGAGAGACTTCGTGGCCTAGTATGAATACCACTATTACATAGCGCAATCCATTAATCAAATCCTAAAAAAAAATGGGTTAATCAATCAATTTAGGGCTTGTATAGAAAATAAAAGGGTAAAAGCCTAGGCTGCCATTAATCCTAAACCTCTAGGGCATTGGGGGTGTAATTATGTAAAGATGGGGACAGTGTATATAGTTACTATAGGTTAGCTAAGGTAGTTTAAACCCAAACATTTCAAGTTACAAGATTTTATAGGGCAATAGGGGGATGGGGGGTATACCATACGTGAAGGGGTATATATGTAAAACATTGGAATTGGGATGTTGGAAGTGTACGCGGTATAGTTGGTTTATTGGAGATTTGAGTATTGTTTTTGGATACTGTAATGTAATGTAGTTATTGTAGTACCTCTCTTCACTACTTGGTTCCAGTTTCATGGATGAAGAGAAGAGATACATGAGATGGCATATCTTGTTACCTTTAGCAACCAAAACTCATTGTTGTACCATGCTCATGTGATTTTTCTTTTCTTGTCAGAAAACAGTTAATTTCTTAGGAAAAAGGGAAGAAAATCTTGTGCCCCAAACAGGTATACCATAATTTTTTTAGAAAGAATAACCCCCAGCCTCTGCATCATTGTTATGCACAAAACAGGTACCAGATAATGTAGGTGTTTACCTTCTTGGTTATTAACAAGGCAAGATGATGGCAGAAGGTAATAAAAGGAACAATCATATCAAGTCTCAGGTGTTCCACCGGTAGAGAGGTCATTAGAGAACTGCTGGACAGCACATCCACCCCAAAAATGTTGATAGGCAACAAACATTTAGTGTCACAGAAATCTGATCACAGAGCAAAATGTAGCTTCTCCCACCCAGGTCACTGCAAGGAATCACTGAATCACATGCTAACAGTTCTATTTCTAGTTTGAAGAAGACTTACAAAGGGCTGGCTTTCCAGTTATCAACGCTACACAAATCAACTAAGGAATCTCCGTCCGGTACAAAATCCACTAATATACGGCAAAAGTAACAAGCAAAACTAAGATTGTACAAGCAATAGCACTGCCTAATTGATCATTAGCTGAATCAATGTTCCCGTCTTCGATGCGTCTCACGTTAAGACTTTCTGCGACTCGAGGGAGATGAAGGTGCACGTTTGCGCAGCAAGGCGCCACTCGAAAGCAAGTGGCGCATTGGCAAACTGGCAATGCTAGTCATGGCAAAAGTGCGCAGATGCAGAATCTGAAGTGTTTTAACTCTGGTCCCACGCTGAACTGCTGCTCTTAGCACTTAAATGTTGATTGGCCTGAGGCTGAGGGCTCTCTCTACTTCTCACTTGATACCCCCTGTTGCCGGGATGACAGGTTGGCGAACCAAACCGAGAGGCATGTTTACACTGTTGGGATTCTCTGCTGCTCCGCTGCCATCACAGTTGGGTTCCAATAACCGTACAAGCGAGAGAAAGATCTCCATTCTGGTTACGTCCCTGTTTGCCTGTATGAACATTGAACAATTGAACATACACAATCAGTATTAATTCGTTGACTCCAACCAGCAAGTGAAAACATAAGCAGGGATTTAAAGCGATAGAAATCCATTCAACAGGTGCCACCACAAAAATCAGCAGCAGCATTCTATAGCTCTAATGATGTGATGACTTTTTTTCAGAAATTAAATATATTACCTCAACAGTAAAGCGTGCCCAGATTTTACTTTTTCGTGCTTCCATTACACCCCTCAGGATGGTCAATCCAAGTCCTTTGATAAAATCAGCTATCTCCAAGAAGATGCCCCTATCCTCACAAATCATCTGCAGGAAACCTGATGTCAACACATCTAAACGACAACTACATGCGATTGCTGGTAAACAACGAGACTGCAAAAAACAAGCGACAGCAGCATCTTGAACCATTACCTCCACAAGCATCTGACGTGGTCTGTCAAGATCCTCAACAATGATTGGACATGTCATAGACTGAGAGCCAACATCAAAGGCCCAGGTTGCACCACCTTCAAAGTAGTCTTTCCATACAGGACCGTTCTCACTGCCAAGTATCTGTACGAATACTCAACAACATAAGGACATCTTTCAATCTAACGAGTTACAAACTGTGCAGCTCAACCACAACAAACCAGCTTTCTTTCTATATAACCAAACAATAAAACTTATAGGCATGCGCATACCTTAGATTCAGTAGAATCCTTGAGCTTGTCTGCATGCTTCGTAATGCTTTGCAAGAAGAGCATGTGCTTAACTGTCTTCTCCAACAAAGCATCAATGCTGCACTGCTGACACAAATGAGATAACATTGATATGACAAATGCAACTGCTCTGGAGTTCACGTGTGCAACTCAAAGTACAAATTTTCATAATAGATTAAAATCAGCAGGTCTACAAGAGGATACCTTAGCTCCATTAGGCACCATTTCTCGGAGCTCCTTTATACGATCCTGTATCAGCTGCCGATCCTTTGGCCGTGCCTTAGAACTCTCTCCAGGTCGAGATCTCTTTCGATTTGACTTGCTCTGTGTATCAAGCCCTTTGCTGTTAGAAGCTGATGCACTTTCACATTTCATGTTCTGACCATTCTCAATCCAAAGACGTATCTGAGATTTCTGTGCACCATTATTTTGGGAAAGACAACCATCTTCAGTCTTATCGAAGTAATATGGTTGTTTAACAATCTGTGTGGACTCATTCTTGATTACCGTTGAAGGAATGCCCGAGGAGTCACATTGCTTTAACTCTTCCAAACCAAAATGAGAAATGTTTGGAATGTCAGTCAATGCAGTCTTGCAAGAAGCATTGTCATCAGAACTCTGCTTACTGCTGGGGTTGACATTTGAGATGACAGCGTCCAGTAATTGATCAGTATCAGTTAGTGAGAAGATCCCGGAACAGGGAAAGTCATTGTCTAGTGAACTGAAGAGTGAAGAAGAATCAAGACAAATCGAGGGTTCAGTTGCATCTCTGTCTAAACTATGAGATTTTGCATCACAGGAGGATACCAAATTAGCATCCACATTATGACCCAACTGATGAAATTCAGAAGCAAATATATCAAACAAGTCATTATCCCATGTTGGCTGCAAAAGCAATGAGTGAGCTGTCTCACTGGGCATAGCTGGCAGCATGCAACCATCCACATTCTTCACACCTTGTGTGCTCACAGCAACACGTGGATCATTTGCTCTATTGGCATTTTGATCTTTCTGCATATGACCTGACCTACTCAATAGATTCTCTTGGGAAATGCCATTCAAGCAATTAGAAACCTGAACATCAGATTGAGAAGATACAGGTAGAGCACCTTCAGATGAACTTCTTTCTTGGCGCACCATTTTCATGGTGAATTCAGAAGATTGAGGAACATTACAAGAAACTGGAGTTTGCTTCTGCCGTAACATTCCTGAACTGGAATGGCTTCCTTGTTCTGATACTTGACTTGATGTACATAAGGTAGTACTGACTACTCCGGCACTTCCAGGGAGGAAACCATAACTCCCATGACCAGTAGTCCCTTGGGATAGGCCAACTCTTCCATGTGACAGCTTCATGTCACTAGTGTCATGCATAATAGGATTTCGGTATAAAAGCAATTTTAGCAGCGCACTCCTTGCCAAATCTGTACCGCTACCAAATTCTAACTGTCCAATGGTGTTCATCAGCATTTGCTGTTGCTCCACTGATGCCAAGCTCGATGGGGCCAAATCAGAGCTTATTGCAGCACTCTGTGTATTGCTTCCAAATCGACCATCACAATAAGACGCTTGTTGTACAAACATATCATTAGGCTTGCCATAGGCAATATGCTCTCTACCAGTTAGACCATTCTGTTGTGCAGCCTCAAACAAAGATGCATTTAGTGATTTGCTACTTGACGCGGTTGTGCTATCACTGCGTCTGTATTGTTCACGTATCACTGGGAATTGACTGAAGGAATTGTCTGCAGCTTGGATGTTTGAGGCACCATGTAGAGGACGCGACTGATTCGAAGTACTTTTTACTGAAGTAGATGCAGCCATACTTGATCGCTGGTTCAGCTGAGAGCACAATTTCTTTGCATGCATCACAAAACTTGTGTTCTCCACAACCTGCGGAATCCAGAAATGATAGGTTATTAAGTCAAATATATGGAGAATACAAATTCTAGCGAAGCCAAAGTGATGAACTGAGATACCATGACGAAACCCAACCATAGACATGTACTATATTGGAAAAACTGATTACATGTCAACATTTCTAGATATTCCATTGCAACAGAGAACATTCTGATTATACCACTGAAGAACATATAGAGGTATGTTGTTGCCACCCTTTAACAGCATTCATCAAAAGAAGCCATGAGTTTGCATTCTGATGGCACGTAAAAAATTCCACACATCATTGTTAGTATTTAAAACTCTAATACTATCCGTCGCAGGAGTACAATATTTTGCATGATGTGATGGTTATATTCTTTCAAAAGAGATCCAGATAGGAGATATTGGACCATAGTCAACAGCGTGACATACTGATGTTAGTATGTCATATACCACACAGCTAACTCGAAACAATTAAAAACTTCAGACAAACTGAGCATTTATCCTATAATACGATATAGGGAACACGATTTCTCTACACTTCTAGCATGCATTTGAAGTTTGGATATCATACCACACCAGTAGAGCCTAATTGTAGCACGCCGCGTGGTAGCACAGGAATAATCGCAATAGTCTGCAGAACAAGAAACTTTATTGAGTTCCAGAAGCAAGCAAGGGCCAAATAATTTACCATTCACAATGTTCAATTCCACTCACCTTAATGCCAGCTCTGAACTGATAATGCATCTCAGAAGCAACCTATATCATGGTGAGACTAGCGTAAGATCTCCAAAACAAAAGAATCAAAGGACAAAGATACAATTATAACAAAGATAACTAATAGATCCCCATGCTAGTATTAGCATTATGGTGCACTCAAGACAAATCAACGTACATTCACATGTACTGTATTCTTTTGCATATAACAGACTCATGTAAATATTCATTTACAGCTACCGTATCCCAGGTCACTTATTTTCCAGTATGATGCTAGTCCAAAACCAAAGCAGGCCACTGAGTTCCAAAAGCTCGAGCAGAAGGTCCCCCCACAAGACTTATTACATGGATATAAATTCCCTGACTCGATGCTTTAAATGGTGGCCCGGCAAAATTGAACCAGAGAAAACGGAAATCGGTTAGCACTTGTACCATTTGAGAAGAAAGCAAGTACTACCTCGGATGAGAGCCCATGATCATCCGCAGTACCATGGATGATCCATTGATGACTGCCAGTGAACGCAACACGGCCGACGGTCCTGAAAGTCACAAACGCAGCAGCCATTATTAATCGAGATGGCAACCAACAAACAAACCCGGAGGAATGCATTTGCCTCATTTGCATCAACCAATGAGAAATGGTGGAGGAATCATGAAACTGCATCTGACCAAAAGATGGGAAAACAGGGAGGAAGAAAAGAAATATGCTATAGCTATGCTTGCTTACCCTTCTCCAACGACATGAACCTGCTCGGCCATGTCCTTCCGAACGAGTGAGCAAATGCTGTCAACAGCAGCAGAACACCCGAGCTCAGTGGCCCGAGCTAGAGAAGCCTCAGATCCGGCGGGGCATGGCGTGTGGCCGCAGTAGCCGTCCTCCCACACCAAATGCCTGCACATATCCAAGGTGAAAAATGCAGGTAAGAAAACCACTAACAAGAGGGACCAAATTCCTGAAGCTGCAAGTACAATAGGAAGCCAAGTTCAGGGGACGAAAATTGCAAGATAAATACACACACACACACACACGCTCCTAATAAGTGCCAAGCAACAGTTCCGAGCTCAAACACTCCATTGCTAACAAAATGATGAGGAGCACTAGTAGATACTTGAATCTTCTAGAGCCAAACCAGCGCACGAAACCCCGAGACTGCCAAGGCAGCTTGCAGAAGAAACAGCAGAGAATGTTGAGATGCAGGTGGAGGAGGGAACAGAGGAGGCAGCTTACACGGGGTCGGCGGCGCCGATGGCCTTCCAGAAGACGGCGTAGGACCAGCCGATCTCCTCGCAGAGGCGCCGCAGCGCGTCCCCGACCGCCATCCGCGCCACGAGTCAGAGTCAGAGTCAGTCAGACGGCGCCTTGTAGAGGACGGACAAGAACGAAAACCCTAGCACGCCGGCCGCAGAGGCCCGCCGCCGCCGGCGCGAGGACGAGAGGAGAGGAGCAGGAGGTGGGTGAGCGAATGAGCGAGTGCGAGAGGTAGCAGCAGCAGCAGCGGGAATGAACGGTATCTTAGGCGCCGCGGCAGCCGGCCCGGCCGGCCTGCTTCGCACGGAGACCGCCGCCGCCCCTCCTCACCGCCGCCGGAGCGCCGCCTCCTCTCCTCCTCCGCGCCGCCAGCGCGAGGGCAGCCATCGCGCCGTGACGTCGCGCGGCGCGCTGGAGGACCCCCAGCTGTCAGAGCCCGCGCTGGCTCCTCGGCCTCGGGTCCGCTAGCTGCCTGCCTGCTGCTGCTGCGCCCTCCCCTCTCTCTCTCCGCTTCACACTGTGTGCGCCCGCGAGAAGAGTAGTCCTCTCTCTCTGGACTCTCTGGCTTTGGTGCTCTCTTGTGCTCTGCCGCCTGCTTTGTTTACCACCATCATCTTTTCCATCTTTTTACACCCTTGGCGGTTCCGCTCCCGAGGCGGCCACCATTCCCTCCCTCCCTCACTCCCTGCACTGGACACAGAGCACAGAGGTGGAGGGTAAACTAGGAATTCATTCATCCCGACCGCATCACGGCTCCACCATTCCCTATTCGTCCAGGCTAGGAGTATTTTACTGCCCAAGGGAATCATTCACGCAATGGCGCCATTGTCGATCGCCGAACAAAATTAGAAACATTGAGCACAGATTGCAAATAAATGGACACGCCAAAACACCAAGCACGGACACACTTCGTCACTGATGCATAGGTTGGCTCTTTTTTTTTTAAGAACCTCGTCGCGAGGGCAGGGGTTCCTACATTTCATTAAGAAGAGAGATGGTCCGGTTTACAAGGGGAATATAGGTTGGCTATTACTATGAACAATATATCCTACCTTAATGTTAACATATGTGCAAACTTTAATTCACTTGCACACGGGGGATTCTCATCGAACATTTCAAAGACGATAAAAGTTAACATTTATAGTATTAGTTCAGTCTCACGTAGATATTTTCGTCGAATCCATGACCCACTGACTAAGGCATTCTCATATGCACTTGTGGCGAGCAGTGGCGGCGCCAGGTGTATGCACCTGCATGCAAGTGAATACTCATGATTTTGACAAAACCTTGGAATTTCTTGGTAGATCAGTGAAAATTTTAGCAAAAACGCCGAGGATTTTGGCAAAATGAATACCCAGGTTCAGAATGAATACACGACACTTGAATCCTGGCGCCGCCACTGATGGCGAGCCCCTGGATTGAGTGAGATCTATGACTAGGAGGTGGTATATCCCGTACCGATATGCTTTGGATGCATAGTATCACGGCGATATAGAAGAGAACTTCTAATTGAAGCTTGAGGTGTCTCCCACATCACTGGAAGACTTGTGTGAGATCTCATATTAGGTGACATCGTTAGATCAACCCTAATTCATATTTAGACATTACAAAAAAATCTGAAATTATTTGACAACATCCATGTAGTGTATGTCTACAACTCTGAAATAATCAGCACAAAACTCTATGTACATTTAGAGATTCAAAAAAGACAAATATAAATGTAAATAGTGACAGCTTGGGGTCAATAGTACTTTGACGCTATTCACATCCAATTTTGCCTTTTTTGTTTCTATTAATGTAAGTCCAATTAGGAGCTGAAAACTTTTTGAGGTTGCATATCAAATATTGATGTCTCTCTACAAAAAATTTGAGAATGTTTGAACATTTTTTTTTAAAGAAAATCAATCTCATTGATCTTATCTAATGTGAGATCTCACACAAGTCTTCCCCGTCATATGAGGGTGTTTCTTTCTTTGTCGCCTCTGTAGCGAGTTTGTCAAGATTAAATAACATCGTGCTAAAGAATGGCAACTCGAGAGTTTTTTCTATCATAATACATTTTGATAAAACAACAAAAAATGCATGACATTTCCATCATAACAATACATATTCTGTGCATTCTATCAAAAACAGCCGGTGGTGTAGTAACCTCTTCTGACGGGCTGAGTTGCGCTGTCGTAAGTGGAGACCTTCCATCAGTGGAGTGCCGAGATTTGGACCTTAGCAAGACTTCGCAGGATCTCTAGTGACAAACGGCATAGTGCCAAGGATCTCTTTTGACTTACGATGTAGTGCCAACACCAACCAAGACGGCCAACGACATCAAATTTTGGCACCCCCCGCCCCTCATGCGCACATGTGTGAGAGCTAGGGCCAATAGGAGAGAGCAAGAGGAACTTACTGTTATAAATTATTTCAACGGCCATGTGTTTTATTTATTACGCAATGGCTATTGTCGTCAATGACATGTGTTTTATTTATTATGCAACAGCATGCGTGTGAACAATCTTTGTTAGTGGTGGACGTCGTCAATGACGACGTGTTCGGATTCTATCATTTAGTGTTAGGCTTTTATGATTTTTTTCTATGCTAATACATTTTGCATAAAACAAGGCCAAAATTGCATCACATTTCATTCATTCCATCATAACAATACATATTCCATGCATTCTATCAAAGTACAACAATTGCATTATACATTTTATTGATGGTTAGATCCGGATAGTGGAGGAGACGTTGGTAGACGGGTGGAGAAGGCGAGGAAGATGACCTCATTGTTAGGTCTGCTCGGCTGCCAGATGGAGACATCAATGACCGCGACCTCCATGTGAGGGACCGTGCGATTGCGTCAGGGGCGAGGGGAGATAGAGGGGTGGTGGCATGGAGAGTAGAGAGGGCACAGTGAGGGCACAATGCTACCACCATGTGAGGTGGAGATGGGAAAGGGGGAGTTTTAGGGTTTCTCATCCCTGCTTCTATAGACTGGAGGGGAACGTCAAGCCATGGGCTGTTTGTTGGGCCTAATCAATGACGAGCACTTATCGGTGCCGTTCAGTGTCATATCGTTGTGGGCAACGGTGCACAACAGTCGGTGGTGTAGTAACCTCTTCCAACGGGCCGAGTTGCGCTGTTGTAGGTGGAGACCTTCCATAAGTGGAGTGCCGAGATTTGGACCTTAGCAAGACTTCGCGGGATATCTACTGACAAACGACGTAGTGCCAAGGATCTCTTGACAAACGCCATAGTGCCAACACTAACCAAGACGGCCAAGGACATCAAATTTGGCACCCTCTTCCCTCCCTCATGCGCACATGTGTGAGAGCTAGGGCCAATAGGAGAGCAAGAGGAACTTACCTTTTTTTATTATTTCAACGGCCATGTGTTTTATTTATTACACAATGGTTAGTGTCGCTTAACATTTATCCTATGTTAACTGGAGGCATATGCATGGTCATGCCGGTTAAGTTACTCTTATCTTGCATTGGGACTATCAGTTCATCATCCTCCAATTTCTAGAATAGTATTTGTTTCCCATGGCTTTTATGAAATTCCCCATGTTACAACTTTTTGCACCGCTTTTTACAACCACCAAAAGTTGCTTCAGACGAGACAATCAAGATAACATAGAAAAACATGTAGCAATTGGAATGTCTGAAAACAAAACAATATTCAGCCACTTTGCGGGTACAATCAAACATATCCTTTGCATTTCTGAAGCATTTGCAATGATGCCAATATGGACCTTGGAAAGGAGGGCATGGAGTACCACCACAAATTATGCGGTCGTGTATGCTTTTGAGGAGGTGGTAGGGCAGTTTGGCGATTTTAACGGGATATTATACTACTGTAGTATTGTTTTTGTATAAAGAAGTGGGAAAAGCAAAGGCTAAGCCATTCAGGTGGCGGGCCTGTCTTTTGCTTGGTGAAAATCTTTGCCAATAAAGTTGCTAGATGGGATCTTGCTTCTTCTCCTTGCATGTCACAACCCAGCCGTTGGGATAAGTATGACGTGTGTTCATATTATTATTACAAGAGCTGCAGAGAGTAGCTGAAATTAAGTGTGTAAGAACATCTTGGTTGAAATTAAGTGTGTAAGAACATCTTGGTTCAAGATCTAATCAAGGAATTAGTATCCCTTTCAACAGTGATGTACTAGAACTTAAGATAAAGGAAGTTCTTAGTTCTTGACCAGTCCAAGTCGCCAACACATGTGAACGATGTTACTCCAACTTCAGTAGTTCAAGTCTTTGTTTGCTTATCCATTCAGCCAGAATTCAGAAAGCTAGGCTTAGTTAGGACAAGCAAATGGAATATTCATTCATTCTGTGCTTACAAGTCACAAAACGAAAGCACGCATCCATTGTTGAATTTCTTTGCTTATTACTACGAGATTGCCTAATCCAGTCCAAGATGGTGGAAGTCTTAATAATAATCCAACGAAGATCACTAGAGACTTGCGATCCCTAGCTACCTCATTGTCTATCTGAAGTGCAAGCGTGTCTTCTGTCTTCAAGAAGTTACTTAAATCACACCTCTCACTCTCCTCACAAAGAAAAAGGAACACGGTGAAAGAAGATCAATCAATCTAAGTTACTCTCACCGATTCATAAGTTGTACTCCCTCTGCTCACTTTTATAAGGCTTTGTAAATGTTTCAGACGGTGTGCAAAATAGCACAATTTCACTGGTCTGAAACGACTTATAAAAGTGAACGGAGGGAGTACTAGAGTTGCGACAATTAATTTGGATCGGAGGGAGCACATACTTTGGTGCAGTTAACCTCATTCTTATCATAATGCAGATATAGCTAGTAGATACATTCACCATGTGGTGAATGGCAACGGCCGGTCCATCATCTCCATTAGGGCATGGGACGAGAGTGACGCGAGTAGCCAGCACAAAAACAGCACATGGCCATGGATGATGGCGAGATGAGCAGGTAGCTGGGTAGGCATTGGGTGCCCTGGGGAAGAGGTAATGCATGCACTGATGCACCACCACCAGCGGCAACAACAACCCACTAGGGCGACGGACGGGGACATGATCCGCATGAGAATCTTGACCCTGGTCGCCTTGCAAATAATGCGTAACGGGATGAAACAGCCAGGCCGCGTTCGCGTTTTTATTCCCTTTTGCTTTTCGTCTTGATGAAGGCTGCTTTGCTGTTTAGCCCCGCACCCGCCCCCACCAGAATCTGATGGTGATCTTGCCTTCCGCTCTCTCCTTTTCCTTAACACGACATGATTTGGCTCGTACCGATGGCGTCGTGATTGCGATCCGGTGTGGCTGGGAGGCATGTGACACGACAACATTTGATCCATAGTGAGCATCAAGGTAAACCAGTGAGCATTGATAGTGGTATCCCAACCAATCGGAGATCAAACATCGGGTTTGACACTTTGGTGTCTTGTTATCACGGATTGCTTTTTCATTTGAAGACGGTGGTTTTGTTGATGTTGAGACGTTTATGATGACTTCATCAATCTTAAAGCTCTGGACTAGAATCAGGTCTTCTGTAGGCGTTGCGTGAGTGCATACGTGTGATGGTGTGTTTTCCAATAAATAAATAAAGGTGCCGCTGCCCCTATAAAGCATTAGAAAATGAGGGCGACGCTACGCGTCCGCCGGTGGATAACAGAAAAGGATCGATCGCCTGCTTGGCCATTGGATGGAGCTGCAGATGGCCGTCTGATCTACCCACTAACCATCTTTGCAACAAATGTTTTGTTGCAGTCCGCCCTCTGAAACAACCTACTTGTTTCAATCACGCGAACAAGTAATTTTTTTTGTTTTTGCAACAGAGGTCATGTTGCGATTTTTTCCGTAACAGAGGTCTTGTTGCAATTTTTTTGCAGAAATTATTTGTAACAAATGTCTTGTTGCAGAATTTTTCGCAACAGATATCTTGTTGCAGAAATTTTGTAGAGATCTTTTTCAATAAAATCTCTATATTTTTGCAACAAGATCTTTGTTGCGAAAAAAAATCCGCAACACACCCTTTGTTGCAGAAAAAAGGCAATTGCAACACGATTGGGGGGGGGGGGGGGGGGGGGGGGGGGAGGGGGGGGTTGGGGGGGTGGGGTGGGTGGGTTGGGGGGTGGGGTTTGGGTGGGAGTGGTGGGTTTGGGTGTTTGGGGTTTTCTTTTTTTGTTTTTTTTTTTTTTTTTCTTTTGTTTTTTTTTTTATTTGTTTTTTTTTTTTTTTGTTCTTTGTTTCGTCTTTTTCTTTTTTATTGGGTCTGATTCGCTGAATTGTATTATTTCTATTTTTTTTTTTTCATGTATTTCTTTTTTTTTTGTTTTTTTTTTTATTCCGCTTTTTTTGTTTATCTTATTTTTTTTTTTTTATTTTTTTTTTTTTTATTTTGGTTTTTTTTTTTTTGTGTGCTATTATTATTTTTTGGTTGTAGTTTTTTTTTTTTTTGTTTTTTTTGCTTTTTTTTTTTTTTTGTATTTTTAGTTTTATTTTTTTTGTTATTTGTTTTTTTTGTTTTGTGTGTTTTTTTTGCTGTTCGTTTTTTTTTGTTGTGTTGTTGTTGTGTTTTTGTGTCTTTGGCTTTTTTGAGTGGTTTGTTTGGTTGGTTTTTTTTTTGTTTTGTTTTTGTTTTTTTTTTGTTTTGTTCTTTTATGTGTATTTTGTTTTTAGTATGTGGTTTTATAGGTTTTTTTTTTTTTTTGTTGGTGGTTCTTTTTTTTGTTGTTTTTTTTTTTTTTTCTATTATGTTTTTTTTTTTTTTTGGGTTTTTTTTATTAGTTGTTTTTTGTTGTTATTTTGTTTGTTTGTTTTTTGTTTTTTTTGTTAGTTAGTTTGTATATGTATTTTTGTTTTTTTTTGTGTTTTTTGTGTGAGTTTTTGTTTTTTGATGTTTTTTTTGTTTGTGTTTTTTTTTTTTTTTTTTTTTTTTTTTTTTTTTTTTTTTTGTTTTTTTTTTGTGTTTGTTTTTTTTTTATTTTTTTTGTTTTTTTTTTTTTTTGTTTTGTTTTTTTCTTTTTTTGTTTGTGTGTTGTTGGTTTTTGTTTTTTGTGGTTGTTTTTTTGTTTTTTTTTTTTAGGTGTGTTTTGGTTGGATGGGATTGGTGTGTGTTGTTTTTTTTTTTTTTTTTGGATTTTTGTTTATTGTGATTTGGTTTTTTGGTTGGTTTTTTTTTTTTTCTTTTTGTTTTTTTTTATGTTTTGTTTTTGTTGTTTGTTTTTGTTCCTATTTTTTTTTTTTTTTTTGTTGTTGATTTTTTGTTTGTTGTTTTTTTTTGTTTTTTATTTTTTTTTGTTTAGGTGTTTGTTTTTTTTTTATTTTTTTTTTCGTTTTTTGTTGTTTTTTTTTTTTGTGTTTTTTTGTTTTTTGTTTTTAAGTTTGTTTTTTTTGTTTTTTCGTTTTTTGTTTTTTTTTGTTGTTTGTGAGTGTAATTTTTGTGTTTTGTTTTTATTTTTTTTTGGTGTGGGGGGGGTTTTTTTTGGTTTTTTTTTGTATGTTCTTATTTTTTTTTGTTGTTTGTTTTTTTTTTTTTTTTTTTTTGATTTTGTTTTTTTATGTATTTTTTTAGTTTGTTGTTTGTTGTTTTTTTTCGGAGAATTTGGGTTTTTATTTGGTTTGTAGTTTTATATGTGTTTTGTTTTGGTGTTTTTGTGTTTGATATTTTTTTTTGTTTTTTTTGTTTTGTTTTTTTATTTTTTTGTTTTTTTTTATTTTTTTTTTTTGTTATTTTTATTTTTTTTTTGTGGGGTTTTTTGCTTTTTTTTTTTGGTATATTGGGGGGGGGGGGGGGTTAGTGAGAGCGTTTCGGACGATGCGCTGCTTCTGGTTCTACGAGATAAGATTTGCAGACGCGTAAGTGTTCGGTCCAGGGAAGCACGTGGCAAGCAGAGCAGGCGGCAGACGAGCTTGTTAAAATCAGCCAGTTGATGTGAAACTTTTCCCTTAGAAAATAGTATATGTATGTACTGTAGAATACCATAAAATTCTAGACCCAAATTTGTACTAAACAAGGAGAAGAGAAAAGACAATCCAACTATGAACAGTGTCAAAACAGACACAAACAAAATACAAAATTTAAGACACCGTTCACACCTAAATTTGTCCTTTTCTTAAAAAGAAACAAGTGATTGTAGCACGGTAGAATCTTATAATGTTTGTAGCACAAGAACTCTCTTTCTCAACTGGCCTACAAAAACGCAGGAATAGAAGACATGCGCATCCTTAGGGTTTCTCATCGTGCGTACGCAACGGCGAGATTTGCTGTCAGATTTTTCAGATCGATTTAAGGATTCAATGGTGACGACTACGGCTCCCAAATGCTGGTTCTTAGGGGCTCGTGCACGAAGACTTTCCGGCTATCATCGACAAGGCCAGGCCGTCTCCGGTATGGGCGGCGACAGCGGCGCGTCGGCGGCTCGTTCTGGCGGCGGCAATGGCCGTTTGGTTATCGATGGACCTCGATGTAATTTTTATTATGTTTGGAGTGTTTTGTACTTCAGATGAATCTTTATAATAGTTCTAATATTTTCGCAAAAAAAAATCCTATAGGTATTGAGTTTGTTTGATTGTATCATAGAAAAAATAAAGCTGTTTTATAGGTTGGAGTAGACGCCAGAATTCCTATGAAATGTACTACAAATTATTCCTTACAAAAAATTCCCATAGATTCATTCCTACGAATCAAATGACCAACAAAAGAGGATTCCAATGCTCCAAATATTCTATAAAAATCGTTTGAATCAAAGAGGCCTACCATCTCATCGCCTTTCACCTAGCTAGAAACCATGTTGTTTTGCCTAGATATAGAGGATTAAACTCATTTCTTGAAGGAGCTTTGATAGCAGATCTATTTTGTTGGAACTTCGGCTTCACATCATGCATCTTGAGTATGAATTCATATTACGTATATAATTAATTATTTGGGGAGAGAATTCGACCTAAGTGTAACGAAGGTGGGCTGCAACTATTAGAACACCACAAGTAAATTTTGAACTTGAGTTCTCTTGGTATTTAGCTGCATGTGCCACAAAGGAACTAAAAACTCGAGGCCTCTTTGATTCAAAGGATTTTCATAGAAATTTTGAGGGATTCTTTGATCTGCAGGATTTTTAAAACACATTAATAGAATAAACATAGGAATATGATAGGAAATGCACTAAAAACAAAGACTTGGTAAATACAAGAATTGTGTCAACTTGATTGGTTGGTTCACATGCATTGATTAAACACATGAATCATAATAAACTTCGTCATATTAAAGTCAAAAGCGCGTGAAAATGAATAGTTAGAATTTTATTATACCACTAAGAGACTTAGTCCAATTCTTCATGAATAGAAATTTGAAAAGGAGGTCCAAGTGGATGTTAGATTTCCTACGTTTTTCCTTTGAAACAGAGGATATAGAACTAAAATCCTCCATTTTTTATTTGCCCTTGTCCTTTGAACCAAATGTATGAATAATAATACCATGAAAAATCAATTCGGATGTTTTCCTCCACTTTTACTTTGAACTAAAGAGGCCCTAAAGGATTGGAATTTATACTATTCCTAAGTTGCACATTTAATTCGTAGAATCTTATGAGATTTCTTTTCTAATGATTCATTTGTACTAGATTCAATAGGAAAACAAACATAGCAAGACACTCTCGTGCGTCTCCCCCTTGCTTCCTCTATTGAGAGTCGACACGAAGTTTTCGCGCTCGGCCAGAACCCATATCTTCTTCGATGGCGGAGCCGGTCGAAGACATGATGGTGGAGGAGCTCGGATATCCTTTGTATATAGTAGTTGTGGGATTTTCTTTAAGGTAGTTGTTGCTCTTGTGGCAGATGGATTTATTCCGCATCTGAGCACAACGCCAGCGCTCATGAACATCGCTTGTTGGTCGCCTCCCACCTCTTCTGCCTGTTGTCCATGTAGGATGACAGCTGCTGGTGGCGGATCGGGCCAGAGCTCCCCTAATAAGCTGGAGGGACGACTCAATGTGGCGAAGATGGAAGTGTTCTCTCCTTTCTCTCTCTCTCTCTCTCTCTCTCTCTCTCTCTCTCTCGTCGTGGTGGAGGAGGTGAGGCTGTTAGTGATACCATCTTACCTTTTTCGTGTCAACCATTGCGTCAGAGGCGAGTCTCCGGCAGTCCCTGAGCAAGCACAACTACTTCATTCCGAGCTCATCCTCGACGATGCGATGCTCTAAAGCTAAGATACCCTATGAAGCCCACTGGTTTTGGAAGTTGGTTGTCAGTTTGTGTCATTGTGGGACAGCTTGCGGAGCAGTACCTGTCGGTCCCACAAAAACTCACCTGCATGATGCGTGTATGATTAGTGCACGATTATAAACGGGGGCGTCACAGTTCCTCTCCATCCACGTCTTCATGAGCTGGATACCTGCCAAGCCCCTCTCACGCATCTCGAAGACCGCTTGGATCAGAGAATCGGTCTCAGGTTCGAATTCCGTCTTCGAACTCCACTCTGGCTCCGATCGGCACAGGACATCGGAGAAGGCAGCCCAACCTCGCGGTGTCCCCGGGTAATGTTGGTGGCATAAAACCATCTACGCTCCCACGACTGGGGACCATCGACGGTTGGGATCTCGAAGAAACCCGAGTCTAGACGAGGACGGAGCTCTGCATCGCCGCAAGATGAGATTTTGCCTCTTTTTAGGCGAGGGACCACCTCAAAGAAATACCTGAAGAGGTCGAAATGGGGTGGGATTCCTAAGAAGCACTTGCAGAAGGTGACGAAGCATGACAAATGCAGCACTCCGCTCTGGATCAAATGATGGAGCTAGAGCCCTTAATGGGTAAGGACTCCCCGGACAAACGCTCTTAGAGGAAATCGAAGCCCGTGGAAGAAGAAAGCCTCGTGAACCACCAGGTTCCAAAGCAATGGCCGCAGGACCTTCTCCTCTTTATCAAGCGCCAACCACGGCGTCGAGGATTTCTCCGGCAACCACCCCGACTCCACCAAACGCTCTAGGTCACCCCTGGTGATCGGAGACTTTCTCGAGTTGCTGGCCCACTCCGGTGTGGCGTCGGCGCGGACCAGTGGAGAATCAACCAGACGGCTCTCTCTGCGATGACCCGATGGAGGCGGTGGTAGCCATCGGCGTTGACTGTCCTAGATGTGAGCCGGCTGAAGATGTGGCAGCGAAGAAGAAGAGTCAGGCAGGACCCAATGTGGTCGTTCGGCCGTCGTATTTAAACATGCTGGTGTACGAACCATGCCTGAGATGGCGCCTATGCAGATGATGGGCCAGCCCATAGAGCCTTTGGGCCCTGTCGCCCAGGAAAAGTCAACAACACTACAAGTAAGAAGGAGGAGAAAATTGCCGTATGAGGATTCAAGAGGCTGGACACACGAAGAGAAGAGACCGATGGAGGCCTCAGAGCCTGGGAGCTCTCGACCTTCGCCAAGCTCGGGGGCTACTGATGGGGTCCCAAACCCGGGGTACCTGACGTAAGGGAGGCAGACCTCTACATTGACCAGGGCCCACTAGGCCCAAAGGGTACCTAGGAACCCAGAGAAGGCGAGGGCATTGAGCGTGTTCTCCAAGAAAGAGGGCGGCAGCCGATCTGATCTGATCTACCCGTTGTGTAAATCCTAGCCCTCTCCTGTCTATATAAAGGGAGGCCTAGGTCCTCGTTAGGATCCAATCTGAAGAACTCAACTCTCACTAGACATCTCAAACACCATTGTAATCCTCTGCACGAGGTATTCGCTCACCATGAATAACAAGACAAAGCAGGATATAGGGTATTACTCTTCAGAGGCCCAAACCTGGGTAAATTTTGCGTAAAGACTCCATCCCGATACTTCCAGTCTCATTATGAACCCTACCGAGGGATCTGACGGGAATTTGCTCCGTTAGATACACCTTTGTTCGTAACTGAGGGAAATAGTATCTGCTACTATACTGCATCACCCTTCCTCTTCGGGAAAACCCAACAACTTCAACACGAGTAGCAATGTCCTCGAAAATCGATGCGACAACTGTCGCGAAAACCCCCCTCCTAAAGAGTATTAACAACGCCCGCACAACCAGACTAGATAAACAAATTTGACAACTAATTTGATTTGCAAGATGAATTCTGTCTAAGACAACTTGTGCTTCAGCAGTAGCTGCGTCTATCACATATGGTATAAGCTAGGAGCCCGCAGCTAAAAATCTTCCATTATGTAAGGAACTAGCTAATTTGCTCGAATTTGATCTAGGGATTGGATCTGAGATGGGAAATTATGTTGTTCCACCCAACACCCTCACAACATATTTGAATTACAATAGTGGTTCATTCCACGCCTGGCCAAAGCCAATTACTTCCGTTCCTAGTTTCATAAATGGAGGAGGGGAAGAATATAAAGGATGGAACCGTTACACCCTTAACGGGCCCAGTTTGGGCCTGCAAGCCACTAGGTTTCTTATGCGCACGAATGGGCCGACCCATAGTCCCATGAGTTGAATCTCCTCCTTTGCGCTCTTGACTGTCTCTCTCCCTGCTTGCCAGCTCCTTCTGGCTGCCAGATAGGCCGCTGACATCCCCCTGTTTTTGAGACGAGGCTTGTCCCCAAGCCTCTGCATGCAGAAACATCTCCTTCAAAGTGTCACAATCTTCCCAGATAGGTGATGGTGATGGTGTACCACTCCACTCAACGAGCACCTGAGCGATCATCTTGTTACCCACCGTCTTGAGTCGTTTCTACAACACTTGAATAGGAACTTGCAAATGAGCTTCATGAGAAGGAAGAACATCAAGTACCTCATATTTTGGAGGAACAAACTTCTTCAGTTGGGAGTCAAGCCATTGCTGCAAGTCCGAAGGAGCCATAGTGTCTTATGAGGAAATGCCAAAGTACCGAGGTGCCTGACCATATAATACTTCTAATGGGGACTTGTCGAGAGAAGAGTGCCAGTTGTTGTTGTACAAGAATTCACATAGAGCCAGCTACTTGTTCCATTTCCGGGGATGAGCTGAAATGAAACACCTCAGATAACATTCGATCTGCTGGTTAACTCGCTCGGTCTGCCCGTCAGTTTCTGGATGATACGCAGTGCTCATGTTGAGATGGGTGCCGGTTTTCTTGGTCATCAGCTACCAGAACTTGCTAGTAAACAGAGGGTCTTGATTAGAAAAAATGCAAAGAGGCATCCCGTGCAATTTGTACACATGATCAAGGAACAATTCAGCAATTTTCTGAGCATTTTAAGGGTGCTTCACAGGTATAAAGTGGCCATACTTGGTAAACTTATCGATCACAACCATGATGCAGTCAAACTGATCTGAAGGTGGAAGCCCTGTGATAAAATCCATTGTAACTGACTCCCAAGCCTTTATTAGAACTGGTAAAGGAGAAAGCAATCCAGGTTAGTTCACTCTTTTAGGTTTTTCCTATTGACACATAGTGCAAGACTGAACAAAGTCTTTGACAAATGTTTTCATGCCATTCCATTTGAATAAGGCATGGATTCTCGTGTAAGTGATAGGAAAACCTGAATGACCTCCCAAAGGGCTAGCATGAAAGGCCATACAAATCCTGGTCTGCAAAGGCAAATCATTGAAATTCCAGATAGAGTTCTTATACCTGATGAAGCCATTAACCAGAGTATAATTAGGTTTGGAAGCAGGACTAACAACTAACTGCTGGAGGAGTTCTCTGCCCTTATCATCCTGATTATAACTGGAAACAATATCTTCCAACCAGCTAGGTTGAGCACAAGAAATAGCAAGTACTGCAGAATGATCTTCTCCCAAATGTGGCCTTCTTGACAAGGCATCAGCTGTTGCGTTATCTGTTGCTTTTTTGTAAAGAATTTGATAATTGAGTCCCATTAGCTTAGTGAGAACTTTCTGTTGCTAAGGTGTGTGTAATCTCTAGTCTATCAGGTGCACTAGACTCTTCTGATCAGTTTTGATCACAAACTTCTGAATTGCAGATAAGACCTCCATTGTTCCACAGCCAGCAAAATAGCTAAGTATTCTTTTTCATAGACCGACAAACCCTTGTTCTTTGGACCCAAAGCCTTGCTGACAAAAGCCAATGGATGTCCCTCCTGCATCAACACAGATCCAATGCCAGAGTCACATGCATAAGTTTCCAAGACAAACTAGTTTGTTAAATCAGGTAAAGCTAAAACTGGAGCTTGTAACAAGGCTTGCTTAAGTGTTTGGAATGCTACTTCTGCTGCTGGTGTCCACACAAAGATAGTTCCCTTTTTGAGGAGCGTAGTTAATGGACTGCTAATGATCCCATAGCTCTGAATAATTTTTTTGTAATAATTTGTAAGTCCCAGAAAACGTCTAACCTCCTTATCATTAAGAGGAGTAGGCCAATTCTGAATTGCAAGTATCTTACTAGTATCGGTAGAAACTCCCTTGTTACTGATAACATGGCCTAAATAAGCAACCGCCTGTTGACCAAAAGCACACTTACTAAGTTTCACCTTCCGTTGTTTCTCTTGCAAAATCTGCAACACAGACTATAAGTGCACTAAATGCTCTTGAAATGTTTTACCAAAAACCAGGATATCATCAAAGAAGACTAGAACATATTTGTCTGGCCCCTTGGTGGCAGGAGATAAGTCCAAATTCATTGCCCCCTGAAAAGTGCCTGGAGCACCAGTGAGACCAAACCCCATAACACTGAACTCATAATGGCCTTCATGGGTTTGAAATGTTGTTTTAAATTCCTCTCCAGGTGCCAGTCTAATCTGGTGGTAACCAGCCCTCAAATCTAGCTTAGAAAACCAACAGGCCCCATGCAGTTCATCTAGAAGTTCATCTATCACAGGCAGGGAATACTTGCTTTTTAATGTAAGAGCATTAAGGTGTCTATAATCAATGACCATCCTCCAAGTACCATCTTTCACTATTGCAGGATCCTGCTAACGCGACACTACAATCAGAGACCCTTCGACGAAACCGAGTGCGATGCATTAATCACAAACGATGATGTAATAAAACCATCAAAAAAGATACAAAACATTTGCGATGGCGGAGACATCAAACACGATTCAGATTATAGTTGCGTGTGCAATGCGTGGCATACGGTTAATCCATACGAACTATTTGTGATGAGCTAGAACAATAGAAACGAGCAGCCATATGAAGGTGTGTGATATACGTCATACCGTTCACTCGGATGAACTATTTGCGATTAGGAAACGCAATAGAAACGGCCAGCCAAATCAAGGTGTGTGCGATATATGGCATACAGTTCACTCGGATGAACTGTTTTCTATTAGGCAACAAAACAAAAACGGTTTAACTTAACAAGATGTGTGTGATATGTGGCATACAGTTCACATAGATGAACTATATGCGATGAGCTAAAAGAACACAAACGATTCGTGTAAACAAGATGTGTGTGATACGCGGCAAACAGCCCACTCAGATGAACTGTTTGCGATGAGAAAATATAACACAGACGGTTACTACAGTTAATTCATGTGCGATTATGTGTGTAGGAAAAACTTTGAAAAATGCAAACTAGTTGCTTGCGATGGCTAGGAGTATTGCACACTATGCGTATGTGAGTACTCTTGTGCGATGATTAGTAAGCTACATATACGTTTCCTTATGTTTACACGTGTGTGATAACACGTGACACCGCATACAGTTGTCGGGTTGTGTGCTCCACTTAGTCTTCCCGCGCTCTAGCGAAGGCTTCCCGCGCTCCACATGAATTGTAAAATCCCCAATCCCCTAGCCAGCTGCTAGCTATAAATAACCACAACAATGGCCGACGACGACGACTCGCTACTGATCCACTTGCTAGCTAGTTACCCACACATACCGGCATACCCCCAATGGGCGACGACAAGATGGAGTTGCATGACGGGAACGGGCGTCGGAGATCATAGTATAGGTTAATTAATTATACCTCCAGAGCTGGATGATTCCGGCTCTAGAGGTATAATTAATTAACATAATCTGTGATCAAATAACTAAAGCTTCCCCAATGTGATCGTGCGCCGGCCCCAACCGCTAGCAGAGCGCACGTGGATAGACGCGACCCGAGCGCGCCTTGGCGCCTAAACGGCGAGCCGAGCACGCGGAGGGGCGTGACCTGAGGGCGCCTTGGAGCCTAAACGGCGAGCAAAGCATGCGGAGGGACGCGAACAGAGCACGCCGTGGCCGCCTAAACGGCGAGCAAGCACATGCATAATTATTGCATATAGCAGTTGAACATAGCAGGGAATAGCCGTCCAACAATACTATTTTCAATGACATGCATTAATATATTCTTAGTTAAATCTAAGGTTAATTTTTGGTACTACAGAATACGAAGGGGAACAATAAACCACGACGGAGCTAGTACCTATACCAACACAGACACCCAGTGCAGAAATTAATAACATTATACACGTGTCCAGCAATCCACGCCAATGCTTCCCGCCTCTTCCCTCATCGGTTTCCCGCCACCAGCTAGTGGCTTGCTCCATATGACCCAGGCGGCAACGCACCATAGTGACACTGTGCGCAGATCTAGTCCACACCCATCTACCACTAGTTATTCCAAGCATGCTAGCACTATACAAAAACACACTTCTGTGATGATACGTGTTTGTCACAGTAGGTCACGTTTTCTGTCATGCATGTACATCCATGACGATTTTATGACAGAATCAAGATAGTCATACCTATGTTGTCGTAGAAGTGTTCCATGACAATACCAAAATTATCATCACGGAAGTGTCCACTTCCATGACGATAAATGGCGCGTCATAGAAGTGCTTTCGTCAAGGGCAACCGACACGTGGCATCCACCGTAACGGGTCGCCGTTAAGCTATCGAGTTCCTCCAATAACCCGTTAACAACCCGGACCAATGGGGATTTTCCACGTGTAAAATTCTCATTCGCCGGAGGATCCACGTGTCAGCTCAGCGTTGGGATAGATGTCCTCCACTCATTGTACGAGAGGCGCCTATGATACGTTGGCATGTGGCAAGGCCCAACCGTGGCCCATTCAGGTGAAAGAGGCCGGCCCAGACAAAATTAGCAGGCCGGCCCATATAGGGCCTACTTGTGTCTGGTCCATTTAAGCCCATGGCCCATACGAGATGTGCCAATTTGGCCCGTCAACGGCTCGTTAACTATTTAGCCCCATTGCAACCCATCGTCAGTTCGAGCCTGTTAACAGCCCGCTATATATTTGGGCTCAATATCGGCCCGATGTGGTTTCGGCCTGTTAATGGCCCATTCAAGGGATGGGCCAATTTTCAGGATGTACGTCTTTCAGCCTTTTAGCGACCCATTTAAGTGTTGGGCCAATTTCCAGCCCGGTGTTTCTTTCAGCCTATTAACGGCCCATAAATGAGTTGGGCCATTTGTATTCGGACCTGAGTTTTCGCCACTTAACAGCACATGCTCTTCATGGTCCAATACCAGCCCGGTTTCTCTTTTGGCCTGCCAAAGGCCCACAACACCGTTGGGCCATATATAGTCCGACCTGACTTTCGGCCACTTAGCGGCCCATGCTCTTCATGGTCCAGTATGAGCCCGCTCTCTCTTTCGGCCTGCTAAAGGCCCACAGTACAGTTGGGTCATATATAGCCCAATCTTACTATCGGCCTGTTAACGGCCCGTGAAATCGAATGGACCCACTTATTGCCCGCTTCGATGTCGGCCTGTTAACGACCCGGGAGGTAACAGGGCCAAGCATTAACTGTTGGCTCGTTTCAATTATAGCGGCCCAATAGAGCTTTCGGCCTGGTTACAACCCATCAACTTAATGGGCCCGCTAAAGTTCAAACATGTCTGTAGGCCCAATTAGATAACGTCGATTCCGGCCCAGCTATAATTTGAGCCCATTAGGACAAGCAATTATCGACAGGACCAAAACCGATCAATCAAAGGCCTATGAGAATTTCGGCCCCTGCGAGCCCATTAGGGAAGCCCATTAAGGGCAGTGGGCCACTATCCTTCATATAGTGCCCACGACTGTTCGTGCTAACTAACAATTTCATTGATTTTTGGCTTCCTAGTGACCAGTTAGCTGGAATACGAGGCGCGCTAAGCAAATGTACGGCATACAAGGAAAAATGTAGCACATCAAGCATATATTACAGGAAATTACATCGACTTGGCAATCAAAGATTGATGCCAGTGCAAATAAATGAACAGAACTTCACGATCTACAACCTCACAATCTGCAACCTCAGCGCGGATGACGCCCATAAGCATGTGAGCAAGTTCTTCCTTCTTTGCTACACTGTCTCTAAAAATATTGACCAATTGTTGTTGCGCAAGAATGTGCACCTCTGATTCCTCCATGATTTCCATCATTGCTTCAGCCAGTAATTGGTTCACAAACATACATTATTTCCGTTAGATTTGAGACAGAGGAAACTGAACAGATTCAGATGGCGATTCTGGCAGGCTTGTATTATTGATAGTGGAGAGTGTCTCGACCACTGCACCATAACATAAATTAGGAGGGAAACCGAACAGATTAATCAAGAGTTATTGCCATATTACCTGGCCAAGATTTATTGAAGAGAAACAATGGGGTTGCCTTGCTGTTTTCAGAGTTTGTCTTCTTATCTTCAGCAGCCTGCACCAAATTAACACACTAGCATTGCTATCATTGGCCAGGTCAGATAAATAGGAAAGTAACATTGACACAACAAACGTTTGGCAACCAGACCACACCAGTCTACACCAAATTAACACAATATGGCACAGCTATCATCAGCCAGGTAAGGTAATAGGAAAGCAACATTAACACAATGAATGATTGGGCAACCAGAACAGCACTACAATTTAGTAATGTGCATGATATGAGATAGTACACTCATGTAGCTCAGTATGCAAAACTACCAGGCAGTTTTCCTTACAAAAATCAACATTGTCGCCTTTAATTATACATTTTGCTACAAGTATCAGATAAAGGTTGGATTCACGCCGATTAACAAAATACATGATGATGTAAAAATATAGTGATATACAACAGGTACTTACATCAGCATTGGAGCACAGAGAATTCCAACAAGATACTTTCCTCGAACACGATCCTACTACTTCTTGAGCTTGCGTTGGTTTTTCCCTTGAAGAGGAAAGGGTAATGCAGCAAAGTAGAGATAAGTATTTCCCTCAGTTAAGAACCAAGGTATCAAATCCAGTAGGAGATACAAGCAAGTCTCCAATCTATGCACCTGCACAAACAATCAAACACTTGCACCCAACGCGATAAAGGGGTTGTCAATCCCTTCACGGTCACTTGCAAAGGTGAGATCTGATAGAGATAGATATAAAAGCTTACTAAAACGTAAAACAAAATAAAAGTAAATAAATTGCAGCAAGGTATTTTTGGGTTTTTTGGTTTATAGATCTAAAAATATATGATGGAAAATAGACCCGGGGGCAATAAGTTTCACTAGAGGCTTCTCTCTTGAAGGCAAATAATACGGTGGGTGAACAAATTACTATCGAGCAATTGATAGAAAAGCGCAAAGTTATGACGATATCCAAGGCAATGATTATGAATATAGGCATCACGTCCGTGTCAAGTAGACCGACTCCTGCGTGCATCTACTACTATTACTCCACACATCAACCGCTATCCAGCATGCATCTAGAGTATTAAGTTCATAAAGAACGGAGTAACGCCTTAAGCAAGATGACATGATGTAGAGGGATAAACTCAAGCAATATGATGAAAACCCCATCTTTTTACCCTTGATGGCAACAATACAATACGTGCCTCGCTACCCCTACTTTGTCACTGGGTGAGGACACCGCAAGATTGAACCCAAAACTAAGCACCTCTCCCATTGCAAGAAGAACCAATCTAGTTGGCCAAACCAAACCGATAATTCGAAGAGAAATATAATGATATCAAATCATGCATATAAGAATTCAGAAAAGACTGAAATAATATTCATAGATAATCTGATCATAAATCCACAATTCATCGGATCTCGACAAACACATAGCAAAAGAATATTACATTGGATAGATCTCCAAGAACATCGAGGAGAACATTGTATTGAAGATCAAAGAGAGAGAAGAAGCCATTTAGCTACTAGCTATGGAACCGTAGGTCTATGGTAAACTACTCACGCTTCATCGGAAGGGCAATAGGGTTGATGTAGAAGCTCTCCGTGATCGAATCCCCCTTCGGCAAGGTGCCGGAAAAGGCCCCAAGATGGGATCTCACGGGAACAGAAGGTTACGACGGCGGAAAAGTATTTTGGTGGAAGCTTCTGGTGGTTTGGGAATATTTGGCAATTTATAGTGCTGGTTTTAGGGTTAGGGGACTCCTGAGGGGACCACAAGCCCTCAGGGCGCGCCCCCCCTAGGGCGCGCCCCTGAGGCTTGTGGCCTCCTCGGGGATCTTCTGGCCCTCTCTCCAAGTTATGTGGGTGTCTTCTGGTCCAAGAAAAATCATCACGAAAGTTTTATTCCGTTTGGACTCTGTTTGATATTCCTTTTTTGTAAAACTCAAAAACAAGGAAAAAACAAAAACTGGCACTGGGCTCTAGGTTAATAAGTTAGTCCCAAAAATAATATAAAATAGCATATCAATGCATATACAACATCCAAAATAGATAATATAATAGCATGGAACAATAAAAAATTATAGATACGTTGGAGACGTATCAAGCATCCCCAAGCTTAATTCCTACTCGTCCTCGAGTAGGTAAATGATAAAAACAGAATTTTTGATGTGGAATGCTACCTAACATATTTATCCTTGTAATCTTCTTTATTGTCGCATGAATATTCAGATCCATAAGATTCAAAACAAAAGTTTAATATTGACATAAAAACAATAATACTTCAAGCATACTAATAAAGCAATCATGTCTTGTCAAAAAAACATGGCCAAAGAAAGTTATCCCTATGAAATCATATAGTCTGGCTATGCTCCATCTTCATCACACCAAGTATTTAATCATGCACAACCCCGATGACAAGCCAAGCAATTGTTTCATACTTTTGATGTTCTCAAACTTTTTCAACTTTCACGCAATACATGAGCGTGAGCCATGGATATAGCACTATAGGTGGAATAGAATATGGTGGTTGTGGAGAAGACAAAAAGAAGGAGAAAGTCTCACATCAACTAGGCGTATTAATGGGCTATGGAGATGCCCATCAATAGATATCAATGTGAGTGAGTAGGGATTGCCATGCAATGGATGCACTAGAGCTATAAGTGTATGAAAGCTCAAAAAGAAACTAAGTGGGTGTGCATCCAACTCGCTTGCTCACGAAGACCTAGGGCAATTTGAGGAAGCCCATCATTGGAATATACAAGACAAGTTCTATAATGAAAAATTCCCACTAGTATATGAAAGTGACAACATAGGAGACTCTCTATCATGAAGATTGTGACGACCCTGGCTTAATCGTGCAATAACCATACACGCAAGTGCGCACGATCAAGCCTAAGGACTCACTTGAAGATATCACAACACAACTCTAAAACATAAATAAAGTCATACAAGCTTTATATTACAAGCCTGGGCCTCGAGGGCTCGAATACATAGCTCGATGGTATACAAGTGTCAGCGGAAGCATCAGATATCTGGGTACAGATATAACAAAGTTACAGATAGGCCTTTAAGAAGGCAGGGTAAAATAAAACACTACGATCGAAAGGCGTAGGCCTCCTGCCTAGGACCCTCCGAACTTACTCCTGGTCGTCGGTCGGCTCCTCGTAGTAGTACTCGCCGGGAGGGTAGTAGTAATAGTAGCCGTCGGCGGGGGCAGCTGGCTATGGGGCTCCGTCATCTGGTTGCGACAATTGGATATGGGGAGAAAAAAAAAGCAAAGCAACCATGAGTACTCATCCGAAGTACTCAGCAAGCAAGGATCGACACTACATATGCAACATTATCAAAGGAGGCTGTATATGTGGACTGGGCTGCAGAAATGCCAGAATAGAGAGGAAGGCCTAGTCCTATCGAAGACTAGCATCTTCAAGCATCTTCATCGGTCTTGCAGCATTAGAAGAGTGTAGATTAACATAATGTAAAGTAGTAGTAATGTTATCAACCTTGCCCAGAGATCCTTCCTCGACTCCCTGCGAGAAAGCAATCCTAGAGCCATACTATCCAGTATCATCTCAAGTCACCAGTTCTAGTCGTACCGATCGAGATACAACTCCGAGTGTCCGTTACCGTAGGACAGGCTATCGATAGATTTTTTTCTTCCCTGAAGGGGTGCACCAACTTACCCACCATGCTCAATTAACTCCGGTCAGACACACTTTTCTGGGTCATGCCCAGCCTTGGCCAAACGATACGCCGCAACCCGACCTAGGCTTAAAAGATAGGTCAGCACGCCGGACTAAACCTATGCCCCAGGGGTCTTGGGCCATCGCCCTGGGATCTCTTGCACGTTGCGTGGGCGGCCAAAAACAGACCTAGCAACCCCTTATACAAGCGCGGTTGCATTCCAGTCCAATCCAGCGTGTGCCGCTCCACGCTGACGTCTATTAAGCTTCGGCTGATGTATACGATGCAGAACGCCCATACTATGCCCACGTGATGGTTAGTGCTATCAAGCCAGAGGCCCCTTGGATCGAATATCCAAATCGTTAGTGGATTGGGAGTGCGGTAACGAGCAGAGACTCACGATCGATGTGACCCCGTCGCCCTGTCTCGAGAACTTGCGACAAGGGCTAAGAATGCCCGGCCACACCTCGTATTCATCGCACGGGCATCGTCCAGGTCCACCCGACTCTCGCAAGACCGTCGGGAACTCAGGTCCACTTCTACGGGGTGGTACCGCCTGTCCCTCTAGTCCTGCAGTATAAGTATCTCTCACGGGTACCCCTTAGGGCCGACCCATCCTTATCCAGTTTAATTAGTATCAACAGTAATGTAAAGGCATCCGTGTGGCCACCACATCAAGAAGGAACCCGAGGCATCACCCTCGTTGGATTCCCACCTGATGTAAACATTAAGGTGAACTAAAGAGGCATCACCCTCGAGGTCCACACTTGAGCAGTTGCACGACGACGTCGTTATCGGGGGTGGTGTAGGAGGAATCACCCTCGCTGACCACGACCGATTAACTAACCTACAAGGTTATCATCAGAAGTGCTGACGAGGTATCACCCTCGGCACTCGATAGTAACCCCGTAGTGTCGAGTAACTAAGGGGGGGGGGAAGTGATGTGCGGTGCCGGGGCCTGGTCTTCGATCCCGTTGATCGGGTCTTCTGATAATCCAGCGGGGCAGTCGGGACAAAGTGGGAGTCTCTGATGGGTCTCTACCCAATCTATACTAAACAGTTTAGGATAAGCAAGTAGGTAGCAACAACAGGTTACAATAAACAGGCTATGCAACAGAAATAGGATAATAGTAACAGCAGCATCTTCTAATGCATGCATAAGAGAGAAGAGAATAGGCGATATCGGAATGTTCAAAAGGGGGGTGCTTGCCTGGAAGCTCTGCGGCAAGGGTCTGGTCGTCAGGGGTGTAGTCGACCTCCGGAGCTGCGTCGGCCTCGGGGACTACGTCGGTGCCGAGGTCTACCGAGAGAGAAGAGGGGGAAGAAACAAATAAATACACAACAAACATATGCAACACAGAGCATGCTATGCTAACGTGTAGTGCAGGGTTGCCTAAAAACATGTCTATCCAATTTAGTTATTTTAGGATTAAAGTAGGATTTATTAACCCGTGTATATGCACTGTCCATCTACCGGAATCAGGCTCAAAGTTATGGGTTCTCCTACGTAGGGGGTTCCGACATGGAAATAGACAACACGATCAGATTCATCTCGTCGTTCTGTGTAACTTTCATGTAGAAAGTTTTTCGATCTGAGCTACGGTTTAATTTCTACGATTTTATAAAGATTTTAGTATTTTCTGGAAATTCTGGAATTAATACTAATTCGAAAATAAAGATTAAATTGCTACGTGCACACACAAAGTGTACACAGCAAAGCAGCACAGAGGCTGACAATGGGCCTAGTCAACTGCACAGTCAGCAGTTGACTGGGTCAGCGTTGACTGGACAGTGGGTCCAGTGGGACCCACCTGTCATTGACTAGGTCAATCCTAGTCAATGGTTGACTAGTCATCTGGGTCCAGTGGGACCCAGTGGTCAGTCACTGTTAGTTTAACAGGGTTTTAGACTAACCTAAATACCTTAATTAAGCTGTGGGCCCAGTCTGTCAGTGGGTCAGTTAGTTAGTAATCTAGTTAGCACTAATACTAACACTACAGTACAGGGCCCACTGTCAGTGGCTGTTAGCCGTATGGTTAGTCCCTAACCACCTGACAGGTGGGCCGGCCTGTGTTTTGAACGCCGGCGCGTGCGGAGGTTCTCCGGCGACCACAAAGAGCGGCGGCGGTGCTCGGGATTCGCCTATGGGCGACGGATTTGAGCGCGGCTTGCGGCTACAGATGGCTGGCGCTTGTGCGCATCCAATGGGACAAGCGGGAGGTCGTGGGGTGGCCGGAGTTGAGAACGCCAGCGACCTGGGCGGCGACCAGAGCTCGGCTGAGCATGGGCTCGTGGCGACGGCGCGCTAGCGGGCGAAGTGAGGGGCGCAATAGCTTCCTAGGGTCTCCAGAAGCTCGAGCATGAGCTCGGATGCGGCGTATACACGCTATAACGACGACGGTGACTAGGCAGGCGGCGGTGAGCTCACGGCAATGGCAGAAACGGGCGCCCCGGGCGCGTAGGAAGGCAAAAAGAGAGGGAAGGAAGAGTGGAGCTCGTAGTGGGCACGAAGGTGAGCTCATGGAGGACCGAGAGGAGCTGGGGACGACGAATCGCCGGCGAGCAGTGGCGGAGTCCGGCGGCATGGAGCGAGGCCGATCCGGCGGAGGGAAGCTCCCCGGCTCGAGCTGAACAGTGGAGACGGCATGGAGGAGCGTAGCGGAGCTCCTGGGCAGCAGTGGGTGGCACGGGGAGGCACCGGTGTACGAGAACGACGAGGCAGCGGCGATGGCTCCATTCGGTGGAGCAAAGCAGAGAGGGGGAGAGAGGCGAGCGAGGGAGAAGCAAGGAGGAGGGGGGAGATTGGATGAGGAGGTCCAAGGGGAATGGACGAGCAGGTCCTTATCCCCTCGCCCAGCCTGCTCTCGTCGCGGTGTCGAGCGGTGACCGGCGCGAGCGCAGTCGTCCTTGGGGGAGACGACACCAAGGCGAGGTAGGTGGAGGAGGCCTGCTGGGCTGCCTAGGCCACACTGTGGCTTCGGCCCAGGGCCAGGTAAGCCTCTGCCCTTTTGTTTATTTTCTGTTTTCCATTTAGCTAATATACAGAGAGGGTTAGTAATTTTTATGGGCTGCTAAACATTTTTAGAAAAATGTGTGACTTGGCCCAAAATATCCTTTGCTATTTATGGCACTGCCACAAACATTTTGGATACTAGAAGAAGTTATTTGGAATTTTCATTAATGAAATAGCATTTAAAAATGCTGGAACTGCTCTGAATTAATTGCTGCTGTTCATCTTGCACAAGAGTGAAGTTGTTTTCCTTAACAAATAATTGTTATGGAATTTTTTGTCAAATGATGAACATTTTTCTAGCAAGTTTTGAGCAACTTCATTTTGCACTGTGAATTTGAATTCTTTTCTGAGAGAAATTTGAATTGAAGTGTTTGAACGCTATGATCAAGCATTGCAAATGAAGATGACTTGGCACATTAATTAGCTTGATGACAGGGTTAACATCTGGGGATGTTACAAAGATCATGGTGCTACTTTGAAGCACAAGTGTGGTAAAAGGATAGTAGCATTGCCCCTTCTCTCTTTTCTCTCATTTTTTTCTTTTTTTATTTGGGCTTCTTTGGCCTCTTTTATTTTTGTAAAAGTCCGGAGACTCATCCCAACTTGTGAGGGAATCATAGCTTCCATCATCCTTTCCTCACACGGGACAATGCTCTAATAATGATGATCATCACACTTTTATTTACTTACAACTCAAGAATTACAACTCGATACTTAGAACAAAAATATGACTCTATATGAATGCCTCCGGCGGTGTACCGGGATGTGCAATGATCTAGCATAGCAATGACATCAAAAAATGGACAAGCCATGAAAACATCATGCTAGCTATCTTACGATCATGCAAAGCAATATGACAATGATGAAGCGTGTCATAATAAACGGAATGGTGAAAGTTGCATGGCAATATATCTCGGAATGGCTATGGAAATGCCATAATAGGTAGGTATGGTGGCTGTTTTGAGGAGGTTATATGGTGGGTTTAATGCACCGGCGAGAATTGCACGGTACTAGAGAGGCTAGCAATGGTGGAAGGGTGAGAGTGCGTATAATCCATGGACTCAACATTGGTCATAAAGAACTCACATACTTGTTGCAAAAATTTATTAGCTATCGAAATAAAGTACTACACGCATGCTCCTAGGGGGATAGATTGGTAGGAAAAGACCATCGTTCGTCCCCGACCGCCACTCATAAGGAAGACAATCAATAAATAAATCATGCTCCGACTTCATCACATAACGGTTCACCATACGTGCATGCTATGGGAATCACAAACTTTAACACAAGTATTTATACCAATCCACAATTACTCACTAGCATGACTCTAATATCACCATCTTTATATCTCAAAACAAATGCAAGGAATCAAACTTCTCATAGTATTCAACGCTCTTTATATGAAAGTTTTTATTATATCCCTCTTGGATGCCTATCATATTAGGAATAAATTCATAACCTAAGAAAATTGCCATGCTGTTTAGAGACTCTCAAAATAATATAAGTGAAGCATGAGAATTCAACAATTTCTATAAAATAAAGCCACCACCGTGCTCTAAAAAGATATAACTGAAGCACTAGAGCAAATTGCCTAGCTCAAAAGATATAAGTGAAGCACATAGAGTATTCTAATAAATCACGATTCATGTGTTTCCCTCTCAAAAGGTGTGTATAGCAAGGATGATTGTGTCAAACTAAAAATCAAAGACTCATATCATACAAGACACTCCAAGCAAAACACATCTCATGTGGTGAATAAAAATATAGCCTCAAGTAAATTTACCGATGGATTGAAGACGAAAGAGGGGATGCCATCTGGGGCTTCCCCAAGCTTAGATGCTTGGTTGTCCTTGAATATTACCTTGGGGTGCCTTGGGAATCCCCAAGCTTAGGCTCTTTCCACTCCTTATTCCATAGTCCATCAAATCTCTACCCAAAACTTGAAAACTTCACAACAGAAAACTCAACAGAAAACTCATGAGATCCGTTAGTATAAGAAAATAAATCACCACTTTTTGGTACTGTTGTGAACTCATTCTTTATTTATATTGGTGTAATACCTACTGTATTCCAACTTTTCCATGGTTCATGCCCCCCGATACTACCCGTAGATTCATCAAAATAAGCAAACAACACATAGAAAACAGAATCTGTCAAAAACAGAAAGTCTGTAGCAATCTGTAAACTTCGTATACTTATGTAACTCCAAAAATTCTGAAAAAAGAGGGAAGCCTGGAAAATTTGTATATAAATCTTGTGTTAAAAATTCATATCAAAATCATGTTTCTGTGATTGTTTAAAATTTTTTTAGTGAGCATAAAAGTTTCTGTTTTTCAGCAAGATCAAATCAACTATCACCATAAGCCATCCCAAAGGTCTTACTTGGCTCAAACACTAATTAAAACACCAAAACACAATTACTACAGAGGTAATAATGTGTATTTATTGAAGAACAGAACCAAAAACATAAAACATAAAAATAAAATTGGGTTTGCCTCCCAACAAGCGCTATTGTTTAACGCCCCTAGATAGGCATAAAACAAAGATCTAGGTATTGTCATAATAGTAAGGGAGATCATCCATGCTCATCTCATACTCCCTTCTTTCAGCGGCAAGTTTCCTTTGTGGTAAGCAAAAATAATCAAAAGGGCTAAATTTAATAGGATAAGGATCCCTAAGATCAAGTTTGGGAGGAATAAGTTCCTCCTTCGGCCCCCTGTATTTATAATCAACTCGTCATTATAAGCGTTCCTTTGGTGGAACGTCATAAGCCTATCTCTTAACACGAACCCTGATCCATTGTTTTGTATAGAAAAATTATCATTGAGTTCAGAAATCTTATCAACCAAAACCTCAGTAGGGTCCCTTTTTCTCAAATTTTCATTATAGGCAACATAATTGGGAGATTACAATCTCATTATGTCCTCTTGATTAAAAAGGATCTCCTCTATGGGGGGACAACCACCATTTATTTTATAATGAGCAAAAATTTCTCTAGCTTCTTTCATGATGAATCTAAACTCATGAGCTAGAAATATAGTAGCAGCGCGCTTAACGGAAGGATGCTGAATATTAGAGAACTTTAGAAAAATCCTTTGTATGCATGGATGCATGTCAACAAATTGTCTTTCGAGTTCAATTATGAGCAAAGTTATTGCATCCGCAAGACTATTAGTTTTATTAAGAATAGATCCTCCTAGCGTAGGTAGCGTACCGGCACAAGTAAAGAAATCTTGAATAACAACTTTTCCAATAATATTACTGCTACCTACACGAAGTTTTTTTGTGTGTATGATAGTAGGCTCTTCTTCATGAGGATCATTATTAGCAAAATCATTGAACTTTCCCCCAACATTATTACTATCCTTTTCAATAATAACCTACCCAGATTCAGGCATGGTGTCAAGAAACCGATCTAGCAAACAAGCAACCAAAAAGCAAACGAAAAGACAAACGAAAGAACGGCGAAGAAAAAAGGTAAATCTTTTTGTGTTTTTCTAAAAATGTTTTAGAAGTGGGGGAGAGGAAAATGAGAGGCAAATGGCAAATAATGTAATGCAAGAGATGAGAGTTTATGGTGGGTACTTGGAAGGCTTGATGTAGAACCTCCCCGGCAACGGCGCTAGAAATTCTTCCTTCTACTTCTTAAGCTTGCGTTGGTTTTTCCCTTGAAGAGGAAAGGGTGATGCAACAAAGTAGAGATAAGTATTTCCCTCAGTTTGAGAACCAAGGTATCAATCCAGTAGGAGGTACATGCAAGTCTTTAATCTATGCACATGCACAAACAATCAAACACTTGCACCCAACGCGATAAAGGG
This sequence comes from Thinopyrum elongatum, assembly GCA_011799875.1. Classification (NCBI taxonomy): domain Eukaryota; kingdom Viridiplantae; phylum Streptophyta; class Magnoliopsida; order Poales; family Poaceae; genus Thinopyrum; species Thinopyrum elongatum. The sequence continues at coordinate 113,738,681 of CM022300.1, forward strand.
GTTGTCAATCCCTTCACGGTCACTTGCAAGGATGAGATCTGATAGAGATAGATATAAAAGATTACTAAAATGTAAAAGAAAATAAAAGTAAATAAATTGCAGCAAGGTATTTTTGGGTTTTTTGGTTTACAGATCTGAAAATATATGATGGAAAATAGACCCGGGGGCCATAGGTTTCACTAGAGGCTTCTCTCTTGAAAGAAAACATACGGTGGGTGAACAAATTGCTGTCGAGCAATTGATAGAAAAGCGCAAAGTTATGACGATATCTAAGGCAATGATTATGAATATAGGCATCACGTCCATGTCAAGTAGACCGACTCCTGCCTGCATCTACTACTATTACTCCACACATCGACCGCTATCCAGCATGCATCTAGAGTATTAAGTTCATAAGAACGGAGTAACGCCTTAAGTAAGATGACATGATGTAGAGGGACAAACTCAAGCAATATGATGAAAACCCAATCTTTTTATCCTTGATGGCAACAATACAATACGTGCCTCGCTACCACTACTTTGTCACTGGGTGAGGACACCGCAAGATTGAACCCAAAACTAAGCAGCTCTCCCATTGCAAGAAGAACCAATCTAGTTGGCCAAACCAAACCGATAATTCGAAGAGAAATACAAAGATATCAAATCATGCAAATAAGAATTCAGAAAAGACTCAAATAATATTCATAGATAATCTGATCATAAATCCACAATTCATCGGATCTCAAAAACACACCGCAAAAGAATATTACATCGGATAGATCTCCAAGAACATCGAGGAGAACATTGTATTGAAGATTAAAGAGAGAGAAGAAGCCATCTAGCTACTAGCTATGGACCCGTAGGTCTGTGGTAAACTACCCACGCTTCATCAGAAGGGTAATATGGTTGATGTAGAAGCCCTCCGTGATCGAATTTCCCTCCGGCAAGGTGCCGGAAAAGGCCCCAAGATGGGATCTCACGGGAACAGAAGGTTATGGCGGCGGAAAAGTATTTTGGTGGATGCTTCTGGTGGTTTGGGTATATTTGGGAATTTATAGTGCTTGTTTTAGGGTTAGGGGACTCCCGAGGGGCCCACAAGCCCTCAGGGCGCCCCCCTAGGGCGCGCCCCTGAGGCTTGTGGCCTCCTCGGGGATCTTCTGGCCCTCTTTCCAAGTTACGTGGGTGTCTTCTGGTCCAGGAAAAATCATCGTGAAAGTTTTATTCCGTTTGGACTCCGTTTGATATTCCTTTTCTGTAAAACTCAAAAACAAGGAAAAAACAAAAACTGGCACTGGGCTCTAGGTTAATAAGTTAGTCCCAAAAATAATATAAAATAGCATATTAATGCATATAAAACATCCAAAACAGATAATATAATAACATGGAACAATAAAAAATTATAGATACAATGGAGACGTATCAAGCATCCCTAAGCTTAATTCCTACTCATCCTCGAGTAGGTAAATGATAAATACAGAATTTTTGATGTGGAATGCTACCTAACATATTTATCCATGTAATCTTCTTTATTGTGGCATGAATATTCAGATCCATAAGATTCAAAACAAAAGTTTAATATTGACATAAAAACAATAATACTTCAAGCATACTAATAAAGCAATCATGTCTTCTCAAAATAACATGGCCAAAGAAAGTTATCCCTACAAAATCATTAATCCATTCATGAAACACACTGAAATATTAGCTACATCCAATGCACAAGTATGACAATAGTGTTCCCTAGTTGGTGCTTTATAAGAGAGATGGAGACTCAATAAAAATAAAAATTGCATAAAAGTAAATAGATAGGCCCTTCGCAGAGGGAAGCAGATATTTGTAGAGGTGCCAGAGCTCATAGCTTAAATTGAGAGATAAAATTGTTTTGAGAGGCATGCTTTTCCTATCAACGAATATGACCGAGAATTCCCAATATCTTCCATGCTAGGTAAATCATAGGCGGTTCCCAAACATAAAATAAAGTTTATTTCCTTTTCCACCATCCTTTCACAATCCATGGCTAGCCGTATGCACGGGTGCCTTCCATACCAACACTTTCCAAGGAAGTTATTATGAACAACATATATAATTTTTTTCATTACGGGACTGGGCATCCCTATTACCTTCCACACTCTCGTGCAATGACAAGTGAATAAACACTCATCTTGAGAATAACATACCTAGCATGGAAAATATTGGCCATCCCCTGCCGCTTCATGAGCAGTACGGGCACACACAAAGGAAATTCATTTTGAAAATTAGAGTTGGCACATAAAAATTTACTTGGAACGACATGGAAATACCGCATATAGGTAGGTATGGTGGACTCATTTGGCACAACTTTGGTTTTATGGAGTTGGATGCACAAGCAGTATTCCCGCTTAGTACAAATGAAGGCTAGCAAATAGATTGAGAAGGGACCAACCAAAAAACTAAAACGATCATAAACGACCATTGAACATAACTAACATTGAATAATGCACCACAAGTAGGATGTAACTTCATTGCATAACTATTGACTTTCGTGCTTGCATAGGGAATCACAAACCTTAACACCAATATTCTTACTAAAGCATAATTACTCACCAACATGACTCACATATTACTATCTCCATATTGCAAAACTACTGCAAGGAATCAAATTTTAATATCCAATGATCTTCATGGAATACAAGACGCTCCAAGAAAAACCCATGAGATGTGACGAATAAAAATATAGCTCCAAGTAAAATTACCGATGGTCATTAGAAGAAAGAGGGGATGCTTCCGAGGCATCCCCAAGCTTAGTTGCTTGGTACTCCTTGAATATTACCTTGGGGTGCCATGGGCATCCCTAAGCTTAGGCTCTTTTCACTCCTTATTCCTTCATCCATCGTGATCTCACCCAAAACTTGAAAACTTCAATCACACAAAACATAACAAAACCTTCGTGAGATCCGTTAGTATAATAAAGCAAATCACCACTTTAAATACTGTTGCAAACCCTTTCATATTTTATTATTGCATTATACCTACTGTATTCAAACATTAACATGGCTTATAACCCCCCAATACAATCCATAGATTCATCAAAATAAGCACACAATGCAACGAAAACAGGATCTGTCAAAAACAGAATAGTCTGTAGTAATCTGAACTTTAACCATACTTCTGTAACTCTAAAAATTCTGAAAGATTAGAAAAACGTGGGAAATTTGTGTATCAATCATGTGTAACAAATTTAGAATTTTATCACGCTCCAGCAAATTGTAACAATTCTGCTACTGGATGCAAAAGTTTCTTTTTTCCAATAGGATCAAATCAACTATCACCCCACATAATCCTAAAGGCTTTACTTGGCACAAACACTAATTAAAACACTAAAACACAATCATAACAGTAGCATAATTGTGTAAACACATAAAAACAGAAAAGAAAAATATTGGGTTGTCTCCCAAGAAGCGCTTTTATTTAAACCCTTTTAGCTAGGCATTGATAATTTTAATGATGCTCATATGACAGACAAGAATTGAAGCATAAAGAGAGCATCATAAAGCTTGTGAAAATCACATTTAAGTCTAACATACTTCCTATGCATAGGAATTTTATAAGCAAACAAATTATCAAAACAAGCAAAAACTAGCATATGCAAGGAAGAAGAATAAAACATTGGCAATCTCAACATGAAGAGGGGTAATTTAGTAACATGGAAATTTCTACAACCATATTTCCCTCTCTCATAATAATTACATGTGGTATCATATTGAAATTCAACAATATAGCTATCACATAACATATTCTCTACACGATCCACATGCATGCAAAGTTGACACTCTTCCAAAATAGTGGAATTATCATCAAATAAAGTCATGACCTCTCCAAGCCCACTTTTATCAAAAATTTCATAAGGTTGATCATTCTCCAAAGTAGTGGGATCATTATTACCTAAAGTTGAAACTCTTCCAACCCCACTTTCAATATTATTGCAAACACTATCATCAATATCATATTCATCATGAGGCTTAGATAAATTTTCAAGATCATAAGAAGAATCACCCCAATCATGATCATTGCAATAAGTAGTGGACATAGCAAAATTATCATCCCCAAGCTTGAGGTTTTGCATATTATTAACACAATTGACATTAATAGAACTTATAATAACATCATTGCAATCATGCTTTTCATTCAAGGAGCTATCATGAATCACTTTATAAATTTCTTCTTTTAACACTTCATCACAATTTTCAGATTCACGAATCTCAAAAAAACTTCATAAAGATAATCTAGTGAACTCAATTCACTAGCGATTGGTTCATCATAATTGGATCTTTTAAAAAGATTAGCAAGTGGATGAGGATCTATAAGCTTTTGGTTTCTGCTTTCCAATAAACATACAATTATGCCAAACAAACAAGCAAAGCAACGAAGTAAAACATTTTTGTGTTTTTCGATAAAACATTTCACAAGTGGGGGAGATGAAAACAACAGGAAAATGGCAAATAAATTATTGCAAGGAGATGAGAGTTTATGAGTAGGTACTTGATAGATGTTGATGATGTCTCCCCGGCAACGGGGCCAGAAATTCTTCATGATGCTTGTAATCTGCGTTGGTAATTCCCCTAAGAGGAGGGGATGATGCCGCACAGCAGAGGTAAGTATTTCCCTCGGTTATGAAACCAAGGTTATCAATCCAGTAGGAGAACCAAGCAACACTATGTAAACAACCCTGCACACAAACAACAAATACTTGCAACCCAACGCGTGAAGGTGTTGTCAATCCCTCAACGGTATTGAGATAGATTAAATTGTATGAGATTTGATAAGTAGATCTAAATAAAACACAAAAGAAAATAAAAAAAGAAAATTGCAGCAAGGTATTTTTGGTTTTAATATGATAGGAAATAGACCTCGGGGCCAAAGTTTTCACTAGAGGCTTCTCTCGAGAAAATAGCATACGGTGGGTAAACAAATTACTATTGGGCAATTGATAGAAAAGCAGATAATTATGATGATATCCAAGGAAATGATCATGTATATAGGCATCACCTCCAAGATTAGTAGACTGAAACGATTCTGCATCTACTACTATTACTCTACACATCGACCGCTATCCAGCATGCATCTAGTGTATTAAGTTCATGGAAAAATGGAGTAATGCATTAGGAAAGATGACATGATGTAGACAAGATAAGCTCACGTATGAATAAACCCCATCTTGTTACCCTTAATAGCAATGATACATGTGTGTCATGTCTCTTTATGTCATTGAGATTGAGCACCGCAAGATCGAGCCCATCACAAAGCACCTCTTCCCATGGCAAGATAAATCAATCTAGTTGACCAAACCAAACCAATAAATCAGAGAAGAAATGCGAGGCTATAACGATCATGCATAAAAGAGTTCAAAGAAGACTCAAATAATAGTCATGGATAGATCCGATCATAAACTCACAATTCATCGGATCCCAACAAACACACCGCAAAAAAGAGTTACATCAAATAGATCTCCAAGAACATCAAGGAGAACATTGTATTGAAGATCAAAAAGAGAGAAGAAGCCATCTAGCTACTAACTACGGACCCGTAGGTCTGTGGTAAACTACTCACGCATCATCGAAGGGGCAGCAAGGATGACGAAGAACCCTTCCGTGATCATTGCCCCCTCCGGCAGAGTGCCTGAAAAGGCCTCTAGATTGGATCTCGTGGTTCTGGAACTTGCGGCGGCGGAAAAAGTGTTTTGTCGACTCCCCTAGGGGTTTTTGGGATTTTAGAGTATTTATAGAGGCAGAGGTAGGTCAAGGGGGTGCCTGTGGGCCCCACTACCCATTAGGGCGCGCCAGAGGCCTCCTCTCGTGTACTCCAAAAGCTTCCAGGGTCTCTTATCGCCAGAAAAAATCTCCAATAAGTTTCGTGGCAATTGGACTTTGCTTGGTATTGATATTATGCGAAGTAAAAAACAAGCAAAAAACAACTACTGGCACTGGGCACTAGGTTAATAGGTTAGTCCCAAAAAATGATATAAAGTTGCTAGTAAATGTATATAAAACATCCAAGATTGATAATATAACAACATGGAACAATAAAAAATTATAGATATGTTGGAGATGTATCACTCCACAGGCGGAGACGGGTACGGTGGCTGCGGGTCCGGACACTCGGAATGAATGACCGCAAGGGTGCTATGCTGATCATGGAGTCCGAGAAGACCATCGTCGGAAGGCCGCCAGCTCAGCCTTTTAGCCTATATTTTATTATAATTGTATGCAAATGTCGCATATCGACATTTTAAATAACTAAGCATATGTAGGTCGTGTGTGTTTTGGGCGTTGCCACATGTGGCATTTTAAATTATCCTGAATATGTATGATAATTATTAACCATTGCCATTGTAAATTCGTGTGATGAACGGACGCGAGCAGAGCACGCCACGACCGCCTCAACAACGAGCAGAGCGCACGGCGGCCGCCTCAACGGCGAGCAACCACACCTGCATATTGCAATTCTGCTCAACCTTTAGGCACCCCGTGGAAGGCACGACGACCCATCCATCGGACACAATGGTGATATCTGGACCGTGTGTGATAGTGGGAAGACACGTACACATCCGAGAACGGGGGCCCACATACGCCATCCGGGAACCGTTTCGGGCTTCGAGCCCTGAACCATCAATAAATTTTGAGCTTGTTTCTCGTCACATTCCAGATTACCACGCAATAAGTAATTGCAAATTTGTTCACATCGATCAAACCCAAATGTGTTCCCACTTAGCACTGGGCTATAAAAACTTCCCACTCGAAAAGTACTTCACAATTCCTCTCCTCAGCACCCAAAAAACAGTTCTTTCCTGTCAAGTCGTTCCGCCATGACTGGTAGGAGGAGTTTCGGGTCGACATATAACCAGGGAGCAAAGACCAAGGCCGCGGAAGCACTAGAGAGGTCCCGCCATTATGCGGCAGCCGCAGCAGCGATGTCCTGGCGCGCCGCGGAGCCCTCGAACGAGCTCTCACCGGCAGGCGAGGGCTCTCACAAGCGCACTCACCGCGTTGGCGATCGCGACGACCTGGCGGTGCTAAAGTCCTTGTCCAGCGACGATGACAGTCTCGCTCGACTAATTAAACAGCAGGAGCTGGTCGACGGCTTGGTGAAGCTGCTCAAGATTAGCGATGCCTCGATTGAGAAGGTGACCAGCCTCGTCGTGCAACTCATGGGTGATAATGCAAAGCTCCTCAAGGTGCTCGCCAAGAAAGAGGAGGAGGCCGCCCGCTGGAAGAAGCTGCATGAGCAGAGCAGTGCCTCGAGGATGACGCTGAAAGCGGTCGTCGAGGAACTTATGGGTGACTTGAGGAAGCTCCGCATCGAGCGCGAGGCGGAGGTGGAGGAATCCGTGGCTGCTGTCAAGCTAAGTCATGAGGATTTGAAGAAGGAGCTAAAGGAACTCATCGCCCGGCGATCCATCAAGGATTAGATACAGTAGCGACCCAGATCGTTGTCTGCGATTTCCTTGTTCTCTTGCACCTGTGTCTTTCGGGCGTTGTCGCATGTGGCATTTTAAATTATCCGGAATATGTAAGACAATTATTATCTGCGACATTGTAAATTTGTCATCGTATTATCCGTTGCCATTTTATTTTGTCGTCGTATTATCCGTTGCCGCATGTGGCATTTTAAATTATCCGAATACGCGTTGAAAACAAGCTAAATTCACGTTCTCAGCGAGGCACGAACAAAGCAAATGCTAACATTGAGTGGGACCATGGGATCACAAGCACACACCCTCTGTCCAGGGGCTTTAATTAACCGTGTGTTAAATAGCGGCTCGGCCGCCATTAATGGAGAAGTTTTGAGCGAGGCGGGCGGCTGGTGGATGGAGGTCAAAGAGCTCGCTTTCTGGTGAGCATGCACGGCGGACAGGTCGCACGCGTCCCGTCGAGCCTGCGCGGTGGACAGGTCGCACGCGTCTCATCGAGCCTGCCCAGCAGACTGCTCACACGCGTCCCGTTGAGCCTGCACGGCGGACTTCTTGTGCTCGTCCCGTCTAATCAAACAGATGCACGCATGTCAATGACCATGGTTAAATTTTGGCATGAAATACAAAGAGTACCAATGAACCAGGAGCGAGGTAGTACTCTCCAATAAAAAAAGGGACACGTGGCCGCACTTAAATGGTTACAAGAACACACACGGTTCAAATAATACAACCATTTGCGATAGTAACATGTCAGTTATTTGTTCCAAAAGGACTACGTTGGCTATTAATATGTGCGCCTTGTCTCAAATTGGACGATTTTTTTATGTGGAACGAAGCATGAAAATCAAAAAAATTCCTACAAACACCCAAGATCTAATCTAGGAGATGTATAGCAACGAGAGGGGAGTGGTGTCTACATACCCTTGTAGACCAAAAGCGTTAACGATCTAGAGATCGTGGTTGGCGTAGTCGTACTCGCGTCGCGATCCAATCCGATCCAAGTACCGCACGTGCGGCACCTCCGAGTTTAGCACATGTACGGCTCGGCGGCGTCCTCTCCTTCTTGATCCAGTAAGTGAGGGAGAGGAGGTAGATGAGATCTGAAACAACATGATGACATGGCGGCGGTGGTGGCAGAGGAACTCCGGCAGGGCTTCGCCAAGCGCTGACGGAACATGGAGGAGGAGTAACGGGAGGGAGACGGGGCAAGCACAGAAGGCTTGGCTGCCCCCTGTGCCTCCCCACTATATATAGGGGTGAGGGAGGTGCGTGGCAGCCCTAGCCCCTCTCCCAAGGCAGGGGGTGGCAGCCAAGGGGGGAGGAGTGCCCTCCAAGCCAAGTGGAGGCCCTCCCCCTTAGGGTTTACCCTCCCCCATGCACATGGGCCTTGTAGGGGCTGGTGCCCCTAGCCCATTAAGGCCAAGGTGCACCCCTACAGCCCATGCTACTGTATGGGACATGGTGGAACCCTCCGAGGACTTCCGGACCCCTCCGGAACCCTCTAGAACCTTGCAATGGCTTCCCGGTACAATACTAAAAAAACCAGACTTTTTCCCGGGACCCCGACAACAACTTTCCATATATAAATCTTTACCTCCGGAGCTCCTCATGACGTCCCGGATCCCATCTGGGACTCCAAACAACCTTCGGATTTTCCACTATTAATATCTCAATACTACCTAGCGCTACCGAACATTAAGCGTGCGACCCTACGGATTCGGGAACATGCAGACATAACAGAGACTCCTCTCCGATCAATAATCAATAGCGGGACCTGGATGCCCATACTGATTCCTACATATTCAACGAAAACTTTATCGGTTGAACCACGATGTCAAGGATTCAGTCAATCCCGTATGCAATTCCTTTTGTCCGGTGATAAGTTACTTGTCCGATATTTGATCGTCGGTATCTCCATACCTAGTTCAATCTCGTTACCGACAAGTCTCTTTACTCGTTCCGTAATACAAGATCCCGTGACTAAACTCATTAGTCACATGAAACTTCTTATGATGTTGTATTACCGAGAGGGCCCAAAGATATCTCTCCGTCACATGGAGCGACAAATCCCAGTCTCGATCCATGCAACCCAACAGACACCTTCGGAGATACCTGAAGAGCACCTTTTGTCAGACTCGTGGGAATGGGGGTACCCAGGCCCGTCTGCCTGCGTCCCAGCATGCGACGCATATCCCGGGCCCTGCGCACGGACCACTACTGCACTTCACGAGAAGACCCTCGCGAGGCCCCCGCCTCACGAGGCCTGCATCAGCAAGCACCACCAAGATCCTCGCGAGGCGGCTTCCTGAGGCTACCTCCCGAGGCCCCTCATGGAGGCATACAAGTCAAGGGCAGTTCGACAGAGTCACGCGGCCCTGCGCCTTCACGTGGGTCATGCGCGTGGCGACGAGCGAAACCAGAGGAGCGCCAACAGGCACGGATGAGGAGGATTTCCTCTTTCGTGCTAAGGGAGCAAGGCCATCTGTCGGTTCCTGAGACAATCCCCAAAGGTTGACGTTTTGGTGCATGAAGACCAGGACGATGGGTCACCGCGGGCCGTCGAACGCACAGGCCGCGCTGCTTATGGTGCGTGAGCTTCTCCGCTACCGCCTGACCGACGCCGGCTACGACGCCTGGCTGGGCCGCATCACTGAGCTCGTCAATGCCACCGGAGAGGCCCCGGCGCCCTCTCACTCGCTCCGTCCTCCATTGTCTCATGCTGGGGACGTGGCGCATGGCGCACCTCCTCCTCCTCCCCTGCACAGTGACCTCGCCGGGCCTCGGTGCGACGTGCGCCCGTGCGACCCACCTCACGGAGTGCCCGCACCGGCCGGGGATGAGGCCAGCTACCAGATTGTCCACCGTGCGCTGCCCGACGCGCGCGTGCTCCTCGAGCAACAGCGCCAGCGCCAAGACCGCATGGTCGAAGAAGTTGCGGCGGCCGGGTGCTAGAACCGGGCCGCCCTCGCGCGCAGCTACCCCTCAAGCAGTGTGGGTGCCGGGACTTCACTCGCGAGTTGCGCCTGGTTGTTTGGCCCGTCAAGTTCAAGCCAGAGCTATCCACGCGCTTTGACAGCATCCCCGACCCCACGGAGTTCCTCCAGCTCTGCGCGATGAGCAGCGAGGCGGCGAATGGTGATGACAAGGTCATGGCGAACTGGTTACCCATGGCCCTCAAGGACGGCACACACTCCTGGCTCATGAACCTGCCCGAGGAGTCGATATCTTCGTGGAGCAAGATCTGCGAGCAGTTCATCGCCAACTTCAAGGGCACCCACGATCGCGCCCTCACCGTCAATGACCTATGACGCGTGAAGCAGTGCCCGGGTGAGACCCTCTGCAAGTACATTCAGCGCTTCAGCCAAGTGCGTCACAAGATCACGCGCGCCTCTAATGAGGCCATCATCTTGGCGTTCTTCAATGGCATCACGGACATCAGGATGCATGAGAAGCTCGCCATCAACGACGATTTGAGCTCGGCACTAGAACTGTTCAATATCGCTGACATGTGTGCCAAGGCCGAGGAAGGCCGCCTCTACATCCACAACAACCCGGACACGGCGCCCGATGACAGCAAAGCCAAGGGTAAGGTGGTCAAGCGCAAAGGTCCTACCGTGCTAGCGGCGGAGCCTGAGCAGAAGCGTGGCCGCGACCGCGACGAGCCCGAGAAGGACCATCGCCCGTTCTGCGTCAACCACAACATGCGCATCCACAACACCGAAGACTACCAAGAGCTCAAGTCACTCCGCGATGAGCGCTTTGGCCGTCGACTGGACCGCAATGACCGCGGCGCCGACGACCACTGGGACAACCGCAACGGCAACCCCCGCTAGGGCTGGCGTGACCAGCCTTGCGAGGGCGGCTGGCGCGACCAGCCTCGTGAGGGTGCCTGGCGTGACCAGCCTCGTGAGGCCCACCCTCAGGGCAACACTGCCCTTCCACCTCTACCAGCGCCGCCCAGAAGGAACGACACCAACCAGCAGGACAAGGGGGCTGGGGTCTACCAGGAGCCTCGCGCGATAGCCCGCATCCTCGACGGAGCTCACGCCCCCGCATCCAACCGCCTCTTCAAGCAGTTCTCTCACGAGGTGAATGCCGCCCTCCCGAGGCTTGAGGCCGCGCGTCCCCTCAAGTGGCTGCAGTACTCCATCACCTTCAACTCCAAGGACCACCTCAGGTGCTCGGTGTAAGTGCATCTAGTGCCACCCCTAGTTGGTTTTGGAGTATTGACGACAAACGTGGTTGAGGGACTAATGTGTCTGTGAGAATTGCAGGATAACACAGGTAGAAGTCCCTCATTGATTCGGTTTACCTACCAGAGATGACCCCTAAAAATGTATGAAGACATTGAAGACAATGGTGGTTCGTGAATACATTCACGTCGAAGATAATGACGTGTGAAGATATTCACTTGAAGACAATGGAGTGCGAAGACATAGTTTCTTTCGTAGTTTCATTTTCTTCTTTCTTGAGTCATAGGAACCACTGAACTGTTAAGTGGGGTCCAAGTGAACAAAGTCAGAAGACTGACGTGATGCTCAACCCAAATCCTATGTCTTCGAGTGAAGACAATGAGAGTAAATCTTATCCAAAGTTGGATAAGTCAGCTTTGCTTGTAGCCCAAGTCAAGCTGCCACGTGTGTTTGAAATCCGACCATTGGACACGTGTAGGTTCCTTAGTGACCTAGGGTCATTTCGGACATATCATGTTGGGTTGCCTCCTGGCTATAAATAGCCCACCCCCTACACCATAAATTCGTGGCTGCTCAGAGTTAGTGCACAGCTTTTGTCGTTTGAGAGCAACCCACCTCCGAAGCCTTTGAGAGAGAGATCCTTGCGAGGACAAAGCCCAAAACACCCAGAGCCAAAGAGTGTTAGGCATCACTGAAGTCTTTCTGTCCGCGTGATCTGAAGACTTATTACACTTGAGGACTGTGTATCCTCTATCCTGTTAGGCGTCACGTTCTGAGGATCCAACAGTCATTGTGGATCGCTGGTGAATGGAGTCTGTGAAGGTTTGGAAGTCTACCTTGAAGACTTACCTGAGTGATTGGGCGAGGACTAAGTTTCCTTAGCTCAAGGGGAATAAGGTGAAGATGTGGTCTTCTGAGTTTAATCTCGGCCTCCCTAACTAGACGTACAGTTGTCACAGCAACTGGAACTGGTCTACTAAATCCATGTCTTCACCAAGCAACTGATTCTATCCCCTACCTCCTTTACATTTCAGTTTGTCTTCGTGAAGTCATTGCATGCTTGCCTGATCTGTTTGACTTCATTGTGCGAAGACTTTCACCTGTTTGGCTTCATACTGTCTTCCATTCTGATCTGCTCTACCTAGCTGCTACTAGTCTTCGTGCTTTCTTTGTACTGTTTACTTGACTATGGCTTGGCTAGCGTAGCTTATCTTCCGCTGCATATCGTATAGGTGTTGTTTGGTTGTCTGTCTTCGAAGATCTTGCATCTTTAGAAGACTTTCATAAAAATCGCCTATTCACCCCCCTCTAGTCGATAACTAGCGCTTTCAATTGGTATCAGAGCAAGGTGCTCCCTTGTTCTGTGTGATTCGGTTTAACCACCTGGAGTTTTAGCTGTGTCGACTATAGGGATAATCAAAGTCTCCGCTGCGTGCCCCGTCTTTGATGGCACTGATTACCCCTACTGGAAGAATAAGATGTGCATGCATCTTGAAGCCATTGACATCGATCTCTGGTATGTCGTCAAGACTGGTGTCCCCAAAGTCGGTGAAGGCATCACCGCTGCTGATGTCAAAAGATTCGCGCAACTGGACTCAACCGCCAAGAACATCATCTGTGGTTATCTGACCAAAGGGCAGTATGGTCGTGTGAGTGCACTAGAAACTGCGAAGCTGGTTTGGGATTGGCTGTCCAAGGTCAATGAAGGCGTCTCAACCCAGAGAGACTCAAGAATAGATGTGCTTCGCAATCTCTTCAACCGATTCAAGAGGAATGACAATGAGAATGTCTAGCTCAATTTTGACCGCCTTACTAATATCACAAATGAGCTTCGCGCACTTGGCGCCACAGAAATCACCAAGCATGAAATAGTGAAGAAGCTATTGAGATCACTTGACAGCTCATTTGACACTTTGGCCTTGTTGATCCAAGAACATCCTGACTTCATAGATCTTGATCCATCTGACATACTTGAGAGGCTCAACACACATGAATTCCAGCTATCTGAGAAGAGAGATATCTATGGTCCTAACTACGGCCGATCTTGTGCTTTGAAGGCAAAGGCTGTATCCTCTTCTGAAGAAGAGTCTCTGATGATCCTGAAGACATTGGCAAAGAGCTAGCAATGCTTGTGAGAAAGTTCCAAAAGTTCTCCAAGAAGAATCGCTTCGGCAAGACTTCAAGATCCAGTTCCAAGAATGATGAGGCTTCCACTCGTGACTACAAGAAGAGAACATGCCACAAATGCAAGAAGCCAGGCCACTACATATCTGAATGTCCTCAATGGGACAAGGAAGCAAAGAAAAAGAAGAAGATCAAGGAATATGACTCTGACAACAAGAAGAAGAAACCCTCAAAGTCTTCTTCAAAGTCTTCATCTTACAAGAAGAGTCATCTGGCAAGGCACATGCGTTCATTAGGAAGGAAAAGGATTCAGAGGAGGAGTCTGCTTCTGAGGAGGCAGAGGTGGAGTCTAAGGAGGAGTCTGATTCAGGCGTGGCAAGTCTGGCTCTAGCTTCGGCTTTCGTCGCCAAGTCCATCTTCAACACCGAAGACAATGGTCATGTCGCCGACGCTGAAGAGAATGATGACGACGACTCTGCTCCCACCTACTGCTTCATGGCACATGGTGCCAAGGTAAACTCTCGCGATGCATACTTTCAGACCTCAAGTGAAGATGACTCTGAATGTGAATCCAAACCTAGTTATAAGACCCTTGCTAAAATTGCAACTGAACAACAAACAACCATGGAAAAGATTCAAAAATTGCTAGACAAAAGCGATGACCTGTTGGACGAGGAAATGAATCGAACCCAGTCCTTAATCGAAGACATAAAAAATATCCGCGTTAAGTACGAGGAACTTGAAAGTCATCATGAAACCCTCTCAGCTACTCATGAGAAGCTTTCCTATGATTATCTTCAAAGGAAGCAAGATCTAGAGAAACTGAGAGCGTCTCATGAAGATATTCAAAAAGAAAATGATTCACTACTCGCTTAACAGATCAGTTCCTCTCAGGAAGATTTTGTGCCACCTTGTTTAAAATGCCTTGAGCGTGACAATGATGTCTCTATTGCTGAATGCGCTACTGCCTCTGATGTTGCAATATCTTCAACTGCTGATGTGGTAACTAACCCCTCTTCTGAGGATGCCACTACTATTGGTGATGAGAATGCCAGGTTGAAGACATTGCTTGAAACAGGCATGTACAAAAGCCTCAAAGGGCATCAGACACTATGTGATGTCCTCACAGATTCTGAACCGAAACCCTAGGAAAGAGGGTGTTGGTTTCGAGAGGAAAATGAATGCTGATGGTTCTTATTGGAAGCCTGAGCAGTACCCCAAGACCACATGGGTCGCTGCAAAGGGTCCTTCAGTAGATCCATCCACTTTATCTGGTTTCACTTGTGCTAACCCCATTATCATTGATGAGTCCTTTGACTCCAATTATAAGCTGTTTAAGAATCAGAATGGTGAAGTGTTTGCCAGGTTTATTGGTACTAACTGCAGGAACGGACCATCTATGAAGAAGATCTGGGTTCCCAAAAGTTGTGTTGAGAAGCTTCCCGTGAATGTCGTCATGACACCACCAGGGAAGAAGACAAACCCCCGATCAAAGGCTTCATATGGTCCAAAGGCTTCATACAGACAGAGGACCTCATATGCTCACCCTAATGCCAATGTTTTGTAGGGAAACTATAATTAGACTCATGAATATGAGCGTGTTTCATCAAACCGCTATGTTCACAAATCAAAGAATTTTTCTGCATATTCTTTTAAGTACTATTCACCTCCTGCAAAACTATTTGCTAGGGCTTCAAAGCCAAAGTTCTCAGATGCTGCACTTAGACTCATTGCTTCTAAGCCACCCCTTAAGATGTGGGTGGTTAAGAAGAATTAACTTCTCTTGCAGGGAAAGGTCTCCAGCCGGAAATCATTGACTTCTGAAGACAATGCTGGGGACCTAAAACATCTTGTGGGACGCAAGATAAAGTGCCAAAATGGTCTTACCATTTATTTCGTCCTAGGATTTCTTGATGAGCATCCTATCTTACCATCCAAGAATCTTAACTTTGATAATATGCTTGTTCGTCAAATGTTTGTGCTTCACAATACTCTTGGTGAAGCCTATCCCGCTAACTGTACTGTAGGGTATGACTCCGAAAGCTACTGAATGGATTATGGATAGTGGATGCACTAACCACATGACTGGTGATCAAATTCTTCTCATGGATTCAACTCTTCGTCCATCTACTAAAAGCCACATCACATTTGCTGACACTGGTAAAAGCAAGGGATTGGGCCTAGGTAGAGTTGCTATCTCAAAGGATCAACACATGGATAAAGTGATGCTTGTTGAATCCCTTGGATACAACTTAATGTCTGTCTCAATGCTTTGTGACCTTGACATGATTGTGATATTTGGAAAATATCATTGCCTTGTGCTTACGGCTTCTGAAAAATCTCTAGTCTTCGAAGGTTATCGAAGAGGTGATCTGTATATGGTAGATTTTTCCACAGGACCACAACTTGCCGTATGTCTTCTAGCAAAAGCTTCAGAATGCTGGCTTTGGCATCGAAGGCTAGGACATGCGGGCATGAGGAACTTGCACACTCTCGTGAAGACGAAGCATATCATTGGCATCGAGGGTGTCAAGTTCAAGAAGGATCATCTATGTGGTGCTTGTGAAGCCGGGAAGATGACTAGAGCAAAACATCCCTCGAAGACAATCATGACGACTTCACGTCCCTTCAAGATGCTACACATGGACTTATTTGGCCCTACTCACTACTCTACCCTTACTATCACTGCACATCTTTATGGCTTTGTTATTGTTGATGATTATTCGAGATACACCTAGGTGCACATAATTCTCTATAAGACTCAAGTGCAGGATGTCTTCATATGTTTCGCCAATCGTGCCATGACCAACTATGGCATCAAGATCAAGCACATCAGGAGTGACAATGGCACAGAATTCAAGAACACTGGCCTCGACTCTTATCTTGATACACTGGGCATCACTCATGAGCTCTCTGCTCCATACACACCTCAGCAGAATGGCATCGTGGAGCGCAAGAACAGGACCCTTATTGAGATGGCTCGTACAATGCTTGATGAGTACAAGACTCCAAGAAAGTTCTGGCCTGAAGCCATTGATACTGCATGCAATATCATCAACAGAGTTTATCTTCACAAATTTTTCAAGAAGACATCTTATGAACTACTCACTGGTAAGAAGCCAAACATAAGCTATTTCAAAGTCTTCGGTGCTAGGTGCTGGATCAAGGATCCATATCACACTTACAAATTTGCCCCGAAAGCACATGAAGGTTTTATGCTTGGTTACGGAAAGGATTCGCACACCTACAGAGTCTTCAACCTCTTTCACTATAAAGTGATTGAAACTGTAGATGTGCGGTTCGATGAGACTAACGGCTCACAAAGAGAGCACCTGCCAAATGTGCTAGATGAAGCTTCTCCTAGTGAATCTATCAAGCTAATGGGTACTGGAGAAATCATACCAAATGAGGAACAGACTAAAGAGGAAATTGTCTTTCCTGCTCCTACTCAACGAGAAGACAATGCTGAGCCTGAAGACAATGCTAAAAACGAAGACAATGATCAGCCACGGCAAAGTCTTCACCCTGTTCATCCTCGTGTGGCCAATGAAGTTCAGATTGAGAAGATAATTGATAGCATCAACGCACCTGGTCCACTTACTCGATCAAGAGCAACACAACTAGAAAAATTTTGTGGGCACTTTGCATTCGTCTCCATCTCCGAACCCAAGAAAATTGATGAAGCCTTTATGGAACCAGAATGGATTCAAGCTATGCAAGAAGAGCTTCAACAATTTGAGCTCAACAATGTCTGGGAGCTAGTTAAGCGTCCTGATCCACGCAAGCACAATATTATTGGCACCAAATGGATCTATCGCAACAAACAAGATGAACATGGTCAAGTCATCAAAAACAAAGCTCGTCTCATTGCTCAAGGTTACACACAAGTAGAGGGATTGACTTCGATGAAACCTTTGCTCCCGTGGCTAGGCTTGAAGCCATTCGTATACTGCTAGCCTATGCTAACCACAACAACATCCTCCTGTAACAAATGGATGTAAAGAGTGCCTTCCTCAACGGCAAAATTGACGAAGAGGTATATGTAGCTCAACCACCTGGTTTTGAAGATCCAAAGCATCCTGATATGGTCTACAAGCTCAACAAGGCACTGTATGGCCTCAAACAAGAACCTCGCGCTTGGTATGACACACTCAAAGACTTCTTGAAGAGCAAAGGCTTCAAACCTGGCTCTCTCGATCGCACTCTCTTCACGAAGACATATGATGGAGAACTGTTTGTATGCCAAATCTATGTGGATGACATTATCTTCGGCTGCACTGACAAAATATAGAGTGATGAGTTTGGGCATATGATACAAGAGCAATATCAGATGTCCATGATGGGAGAGCTGAAATTCTTTCTTGGTCTCCAAATTAGTCAATAGAGAAATGGCATCTTCATATCACAAGAAAAATACCTCAAAGATTTCCTAAAGAAGTTTGGAATGCAAGACTGCAAAGGGTACACGACGCCAATGCCAACCAAAGGTCAATTGGGCTCCGACGACAATGGTAAAGAGTTCGATCTAAAGGTATACCGCTCCATGATTGGTTCTTTATTGTACTTATATGTGCATCTAGGCCAGATATAATGCTTAGCGTTTGTATGTGTGCCCGATTCCAAGCGGCACCAAAGGAATCGCATCACCTCGCAGTGAAGCGAATACTTTGATATTTGGCTCACACCCCAACACTAGGATTATGGTATCCAGAGGGCTCAGAGTTTGATCTAGTTGGATACTCAGATGCTGATTATCCTGGTGACAAGGTTGATCGCAAGTCCACATCAGGCACATGTCACTTTCTTGGACGATCTCTTGTCTTTTGGTCTTCAAAGAAGCAGAATTGTGTATCACTATCCACTGTTGAGGCTGAATACATTGCTGCTGGATCTTGCTGCGCTCAGCTTCTCTGGATGAAGCAAACCCTCAAGGACTATGGCATCAACATGAAGAATATGCCCCTCTACTGCGATAATGAAAGCACCATCAATATTGCTTACAATCCAATTCAGCACTCGAAGACAAAGCACATTCAGATCCGTCATCACTTTCTCAGAGATCATGTGTTCAAGGAAGACATTGATATCATTCACGTCAACACTGAAGAGCAATTGGCAGATATCTTCACAAATCCCTTGGATGAGAAAAGGTTTTGCAAGCTGCGGTGTGAGCTAAATATCTTAGAATCCTCAAATGTCCTATGAATGGACACACATCCTAACGCTTATGCATATTGATGAGTTAGGTGCACAACACACAAAGTAACGTATGTCTTCAATTCATGAAGACACACACTCTAAGTGTGAATACATTAATATGGAAATTGACTTCGGAGCGCCACGATAATTGTGCGCCGTGTCTGGGTCTAATACTTCCTATACGGTGGGTAACGCCACCACCAACCTTTCTTGAAGATTTTTTGGGCGTCATGTTGCTTTATCTTCAAAGTTGGTTTGTCTTCATGATTTATCCTCACAATGGTTGTATATATATATATATATATATATATATATGTTGTGTCCTCTATAGCATTCACTTATAGCTATGTCTTCAAGTTGCCATTTTCCGCACTACGTGAATGTGCTCGGACCCTAACCCCTTCTGTGCTTATCCCTCCAACTCTCTCTATCTCTTCATATGCATTCTATTGACACGTGTCGACTGTCTTCACTGTGTCCTTGTCAGTCGAAGATATAGAGACAAACATTTAAAAGGCTTTTATATCTCTATCCTTTTTGCTTGAACCCGGAGAAGCCGGAACGACCACCCGAAAAACCAGGCATGCGTGGGGTCGTGGCACAACATTTAAGCTGTTGCATGCATGCCATGTGTCCCTCAGATGTGAACCGCCAGGGGTAGCTAAGTAAATTCACTCAGCCGTCGCCCTTCCTTATAAATACACACCCCCTGCGGTCATTATTTCTTACTCCCCTCGCCGTCTCGCTCAAACCCTAGCGCCATCGCTAGCTTCCGTCGTCGTCGGAGACGAAGCGCTTCGCTACCGCGACTTCTCCGTCGTCGTCATCACGCCGGTCACGGATCTTCTTCCATCCACCGCCGCCGTAGGTGTCTTTCGCCGCCAAGTTAGGGCGCGGAAGATTGGACTGCTCAGCCTCCATCCACAACTCGTCTAGCAGTCTCATCTGTTCTTGAGCGGTAAATAAAAGTCTATTTTTACCGCACGTTTGATCCATTAAAACTTTCTATGTCTTCGAAAAGTTGTTTCTTCACTTCCAAATCTGGATCTTTACTTCTATGCATCTCATGACTCGCAAGTACCTTCACTTATGCTTCATTACTAGTTAGATTCCTCACTTGTACTTATTCACGGACTCGTACAAATTTGGAACCAACTCACATCTATAAGTGAATGTCTTCGCGCTATGAGGTCAATGTCTTCAAACTGATTTATCTTCAAAATCTTCTGAGAATGCATATGACCTCTTCCCCTTCCCTCGCATCTCTAATGCTGTCATAGGTACATGTCCGTGGGAGAGTCCCTTGGTTCTCATAGTCTGCATTCATTTGCAGAGTTTTTACAACATCATATTGAATCACCTGAAGCCACGACAAATGAGGCTGCTGATGCCACCGCTACTGAAGCCGATGACGTTGTCATGGCTGAAGACAATACGCAGCCTGAAGCCACCCTTCATACTGAAGCCCATGATGCCACCGAAGACATTCAGCCATCCACCTCGGATGTTGCTGCTGCTCCTCTTGTACCTCACACTATGGAATGGGCATTCTATCGTGGTGAGCTCGTCAATGTCAAGTGGCCAATCATGACACCTCCTATTGCTCCTGGTCCCCAGTATGATTACCATGTGGAGCAAAGGCCTCAGACGCAGAAGCCAAAGCCTAGGCTACCAAGGCTTCCCAGTGTTGTTACCACTCAGGGCTCATTCAGTGTCCTCAGCTTCAGAGAGCATAACACATTCTTTGACAAGGCCAAGAATCCTTACAAGAAGCCCAAGATCTCCTCTGACAGGTTCTAGAGCCACCAGCAATGAAGCTATTACTCATGTATTCTGTACAACCAAGACAGGATCTTCCCCCACAAGCGCCTGTGCTGCGATGCCATTGCCTGACTCCCTTACCTTGAAGAAGCTCTTGACTGTTTTCGTGAAGTTGGCTTGCTCCCATTTGTCGTTGACAAGGAGCACTGGAATGAAGAACTCTTGCTGCAATTCTATGCCACTCTTCATATCTCAGGCTACAACAGGGATCCGAAGACATGGGTCCTTGAGTGGATGTCAGGTGATGTACATCATGAAGCCAAAGCTCAAGACATCATTGAGCTAACTTCCCTGCCCACTCTTGGTGATCTCTATGAGCCAAGTTGTCAGCGCTATGAACAAGAATTGCAGAGCATCTTTCAGAAGCCAGAGTCCAACATGAGTCAAATGTTAAGCATGATGAAGCCTTTGCTTGTTGATGCTGAGTACCCCAAGGAATTCTTCGTCAATGACCTCGAGTACCTGCCCCGCACCATCTATCACATACTGAGGCATACTCTATGGCCAATCAAAGGGCATTCTCCTCATGCCAAGATTTAAGGCACTATGAAGACTTTGGTCTTTTACATCATCAATGGCATCAGGTTCAATACTCAAGACTTCTTCATCCATCAGTTGGCAGCTTCAGGCATTGATCTATTCGGTCTCAAGTTCTATGCTCCATGGGTTATGCGGCTGATTAAGCTTCACTCCACCATCAATTATCAAGCTTCAACGCGTAACCATGTTGTCTTTCTGCCTGAAGTGGATATGTCCCATGAAGCCATATATCCCGAGCCTACCAAGAAACCTGTTCGCGAAGACAATGCTGTCTTCAAAAGCTTCACACAACCACTTGAAGGCATTCATGTGCCTAATCCACCTGTTACTGCTAGTCCTCTTGCTGGTCAGCTCAGGCTGCCGCACCGTGCCAACACTGATGCAACAGCCAGCACAGTAGCCCAAAGGCCTCAGAAGCGTGCTCGTGTGATGAATGACCGAGAGCTTCTTGTTTCACTTCATCAGAAGCAGGATAGGCATCATGACTGGATGAAGCGCCAGATGCAAAGTCTCCTTGTGGATGTCAATCGCATTCACAACCTTGCCACTAAAAACTCGTTTGTTGCTCATGAAGCCTATCGGCGTGCCTGGAAGAGACTCACTATGTTATGCTCTGAAGATGATCTTCAAGCAGATGGCTTCACTGAACGATTCAAGTTTGACTCCAGGCCTCCACAAACAGCAAGTTGGCGTCCTACACCTTCAATTGAAGATTCAGAATACTCATCTTTGGCTCCAACTATTGTTGCAACAGTCATTGATGAGGAGGAAGATGCCACTTCACCAGCTATGGCTTCACTGCATCAGGATTCTGCATCAGGCCCTTCTGCACCGCCCAACTCCACCGTCGACCCCGCTGCCCCAACATCTTCACCAACACCTCAGGGGAACGCTTAGGCGCTCTATGTCTTCACTCCTTTTTGGTCATTCCTGACCAAAGGGGGAGAAGCATATGAGTTGATAGTCTTCAAGCGGGTCTATATGGGTCGGGTGCTTATTTTTGCTAAGTTTTTACAACTCCCGTTCTTGAACTGCTGGTTTTGAGTTGTAACACTTAAACCTTGATGGTCGTCTGCCACTTTTGCTGCTACCATTTATTGCGATGATAAATTCCTCATGAAGTCATTCTGCAGACACCCATTTTCCACTGTGCATGTCATTATCTTCACTACATTTTTGTATGCACGATGTAATTGTCTTCATGAATTGAAGGAGATCTCCACAAAGCAGAACCTGCCATGTGCATTTGCATTCAAAGGCAAACTACTTATATGCACATCTTCAAGGGGAGCCCTCTCAACTTCATGAAGCCAATGACCGCGTTCTTTAACTTACACATATTTTATCCCTGTTGAAAACTTCAACCAGTTTGTCATCAATCACCAAAAATGGGGGATTGTAAGTGCATCTAGTGCCACCTAGTTGGTTTTGGAGTATTGACGACAAACGTGGTTGAGGGACTAATGTGTTTGTGAGAATTGCAGGATAACACAGGTAGAAGTCCCTCATTGATTCGGTTTACCTTCCGGAGATGACCCCTAAAAATGTATGAAGACATTGAAGACAATGGTGGTTCGTGAAGACATTCACGTCGAAGATAATGACGTGTGAAGACATTCACTTGAAGACAATGGAGTGCGAAGACATAGTTTCTTTCGTAGTTTCATTTTCTTCTTTCTTGAGTCATAGGAACCACCGAACTATTAAGTGGGGCCCAAGTGAACAAAGTCAGAAGACTGACATGATGCTCAACCTAAATCCTATGTCTTCGAGTGAAGACAATGAGAGTAAATCTTATCCAGAGTTGGATGAGTCAGCTTTGCTTGTAGCCCAAGTCAAGCTGCCGCGTGTGTTTGAAATTCGACCGTTGGACACGTGTAGGTTCCTTAGTGACCTAGGGTCATTTTAGACATATCTGTCGGGTTGCGTCCTGGCTATAAATAGCCCACCCCCTACACCATAAATTTGTGGCTACTCAGAGTTAGTGCACGGCTTTTGTCGTTTGAGAGCAGCCCACCTCCAAAGCCTTTGAGAGAGAGAGAGAGAGAGATCCTTGCGAGGACAAAGCCCAAAACACCCAGATGCAAAGAGTGTTAGGCATCACTGAAGTCTTTCTATCCGCGTGATCTGAAGACTTATTACACTTGAGGACTGTGTATCCTCCAGCCGGTTAGGCATCACGTTCTGAGGATCCAAGAGTCATTATGGATCGCCGGTGAACGGAGTCTGTGAAGGTTTGGAAGTCTACCTTGAAGACTTACCTGAGTGATTGGGCGAGGACTAAGTGTCCTTAGCTCAAGGGGAATAAGGTGAAGACGTGGTCTTCTGAGTTTAATCTCAGCCTCCCTAACCAGACGTACAATTGTCATAGCAACTGGAACTGGTCTACCAAATCCTTGTCTTCACCAAGCAACTAGTTCTATCCCCTACCTCCTTTACATTTCAGTTTGTCTTCGTGAAGTTATTTCATGTTTGCCTGATCTGTTTGACTTCACTATGCGAAGACTTTCACCTGTTTGGCTTCATACTGTCTTCCATTCCGATCTGCTCTACCTAGCTGCTACTAGTCTTCGTGATTTCTTTGTACTGTTTACTTGACTATGGCCTGTCTAGTGCAGCTTATCTTTCGCTGCATATCGTATAGGTGTTGTTTGGTTGTCTGTCTTCGAAGATCTTGCATCTTTAGAAGACTTTCATAAAAATCACCTATTCACCCCCCTCTAGTCGATAACTAGCACTTTCACTCGGCCACTGCTGGTGCGCTCCATGCTGTGCACTCCCACCATCAGCAATGTCGCAGTCACCAAGACTCTCATCGATGGGGTGCCGGCCTCAACATGATCTCCATCGCAACCTTCGAGACGCTCCTAGTGCCCTATGATCAGCTCATGCCGACCAGGCCCTTCTCCGGAGTGATGGATGGGTCTACCATCCCCCTGGGGCAAGTGCGCCTCCCTGTCACCTTCGGTAAGTGCGACAACTACCACACTGAACTCATCGACTTCGATGTGGCGCACATCAGCCTCTTGTACAACACCATCCTGGGGTACCCCGTGCTTGCCAAGTTTGTGGCAACAACCCCACCACGGCTACAATGTTCTCAAGATGCCTGGCTGCAGCGGCGTCATCATCATGGCCTGTGATGAGAAAGACGCGGTTTGCTCCCTTGAGCACGCCTACCAGGCCGCCGCGGCTGAGAACTTTGACAGCGAGGGCGTCGCCGTGCCTCCCGAGGCTACCCCCGTGAAAAAGAAGCAGATGCTCCCCAAGGACCGTCCTGAAGCAAAGAAGCACCTGGCTGGTGGCGACATCTAGGGCCCCGCCCCAGCTGCCGAGGCTTGCCTTCCTCCCGCATAGGAAGGCGTGCCTGATGTCGCTTGAACTACGTCGGTATTTCCCCAAAGAGGAAGGGATGATGCAGCACAACTATGGTAGGTATTTCCCTCAGTTATGAAACCAAGGTATCAATCCAGTAGGAGAAGCAAGCAACACTATGTAAACGGTACCTGCACACAAAGAACAAATACTTGCAACCCGACGCATAAGAGGGGTTGTCAATCCCTCCATGGTAAAAAGATAAATAAATTTCTGGTAGATTGGATAAATAGCTCTTGATAAAATGCGAAATAAAAGAAATAATAAAAAAGTGCAGCAAGGTATTTTTGGGTTTTTGGAAATATAGATCCGAAAATAAAAGTGGCAAACAATAGATCGGAAAGCAAATATGATGAAGAATAGACCCGGGGGCCATAGATTTCACTAGTGGCTTCTCTCAAGAAATAGCACACGGTGGGTAAACAAATTACTGTTGGGCAATTGATAGAACATCAAATAATTATGATGATATCCAGGCAATGATCATTATATAGGCATTACGTCCAAGATTAGTAGACCGACTCCCGCCTACATCTACTACTATTACTCCACACATCGACTGCTATCCAGCATGCATCTAGTGTATTAAGTTCATGGAGAAACGGAGTAATGCAATAAGAACGATGACATGATGTAGACGAGATCTATTCATGTAGGAATAGCCCCCATCTCGTTCCTTAATAGCAACGATACATGCATGTCTTGCTGCGCCTTCTATCATTGTGAAAGAACGTCCTTTATATTCCAATGTGTCAATCGTCAAATGCTTCGGCAATTTCCCCGGGTCCGATGAAGCAATATAATTTTGAACCAGACCTTTTGACCTTTGGTTATCTTTCGTAGTAATAATATCTCGGGGTTTGCAACGAAAACTTGGTATATTGACTATACGACCATTAACTAAAATATGTCTATGGTTGACTAATTGGCGGGCCCCAGGAATGGTTGAAGCCATACCCAATTGAAAAAGGATATTATCCAAACGCATTTCAAGTAATTGTAGTAAAACCTGGCCTGTTGACCTTTTTGCTTTTCCAGCGATATGTACATATCTAAGTAATTGTCGTTCTGTCAGACCATAATGAAAACACAATTTCTGTTTTTCTTGAAGACGAATACGATATTGCTCCTTTTTCCCAGAATTGAATTTCGCACGATCGAACCCATCACAAAGCACCTCTTCCCATGGCAAGAAAAATCGATCTAGTCGGCCTAACTAAACCAAAGATTCAAAGAAGAACTACGAGGCTATAAGTAATCATGCATAAAAGAGATCAAAGAACTCAAATAACTTTCATGGATATAGATCTGATCATAAACTCAAATTCATCGGATCCCAACAAACACACCGCAAAAAGAGTTACATCAAATAGATCTCCAAGAGACCATTGTATTGAGAATCAAAAAGAGAGAAGAAGCCATCTAGCTACTGCCTATGGACCCGTAGGTCTACAATGAACTACTCACGCATCATCGGAGAGGCACCAATGAGGATGATGAACCCCTCCATGATGGTGTCTAGATTGGATCTCGTGGTTCTGGAACTTGCGGCGGCTGGAATTGTGTTTCATCGACTCCCCTAGGGTTTTTGGAATATTGGGGTATTTATAGGGCAAAGAGGCAGTGAGGGAGGCCACCGAGGTGGGCACAACCCACCAGGGCGCGCCTGGGACCCTAGGCACGCCCAGGTGGGTTGTGACCCCCTCGGGGCACCCCTCTTGTACTTCTTTGGCCAAAGTTGTTCCTTCTGGTCCATAAAATTCTCCAAAAAGTTCCGCTGTGCTTGGACTCCGTTTGGTACTGATATTCTACGAAGTAAAAAACAAGCAAAAAACAGCAACTGGCACTGGGCACTATGTCAATAGGTTAGTCCCAAAAAAATGATATAAAGTTGCTATAAAATGATTGTAAAACATCCAAGAATGATAATATAACAGCATGGAAGAAGCAAAAATTATAGATACGTTGGAGACGTATCAGCATCCCCAAGCTTAATTCCTACTTGTCCTCGAGTAGGTAAATGATAAAAACAGAATTTTTGATGTGGAATCCTGCCTAACATGTTCATCACATATTCTTTTCTTTTATAGCACGGACATTTGGACTTTTATATGGTTCAAAGCAATAGTCTAGTTTTGACATGAAGATTTCAATACTCAAGCATATCAACAAGCAACCATGTCTTTCAAAATATCAACACTAAAGAAAGTTATCCCTAGCCCATCATGCTCAATCCTTGATCCATTCGTGAAACACACTCGCATATTTGCTATACCCAATGCTCAAGTACGATCATAGTGCCCCTTAGTTGGTGCTTTATAAGAGAAGATGGAGACTCAAATAAAAATAAAAATTGCATAAAGTAAATAGATAGGCCCTTCGCAGAGGGAAGTAGGGATTTGTAGAGGTGCCAGAGCTCAAAGCTTAAATTGAGAGATAATTTTTTTTGAGAGGCATACTTTTCCCATCAATGAAAACAATCGAGTAATTCCCAACACTTTCCATGCTACACTACAGGAATCAACTTCTTTGCCGTCTGCCATGGCAGATGGCAAAGGAACGGAAAGCGGACAGCAAACCTCTTTGCCGTCAGCCGCTGACAGCAAAGCTGTCCGGCAAAGTAAGCTACGGTAAACAGCTTCTTTGCCTTCTGCTTTCCCACAGCTGACGGCAAAGACCATTTGCCGTTGGCGGCAGACGACAAAGAATGTGGATGGCAAAGAACTAACGTTTGCCACATTAGGTGGCTAACGGGAGGCTTTGCCGTCTGCCACCGATGGCAAACAACCCAAGTCTTTGCCGTCTGCCACGAACGGCAAAGTGACCAAATGGGTCAGCTCCTAGGTTGCGCAGGTTGCTGCCACATGGCTAGTTTACCGTCTGTGGCAGACGGCAAAGACTCCTTTGACGTCGGTGGCTCCCCAGGGTCGATAGGTGGGTTGGACCGACACTGTACCCTACATATGTCGTCCTTAATTCCCTGGTTTCATGGGGGTTGTTTGTATCGAGAGGCAGGTGCCACATCTAAATTGTACATTATTTGATATTTAAAACACATCACCCCTTCCAACATACATCATTTTGGGCTGCCTGCGGGCGGTGCTAGTTTTGTGTGGCCCCTCTCATGCGATTTTTTATGATGGTCCAATCTATTGGCCTAAGCGGTGTATTCTATCCATTTTTGATCGACAACAACAGGTTGCTTGACCAAGCGATAGATTCACTGGTTCGTCTTATGGTAGGTCATGGCAACATGCATGTATGACCAAAGTATGAGTACGTGCATGCGTTCTGCTGACAAGAAGTGGGGGCTGGGGCAAGCACCCTAGCTAGCTACAACCTTAGACTGTCATTATAGATAATATCCAAGGGGGGCTTTCCGGTTTGTGAGGCAGGTGCCACCAAAGTTGTGCATTGTGTATTTAAACATCACACCCTTTATTCCTACATATATTTGGCCACCTCCAGGTGGTTGTTGACTTCTGGCCCCTCTCAACGATCTTCGACAATGTGCCCACCCGTGGGCCCACGCGGTCAAAGTTGTGCATTGGGAATTTGAACATCACACACCACCCTTTTCATTCATATATATTTGGGCCACATGCTGGTGTGGTTGTCTTCTGACCCTCTCTCATGTTTTTTTGCTGCAAAATGGTGCTATATATGAAGACTCGGATGACACGCAATGGACACGGGTGCACTGGTTTAACCATGTGCGATGCTACTGTGATTTAAAATCACCACGACTGCGCAAGCGCGAGCAATTGTGGAGGCACTCGCTTAACCGTGTGTGATGCTACTACGCTGTAAAATCACCATGACAGCGCAAGCACGAGCAAGGGTGGAGGTGACGGTAGCTTGAATCTGCGTTGGTATTTCCCCAAAGAGGAAGGGATGATGCAGCACAACTACGGTAAGTATTTTCCTCAGTTATGAAACCAAGGTTATCAATCCAGTAGGAGAACCAAGCAACACTATGTAAACAGTACCTGCACACACAGAACAAATACTTGCAACCGCGCCCGTAAGAGGGGTTGTCAATCCCTCTACGGTAAAAAGATAGATTAAATTGTATGAGATTGGATAAATAGATCTAGCAGAAACACAAAATAAAATAAGTAAAGAAAAAGTGCAGCAAGGTATTTTTGGGTTTTTGGAATAATATATCTGAAAACAATATGATAGAAGATAGACTCGGGGGCCGTAGATTTCACTAGTGGCTTCTCTCGAGAAAATAGCATACGGTGGGTAAACAAAGTACTGTTGGGCAATTGATAGAAGAGCAAATAATTATGACGATATCCAAGGCAATGATCATGTATATAGGCATCACGTCCAAGATTAGTAGACCTACTCCTACCTGCATCTACTACTATTACTCCACACATCGACCGCTATCCAGCATGCATCTAGTGTAATAAGTTCATGGAGAAACGGAGTAATGCAATAAGAACGATGACATGATGTAGACAAGATCTATTCATGTAGGAATAGACCCCATCTTTTTATCCTTAATAGCAATGATACATGTGTGCCTCGCTACCACTTCTATCACTGGGTGAGGACACCGCAAGATTGAACCCATCACAAAGCACCTCTTCCCATTGCAAGAAAAATCAATCTAGTTGGCCTAACTAAACGAAAGTTTCGGAGAAGAAATACGAGGCTATAATAATCATGCATATAAGAGATCAAAGAAGACTCAAATAATATTCATAGATAGATCTGATCATAAACTCACACTTCATCGGATCCCAACAAACACACCGCAAAAAGTCATTACATCAAATAGATCTCCAAGAACATCGAGGAGAACATTGTATTGAGAAACAAAAAGAGAGCAGAATTCATCTAGCTACTGCCTACAGACCCGTGGGTCTATGGTGAACTACTCACGCATCATCGGAGGAGCACCAATGAGGATGATAAACCTCTCTGTGATCGTGTTCCCCTCTGGCAGAGTGCCGGAATAGGGCTCTAGATTCAATCTCGTGGTTCTGGAACTTGCGGCGGCTGGAATTGTGTTTCGATGACTCTCCTAGTGTTTCTGGAATATCTGAGTATTTATAGAACTGAGAGGCGGTGGAGGAGACCTCCATGGGCCCCACCACCCATCAGGGCACGCCACTGGCCTCTAGCGCGCCCAGGTGGGAGGTGGGCCCCATGCCCCCCTCAAGCACTTTCTTGGTTCCCAAGTTGTCTTCTAGACTGAAAAAAATCTCCAAAAAGTTTCGCTTCGTTTGGACTCCGTTTGATATGGATATTCTGCGAAGTAAAAAACAAGCAAAAAACAGCAACTGTCACTGGGCACTATGTCAATAGGTTAGTCCCAAAAAGTGATATAAAGTTGCTATAAAATGAATGTAAAACATACAAGAATGATAATATAACAGCATGGAACAATAAAAAATCATAGATACGTTGCAGACGTATCAGGAGACACTGGCTTAACCGTGTGTGATGCAAGTGTATCAGGAGACGTATCAGGAGATATGTTGGAGACGTATCAACATCCCAAAGCTTAATTCCTGCTCGTCCTCGAGTAGGTAAATGATAAAAATAGAATTTTTGATGTGGAATGCTGCCTAACATGTTCATCACATATTCTTTTCTTTTGT
The DNA here is from genome assembly GCA_011799875.1 of Thinopyrum elongatum. NCBI lineage: Eukaryota > Viridiplantae > Streptophyta > Magnoliopsida > Poales > Poaceae > Thinopyrum > Thinopyrum elongatum. Next base: position 113,768,977 of record CM022300.1, read on the forward strand.
AGCATGGACATTTGGACTTTTAGATGGTTCAAAGCAATAGTCTATCATTGACATGAAAACTTCAATACTCAAGCATATCAACAAGCAACCATGTCTTTTAAATATCAACACTAAGGAAAGCTATCCCTAGCCCATCATGCTCAATCATTGATCCATTCATGAAACACACTCAAAAATTAGCTACATCCAATGCACAAGTATGATCATAGTGCTCCCTAGTTTGTGCTTTATAAGAGAAGATGGAAACTCAAATAAAATTAAAAATTGCATAAAAGTAAATAGATAGGCCCTTCGTAGAGGAAGCAGAGATTTGTAGAGGTGCCAGAGCTCAAAGCAGAGATAATTTTTTTTGAGAGGCATGCTTTTCCCTTCAACAAAAACGACCGAGTAGTTCCCAATACTTTCCATGCTAGATACATCATAGGCGGTTCCCAAACATAATATAAAGTTTATCCCTTTTTCCACCATTCTTTCACAATCCATGGCTAGCCGTATCCACGGGTGCCTTCCATACCAACACTTTCCAAGGAATTTATTATTTGACAGCATAAAGTAAATTTCTTTTTCATTTCGGGACTGGGCATCCCTATTACCGCCACACTCTCATGTAATGACAAGTGAATAAACACTCATCTTGAGAATAACACATCTAGCATGGAAAAATATTTGCCACCCCCTGCCGCTTCATGAGCGGTACGGGTAGGTATGGTAGACTCATATGGCATAACTGGGTTTAAGGATTTTGGATGCACAAGTAGCATTCCCACTTAGTACAAGGAAAGGATAGCAAATAGATTGAGAAGCAACCAACCAAGAAACGAAAATTCTCATAAATGAGCATTAAGCATAACTAACACCGAATAATGCACCACAAGTAGGATGTAATTTCATTGCATAACAATTGAATTTCGTGCTTGCATAGGGAATCACAAACCTTAACACCAATATTCTTACTAAAGCATAATTACTCACCAACATGACTCATATATTACTATTATCATATCTCAAAACTATTACAAAGAATCAAGTTTATTTTGTCCAATGATCTTCATGAAAGTTTTTATTATATCCCTCTTGAATATCTATAACTTTGGGACTTATTTCATATATTGCAATTGCTTTTGACAAGCTCAAACAAATTTAAGTGAAGAACATGAGGATAAATTTTTTTTGTCTCTCAAAATAATATAAGTGAATCATGAGAGAATTTATTAAAAAAAATACTAACTCTCAAATTAATCTAAGTAAAGCATGAGAGTATTTCTTCAAAAATTAAAGAACCACCGTGATAAAAAAAAGATATAAGTGAAGCACTAGAGCAATCCCATAGCTCAAAAAAATTAAGTGAAGCACATAGAGCAATTCTAACAATCATAGCATAATTATGGCTCTCTCAAATAGGTGTGTCCAGCAAGGATGATTGCGACAAACTAAAAAGCAAAGAATCATATAATACAAGACTCTCCAAGCAAAACTCATGATATGTGATGAATAAAAATATAGCTCCAAGTAAAATTACCGATGGTTGTTAGAAGAAAGAGGGGATTCCTTCCGGGGCATCCCCAAGCTTAGTTGCTTGGTTCTCCTTGAATATTACCTTGGGGTGCCATGGTCATCCCCAAGCTTAGGCTCTTTTCACTCCTTATTCCTTCATCCATCATGATCTCACCCAAAACTTGAAAACTTCAATCACACAAAACTTAACAAAAACCTTCGTGAGATCCGTTAGTATAATAAAGCAAATCACCACTCTAAGTACTGTTGCAAACCCATTCATATTTTATTATTGCATTGTACCTACTGTATTCTAACATTACCATGGCTTATACCCCCTGATACAATCCATAGATTCATCAAAATAAGCACACAATGCAACAGAAACAGAATCTGCCAAAACAGAATAGTTTGTAGTAATCTGGACTCTAACCATACTTCTGTAACACCAAACATTCTAAAAAATTAGGAAAACTTAGGAAATTTGTATATCAATCTTGTGTAAAAATATTCAGAATATTTCGTCGCTTCTGTTATTTTTTTAAATTCTGCTACTGGACGCAAAAGTTTCTGTTTTTCAACAAGATCAAATCAACTATCACCCAACATGATCCTAAAGGCTTTACTTGGCACAAACACTAATTAAAACATAAAAACCACAATCATAATAGTAGCATAATTGTGCAAACACTCAAGAACAGAAAGAAAAAGGTAAAAATAAATTTTATTCATTGGGTTGCCTCCCAACAAGCGCTATCATTTTATGCCCCTAGCTAGGCATAATGCATAGATTCAAGTATTGTCATCTTTGGTTTTTGCCCCATAGGTTGCCCTCATGATTGATTCATATGGTGGATTAATTCTTGTTCTAGGTATGTGTTCCATACCCTTTCTTAGTGGAAATTGAAATTTAATATTCCCTTCTTTCCTATCAACCATGACACCTATAGTTCGTAAAAATAGTCTACCAAGTATGACGGGACAAGACGGATTGCAATCAATATCAAGAACAATAAAATCTATGGGCACATAGTTTTTATTTGCAAGAATAAGAATATCATTAATTCTTCCCAAAGGCTTTTTAATAGTAGAATCCGCCAAGTGCAAATTAAGAGAACACTCTTAAATATTGGTGAGACCAAGCACATCACATAGAGATTTCGGAATTGTGGAAACACTAGAACCCAAATCACATAAAGCAAAGCGCTCATAATTGTTAATCTTGACTTTAATGGTAGGTTCCCACTCATCATATAATTTTCTAGGAATTGAAATCTCTAATTCCAACTTTTCTTCTAAAGCTTTCATCATCTCTTCTACAATATGTTTAGTAAAAGCTTTATTTTGTTCATAGGCATTGGGTGAATTTATCATGGATTGCAACAAAGAAATACTTTCAATCAAAGAGCAGCTATCATAATTAATGTCTTTGTAATAAAACAGAGTGGGCACATCACTAGTTAAAGTTTTGACCTCTCCAAACCCACTTTTATCAATTTTTGAACAAGATTTTCACCCTCCGAATTATGAGGACGCCTTCTAGCTAAAGTTGACTCTTCTTCATTCCTCTTTTCATCAAGTTTAATATTACTAAACAAGGAATCAATAGAAGAAACACCAATCATTTTAAGATCTTCATCATTGTTATGAAAGCAATCAGTAGAAAATGCTCTTTCTAAAAATTCTCTTTTAGCTCTAAGCATAGCGGTTCTTTTCTTACTTTCATCCATAGAAACATATAAAGCTTTCATTGATTCATTGACATCAGCCTTAGGTGGAAAAACTTTAATCTTGAGATTTTTTACATCATGGGAAATTCTATCAATGCTTCTAGACATATCATCAATCTTATTCAACTTTTCTTCTATCGTAGTATTGAAAACTTATTGAGCATTAATAAATTATTTAATATTACTCTCGAGATCAGAGGGGTTCATATTATTATTGTAAGAATAATTACATAGGAATTGCCATAATTATTAGAGGAATTTCCAGGAAAATGCCTTGGATTAAAATTACCTCTATAAGCATTGTTATTAAAATTGTTTCGCGAGACAAAATTCACATCTACGGGATCACTATTTTGCTCAATCAAAGTAGACAAAGGCACATCATTAAGATCAATAGGATCATTTTTACTAGCAACCAATTTCATAAGAGCATCAACTTTTTCACTCAAAGTACTAATTTCTTCAACCGAATTAAATTTTTTACTAGTAGATGCTCTTTCGGTATGCCACTGTGAATAATTTGCCATAATATTATCTAGCAATTTAGTAGCATCACCCAAAGTAATCTCCATAAAAGTACCACCCACGGTGGAATCTAAATGTGACGCCCCCGGCCCGATCGTGCACTAATCATACACGCAAATGCACACGATCAAGCCTAAGGACTCACGGGAAGATATCACAACACAACTCTAAAACATAAATAAAGTCATACAAGCTTTATATTACAAGCCAGGGGCCTCGAGGGCTCGAATACATAAGCTTGCGAACAAGCGTCAGCGGAAGCATCAGATATCTGAGTACAGATATGAAATAGAAACAGAAAGGCCTTTAGGAAGGCGGGGCAAAAGAAAACACTACGATCGAAAGGCACAAGGCCTCCTGCCTGGGACCCTCCGATCCTACTCCTGGTCGTCAGTCAACTCGTAATAGTATCCATCCTCTGGGTAGTAGTAGTAACGATCGTCGGGGCATCTGTCTCAGGGGGCTCCATCCTCTGGTCACGTCAAACTGATATGGGGAGAAAAAGGAAAACAAAGCAACCGTGAGTACTCTGAAGTACTCAGCAAGCAAGGATCTACACTACATATGCAACATTTTCAAGGGGAGGCTGTATATGTGGACTGGGCTGCAGAAATGCCAGAATAGAGAGAAGGCCTAGTCCTATCGAAGACTAGCATCTTCAGCGATCTTGCAGCAGTAGAAGAGAGTAGAACAATACCATATAATGTAGCAGTAATAATATCAACCTCACCCAGAGATCCTTTCTCGACTCCCTGCGAGAAAGCAATCCCAGAGCCATAAAGTCATCAAACCTCGTCCTGAGATCCCTTCTCGACTCCCTGCGAGAAGCAATCCCAGAGCCATATATACAGGTCTCATCACAGGTATCCAGTTCTAAATTGTATCAATCAGGATACAACTCCGAGTGTCCTTTACCGTAGGACCGGCTATCGATAGAAGTGTTCTTCCCTGCAGGGGTGCACCAACTTACCCAACACGCTCGATTAACTTCGGCCGGACACACTTTTCTGGGTCATGCCCGGCCTCGGCCAAACGACACATCGCAACCCTACCTACAGCTCAGCAGAGAGGTCCCCGCCGGTCTACATCCTAAGCGCAAGGGGGTCTTGGCCATCGCCCCTCGCCCTCCGGGTCGTTGCGTACATGGCCCAGATCCAAGCACCACCGAAATGGCGCCAATCACTCCATGCCGCACTGCTGAACTGGACGTCTGACAGAGCTTTCGGCTGATGCATACGATGCAGAACGCCCATACTATGCCCACGTGATGGTTAGTGCTATCAGACCAGAGGTCTGCTCGAATCAAATATCCAAATCGTTAGGACTAGGGCTTGCGGTAACGAGCAGAGACTCACGAAAGATGTGACCCCGTCGCCCCGTCTCGAGGACTTGCGGCAAGGGCCAAGAATGCCCGGCCGCGCCTCGTATTCACCACTCGGGCACCACACTGGCAACCCGCCTTCACATCACACGCGGGTACCCCTCAGGGTCGACCCGCCTTTCCAAGTGACATTGTAAGGTCCAAGTATCCGTGTGTCCATAACATCAGGGAATCCGAGGTATCACCCTCATTGAATTCCCACTCGATGTATCCGTCAAGGTGAACTAGGAGGGATCACCCTCACTGGGTCCACACTTGAGGTGTTGTAGGACAGCGTCGTTATCGGAAGCGGTGAAGGAGGAATCACCCTCGATGACCACGACCGAATAACTACTCTACAGAGTTAACATCAGAAGTGCTACCTGAGGTTTCACCCTCGACACTCGATAGTAACGCTGCAGTGTCGTTACAACTAAGGGGGGTGATGTGCGGTGTCGGGTCCTGGTCTTCAATCCCATTGATCGGGTCTTCTGACGATCCAGCGCGGCAGTCGGGATAAGTGGGGTCACTGATAGGTCTCTACCCAGCCTAGACTAAACAGTTTAGGATATGTAGGAAATTATCAACAGCAGGTTACAATGAACAGGCTATGCATCAGAATAGGTAAAGCAGCAGCAGCAGTAATTCTAATGCAAGCATGAGGAATTTAGAATGGGCGATATCGGGATGATCAAAGGAGGGGCTTGCCTGGTTGCTCGGCGGCAAGGGCAAGGTCGTCTATGGTGTCTTCGGGATCCGGAGCTGCGTCGGTCTCGGGGACGACGTCAGGGTCGGGGGGCTATCGAGAGAGAAGAGGGGGAGGAAACAGTATAAATATATAGCAAACATGAGCATGACAAATACGATACACGGTGCTAGGGGTAGTCTAACGCAGCATCACACGTAACAGACGGAGCGGGAGAATATCTGACGATATTTCCCGGGTCTTTGGAATTATCGGACAAAGGATAAGAGGGGAACGGTTGCAAGTTCGGATAGTTAGAGACGCGTGACGGACGAACGGACCGCGTATTCAGATTCGTCTCGTCGTTCTGAGCAACTTTCATGTACAAAGTATTTTCATCTGAGCTACGGATTATTTAATATGATTTTCTAAAGTTTTTATTAATTTCTGGAATTTAATTAATTATTTAAATTAACATTATCCGAAACAGTGTCATGCTGACGTCAGCATGCGTCCTGACATGTGGGTCCCACATGTCATAGACTGTTAGGTTAATTAGTGATTAACTATTTAATTAACATTTAATTAAACTAATTAATTAAATTAGACTAATCTAAACAGTGTTAATTAACTAATTAGTTAACTATTAATTTTAATTAGATTATTTATTTTTTATTTTTATATATATATATATACATTTTTTTTTAACAGGGGCTGGGCCCGTTTGTCAGCGTCTAGGGGGGGGGCGGGCCCACTGGTCAGTGACCCGGGAGGTCGCAGCGAGCGCGCGGGCGTGTGGGCGCCGGCCGCCCGAACAGGGCACGCGCGCGTGGGCGCGGCGAGGCGCCGGCGGTGGGTCGCACCGGGCAGGAGCGAGACCCCGCAGGCGGCAGAGCGGAAAGGAAGAGCGCGTACGGAAGAGAACCCCTTTTCCAAGAGAAGAGAAATGGAGAGAATGGGAGAGGGGAGGGGAGGGAGGAGACAGGAGGAACCTCGGTTGGCAGTGACGGGGGTGGAACGAAGGAGGGAAGAGCAATGGACTGGAGTGGAAGCGCGGGTGTGACCAAAGAGGGGCGGGTGGAGTAGGAGAGCTGACTGCGCGGAGACGGATGGGCGCGGACCCGAGCGCGGGCACGACGCGGTGAGGGAGAGAGAAGAGAGGGAGGGGCGGCGCGGGCGCGCACCGGCGACCGAGGGGAGGGGGGGAGAGAAGGCGGCGGGCGGCTCACGGGGGGGAGTAGTGTCCAAGGCAGCGTGCTCGATGGAGGTTGATGCGGCGGGTTCCAGCGACGGCGGGGACGAGTTGGCGACGGTGGGGGGTCGACGGACGGGGAGAGCGGAGGGCTCTGGGGGGGCGAGGCGTGGTGAAGACCGGGAGGGGGTGGGGAGGACGTCCGACAGCGGTGAGGCGGTCGGCGAGGGCGGGTTCGAGGGTGCGCGGGGTCGATGGCCGACACGGCCAGCGCGGCGAGAGGCGCCGTCGAGCGCCCGATCCAATCTGGATCGGGAGGAGCAGAGGAGGAGTGGGACGAGGGAGGGGGGGAGTGATTGGGTCGGGGGTTAGGGTTCGGTCGTGGGGGGGGGGGGAATATGGGGATGGGGTGGGCCGGCCAGGGAGGCCGTGCCAGTTGGGCCGCGGGGGGGGGGGGGAGGGGTTTGCTTCTCTTTTTTTTTTTTTCTGTTTGCTTTTCTTTATCTTTTTCTTTTATTTAACCAACAGCTCCTGTTTAGCAAATAGTTAGGGCTCTATATGAATTTTGTACAACTAGAATTACTCCAACAAATACTAGGCAATACCTACCACTACCAAAAATTGGTTTGGAGAAAATAGGAGCTCCCACAATTTTTATAATAATTAATATGCATTAATCATTACTGTTTTAATAATGTTAGAGTCACTTAATTAATTTATTATTTGTTGGTTACAATTTTAGACTTGCCTCTGAATTATTTGCCATAATATGAACAATTTAGTTTCTATGTTGGACAACTTTTATTTTCCACTTTAATTTAATTTGAATTTGAGTTAGAAGTTGAAATGCATTATGATGCAAATGATGATCATGCACTGTTAAACATGATGACATGGCATAATCAAAAGGGTGATTACTGTAGTTAACCACTGGGGGTGTTACACTAAAAAATTTCTAGAAACAAAATTCAATCCCGCATAATTTTTTTGTATAATCATCCAAAACCATGAGTAGGACAATTTCTTTGCTTCAATTTCATTCTTTCCCAAGATTGTGTGATACGTCTCCATCGTATCTATAATTTTTGATTGTTTCATGCCAATATTCTACAACTTTCATATACTTTTGGCAACTTTTTATATTATTTTTGGGACTAACATATTGATCCAGTGCCCAGTGCTAGTTCCTGTTTGTTGCATGTTTTTTGTTTCGCAGAATATCCATACCAAACGAAGTCCAAACATGATAAAAACTTACGAAGTTTTTTTTGGAATATATTTGATTTTTGGGAAAAAGAATCAACGCGAGACGATGCCCGAGGGGCCCACAAGCCCTAGGGGTGCGCCCCCTACCCTGGGCGCGGCCAGGGGGCTTCTAGTCACCCCATAGAGTGGTTGGTGCCCTTCTTTTGCCGCAAGAAAAATAATATCCGGTTAAAAATCGTGTTAAAATTTCAGCCCAATTGGAGTTACGGATCTCCGGAAATTTAAGAAATGGTGAAAGGCCAGAAAACAGGAACGCAGAAATAGAAGGAAACAAAGAGAGATCCAATCTCGGAGGGGCTCCCGCCCCTCAGCCGCCATGGAGGCCAAGGACCAGAGGGGAGACCCTCCTCCCATCTAGGGGGGAGGTCAAGGAAGAAGAAGAAGGAGGGGGCTCTCTCCCCCTCTCTCCTGGTGGCACCGGAGCGCCGCCAGGGCCATCATCGTGACGGCGATCTACACCAACAACTTCGCCGCCGTAATCACCAACTCTCTCCCCCTCTATGCAGTGGTGTAACCTCTCTTTTACCCGTTGTAATCTCTACTTAAACATGGTTCTCAATGCTATATGTTATTTCCCAATGATGTATGGCTATCCTATGATGTTTGAGTAGATCTGTTTTGTCCAATGGGTTGATTGATGATCATGATTGGTTTGAGTTGTATGTTTTATTATTGGTGCTGTCCTATGGTGCTCTTCGTGTCACACAAACATGAGGGATCCCTGCTATAGGGTTTGCAATATGTTCATGATTCGCTTATGGTGGGTGGCGTGAGTGACAGAAGCACAGACCCGAGTAAGTAGGTTGTTTGCGTATGGGAGTAAAGAGGACTTGATAATTTAATGCTATGGTTGGGTTTTACCTTAATGATATTTAGCAGTTGCGGATGCTTGCTAGAGTTCCAATCATAAGTGCATATGATCCAAGTAGAGAAAGTATGTTAGCTTATGCCTCTCCCTCATATAAAATTGCAATAATGATTACCAGTCTAGTTATCGATTGCCTAGGGACAAATAACTTTCTTGTGACAAAAACTTTCTACTAAAACTAACTTAATTATTTCTTTATCTAAACAAGCCCCTAGCTTTTATTTACGTGTTCTTTATTAGCTTGCAAACCTATCCCTTTATATCTACAAAGTACTTCTAGTTTCATACCTGTTCAAGGTAAAGCGAAAGTTAAGCGCGCGTAGAGTTGTATCGGTGGTCGATAGAACTTGAGGGAATATTTGTTCTACCTTTAGCTCCTTGTTGGGTTCGACACTCTTATTTATCGAAGAAGGCTACAATTGATCCCCTATACTTGTGGGTTATCAAGAACTTTTTCTGGCGCAGTTGTCGGGGAGCAATAGCGTGGGGTGAATATTCCTGTGTGTGCTTGTTTGCTTTGTCACTAAGTAGATTTCATTTTCTATTCTAAGTTGTTCTCTATCTTTAGTTATGGATATGGAAGACAAAATACCAAAAAAATTAGGTGTACTTGCTACTCATGGATATGGGGAACCTCCTAAAACCCTCGATGCTCGTTATGTGAAAAATATTATGCACTACTTTGATAATCCTGAGAAAACCCCATTTAACTTGATAATGGGAAACACATTGGATCAACGTGAATACTTTAGGGATTATCGCTTGACTCAAAAAGGGAAACTCTTATGGGATCAAATTCAAATGTTGCATTGGTATGCTCGGAATTTATGCTTGAGATATGATTATACTTGTTGCTCTAGGATGAAGGCCCCACACCGTCCCTTTCATGTAAATTTAATGATAATGAAACCATGGCTTCTTATGCTAATGGTATATATGATTACTATGATGTGGAACAAATAGAAGAATTTGTTGCTTTTAAGGGTGCTTATGAAATTGAATCTTTGTTTGAAAAGTGTGAAAATTATGATGATGCTGTTTACAGACCTGAAAATTTTGCTATAGTTAAATATTGCTATGATAATTATGAATATAATGCCAATATTAATGAGTTTATTGAGAAAGTCTCCGCTGTCCAAGAAGAGACTAATATTTTGCAGGAATCTGTGGAAGAAGAAATTGATGACACTGTGAGCTCATTAGGTGAAAAAGATGAGGAGGAGAGCGAAGAACAAAGGAAGGAAGAATGGATTGATCACCCGTGCCCACCTTCTAATGAGAGTAACTCTTAAACTCATACATTGTTTAATTTCCCTTCGTGCTTACCAAAGGATGATTGCTATGATCCCTTGGATTCGTTTGAAATATCCCTTTTTGATGAAATTGATGCTTGCTATGCTTGTGGCCATGATGCCAATATGAATGATGCTTATGGAGATGAACTTGCCATAGTTCCTTATGTTAAGAATGAAATTGTTGCTATTGCATCCACGCATGATAATCCTATTATTTGAATTCTCCCAACTACACTATATCGGAGAAGTTTGCACTTATTAAGGACTATATTAATGGGTTGCATTCTACTATTGCACATGATGATTTTGATAAATATAATATGCATGTGCTTGCTGCTCCTACTTGCAATTATTATGAGAGAGGAACTACATCTCCGCCTCTCTATGTTTTCAATCCGATAAAATTGCAAGAAAGTGTTTATGCTATGTATCGACCTTTACTATGTGTGCATGAATTGTTCTTTTATGACATGCCGATGCATAGGAAGAGAGTTAGACTTCGTCATTATGTGATATATGTTACTTTGTGCTCACTACTAAATTACAAATAATTGTTAATTAAAATTGGCTTTGATATACCTTGGGATCCGGGTGGATCCATTACTTGAGCACTATTTGCCTAGCTTAATGGCTTTAAAGAAAGCGCTGCCAGGGAGACAACCCGGAAGTTTTAGATAGTCATTTCATTCTGTTGAGTGCTTTTAAAAAGTTTAAAAACAAAAAATATAGAGGGGAACCTAAAACTTTTCAAAAAAGGGAAGTGAAAGTAAGAAAGACGAGCACCGTTGAAGTGGGGGCGCTCCTTTAACTTTGTTCATGCCCATGGAAAATTTGCAAATCTTGAATTACAGAAACTTTTCAACAAAAATAATTATCCCCTTGTACAAACCCATTGTATTATAAAAACAATGTGCCAAGATTTGCCATTAGGATGATTAGATTGCTTGTTTGGTATGTGCAGTGGAAAAACAGAAACTTTGGGTGTAGCGCGTGAATTTACATTTTTTACTGGAATGTGAAAAGTTTCTGAAATTTTTACACAGTACTGCTATATAATTTTTTTTATTTTTTCCTAAATTTTCAGAATTTTTGGAGTTACAGAAGTATGCTGAATGTTCAGATTACTACAGACTCTCCTGTTTAAGATAGATTCTGTTTTTGATGCATTGTTTTGCTAGTATTGATGAAAATATCAATTTTATCGGTGGTATAAGACATGGAGAAGTTATAATACAATAGCTACAATGCAAAAACAAAATATGAATGGGTTTGCAATAGTACTTAAAGTGGTGATTTGTTTTAATATACTAACGGATCTCACGAGGGTTTTGTTATGTTTTGTGTGATTGAAGTTTTCAAGTTTTGGGTGAGATCACGATGGATGAAGGAATAAGGAGTGGCAAGAGCCTAAGCTTGGGGATGCCCGAGGCACCACAAGGTAATATTCAAGGACTCCCAAGCAACTAAGCTTGGGGATGCCCGGAAGGCATCCCCTCTTTCTTCTAGCGACCATCGGTAATTTTACTTGGAGCTATATTTTTATTTGTCACATGATATGCGTAAATTCTTGGAGCATCTTTTGTGTTTATTTTTTCTTTTTCTTTTATGCACCATGCTGGTATGAGATAGTCCTTGGTTGATTTATAGAATGCTCTTTGCACTTCACTTATATCTTTTGAGTATGGCTTTATAGAATGCTTCATGTGCTTCACTTATATCATTTGAAGTTTGGATTGCCTGTTCCTCTACACATAAAAAACCGCCATCTGTAGAATGCTCTTTTGCTTCACTTATATTTGTTAGAGCATGGGCATATCTTTTGTAGAAAGAATTAAACTCTCATGCTTCGCTTATATCTATTTAGAGAGTTGACAGGAATTGGTCAATCACATGGTTAGTCATAAAATCCTACATTAAACTTGTAGATCACTGAATATGATATGTTTGATTCCTTGCAATAGTTTTGCAATATAAAGATGGTGATATTAGAATCATTCTAGTGAGTAATTGTGGATTGGTAGAAATACTTGTGTTAAGGTTTGTGATTCCCGAAGCATGCACGTATGGTGAACCGTTATGTGATGAAGTCGGAGCATGATTTATTTTTGATTATCTTCCTTAGGAGTGGCGGTCGGGGACGAGCGATGGTCTTTTCCTACCAATCTATCCCCCTAGGAGCATGCATATTAGTATTTTGTTTTGATGGCTAATAAACTTTTGCAATAAGTATGTGAGTTCTTTATGACTAATGTTGAGTCCATGGATTATACGCACTCTTACCCTTCCACCATTGCTAGCCTCTTCGGTACCGTGCATTGCCCTTTCTCACCTCGAGAGTCGGTGCAAACTTCGCCAGTGCATCCAAACCCCGTGATATGATACGCTCTATCACACATAAGCCTCCTTATATCTTCCTCAAAACAGCCACCATACCTACCTATCATGGCATTTCCATAGCCATTCCGAGATATATTGCCATGCAACTTCCATCATCATCATATACATGACTTGAGCATTCATTGTCATATTGCTTTGCATGATCGTAAGATAGCTAGCATGATATTTTCATGGCTTGTCCGTTTTTTGATATCTTTGCTATGCTAGATCGTTGCACATCCTGGTACACTGCCAGAGGCATTCATATAGAGTCATACTTTGTTTTAGATATCGAGTTGTAATATTGAGTTGTAAGTAAATAAAAGTGTGATGATCATCATTATTAGAGCATTGTCCCAGTGAGGAAAGGATGATGGAGACTATGATTCCCCCACAAGTCGAGATGAGACTCCGGACAAAAAAAAGAGGCAAAAAAAAAAGTGAGCCAAAAAAACAAAACAAAAAACAAAAAAACTGAATGAGAGAAAAAGAGAGAAGGGGCAATGCTACTATCCTTTTACCACACTTGTGCTTCAGAGTAGCACCATGTTCTTCATATAGAGGGTCTCTTGAGTTATCACTTTCATACACTAGTGGGAATTTTCATTATAGAACTTGGCTTGTATATTCCGATGATGGGCTTCCTCAAATGCCCGAGGTCTTCATGAGCAAGCAAGTTGGATGCACACCCAGTTAGTTTTCAGTTTGAGCCTTCATACACTTATAGCTCTTAGTGCATCCGTTGCATGGCAATCCCTACTCCTCGCATTGACATCAATTGATGGGCATCTCCATAGCCCGTTGATTAGCCGCGTCGATGTGAGACTTTCTTCCTTTTTGTCTTCTCCACACAATCTCCACCATCATATTCTATTCCACCTATATTGCTATATCCATGGCTCACGCTCATGTATTGCATGAAAGTTGAAAAGGCTTGAGAACATTAAAAGTATGAAATAATTGCTTGGCTTGTCATCGGGGTTGTGCATGATGAAATACTTTGTGTGGTGAAGATGGAGCATAGACAGACTATATGATTTTGTAGGGATAACTTTCTTTGGCCATGTTATTTTGAGAAGACAAAATTGCTTTATTAGTATGCTTGAAGTATTATTGTCTTTATGTCAAATGATAGACTATTGCTTTGAATCACTCGTGTGTTAATATTCATGCCATGATTAGATTACATGATCAAGATTATGCTAGGTAGCATTCCACATCAAAAATTATCTTTTTTATCATTTACCTACTCGAGGACGAGCAGGAATTAAGCTTGGGGATGCTGATACATCTCCGTCGTATCTATAATTTTTGATTGTTTCATGCCAATATTCTACAACTTTCATATACTTTTGTCAACTTTTTATATTATTTTTGGGACTAACATATTGATCCAGTGCCCAATGTCAGTTCCTGTTTGTTGCATGTTTTTTGTTTCACAGAATATCCATACCAAATGGAGTACAAACGCGATAAAAACTTACGGAGATTTTTTTGGAATATATGTGATTTTTGGGAAAAATAATCAACGCGAGACGAGGCTCGAGGGGCCCACAAGCCCTAGGGGCTCGCCCCCCTACCCTGGGCGTTGCCAGGGGGCTTGTGGCCACCCCGTAAGGCGGTTGATGCCCTTCTTTTGCTGCAGGAAAGATAATATCTAGATAAAAATCGTGTTAAAATTTCAGCCCAATCGGTGTTACGGATCTCTGGGAATTTAAGAAACGGTGAAAGTCTAAAAAATAGGAACGCGGAAACAAAAGGAAACAGAGAGAGAGATCCAATCTCGGAGGGGCTCCCGCCCCTCCGCTGCCATGGAGGCCAAGGACAAGAGGGGAAACCCTCCTCCCATCTAGGGGGGTGGGTCAAGGAAGAAGAAGAAGGGGGGCTCTCTCCCCCTCTCTCCCGGTGGCGCCGGAATGCCGCCGGGGCCATCATCGTGATGACGATCTACACCAACAACTTCGCCGCCGTAATCACCAACTCTCTCCTCCTCTATGCAGTGGTATAACCTCTCTTTTACCCGCTTTAATCTCTACTTAAACATGGTTCTCAGCGCTATATATTATTTCCGAATGATGCATGGCTATCCTATGATGTTTGAGTAGATCCGTTTTGTCCAATGGGTTGATTGATGATCATGATTGGTTTGAGTTGTATGTTTTATTATTGGTGCTGTCCTATGGTGCTCTCTGTGTCGCGCAAGCATGAGGGATCCCTGCTGTAGGGTTTGCAATATGTTCATGATTCGCTTATGGTGGGTGGCGTGAGTGACAGAAGCACAGACCCGAGTAAGTACGTTGTTTGTGTATGGGAGTAAAGAGGACTTGATACTTTAATGCTATGGTTGGGTTTTACCTTAATGATCTTTAGTAGTTGCGGATGCTTGCTAGAGTTCCAATCATAAGTGCATATGATCCAAGTAGAGAAAGTATGTTAGCTTATGCCTCTCCGTCATATAAAATTGCAATAATGATTACCAGTCTAGTTATCGATTGCCTAGGGACAAATAACTTTCTTGTGACAAAAACTTTCTACTAAAACTAACTTAATTGTTTCTTTATCTAAACAAGCCCCTAGCTTTTATTTACGTGTTCTTTATTAGTTTGCAAACCTATCCCTTTACATCTACAAAGTACTTCTAGTTTCATACTTGTTCTAGGTAAAGCGAACGTTAAGCGTGCGTAGAGTTGTATCGGTGGTCGATAGAACTTGAGGGAATATTTGTTCTACCTTTAGCTCCTCGTTGGGTTCGACACTCTTATTTATCGAAGAAGGCTACAATTGATCCCCTATACTTGTGGGTTATCATTGTGCAACATGTTCATGCTGAAGTTGCTAAAAATGCATGATTTCAGTTCTAAGGGAAATAATTTTCGCCAGCGGAAAATACTTAGTAATAAAAGCATCTTTGCACTTATCCCAAGAATCGATACTATTGCGAGGCAAAGAAGAAAACCAAATTTTTGCACGATCCCTCATGGAGAAAGGAAATAATTTCAACTTCACAATATCATTGTCTACATCTTTTTTCTTTTGCATATCACACAATTCTACGAATGTGTTTAGATGGGACGCGACATCCTCATTAGGAGTACAGGAAAATTGGTCTTTCATAACAAGATTCAACAAAGTTGCATTAATATCACAAGACTCCACACTAGTGGCGGGAGGAGCAATCCGAGTACTAATAAAATCATTATTATTAGTATTGGAAAATCATACAATTTCGTATTTTCTTGAGACATCGTGACTACGCAAACAAGATTGCAAGCAAACAAGAGATCTGACGAGAAAAAGGTGAACGAAAAAGAAGGAAATTTTTTGTGAAGTGGGGGAGATGAAAACGAGATCCAAATGGCACATAATGTAAATTGCAAGGAGATGAGATTTGTGATTAGGAACCTGATAGATGTTGATGATGTCTCCCCGACAACGGCGCCAGAAATTCTTCGACGGTAGCTTGAATCTACATTGGTATTTCCCCAAAGAGGAAGGGATGATGCAGCACAGCTACAGTAAGTATTTCCCTCAGTTATGAAACCAAGGTTATCAATCCAGTAGGAGAACCAAGCAACACTATGTAAACGGTACCTGCACACAAAGAACAAATACTTGCAACCCAACACGTAAGAGGGGTTGTCAATCCCTCTACGGTAAAAAGATAGATTAAATTGTATGAGATTGGATAAATAGATCTAGCAAAAACACAAAATAAAATAAGTAAAGAAAAAAGTGCAGCAAGGTATTTTTGGGTTTTTGGAATAATAGATCTGAAGACAATATGATAAAAGATAGACCCGGGGGACGTATATTTCACTAGTGGCTTCTCTCGAGAAAATAGCATACGATGGGTAAACAAATTACTGTTGGGCAATTGATAGAAGAGCAAATAATTATGACGATATCCAAGGCAATGATCATGTATATAGGCATCACGTCCAAGATTAGTAGACCGACTCCTGCCTGCATCTACTACTATTACTCCACACATCGACCGCTATCCAGCATGCATCTAGTGTATTAAGTTCATGGAGAAACAGAGTAATGCAATAAGAATGATGACATGATGTATACAAGATCTATTCATGTAGGAACAGACCCCATCTTTTTATCCTTAATAGCAACGATACATGCGTGCCTTGCTACCACTTCTGTCATTGGGTGAGGACACCGCAAGATCGAACCCATCACAAAGCACCTCTTCCCATTGCAAGAAAAATCAATCTAGTTGGCCTAACTAAACCAAAGTTTCGGAGAAGAAATACGAGGCTATAATAATCATGCATATAAGAGATCAAAGAAGACTCGAATAATATTCATAGATAGATCTGATCATAAACTCGCACTTCACCGGATCCCAACAAACACACCGCAAAAAGTCATTACATCAAATAGATCTCCAAGAACATCGAGGAGAACATTGTATTGAGAATCAAAAAGAGAGAAGAATCCATCTAGCTACTGCCTTTGGACCCATGGGTCTATGGTGAACTACTCACGCATCATCGGAGGAGCACCAATGAGGATGATGAACCCCTCCATGATCGTGTTCCCCTCTGGCAGAGTGCCGGAATAGGGCTCTAGATTCGATCTCGTGGTTCTGGAACTTGCGGCGGCTGGAATTGTGTTTCAATGACTCCCCTAGGATTTCTAGAATATCTGAGTATTTATAGAACTAAGAGGTGGTGGAGGAGACCTCCATGGGCCCCACCACCCATTAGGGCACTCCACTGGCCTCTAGTGCCCAGGTGGGAGGTGGGCCCCATGGTCCCCGCTTGTGCACTTTCTTGGCTCCCAAGATGTCTTCTAGGATGAAAAAAATCTCCAAAAAGTTTCGCTGCGTTTGGACTCCGTTTGATATGGATATTCTGCGAAGTAAAAAAAGCAAAAAACAGCAACTGGCACTGGGCACTATGTCAATAGGTTAGTCCCAAAAAATGATATAAAGTTGCTATAAAATGAATGTAAAACATACAAGAATGATAATATAACTGCATGGAACAATAAAAAATCATAGATACGTTGCAGACGTATCAGGAGACACTGGCTTAACCGTGTGTGATGCAAGTGCACTGTAAAATCACCATGACTGCGCAAGCACGAGCGAGGGTGGAGTTGCTGGCTTAACTGTGTGCGATGCTAGTGCACTGTTAAATCACCACGACTGCGCAAGTCAAGCATGGAGGTACTGGCTTAACCGTGTGCGATGCTAGTGCGCTGTAAAATCACCACGACTTCGCAAGCTCAAGGTGGGTAGTTTATTTAGGATGAATTCCACGTCTGCGTCTGAAAATTAGGACGAACCGTGTGCGATAGACCAGCTAGCTAGAAATCTAAAAACAAACTACCCGCCGTGAGTGATGCAAAAAACGGCGGTTCCACCGCTTTTCCTTATTACCATACACGCATATTCTTTTTGGACCGTGTGCGATCTTGGGTGCTCCCGCCCCGCATCAATTCCTTTACCCAAATTTTAGTAGCCGCGGTATTTCAACCGTCACCCCCACTCCTCCACCACCGACCTTATAAATAAAATTCCAATAGCCGAGGCATTTGAACTGTCGCCCTCCCTCGTCCACCACCATTACTAAACTTTTCAGTAACCGTGGCGTATCCTCAAACACCACCCCCTCCACAGTCCCCCCCGCTTGAACCCTAGCTCGTCGCCGTCGCCGCCGCCAACCCCTGTCGGTCTGCCCGTGCCTCCTAGCTTAGATAATAAAGTTCAGGTTATCCAGCGATTCCCATACCGTTGCCCCCTAGAGTTTTTAGATGAGGCCTGCAGTGTCCCTCCCCGCCAGATCCACATCCCCAACTCTAGAGAGTCGCAGCCTAAGCCCGACCACGTATCCCGGGGAGCCCAACGAGCATTCGGCCGAAAAGAGGTTTATCATGTCCTCTCCAGCGGACGTTGGCGAGGTGGCCGCCATTCGTCCCGACCTGTCGATACCATAGCAACACCTCACTGCGGAAGCCGGTGAGGACTTTGACTATGTTTCCATGTCGAAGGCTTCAAGTCAGTGGGCTAGCGTATTACTGTATCTCGGGAAAACTGGTTACGACATCAAGCTCGTCGACAGTGATGGCTTCACGCGGGCCATGTCACAGGTTAAGTGGTCCATCCCCAACCCCTCTGGTTCAACCGCCGTCGATCTCTTTGAAAGCCCTGCTGCTGATCTCCCCTGCCACGCGGTCAAGGATTTGCGATCCTTGTACGCCATCGAGCCCATTTTGTCATTTCTGAAGGACACGTTCTACGGCGATGGCTTAGGATCCTCAATTGCCAAGTCAGATCTCATCGACCACGACGAAGAGGAGGGCACCCACAAAGGGTCTTCCAAGGTGAAACAGCCCATCCGCGACATCAGAGAGCGCACCATGGGTCTATGCTCTTCCAACTAGAAGGATCCCGTCCATGACAAGTGAGGCAATATCCTATCAGCAAATCTTACTTTTTCTAGCTAGCCAACCCATACCCTTTGTTGTAGTAGATTTTGCCATGCGGTGTTTTAACTGTACCATGTTTAATTATTTCAGTTATGCAAAAATGTAATGTTCAATAGGGCTATGTGATGTTTAAGTATGAATTGTCCACTTCAGTTTCACGAATGGCTATATTTGGTTGTTTATAGTGAGTAGATGCCTTGTTTATCTGTAGTTGGTTGCTAGGTTGGTTGCAGTGTGATACGTCTCCAACGTATCTATAATTTATGAAGTATTCATGCCATGTAAGCAACAATTTTATATGGTTTTGGTATGATTTTATTAGAACTAACCCAGACTGACACTGTTTTCAGCAGAACTACCATGTGTCATTTTTTGTGCAGAAATAAAAGTTCTCGGAATGGGCTAAAAATTTATGGTGATTTTTTAAGGGCCAAAAGAGACCCCCGAAGCACCGGAGCTGAGCCAGAAGAGTCCCGAGGAGGCCACAAGCCTCTAGGGCGCGCCCTAGGGGGGAGCCCTGAGGGCTTGTGGGCCCCTTGGGCACCCCCTGACTTGTTTCCAACGCCAAAAATTCTTATAAATATGGAAACCCCCGAAAAGAACCCTAGATCGGAAGTTCAGCCGCCGCAAGCCTCTGTAGCCACGAAAAACTAATCGGGAGCCTGTTCTAGCACCCTGCCGGAGGGGGAAATCATCGACGGAGGCCATCTTCATCATCCCGGCAGTCTCCATGATGAGAAGGGAGTAGTTCACCCTCGGGGCTGAGGGTATGTACTAGTAGCTATGTGTTTGATCTCTCTCTCTCTCGTGTTCTTGATTTGGCACGATCTTGATGTACCGCGAGCTTTGTTACTATAGTTTGAGCATATGGTGTTTCTCCCCCTCTACCTTCTTGTGATGAATTGAGTCTTGCCCTTTGAGGTTTCGTTATGTTGGACTGAGTATTGGATTTGAGAACACTTGATGTATGTCTTGCGATGGGATATTTGTGGTGACAATGGGATGTTCTATTGATTCACTTGATGTATGCTTTGGCACTTAAGTCACGGATTCCACTGGTGACATTGGGGTAATCTACGCATAGGGGTTGATGCACGTTTTCGTCCTACGTTCTCCGATAGAACTTTGGAGTGATTCTTTGTTGCACGTTGAGGGATTGTTATGTGATCCAAATATGTTATCATTGTTGAGAAAAAATGCACTAGTGAAAGTATGAACCCTAGGCCTTGTTTTCAAGCATTGCAATACCGTTCTTGCTCACTTTTGTTACTAGTTACCTTGTCGTTTTTATATTTTCAGATTACAAAAGCCTATATCTACTATCCATATTACACTTGTATCACCATCTCTTCGCCGAACTAGTGCACCTATACAATTTACCATTGTATTGGGTGTGTTGGGGACACAAGAGACTCTTTGTTATTTGGTTGCAGGGTTGTTTGAGAGAGACCATCTTCGTCCTACGCCTCCCACGGATAGATAAACCTTAGGTCATCCACTTGAGGGAAAATTGCTACTGTCCTATAAAACTATGCGCTTGGAGGCCGAACACGAGTCTACAAGAAGAAGGTTGCGTAGTAGACATCAAGCTCTTTTCTGGCGCCGTTGCCGGGGAGGTGAGTGCCTGAAGGTATATCTTTAGATCTTGCAATTGAATCTTTTAGTTTCTTGTTTTATCAATAGTTTAGTCTATAAAAGAAAACTACAAAAAATGGAATTGAGGTTGCCTCATATTATTCATCTTTATAATGTCTTTCTTGAAAATGATGGATCGGAAGATTGTGCCAAAGTGTTAGAAGAAGAAGTCAATGAAATGTTTGGCACTAAATCTTTGAATGATGAGCATGATTGCAATGTTGTTAGTATGAATTCTTTGAATATCCATGATGCTAATGATACACAAAGCCATAAGCTTGGGGATGCTATGTTTGATGAAGATGATATTTTTAGTCCCCCAAGTTTTGACGAGAATATTTATTATGATGATAGCATGCCTCCTATTTATGATGATTATATTGATGAAAGTGGGTTTGGAAAAGTGTCAACTCAAGGTAGTATTGATCCCACTATTTTGGAGGGTGTTGAATCTTTTCACAATATTGATAAAAGTGGAGAAAATCACAGAAATGTGATTTTGATCTGAATTATTTACACAAGATTTATATACAAATTGCCTAGGTTGTCCTAATTTTTCAGAATTTTTGGAGTTATAAGTATACGAAATTTCCAGATTACTACAGACTGTTCTGTTTTTGACAGGTTCTGTTTTCTATGTGTTGTTTGCTTATTTTGATGAATCTATGGGTAGTATCGGGGGGTATGAACCATGGAGAAGTTGGAATAAAGTAGATATAACACCAATATAAATTAAGAATGAGTTCACAACAGTACCAAAAGTGGTGATTTATTCGATTATACTAACGGATCTTATGAGTTTTCTGTTGTGAAGTTTCCAAGTTTTGGGTAAAGATTTGATGGACAACGGAATAAGGAGTGTCAAGAGCCTAAGCTTGGGGATGCCCAAGGCACCCCAAGGTAATATTCAAAGACAACCAAGCATCTAATCTTGGGGATGCCCCGGATGGCATCCCCTCTTTTGTCTTCAATCCATCGGTAAATTTACTTGAGGTTGTATTTTTATTCACCACATGATATGTGTTTTGCTTGGAGCGTCTTGTATGATATGAGTCTTTGCTTTTTAGTTGGACACAATCATCCTTTCTGTACACACCTTTTGAGAGGGACACGCATTAATCGTGAATTTATTAGAATACTCTATGTGCTTCACTTATATCTTTTTGAACTAGGTAGTTGCTCTAGTACTTCACTTATATCTTTTTGGAGCACGGCGGTGGTTTTATTTTATAGAAATTGATGAACTCTCATGCTTCACTTATATTATTTTGAGAGTCTTTAAACAGCATGGTAATTTTCTTAGGTTATGAATTTAGTCCTAATATGATGGGCATCCAAGAGGGATATAATAAAAACTTTCATATAAAGAGCATTGAATATATGAGAAGTTTGATTCTTTGCATTTGTTTTGAGATATAAAGATGGTGATATTAGAGTCATGCTAGTGAGTAATTGTGGATTGGTAGAAATACTTGTGTTAAAGTTTGTGATTCCCGTAGCATGCACGTATGGTGAACCGTTATGTGACGAAGTCGGAGCATGCTTTATTTTTTGATTGTCTTCCTTATGAGTGGCGGTCGGGGACGAGCGATGGTCTTTTCCTACCAATCTATCCCCCTAGGAGCATGCGTGTTAGTACTTTGTTTCGATGGCTAATAAACTTTTGCAATAAGTATGTGAGTTCTTTATGACTAATGTTGAGTCCATGGATTATACGCGCTCTCACCCTTCCAGCATTGCTAGCCTCTCTAGTACCGCGCAACTTTCGTCGGTGCATTAAACCCACCATATACCCTTCCTCAAAACAGCCACCATACCTACCTATTATGGCATTTCCATAGCCATTCCGAGATATATTAGCATGCAACTTCCACCGTTCTGTTTATTATGACACATACCATCATTGTCATATTGCTTTGCATGATCATGTAGTTGGCATAGTATTTGTGGCTTGGCCACCGTTCATATTTTTTATACATGTCACTCTTGATCATTGCACATCCCGGTACACCGCTACAGGCATTCACATAGAGTCATATTTTCTTCTAGTATCGAGTTGTAATTCTTGAGTTGTAAGTAAATAAAAGTGTGATGATCATCATTATTAGAGCATTGTCACATGTGAGGAAAGGATGATGGAAGCTACGATTCCCTCACAAGTTGGGATGAGACTCCGGACTTGAAAAAAGAGGCCAAAGAGCCCAAAATAAAAAAAAGAGCCCAAAGAGCCCAAACAAAAAAACAAAAAAATTGAGAGAAAAAGAGAGAAGGGACAATGTTACTATCCTTTTTCGGCACTTGTGCCATGTTCTTCATGATAGAGAGTCTCCTATTTTATCACTTTCATATACTAGTGGGAATTTTTCATTATAGAACTTGGCTTGTATATTCCAATGATGGGCTTCCTCAAATTTCCCTAGGTCTTCGTGAGCAAGCAAGTTGGATGCACAGCCACTTAGTTTTCATTTTGAGCTTTCATACAATTATAGGTCTAGTGCATCCGTTGCATGGCAATCCCTACCCACTTGCAACGATATCAATTGATGGGCATCTCCATAGCCCATTAATTTGCCTAGTTGATGTGAGACGTTCTCCTTTCTGTCTTCTCTTCACAACCTCCACCATACTCTATTCCACCTATAGTGCTATATCCATGGCTCACGCTCATATATTGCGTGAAAGTTGAAAAAGCTTGAGAACATTAAAAGTATGAAACAATTGCTTGGCTTGTCATCGGGGTTGTGCATGATGAAATATTTTGTGTGATGAAGATAGAGCATAGCCAGACTATATGATTTTGTTGGGATAACTTTCTTTGGCCATGATATTTTGCGAAGACATGATTGCTTTATTAGTATGCTTGAAGTATTATTGTTTTTATGTCAATATTAAACTTTTGTTTTGAATCTTATGGATCTGAACATTCATGCCACAATAAAGAAGATTACATTGATAAATTTGTTAGGTAGCATTCACACTTCATAAATTATTTCTTTTATCATTTACCTACTCGAGGAAGAGCAGGAATTAAGTTGAGGATGCTGATACGTCTCCAACGTATCTATAATTTATGAAGTATTCATGCCATGTTTGCAATAATTTTATATGGTTTTGGTATGATTTTATTAGAACTAACCCGGACTGACGCTGTTTTCAGCAGAACTACTGTGGTGTCGTTTTTTGTGCAGAAATAGAAGTTCTCGGAATGGGCTGAAAATTTACGGTGATTTTTATGGACCAAAAGAGACCCCCGAAGCTGGGCTAGAAGAGTCCTGAGGAGGCGACAAGCCTCTAGGGCGCAGCCTAGGGGGCCGCCCTGAGGACTTGTGGGCCCCACGGGCACCCCCCTGACTTGTTTCCAACGCCAAAAATTCTTATAAATACGGAAGCCTCCAAAAAGAACCCTAGATCCTAAGTTCCGCCGCCGCAAGCCTCTGTAGCCATGAAAAACCAATCGGGAGCCCGTTCCGGCACCTTGCCGGAGGGGGAAATCATCGCCGGAAGCCATCTTCATCATCCCGGCGGTCTCCATGATGAGGAGGGAGTAGTTCACCCTCGGGGCTGAGGGTATGTACTACTAGCTATGTGTTTGATCTCTCTCTCTCTCTCGTGTTCTTGATTTGGCACGATCTTGATGTACCGCGAGCTTTATTACTATAGTTGGATCATATGGTGTTTCTCCCCCTCTACCTTCCTGTGATGAATTGAGTCTTGTTCTTTGAGGTTTCGTTATGTTGGACTGAGTATTGGATTTGAGAACACTTGATGTATGTCTTGCGATGGGATATCTGTGGTGACAATGGGATGTTCTATTGATTCACTTGATGTATGTTTTGGCACTTAACTCGCGGATTCCCGAGGTGACATTGGGGTAATCTATGCATAGGGGTTGATGCATGTTTTCGTCCTACGTTCTTCGATAGAAACTTTGGAGTGATTCTTTGGTGCACGTTGAGGGATTATTATGTGATCCAAATATGTTATCATTGTTGAGAGAAATTGCACTAGTGAAAGTATGAACCCTAGGCCTTGTTTTCAAGCATTGCAATACCCTTTTTGCTCACTTTTGTTACTAGTTACCTTGCTGTTTTTATATTTTCAGATTTCAAAAACCTATATCTACTATCCATATTACACTTGTATCACCATCTCTTCGCCGAACTAGTGCACCTATACAATTTACCATTGTATTGGGTGTGTTGGGGACACAAGAGACTCTTTGTTATTTGGTTGCAGGGTTGTTTGAGAGAGACCATCTTCATCCTACGCCTCCCACGGATTGATAAACCTTAGGTCATCCACTTGAGGGAAAATTGCTACTGTCCTACAAAACTCTGCGCTTGGAGGCCCAACACGAGTCTACAAGAAGAAGGTTGCGTAGTAGACATCACAGCGAGCATTTGTCCAGTTTTCAAGTATATGCCTTGTTTATCTGTATTTGCTTGTTAGGTCGGTTGCAGTGAGCATTTGTCCAGTTTTCAAGCATATGCCATGTTTATCTGTATTTGCTTGTTAGGTTGGTTGCAGTGAGCCTATGTCCAGATTTCAATGGCTATATTTGGTTGTTATAATGGTCATATATGCCTTGTTTATTTCAGTTATTCACAATGTGATGTTCATTATGTGCGAGTCGGAACTGTGCAGTTCTATTTCATCAATACCAGTTTGAACGGCTATATTTGGTTCCTGTTATGCCTGGTGTAGTTAACACATGCCCTTTATTTCAGTTTTACACATTTATCTAGTGTGATGTTTAAGCATGAGCTACGTTCTATTCATTTTAAACAATACCAGTTTGAATTACAATATTTGGTGGTTATTAAGCCTGTTGTAGTTAACATTCCCTTCCATTTTATATCTGCCGTAACAGCATGCTGAAACCAACACATTCAAGCTATCATTTGGAGATGATGTTGTTTACCTTGGCTATATTTGTTTGATGTTAAGGTTGATGTACTTATCATGCCTTTCCATGTACTTATGCAGGACAACAACGGGAGTGGCCAGCATTTTCCGCCGAGGTTAGTTTCATCCCTTGGCTTGTACTCCCCCGTCGTTCCATAATGTAGTGCATATAGATCCAGGCCTGGACACTTTTTAGCTTCTAATATTGACTTGTTGCTTGTAGGTACATATGTCCTTGGCAAAGATCCACGCATCGACCCGTTTTGCGTATGGGGCAATGAGATATTCATGAACCAGCATCGAGTGAGAAAACTGATAAGGATTATTAGCAAAAAGATACGAATGGTGGCAATGAAATTATTTGTTTACGCTCTATGCAACACAACAGTGAGCTATAGGATGGTAACTACGAACACTATAGCTTTCTCTTTTTTACTGCCCGTAATGAGTTGTTAGACAACACTGTCTGAATCTTTTTCGTTTGCAGTGGTTCCCAAAGTAGTTTACTCAAGATTACCTCGCAAAGTACATGATTGGTGGACATGCAATGAAGGTTAAAGTATTTCATCGAGACTACAATGAGCATCAAGAAGTCCTAATGAAGACAGTGAAGGATGGGCGGGCAGCCATCACAAGGGGTTGGCCTAGAGTCGTGCGCGCATTATGCATGGAGGAGGGCACAATATGGGCATTCCGCTTCACCTTCTCCAGCAACCAGAATGTCTTTCGCCTCTCTATTTACAGTCTTTAGTACAACTGTGGTTCATCATTCTGTAGTTCTTTAGTATATGTACTTGTGCATCGAATTATGCATTCGTGCTTGAACCTATATTTGTGATAGGCCTTCATCCGATGTGGGTACGAAGGATGAATCATGTAGGATATATTCATCCAAAGTACATGATATGAAATAAGTGATTGCCTACTTTCAAATTCAAAATCTTTGATTTTTATATACAGGGATTAAATTAGGGATAAATATGTTCTGCAGGGCTATACACTACACACTGCGAAAGCAAAACGTCTGTGATAAATGTCAAGATCAGACACGTTTCTCAGATCCACTACGTGTGCGATGAATCTCTAGTGCACACATGATCAACCAACAAAAAATGTGTGAGATTAACAGCAGCAGCGCACGCAGTTCCTTCTTATTAAAGTTTGTGAAAGTCACCTTATGACACACGCTTGGCAATTATGGATTGTTTATGATGTCGTGCGCATCGTAAATGTTTGCTCATAGAAGAACGCGTGCGATAGGCCTTCATCTGACGTGGGTATGAAGGATGAATCATGTAGGATATATTCAAGCTTCGCATACAGTTTTATAGGGACAACTGTATGCACTCTTCCATCGAATCGCATACAGTCGAGGAAAAGTAAATGTTTGTGATTGTCTGCTTATCGTACACGTTCTATAATCGTGAATTGTTTTTGATGGGTCACGCATCGTAAATGTAGCACCACAGAATACCGACTGCGATGGTAATGCGAGCACAAACGAGTAACAAGGATGGAGCATTTGGGATATTTGAGATATCAGAAACAGTTGTCTGAAGACTCGCGTTTGGGGTAGATGCCGGCATCGCATACGCTTAGTTATACAAAACGTATGCATCATGGCTCCCTATCCCCGATCGTTTCTGGGTCGTGTGGGAAGGACCCCCCTATTGCCCACACTGGCCTGGTGACGGTTTATATTGCCGTCGTGGAAAGGGGTTAAAAACTGTTTGTATAGTAGCTCGATGTACTAGTGTTTCTTCCTAACCATAATAACAGGTGAAGAAAAGGGGTTGTGACTAATTCTGATCAATCCTTGCTTCAAAAGTTCCTGAACTTGTTGTTCCATTTCTGTTTTGAGTTGAGATGCAATTCTAAAAGGCCTCATGGTCACTGGCCTAGCTCCTGGTATCAAGGGAATTGTGTGATCATAAGCCCTTCGAGGTGGTAATGATGTTGGTGTAGAGAAAACTTCACGAAACTTATCTAATAGAGCTTGCATTTCTGGTTGGACTAGAAGAGCTTCAGTGGAACTATCAGTGTTGATTGCAATAATAGTGTAATCACATTCATCAGGTAACTCTCCTTGCAACGTAATCCATCTACCCTGAGACTGATAAGCCCCAATCAACAACCATTAGACTATGCACAACCAACCAATCCAAGCCCAATATACCATCATAATATCCCAACTGCAGTATCCTAAACTGAGAAGTGAAAGTGTTGCCCTGGCAAGTCCACTGGCACTCGGGCACCAATTGAGAGTAATATAGTTTATTTACACCTGCAACAGTCACTGGAACAGGTTGAATTTGCTTAACCTCAGACAACAGGGAAACCAATGAGGAATTGAGAAAGGAGTGGGTGCTGCCAAAATCCACCAAGAATGTCAAAGATTGTCCATGCACACTGACTAACAGCTTCAAGGCCATAACTGGAGTGTTAGGACTACAGGCTGCTGCTGACACCATCATAAGATTGTTGGAGTCACTGTCTGAAGATTCTGAAGTAACTGAAACAGTGTTCTAGATATGCTCTATCATCTCTTGCACTATGTGCAACTGAACATAAGCTTTACACTGATGATCCTTGGACCATTTCTCACCACATATAAAACATAGCCCCTTAGACTTTCTGTAGTTTTGGAGAGAGCTCCATTTATCTTCAGCTACTCCTTGACAAACAGTGCCAGGAAAACGTTTCTCTTCCCTAGGTCTCTATCTGACTGAAGCTGTTGACGATACTGACTGAGTTTTCCTGGATTGTTGCTGGAACAAATTGGACTCACCAAGTTCTTCATGGAGCAAGGACAACCACTACTGCAGGATGCTGCTAACGCGACACTATGATCAGAGACCCTTCGACGAAACTGTGTGTGATGCAATAATTGCAAACAGTGGTGTAAAAAAACTGTCAAAAAAGATGCAAAACGTTTGCGATGACGAATGCATCAAACACGGTTCAGCATTTA
This sequence comes from Thinopyrum elongatum, assembly GCA_011799875.1. Classification (NCBI taxonomy): domain Eukaryota; kingdom Viridiplantae; phylum Streptophyta; class Magnoliopsida; order Poales; family Poaceae; genus Thinopyrum; species Thinopyrum elongatum. The sequence continues at coordinate 113,797,726 of CM022300.1, forward strand.
GTTGTGTGTGGGATGAGGGGCATACGGTTCAGTTCAAGGAACTGTTTGCGATGAGGCAGAACAAAAGAAACGGGCAGCCAGATGAAGGCGTGTGCGATATACAGCATACGGTTCACTCGGATGAACTGTTTGTGATTAGGCAACACAAAAGAAACGGTCAGCCAGATCAAGGTGTGTGCGATATACGGCATACAGTTCACTCGGATGAACTGTTTGCGTTGAGCGAAGAGAACAGAAATGGTTCAACTTAACAAGATGTGTGTGATACGCGGCAAACAGGCCTGTAATCGAAAATGTGTGGGAAGACCGATAACAACACAGACGATTCCTGTTAACAAGCCGTGTGTGTTGTGAGCAAACGATTGCTGGTATACAATTGTGAGTGATTGATGAAAACATCACCGACGGGTTCCATTGTTTAGTCCATGTGCGACATGATTTTCTTTGTCCGCACAACATCTACACTCTGTCTACAGAGCATCAACATATATACTTAAAAAGACAGCATTGCATAACCAAACTAAGCATACAATTACACAAGTGACTACACACATAACATTTCCACACACCAAAGTAAATAATTACATGCATACTAAACTAGGAGAAACGAGGATCTAATCATCTACTTATTGTTGCGATGACGCTTGCCATTGCTCTGCTTCTGGCTGGATCCCTGGCCGTTTTGGGGAAGGAGGCACTTCCTCATGTCAACGATCCGCCTGTAGATGTCGTAGCTCGTATACGCCTCCTTGGCCGCGGACACGACGTGAGCTTTGTCGAGTTTCTCCATCCAGGCCGAGTGCTAGGCACGCTTGTCCTTGTTGCAGGAACCCTTCATGTCTCTATAGTAGGGGTCGATGATGGCCTCGGCGAGGTGAACCAGTGAGTCCTTCTCATGCTCCTTGCTGCCCCAGATCTTGTATTGGCCCTGGATGTCGACAAGATTCTGGAAGGCGATGCCCGAATTCTCGAGCGCCTTTACATCGTTGGTGATGTCCACCGTAGCGAACATGTAGTGGGGGCTATTGACAAACCTGGCGAAACCCTCGCAAGGCCTTGTGGCCAGGCAGTAGTGGTAGACGAGGACGTGGTGGCGCACGCACATCTGGGCGACGGCGACCTTGGGACAAGACCCGGCATGAGCGCGGGTGTACTCGAGGTCGAACCCGACCACCTTGTACTTCTCCTCGGCAAGCAACAGCTCCATGATGTGGATGGAGTGCTCCACCCAGACCGGGTCATTGGTGTACACCACCGAGAGGTCCATGAACCTGCTGTGGGTGTCCACCAGGGCATGCATGGTGAACTGCTGCTCGTCGTCGGCAGCCGCTCGGAGCGCCATTGGAGCCGCACAGGATACCCTCTAAGAATTTGTCGTGGTGGGTGTGCTTCTTGCAATGGTGGGGCGTGATCGAAAGGTTGAAGAGACACAAGGGTTAAATGGCCGCTGTAATAAATGGGGGCCGGCCGGCCTGTAATCGTCACATCTTGTCACAGCGTTCATAGCGGAGGATTCCAGTGCATGCTTGACAACACCGCACCGCACGCATTTCGTTTGACCACGCGTGGGCTCGAAGAGGCGCCAAATGTATCGTCGGTGAGCCTGTTCCCACGCTACCACGCAGTTTACCGCGCAAGCTTCCCGCCCGGCTAGTTTGGCCACGCGTCGGCTAGAAGAGGGACAAATCATGGGCGTTTATTAGCAAAAAGCTTTGTAAAAACGAAGTGTGTGGAATGACTTCGGTCATAAGTTTACCCATGGGTGATGAGGTCAAAGTTACACAGAAGGGTGATGATGGACACTCGAGTGCGATAATTAATTCTGCGCTCTACAGGGCACAAGGTTGAAGAAACTAACTGTGTGCAATAATGTCGAAGATCGCAGTCGAGTTAGCTATACAGATCGTGTGCTTTGAGACCGACAAGGTAAACAGATTCGAGAATGGTTAATAAAATCTAAGACCATTGCATATTAAGGTCAAAATAGTGCTACCAATATACGAGTCTCATACGATGCCATTTCAACGATTGTACCACAAAAGCTCAAAATATTACAAGGTTCAAATTCCAGAGTTATATGGCTCAAATTCGAAGATTACAAGGTTCAAACTGATATTAGAAATGAAATTCAGCTCATCAGTTGCAAACGCTCGCACTGATCTGCTGAACATGGATATCAGAGAGGTTCAAACTAATATTCCCACTTCTAAGTCTAGTTTCGAAACCTCATAATTTTTGCAAAGGGGTCAGCCACTGAGAAGTCATGTATGGGGTCGACACGATGATTTCCGATTACTTTGTCATCTGAAGTTCCAAAATGAAATTCAGCATTTTCGGAGCCTATTCCATTCTGCCGCAGGCGCTGGCGCTGATCAACAAACCATTCATTTTTGCGAAATAAATGTAGGGCAAACCTCATTACCTTCAGCACCCTTGCTCTGACAACAAAGAACCTGGCGAATATAATCTCCGGTAAGGTCCCTCGGTAGGAGTTCAAAGTAGTTTCTGAGAGATGCAGATCTAGGCATTCGACATGATTGTTATATTGTATCACATTATCCACCACTGGGCCTAATCTTATCTGCAAAAGAAGAAAATGTGTTAGTGCCTACATGCAGCTTTGAACACTACTACAGGCCTATTTGGTTTGCAGGATTTGTAAAATGCACTAACATGCCATCTTCGATCTGACATGATTAACATGGGCATTTGATTACATTCTAGAAAAATGTAGCCTTCTTCACAAGAGGTTGGAGTGGATGAAAAGTTCCCTAAGAAAACTAGTACAGATGAATCCAAAGGACAAAATGCTTATGGATTGTAACTATATGGATCAAGCAACCAATATGGGGGGGGGGGACATGTATGTACTGAAATCCTCCAAAAGAATCCTTCAGAAATCGTAGTACATTGTCATTGTAAACTTGGAAAAAGGTGTCACAAATTGAACTCCCTTATGGTTAACATTTAATAGGAACAGAACATCACCTCGATATATAGCTTCTCCAGGCACGGAAAGCATCTCAGGAAACTGACAACTTGCTCCAGGTTGGGGCCGATAGATTCTAGTGCCAAGACCTTCACTGTGCATAGTTTCGGGGTCAAGCTTGTCGGAATCATTTTCTGGATGACAGACGAACAAACATCTTCAAAATTAGAAATAATGTTAATTTGTAGAAGGAGAGGTAGAAGGCGGTTGTTGTACCGGAATGGGTGTGGATCCAATAACAAGTTCAGAGTATTTGTTAGACGAGTAGCCCACCACTATCAATTTTGGCGCAGAAATGATATTGATTCTTGTTGGACCTTCTTGATCAACTACAAGTAATCTCTCAAGTGCAGGTGTGTCCTCAATGACCATACCGTGGTACACATCTTGTGATGTCTTCCTGCCGCACTAGCAACACACATAAATAGTCCGGAGAGTCATGGAGGTGATGTGGAAGCTACTCAACCCATTGATCACTTGAAGACAAAGGTACTCGAGTGCAGTACAGCCACAGAGCAGGCGCTCCATGTCACCGTTTGGGAGGTAGATGGCGATGAGCTCGAGGTGCTTCAGTCGTGATAGAATAAGAGCGGGCGCATCATTAAGGGGGGGAATGGCAGTTCCTGAACTTGGCAACGCGCAGCGTGGGCGCGAGGCGGAGCACGGACGTTGGCAGCGAGCGCATATGCCCATCATCAAAAGTGAGCTCCTCGAGCTGATCTAGGGTGGGGGATCGGAACCAGTCGTCAAGCTTGGCTCGGTCCTTGCCATTGGAACGGAACTTGCCCATTCTAAGGCCTCTGGTTGGGCCAAGGTGACTGCCGAGGATCTTGGAGATGCATCCAAGCTTTTGCGATAGCCATGGCAGAGCTCGTGGGTGTCGATGAGGTCGAGAGGGGTGGAGTTCCATAGGGGGCGCCACCGCCGGGAAAGGACGGTTGTCCGCGCCCCATATTTGATTGGGAGGAGGGAGATGATGACTGTCAGCATATCATCGGGGAGGTTGCTGATGAAGTCTAGGCCTGCTGGAGTCGCTTGCGGTTCTTGCTTGCCCCGCCTCCGCTTGTTGGCAGCCCCGTTCTCCACCTCCAGAGTCTCCTTGTCAGCGGCGCTTTCTGATAGAAGTGGGAGTACAGGGAATATTTAGTTAAAACAGGGCAATAGAAAAGTGTATTGGTAACTAGAAGTTATTAGGTAGGAATATAGTAAGAAAATGGAATAACAATTGGTTGCTTAAATACTACACAATTCATTTGATATTGCTGGGTAAGTCAACATGCAGATACTTGAAAAGAAAACTTACTTCAAACAAAGTCTGGACGGATGATATCGTCGGGGAAGTTAGCATATATCTCATGACCAGGCCCTTTTATGTGCAGGGCAATTATAGTGCCAGCTTTCAGTACATAAAACTTAGAAATTTCTTTCCAAAGGCCAGTGCCAAAATAGGAGTCACCACGTTCATCAAGTCTTACAGTAGCAACGATTGTAAATCCATGGTTTGTGTTCAGTATGACATCCCTGCAGTCTTGATTTATGTAAAGGGAAAGATTGTGCACTACAGATTCTGTTGCATAGCAAGGGACGCGCTGCAGAAAATGGTAGGATTGTTAAAGAAAATATGGTAACATGCAAATATGGGCCCAAATTGAAAGAACTGTACAACAGTTGAAATCGAAGGACAAAAATCTAAAATTAAACAGATAGGGTAAACATGATGTCATGGAAATATGAGAGTAATCGAAAGAACAATACATCATTAATTTGCCTAATATAGAAAGAAGAGGGGGAAAAAATCCCCTTTTGACGTATATGGTGCATGTGGCACCTTTTATCCAAATGTAGCAATATTTAGAATATGTTCAGGAAAGTAGGTCATGCCAACCGATTTAGGGTGAGATTGAACATACCGCGCGCATCCTCAAGTCATATGGTACAGTGAGATGGAATGTCTAGCGGAGGCCGCAAAGTCCTGATGTGTCCGCGCACTGTACACTCTATGAATGAAAGAAAACCCTCAAATCAGCTCAAATAAAAATGAATTCACGGCGATTTCGGCCGGGTGATTAAAGGAGGCAGATGAACTGGGATAAGAGATGAGATAATATCTCATTAAATTAGTTACCTTGTTGTCCATGAGAAAGAACCCTCAGTACGGCAGATTCCCCAACCGAGCGGAGCTGGGTCGACCGCGAGCAGCGTCGAGAAAGTCGATGGCTATAGGCGGCGGCAAGCGAAAGTGACGAAATGCGGTGGGGTTTGCCGGCAGCCTGGCGGCGGCGGCAGGCGTCGAGCTAAGTGGTTACCGCCGCGATAGGCGGTGCCATGCATAGACGCGGAGGAGCTTGTGCAGGTGTGAATGGGGACCGGAGGGGGTGGCGGGCGGGGTGAGGGTTTTTGTGACGTGGGGATGGTGAGGGTTTTCTTTTTTCTTTTTTGAATTGGGTGGTGAGGGTTTTTTGTCCCACAAAGAATTTCGGAGGCAACGGTTTGTTAGAGCCAACCGTGTGTGATTGACGCAACAGGCAAAAGGAAAGTCATTGCACATGGTTCCAATTTTGGGAACCGTGTGTGATTGACGTACTACCTCCGTCCTGGTTTATTGGTCCCCTTGTAATTTGTACCAAATTTTGACCAAATATTTAACTAAGAAATGTTTATGCATGTAACCAAAAATTATATCATCGAACACTATGCTCAAATACCCATCCAACCATATAATTTTTGCTGACCTACTTTAACATTTTGTCAGTTAAATCTTTGGTCAAAATTTAACACAAATTACAAAGGGGACCAATAAACTAGGACAGAGGTAGATTCCATCAACCGAACTGATTGCATCCATATCCCACGGTTAGACATAAGTAAAAATAGATTAAACATACTCAGACATAGATAATAAGCGTACACGTACACAAGCATAGTTCAACCATTAGTACATAGTTCAACCGTCATTAAGCATACTCAAGCGTACATAGTTCGATCCCACAGCTCATCTCACATGCCGGCACGATCCTGAAGCTTCTCCAGGTACTCGGCGTACGCACCGTGCGCCACCCTGCGAGAATACTTCTGCTTGAAGGAGCCAATGACCCGTCCTCTTGCATGCGGCAGAACACTTTGATATGCGTCATGAAGCTTGTGGTTGCAAAATGGGCATCGATAGCCGCCGTTCCAGGTCCTAATACGCCTGTTATGCATTCCCGCATAAAGCTCCCTCAGGATTTGCCTCTTGTACCTCCTCTGGCCATCTTCATCCTCGCTGTCCACATCGTCAGACAACACCTATACAAATAGTAAAACAAATTTGGCATCAAATCAATGTTTACATGCCGTGAAGTAGGATTAGGAATTTATGGCTATTTTTTATACATATCCAGAGATTATGGTTCGATTTTTAAGCATAGTCGTCTGTGTACAGACCAATCTTGAAGAAAATAATGGCACAAACATATATGTAGATCATTCAAAATCAATTGTCAAGTCCTGGCTAGGAATTATTAGCACGAACACTAACCCTAGTCGGATTACTAGCAGAAATCATTTGCACAGATGAAACAACTAATCACTTATCACTTGTACCATTCAAACAATCAATACACTACATGGATCTAACGAAACTTACTCAGATTTCATGGATTGGGAGAACATAACCATAGGATTTCTATTCCAAAAAGGGGGAGGCAGGAGTAACTAGAGAAACCCTAGGATCTATTTGACACATAAATGGGTATAGATGACTAACCAGTTGTCCGTCGTCGTCGGAGTCATCGCCGGAGTGGTCGTCGGAGTCATCGCCGGGGTCGTCGCCCGAGTCATCACCAGAGTCGGTGTGGAACTCCGCCTCCGTCTGTGGAAGCTCGACGCCGTCAACGACGTTAGGGTGTAGCGATAACTCGCCGGCGGTGATGACAACCTCTGTCTCCGTCTCCACACCGTGCTCCGGTGCTTCAGCAGCCCCGGCGTCGCCACTCCCTCCGATGGGGCGCTTCGGCGGCATCCTCATACACTGACGGCTTTGAGGACCGAGAGCGGCGTCGAGGATGCAAGCGGAGAGAGAGGATTGTGTGTGTGGTGAGGATGGGGGGTGCGGCTACTCGAGCGAACCATTAATATGGAGTAGTGAGAGAGAGGCGGGCGGCGGTCAAACCGCTGGCTCGCCTCCCGGTGAGCCTGTGCACCGGACTGCTGGCATGCCTACCGTCGTTTCACATAGCTACTCGCACGCCTCCCGATGACACTGCGTAGCGAGCACACCTCTGTCAATTCACACACCTGCACGCACGCCTCCTGGTTTGCCTGCGCGGCGGGCTGCTCGCATGCGTCCCATCAACTCACGCCTGCTCGCACGGCACATCGGTCGCGTGGCGGCACGTATATTGTTTTTCTATTTGGATGATTAATGCTGCCGCTTTATTGCTTAACCGAAGCATGGCACGTATCCATTGTTGGTCTAACGCTCACGGTTCGAATAAATAATCCGTTTGGGATATTGGTTCCCAATTATTAATAATCTCCCGTTTGTAATTAGATAAATATTACATCAAAACTGGTCTCAAATTTGACAAAAAAAAAGTACAATGCCACTTTGTATTGGTGTCCATATGACAACACGATAAGTTTCATGAACTTCAAATAAGTTTTGGATGTACTAGAATTTGAAAATCGAGATTCTCAATGTTTGAAATTTCTTGCACGGGGAGTAAACATGCACCCACTGAGATACATGTGTTTTTGCAATCCATTTAGGTGCACTGTCATGTGTGCATGTAGCTCAAATTTGATTTTTGCACATTATACCCGCAGAAAATCAATCAATTAATGTACTAAAATGTCTTAATGATCTCTGTTTTTTTCAAAATTAAAACGTCCCTCCTTTGGTAACATATGTTCACCGCGGGATAATTTAACATGCATCGTAGTTGCGGTGGATTCGCGGTGTGTGTGTGGGTGTGTGCGTCTGGGGGGCGGCGGGTGGCTCGTAGTACACTACGAGTTATGAGCCACTGTGTGGGTTGGCCGTTTTGTTAGGCAGGTGCCACATCAGAGTCGTGAATTTGTTATTTAAAACATTACACAACCCTTTCATACATACATGTTTTGGCCACATGCAGTCGATGGTTGTCCTACACGACACTCGATACTCGCGTGTCACGCTTTCTATGGGCCCGCGAGGTCGTCATCCATCACTTTGACGAACAGCCGGCAGTGAGGTTAATTTGACCAGCAAGGCAGAATATTTTTTGTTTGTGTTATGGTGGTATATAGTACGCGTCGAAGAGGTGGGAGGGGACTAGCATATATACTATACGTACGTGTCCGTGAACAAGTACACCTCACTCAGTGTCGGGACTTTTCGGTTTCCGAGGCACGTGCCACATCAAAGTTGTGAAATTGGCTATTCAAACATCACACAACACCTCTTTGGGCCACATGCATGTAGGCGGTGGTTATCCTAGCTAGGACACTCACGTGTGACGCTTCCATCTGTGGGCCCACGAGGCCATCGTCGATGCATGCATCACTTTGACCTACATCGGGAGAGGTTAATTAATTTCACCATCGAGGAGGATTCTTTTTGGGTTGTATTACGGTAGGAGCATATAGTATGCGACGAAGAGGGAGAAGGGGACCATCATATGTAGTACGCTTCATGAATTCCTCACTCTGTGTGGGGGGTTTATGGTTTTTGAGGCATGTGGCACATCAAAGTTGTGCATTTTGGGTATTCAACATATGTTTGGCGCCCCACATGCAAAGCGATGGTGGTTTTCCTCTCGCACCCACTTAAGCGGTTATCAGCAATATCGATGCTTTCCATCTGTGGGCCCGCTTGGTCCATCACTACTTTTTGCCTGACAACGAGAGAGGTTAATTTGACTTAGGAGGGGATTATTTTTTTGCTTGTAATATGGTATATATATATAGGTCATGCTCTGGGATGACATGATACAGTTTGAGCACACACACATGCATGTGTACGCATGAATCCCTCCCATCGAGTTGAAGTGGCTACATGTCGTGAACCGATCTCGCTCTGTGTGGGGACTGTACGATTTTCGACGCACGCGCCACATCAATGTTGTGAAATGGTATTCAAACATGCATGCACGCATCACCTCCATACATATGCATGTTGTGGTTGTCTTCGAACGGTACACTCCCTCGCGTGGTTATCGGCGACAAACCTATATATTTGTGGGCCCGCGTGGACATCCATGATCACCTTGACCGACAACAAGATAGGTTACCATGGCGGATTCTTCCTTTGGTTCGTGTTATCGTAGTATAGGTCATGGTGAGATTCAGACCTAATTAAGTTTGAGCGCATATACTATGCACGCATGCATGCATGAATCCCCGTCGTCGGCTTGAAGTGTGGTGTAACATACATATGCATCGTCAACCTAACCCTCACTCAGTGTGGGGATTTCTAGTTTGAAATCACGGTGCCACATCAAAGTTGTTCCATTGTGTATTCAAAAACACGCCTCTCCATACATATGTTTGGGCCACACGCATGCAGTGGTTGTCTTCGGGGACTAGCTACTTGCGTGATTATTGGCGAGCTAGCCCATCTCTGGGGTCGCATGGACGGCCATCACTTTGACAAACAACAAGAGAGCGGTTGTACGACCAAGGTGGATTATTCTTGGTCCGTTTTACGATCCATCTTGGTGAGATGCCTCTCTAGCCCGCCGACTAAAAGTGTGTGTGAGGGGGGGGATGCTAATTCGCACTTTGCTAGGTGAACCTCGGTTGGGGGGGGGGGGCATGCATTCATAGCTTAGGATTCCCTTCGTGCCGACACGAGAGGGGGCATGCATTCATAGCTTAGGTTTCCCTTCGTGCCGACACGAGGGAGGGCAAGCAATACCATGCGCTTTGTGAGATAGGTGCCACATCGAAGTTGCATTTGGTATTTGAACATCAAACCACCCTTTTCAAACATAAATTTGGTCCACATGCAAGCATGTTCGTGTTCTGACCCTCTCCCGCGTCATTTTTCGCTAAATTTATGAACATTAGACAAGTTGGATGACGGAACAGACACGGTTCACTCAAACTAACCATGTGCCACGCCGGTGCCCCTGTCACGCACACATCTGCACAATACATTGGGCTCCACGAGGCTTCCCCTCTCAAAAATATCTACCCACCTGCAGCTTTTTTCTGTTTGATAACACACAGTTATTGTGTTTCGACCGTGTGGGATGTTTCTTGTTCCCAATCCCGCCTGCATCCCTCAAAAATATCTACCCGCCTCAATGGTTTTTCTATTTCATAACACACGGTTGATATCTCCGGACCGTGTGCGATGCACCATCATCAAATTTTCAATAGCCCCGGCATTTCACTCCCGCGTTTGACTCCCGCGTAGTAAAATTTTCAGTACCCGCGTCATTTCCTCAAACACACCCCCTCCACACACACACACACACCCCAAAACCTCCTCGGGCGCGCACGCACACACACACACACCACCTCCCTCGCTCGAAACCCTAGCAAGGTCCCCGCCGCCGCCGCCGCCGCAAGGCCTCCATTGTCAACATTTGCGGGTTTGCCCGTGCAGCTTACCCACCGATCTCCATACCCAGGCCGCCCTGAGTTTCTTAGATGACGCCAGCCAAACGCCCCCTTTCCCACAGATCCCCATCCCCATCCCCCACTCCAGAGCGTCGCAGCCTAAGCCTGGCTATGCTTCCCGTGGAGCTCGAGGAGCGACTGGCCCAAAAGAGGTGTATCGCGGTCTCTTCGCCCGACGTCGCCGAGGAAGCTGACGACCATTACTGGCCGCAGGCACTCAATCAGCAGGCTAGAGTATGCGGGTATGTCGCGGACGCCGGCTACAACATCGAGGTCGTCGACAGCGACAGCCTGAGGCGGGCTATGTCACAGGTTAAGTGGCCCACCCCCAACCCCTCGGGTTCAATCGCTGTCCATCTCATCCATGGCCCCGCCGCTGCTCTCCTCTGGCTCGCTATCAAGAATTTGCCATCCTCCACCGCCATCGAGCCCCTTTTGTCATTTCTGAAGGACATGTTCTGCGACGCTGGCTTGGGATCCACAGCTTCCAAGTCAGACCTCATCGACGGCGACCATGAGGAGGGCACCCTCTCGGGCTCTTCCAAGGGGAAAGAGCCCATCTGCTCTTCCAAGGGGAAAGAGCCCGTTTGCGACATCGGGGAGGGCACCCTACAGCTGTGCTCTTCCAAGGGGAAGGAGCCCATCTGCGACAACATGGAGTGCATCCAGGGTCCGTGCTCTTCCCACGGGAACGAGCCCATCTGTGACAAGTGAGGAAACCCATCGAGTCCCTTTTGTAGTGTAGTGAGAATATGTCCAGTTTTAATTGCTATATTTGGTTGTTTGCAGTATGCCTTGTTTATTTCAGTTGTTCACAATGTGATGCTCTATATGTGCAATTATTTACTGTGCAGTACATTTCATCAATCCAGTTTTAAACATATGGATAGGAATGCATATATTTGCTTGCTGCAAAGCCTGTTATAGCTAGCATATGCCTCTTTTAAAGTTTTTTGATTGTTCGGTTGTTTGTAGTTAGCATATGTCTAGTTTCAAATGATATCTTTGGTTGTTCGTAGTATGCCTAGTTTATTCCAGTTATTCACAACATGATGTTCTATATGTGCAAGTATGAACTATGCAGTTCAATTTCATCAGTACCAGTTTCAACAATACCACTATGAATGATTACATTTGGTCGCTGCATCTTGTAGTTAACACGCCTTTCCATTTTTATTTAACAATAACCAGTGTACTTAGACTGGTACAATACCAGTTTGAATGACTATGTTTGCTTGTTGTTAAATGTTAGGCCTGTTGCAGTTAACACACCTTTCCACTTGTTTTGCTTTACTAGCGTGCTTAAACCTGCACACTGAAGCTATCTTTTGGAGATTATTTTGTCTGCCATGGATAATTTTGGTTGATGTTTAGCCTGTTGTGCTTAACATGCCTCTTGATGTACCTACACAGGACAATTTTGGGAACGACTGCTGTTTTCCATCGAGGTTAGTTTCATCCCATGGCTTATATATACTCACTGTTCAGGATATCGGTAGCTGGTACCATGTAGGCCGGGGGCTGATAAGGGACTAATCGGTGAATCAGACATTTAACTGAATATATCTTTAACCCATTTATCGTTAGGTTAACTAGGGCCATATGTAATATATCTGAGGCTACATAGCAACATGCACTGTACTTAATGTCTAAATATGCAATCCTAGGCTACATAGCAACAAGGAAGAGTGTTACCTTAATGTTCTGATGATGTCTAGATATACGTAGAAGAGCAGCAGCAGCAACAACAACAACAACACAACCCTGTTTGGATACTCAGCTTAGCTAGAGGTTAGAGTTAGTTTCTAGCTCATGACTAACCCTGAAGGCCTGAACTAACTCCATCCAAAGTGGTGTTTGGATGACAGGGTTAGATTGACAATAAATGCACTAGGAGAACTAGCTCCAATTAGCACCTCTTGGGTTGGATAGTTTTTTTTGGGTGGGTTAGATGCAACTAGCTCAAACTAGCCCTCATGTTTGGATATACTTTAGGTCTATTTGAGCCCGAACTAGCTCAAACTAACTCTAACCCTTGGATACAGTAGCAGTTAATCAGCCGATAATTTGTAAGAATGCAATAAACTCCTTCCAGCCCATAATATAAGATGTTAATTCATCTAATATGTGAGTATATTGGATGTTATAAGATATTATAAAAGAGTGTTGTACTACATCATTGTGCAATTGTTGTTTAGCTTCTAATATTAACTTGGTGCTTTTAGGTACATATGTCATTGGTAAATATCCGCGCTTCGACCCTTTCTGCGTATGGGGCAATGAGATATCGATGAACCAGCATCAAGTGAGGAAGCTGATAAAGATTGTTAGTAAAATGGGTCAAAAGATGGCAATTAAACTATTTGTTTACACTTTATCCAAGACAACAGCGAACTGCAGGATGGTAAGTAAGAACTCTACAGCCTTCTTTTTACTGCCCATAATGAGTTGTGTTAGATGACAATGTCTGAATCTTTTTCCTTTGCAGTGGTTGCCAAAGCAGTTTACTCAAGATTACCTCTCAAACTACATGATTGGTGGGCATGCAAAGGTTAAAGTATTTCTAGCAGAACACGATGATTATCTAGATGTTTTCATGAAGACCGTGAAGGATGGGCGGTCGGCCATCACAAGGGGTTGGAATAGAGTCGTGCGTGCCTTCTGCATGGAGGAGGGCACAATATGGGCATTCCGCTTCACCTTGTTCAGCAACCAGAATGTATTTCGCCTCTTTCTTTATCGTCTTTAATAGTACAAGTATACAACTGTGGTTCATCATTCTTTATTTGGTTCTTATGTAATTCTTGAACATATGTACCTATGAATCGAATAATGCATTGGTTGTTTGAACCTGATGGATATGAATAAAGCTATAGCATACATTCAAATTCAAATTCAAATCCGGTACAATTTGAAATAGCAGCAATTAAATTACGGTGAAATTACGCTCTCCAGGTAGTTACGGCACACACGGTTGGTAAAACACAAACGTTTGCGATATACACCATAATCCGACACGGTTTGTCACGGGAAACCACGGCCACCTATGGGACCAGGAGGCCCCTTGCTGGTTCGGCAGGGGGCGTCACGTTGCACAAAGAGCAGACGAGCGTGTGGCAGCATGGCAGAGATCACACAAGCATTTTTACCCAGGTTCGGGCCGCCGTGAGGCGTAAAACCCTACTCCTGCTTTGGTGGATTGATGGTGGAAAGGTGGTGGTGGAGCGTAGTACACTTGCCCGGCAAGGGTTGCCTCAGGGCGGCAGTGGCTACGCGCGTATGGGGGGTCTGAGTTATCCCACCTTCTAACCCTCTCTACGGTCGCCATGGGCCTCCTTTTATAGATTAAGGGGTCACCACAATGGCAAAACAGTCATTATGCACTGATGAGATAGCAAACAGCGCTATCATACCTAACTCTGCGGGCTGACAGGGCGCATTAAATGCATCGCTCAACGTCACATCGTTGGTTGCCCGGCAAGGCTTGCCGGGCTATTTCGCCAGCTCCATGCCTGCTCGCTTGGCATGTCGCAGGACGGGTGTCATCTGCAGGTGTTTCCTGTAGGGAGAGGCTGCCATGTGGTGAATGGCTGCCACTTAGTCACTCCGCGGTTTGACACCGCATTGATCAACGACATGGGTCGTGGTGGAGTAGTTGGTGAGGTGGTTTTGCCTTCATGCGCCCCGGCAGGCCCTGCCGGGACGTCTTGGACGTCGTCTTCCGGGGGTGGCCTCGCCCCTTGCCGAGACCGCCTGCCCGGCAAAGGAGGCCCTTCTCCTGATGGTGCCTTGCTTCTATGGCTCTTGGTCCCTCTGATCTGCATGTTAGTCCTTTGAACCTCTCGGTCCCTTGTATTCTGACTTGGGTTGGTGCTTCAATCTCGTCCCCATGCCTGTGCACAGTCTGGGTAACAGACCAAGGGTTTGTTGCACCGACAGAAGCCCCCGGGCCAGCCCCAAACGCGCTACCGAGCGTCGTTGGGGTAGGGCCTAATAAGTGCACAGGCGGGGTCGCTGAAGAGGCTGGTCTCTTGAGGTCTTCTTTGCTTCTTCATTAGCCTTGATTCCAGGCCAGTTTCCGGTTTCTCCGCGTGTCGTGTAAGGCCAATGGTGGTGGGGCCGCTCCAGTGATGGCCCGTGAATGACTTTAACGCACGGGGGAGAAACTGCCAATTCACTCTTCCCACCACGCCCTTATCCTTAGCCACGTATGCGGCATGCATCGCGCGGGGTAGGTAACGGAGGGGCGTGGTGCGGGAGAGCATCAAGGCGAGGGCCTGGTCTTCTTGAATTGGCGGAGAGGGGCAGTGATCGCTTGTTGAGGGAGCGGCTCCCTTTCTTGCTCCGCTTATAAAAGGAGGGGCGGAGGGAGAGCCGAGTCATCCATCTCCGGATCCTTTCTTCCCCTGTTCCTGCCTTTCATTGGTCATGTTGAAGGTAAAGGCCCGGGGCCAAGCTCCGGGCTCCATCTTGCGCCTAGAGTTGTTGAGTCCTGGCGTTCGGGGAGTGAGCCTGGTCCATGCTCGGAGAAGGCGTCGTGGACGGGCTGCTCGTAGTGCGGGAGATACCAAGCTCTCCTGTTGTGAGGGAATGCTTGCTCCTTTTGCCACGGCCGTCTACCCGTTGGGTAGTGCGGTGTCCAGCCTTGGGTCACCGCCACTCGTGGTCTTGGCGATCAGGTCCTTGGTGTCTCTGGGGCGCGCCCGGGAGGCAGGGCTGGGAATCATCGGTAAACCCAGCACCGCCCCATCTGGGAGCCATGGGGATGATGTCGACAAGAGGCGCGCCTTCCTTCCTGCCAAGGCGGGGAGGGGCGTGTCCCGAGCCCCCTGACCGTCTTGGTCGCTCGCCGTCTCTCCGGGGAAGGCGCCGGGCTGGAGTCTTGGCGCTTCTCGGGAACAGCGGTGGGGAGGAGAAAGCGAGGGAAGACGGAAAAGGCGGGTGGCAGGGGGTCAGGTCGGAGTACGATGGCGTGGATGCCTTCGCCTCCGACCGGTGACTTGCCGCCTCGTCTTTCTGCTCTTCCCCTCCCTCCCCAGCACCATCATCACCAGCCTCCTAGGGCGATGGCCGGGGAGGGATGTTCTCTTGGCGCCTTCGCCTCCCCTCCAGCAGTCTTCTGGCTGAGCTTTGGTGGATGACTCCACCGGCGCTCAAGCCGGGGCTTCTTGCTGGCTCTCGAGGTGGCGACCAGAGGGCGCCACCCCGTCCCCCGTACTCCTCCTTCGCAGCTTCGCGACTCCCAGTCTTGTCAGGCCGCGACGGGACCGGGATGGGCTCCTGCTTGGGTGCCCTTTTCTCGTCTTTTCCTCCTTCCGCCGCAGTGCCTGATGGAGGGAAAACGAAAAGAGGGGATTACGGTGCACTTATATTTTTTCAATCTTAAATCTGTAGGCACTTGCCAAATTTTAATTCAAATAATGTAATCTCTCGAGTCCATGTTTTTGTTCTGTAATGCTTGTACTTGTATCAGCATATTAATGAAAAAGATGAACCTTGCCGGGAACTCGTGCATGTGTATGTCCATGCAGAGGCGAGATGCCTCTTTAGTGTAAATAAACGAGTTTTCCCCGGCAGGCTATCCTGCCGACACCTTTTGTGTCTGCCGGAGAGCTGTGTCTACCGGGCAACAGGCAAAGGGGCCAGCCCCCAGCCAACTTGTTTTTACCAAAGGCCACTACGACCATCCTGTCCGAAGCAACGTTCAAGTCAGGGATGGGAGCACCTAAGTCTCAAAAGAGTGGCGGGTTTTCTTATGCACAATTATAACTTACAGAACACTAATGGACAGGAGGTAGAACTTATCTGTTTGGCTTGCCGGGGATCACAGTGCCGGGCAATCTTCTCAACTCCTTATCAAAGCCAAGTTCATGGTAGGAACCTGCAGCTTCATGCGGATGAGAATGAATGCAGGATGCGATCCTATCTATATGCATATGCAAATGCTCATGAAATGCTTATGCAATGATCTTGGAATGCTCATGCATGCATGCAATCTTGGTCGGGGGCCCCCACAGCGCTTCTTTATTTTCTCTTGCACAGGGTCATCGCCCAGGCTTTGTACAAGGGGTTACATGCAGCTAAGGCAAGGCCTGTACAAAAGGGTGGCTGCCAGGCAGGGCCCGACAGCCGCGCCTTATGGGTAGAACTTGCGGAGATGCTCAATATTCCATGAGTTTTGCAACTGAATGCCATCTCCGGCCTCCAGACGGACTGCGCTAGGTCTGGTGACTCGTACTACCTGGTAAGGGCCTTTCCACTTCGGTGACAACATGTTTGTACCCTTGGTGGACTGAACGGGCCTAAGGACAAGGTCACCTTCCTCAAAACACCGGGCGTGAACCCTGCGGCTATGCTAGCGACGCAGGGCTTGCTGATAGCATGCAGCACGCGTAGCAGCCCGGAGACGGTTCTCCTCGAGTAGCACAGCGTCGTCACGCCGGTGCTGATCTTGCGCTACTTCATCGTAGGCAAGCACTCGAGGCGATCCGTAAATGAGTTCCGTGGGGATAACTGCTTCTGCCCCGTAGACCATGGAGAAGGGAGTCTGCCCGGTAGCTCGGTTTGGTGTCGTTCTGAGGGACCAGAGAACTACCGGCAGCTCCTCGATCCACCGCCTGCCGTGCTTCTGCAGCATATCAAAGGTTCTCGTCTTGAGTCCACGCAGCACTTCAGCGTTCGCCCTCTCAGCTTGCCCATTGCTCCGGGGGTGTGCCACAGAGGCAAATGAGATCTTGCATCCGAGGGCATGAACATATTGCATGAAGGCGCGGCTCGTGAACTGGGTGCCGTTGTCAGTAATGATCCTTGCCGAAACTCCAAAATGACACACCAATTCTTTCAAGAACTAGATAGCTGACTGAGCAGTCACCTTTCTCACGGCAGTCACTTCCGGCCACTTTGTAAACTTGTCGATAGCAACGAACAAGAATTCAAAGCCCTCGATTGCTCGGGGGAAGGGGCCAAGGATATAGATCCCCCAGACCGAAAATGGCCATGATAGAGGGATTGTTTGAAGAGCTTGGGCAGGCAGGTGGGTTTTCTTGGAAAGGAACTCGTAGGCTTCACATTTGGTGACTAGCTCGACCACATCTTGGAGGGCTGTGGGCCAATAGAATCCTTGCCGGAATGCTTTCCCAACTAGTGCCCTTGATCCAATGTGGGAGCCGCACATGCCTTTGTGTATCTCAGTCAGCAGTTCATTTCCTTCTTCCCGGCAGACACACTTTAATTTCACACCGTTGGGCCTCCTTCTGTACAGAGTGTCATCGACAAACTGATACATACTGGCCCTTCGGGCTACTTTTTCAGCTTCGTCTTGGATGCCGGGAAGCTCTCCGGTTTGGAGGAAGTGGACAATGTGCCTTGCCCAAGTTGGAGCCTAGGGCTTGGCAACGAGGACTAGCGGCACCTCCTCTGCTGTGGGAGCACATGCCTCGTTCGCGGGGTCCATGGGCCCGGCTGGAGGGTGTGGTCCGGCAGACTGCGGGGAGTTATTTCCGGCAGGGTCTCTGCTAGGAGCGGACGGCTCTACCGGGAGAGGCTTACCAGAGTCCAACTTTCTCCTTTTCCGGGCCATTGTTGCTGGGGATACGGAGGGCTAAGTGAGATGGAGAACAAAAGTCCCTGGTTCCACAGGGAGCTTCTGCGCAACACACTTTGACAGATGATCAGCTATGCTGTTTTCCGCACGGGGAACGTGCTCTGTTTGCAATCCGTCAAAGTGCTCCTCCAATCTCCTCACTTCCTCGACGTATGCCTCCATCAATGGACTTTGGTAATCCTTGTTAACTTGTCTCACCACAAGCAGTGAATCTCCTCGAATGATCAGCTTCTTAATTCCCAATTCAGCTGCAATCCTGAGCCCGGCAAGGAGCCCTTCATATTCTGCTGTATTGTTGGTTGCTTCTTCCCGGGCAAAATGCATTTGGACGACGTACCTCAAGTGCTCCCCGGAGGGGGCAACAAGAAGCACGCCAGCTCCTGCACCTTGTATGGAAAAAGCACCATCAAAATACATAATCCATTCTTGGGGTGATTCCTTGCCAGGGATAGCTGTCTCTGTCACTTCCTCATCTGGGGTTGGCGTTCATTCTACAATAAACTCTACCAATGCCCTGCTCTGAATAGTTGACGTGCTTTCAAACTTCAAACCAAAACTGGATAACTCCAAAGCCCACTCCACTATTCTGCCGGTAGCCTCAGGGTTTTGGAGTATCTGTTGCAACGGGAAATGAGTGACAACTGTGATCTCATGGGCTTGGAAGTAGTGGCGCAGTTTCCTTGAGGCCATGATGAGACCAAAAATCAACTTTTGCACGCTAGAGTACCTCGATCTAGCCCCCTGTAATAAGGAGCTGACGAAGTACACTGGGCGCTGCACCACTTTCTTCCTTGCCGCGTCCTTGGGGTTGCTCTCGTTGCCGTGCTCATTGCTGTCCTGATCCTTCTCTGACTCTGCCGGTCTCTGCTCACTCTCTGCCTCATCCACTTCTCGCTGCGCTACCAAAGCTGCACTGACTACTTGGTTGGTTGCCTCTAGGTACAGCAGCAACGGCTCCTGGGGTTTGGGAGCGACCAAGGTAGGCATGGAGGACAGGTAGGCCTTCAACTCTTGCAAAGCTGCATCTGCTTCCGGGGTCCACTTCATGGGTCCTGCCTTCTTCAAAATTTTGAAGAACGGCAGGGCGCGCTCGGCAGACTTGGAGATGAATCTGCTTAGCGCGGCAACGCATCCTGTCAGACGCCTCACATCCTTAACTGTCCTTGGTGCTTGGATCTGCTCGATGGCCTTGATCTTGTCGGGATTGGCTTTGATCCCGCGATGGGATACAAAGAACCCAAGCAACTTGCCGGAGGGAACACCAAATACACACTTCTCCGGGTTGAGCTTCAAATTGATTTTGCGCAGATTAGCAAACGTCTCCTCCAAATCTTGAATGAGGGTGGCCCTATCCTTGGTATTGACCACAATATCATCCATATAGACTTCTATGTTTCGGTGCAACTGTGGCTCAAAACCAATCTGGACTGCCCTTGCAAAAGTGGACCCGGCACTCTTTAATCCGAATGGCATGAGGACAAAACAGTACGTACCACATGGAGTGATGAACGACGTCTTCTCTTCATCTTCCTAGGACATGAAGATCTGGTGATACCCAGAATACGCATCCAGAAAGGAGAGCAAATCACAACCTGAAGTGGAATCCACAATCTGATCGATACACGGCAATGGAAACGGGTCCTTCGGGCAAGCCTTGTTGAGATCTGTGAAATCTATGCAAAGCCTCCACTTCCCGTTAGCCTTCCGGACTACCACTGGGTTTGCCAACCATGTGGGATGCAGTACTCCTCTGACCAATCCAGCTGCCTCTAGTCTCTTGATCTCTTCTGCAATGAACTGCTGCCTCTTCAAGGCCTGCTTCCGGACTTTCTGCTTGATAGGTCGGCATGTGGGCAGATAGCAAGGTGGTGCTCGATTACCTCCCTGGGAACACCGGGGATATCAGATGGCTGCCAGGCAAACACATCGATATTCGCACGCAGGAAGGCAACGAGCGCGCTTTCCTATTTGTCATCGAGGGTGGCGCTGATAGTGAAAGTACCATCAACGCCAGCCAGCCCTGCCGGGACCTTCTTCACTTGGGGTGCAGCGACCTTGGATCTCTTTCCATTGGAACACTCCGGCACGTCGTCAACGGGTGCCGTGCACTTGGTGGGGGCACGCTTCCCGGACTCTTTGCCGGAGTCCCTGCAATCCTTCTTCTTTCCTTTGCTTTCCTTAGCGGGAGCTGCTGCTGCCGCTGCCTCCGCTGCGACCGCATCCCAGTACATCTTGTCCACACAAATGATTGCATCCTTCTCATCTGATGGGATGGTGATGACTCCCAGTGGCCCAGGCATCTTCAAGGTGTTGTAGGCATAGTGAGATGCTGCCATGAACTTAGCCAGGGCCGGGCGTCCAAGAATCCGATTGTATGGCAGGGGGAGATCAACCACATCAAACACAATCCTCTCAGTCCGGTAGTTCAGTTCTCCCCCAAACGTTATCGGCAATGTGATCTTTCCCTTAGGACGGCTCCTGCCGGGATTAACTCCTTGAAACGTGCCGGTAACCTCCAGCTCTTCCTCTGCTATCTGAAGCTTGCTGATAACTGCTAGGGAAATCAGATTCAACCCAGCCCCGCCGTCCACCAACATCTTCGTGACCTTGAGGTTGCGGATTGTTGGGGAGACCAACAATGGCAAACACCCTACCGCAGTGGTACGGCCAGGATGATCCTCCTTGTCAAAGATGATGGGCGTACGGGACCACTTGAGCGGCTTCCGGGCCTCGGGTGCTGGCTCCACAGCATTGACTTCTCGCGCCCACCGCTTGAGTTGGCGGTGAGAGGTGTGCAGAGATGCACCCCCATCAATGCACAGGGCGTCGGTGTCCTTCTGAAACTCTTGCTCACTGGTTTCCTCTTCATCCCCTCCATCACTCTCATCACCACAGGCTTCCTTCTCTCGACCTCTGGCGGGTTTTCCTTGGTTCCGAAAGGGTTTGCCGGGGCGATTTACTTCACCACCTCGGCCCTTGCCGCCAGCAACATTCTGACCCTTTTCCTTGTCACGCTTCTCATACTCTGCTTTCTGTCTTTTGACAAGCTGCTCAACCTGATAACATTCTTGAAGGTCGTGGCCCTTGGTCCGATGAATCTTGCAATACGGCCCATCACCTTTCCCGGCTTTCTCGGCAGCAGCGACCTCCTGGCAGTCAGCGCACACGGCAGCTTCCTTGCCGGGGGCCTCAGCTTTGGCCTTCTTGCCGGTACTAGGCGTACCCGATCCTTCAACAGTCATTACTGCCTTATCCCTTCGCTTCTTACTGCGCTTCTTGCTCTTCTTCTGACTGGTTGATTCATCCTCATCCTCTGAATCAATATTGGTGCAATCTTCCTCTCCGGGCAACTTTCTTCCCTCCTTCATCCGAGCACACTTATCCACCAACATGTAGAGCTCCTTCACAGTCTTGGGCAACCGTACGTTCATCTTGGAACGAATCCGGCGGTTGCGCACATTGGACTGGAAGGCGGCTATCACAGCTGCCGGATGGATATTTGGGATATTTCTATGAACTTTGCTGAATCTCTGTAAATACTTACGGAGGGTCTCTCCTTCCTTTTGTTGGAGAAGCTGCAAGTCGCTGGGTCGGCCCGGCTCTTGGTGGCCACCGGTGAAGGCACCGATGAACTCATGGCACAGGTCTGCCCATGACGAAATGGAGTTCTCCGGCAGGTGCATCAGCCAAGACCTCACATTGGACTTGAGGGCCAAAGGAAAGTAGTTGGCAAACACCTTCTCATCTCTTCCCCCGGCAGCCTGAACAGCGATGGTGTAGATGCTCAGGAACTCTGTTGGGTTCAGCCTCCCATCGTACTTCTCAGGTATCTCTGGCTTAAACGTGCGAGCGAACGGCCAACGGACTTGCCGCAGCTCACGGGTAAAGGCAGGGCAGCCAACCTCGAAAGGTAGGCACCCGCCAATACCGAGCGCGGGCTCGTCGACGCTGGGGCCGTCGCACCCACCGGTCCGGCGGAGGTCGTCGTGGCGTTGCTCGACAATGGCGCGCGTGTCTCCTCTCAGCCTATCCTCCGGGGCTCGTCGTTGGCCTGGACGCGCTCGAGGGTCAGAAGAGGCCATCGAGACGTCATCGGGGTCTTGATTCTGTTGCGGTCGCGCTGGCTGCCATGGCGGGGACTGCACCGTGGGGATGGCCCCTTCTGTACGGTCAGCAGCATGAGCCGTTGCTGTCGCTTGGGGCGACCATGGCGGGCCAGCTCGCCGTGAGCCCCCAGCTTCGGCAAAACCGAGCAGAATTTGGATGCTGGCACGCCATTCGTCCATTTGCTCGGCCGCTGGCGGAAACCTCAGCAGCAGCTGAGCCCACGCCATGGCCTCCGAGGTTGTACTTGGCATGGGTGATGATAAAGTCGATCGCACCGTCGCTCGGCTCCTGATGGTGCCAGTGGCGGCAGCACTGCGCCCCCGCTACTGCGGGGCGACCACCTGGATGGCAGGGTGGTGCGGCGAAGGCGCTCGAGGGCCAGTGGCTCCGTCGAGCGCAGCGGCTTGGTCGACCCATCCCGGGGAAGGTGCACGCGCTGCGACCGCACCTGTGGTGGGAGCGGTCGGAGGGCGGCGATTCGCCACGGCCCGAGCGCCGTTGCTGCGGCTGTGCCCGTCGGCGGGCGGAAGGAGCACAGATGGAGTAATGCCTTCACTCGGACTTTGTGGAGCGTGGCCGTCGGGATGTTGCCGATGCTGCTCTCCTCCAATGTCTCCTGCTCCTACGTCGGCCGCGGGGGAAGTGGTGACGGCGCTGCCTGCTCCGACCGCATCCCCAGTAGCGTCCGCGTCCTCGCGTGTCTCCGCACCTCCCGCAGCGTTAGAGGCCGCGGTCGGCGGAGCCTTCGATGTGTAAGGGCGAGCCGAAGAACTGGGTTTCTTCTTGGGCGCCATGGTCGATGGCGTCGTCGATGATGCTGATGGTGGTGAAGGTGATGCGCTACACACGCCTTCAGGTTCGCGCAAGCAGTCCCCCTACCTGGCGCGCCAAAGATGTCGCGGGAAACCACGGCCACCTATGGGACCAGGAGGCCCCTTGCTGGTTCGGCAGGGGGGCGTCGCGTTGCACAAAGAGCAGACGAGTGTGTGGCAGCACGGCAGAGATCACACAGGCATTTTTACCTAGGTTCGGGCCGCCGTGAGGCGTAAAACCCTACTCCTGCTTTGATGGATTGATGGTGGAAAGGTGGTGATGGAGCGTAGTATACTTGCCCGGCAAGGGTTGCCTCAGGGCGGCAGTGGCTACGCGCGTATGGGGGGTCTGAGTTATCCCACCTTCTAACCCTCTCTACGGTCGCCATGGGCCTCCTTTTATAGATTAAGGGGTCACTACAATGGCAAAACAGTCATTATGCACTGATGAGATAGCAAACAACGTTATCATACCTAATTCTGCTGGCTGACAGGGCGCATTAAATGTACCGCTCAACGTCACATCGTTGGTTGCCCGGCAAGGCTTGCCGGGCTATCTCGCCAGCTCCATGCCTGCTCGCTTGGCACGTCGCAGGACGTGTGTCATCTGCAGGTGTTTCCTATAGGGAGAGGCTGCCATGTGGTGAATGGCTGCCACTTAGTCACTCCGCGGTTCGACACCGCATTGACCAACGACATGGGTCGTGGTGGAGTAGTTGGTGAGGTGGTTTTGCCTTCGTGCGCCCCGGTAGGCCCTGCCGGGACGTCTTGGACGTCGTCTTCCGGGGGTGGCCTCGCCCCTTGCCGAGCTCGCCTGCCCGGCAAAGGAGGCCCTTCTTCTGATGGTGCTTTGCTTCTTTGGCTTGATCTTGGTCCCTCTGATCTGCATGTTAGTCCTTTGAACCTCTTGGTCCCTTGTATTCTGACTTGGGTTGGTGCTTCAATCTCGTCCCCGTGCCTGTGCACAGTCTGTGTAACAGACCCAGGGTTTGTTGCACCGACACGGTTCACAGAAAGGAAACGTGTGCAAGCATGCACACAGTTACTGTTTACAAAGCGTGTGCGATATCAGACAATATCACAAACGGTGCGGGCAAACTAAACATTTGTGATAGTTGCCTTATCGTACACGATTCGCAACCATGAACTGTTTCTGATGAAGTATGCATCGTAAACGTTGAACCACAGAATAGCGTGTGCGATAGTTGTCGTGTACGACGATGTTACGACGGTCCGACGTTTCGTAATCCTGTCCGACACTCGTACGACGATTAGCTAATCTTCTTAATTAGTTATCACATACGTTTTGGGAAAAGCGAATGCGTGTGATTGTATGCTTATCATACACGTTATATAATAGTGAACCGTTTGTGATGGGCCGCGCATCGTAAACGTAGCACCACAGAATACCGACTGCGATGGCAATGCGAGCACAAACGAGTAGGAGTACTGTATATGCATCTTGGCTCCCTATCCCCGACGGTTTCTGGGTTGTGTGGGAAGGACCCCCCTATCGCCCACACTCACTTGGCGACGGTTCCAAATGCCTTCGCGAAGAGGGGTTAAAAACCGTTTGTATAGCACCGACGCGTACCAGTGAACTCATAAGCAGTATCTAGATCCTATGGTTTTTGGAGAGCTATAGCCATATGAATACCAGTCTTGAGGCCATCTATGAAATGAGTGGTGTAATACATGCTATCAGGAACATCTTCTTACGTTGTCGGCTGCTCATATAACTTCGCAAAACGGTCCACAAAATCCACTACTGTTGTTTCCTGAGCTATGCTGAACATCTTACAGAGAAGTGTTTGATGTTGATTGCGGCTGAACCTGCTCATCAGTAACTTACAAAATTCAGCCCAGCCCAACTGAGGAGATCGGCGCTGAACTCCTTCAAGCCACCGTGTTGCCGCTCCCTCAAACTGTGCAGTCCAATAGGAAATCTAGCGCGCTGAAGGAGTACCCCACGGCTTGAAATAATCTTCATAATGGGCTTGCCACAGACGCGGATTTGTCCCATCGAAATGAGGAAGTTCTATGCACGGAGCAGAGTGAATTGCATCAGACATATCAGGAAGTGAAAACTCTCTAGGAAAAAATTCACGGGAGGGACTCGAATCACGCGTACCTCTAGCGGGGGGTGGCATATACAGCTGATGTGATTTTCCCTCTAGAATTTTTCGAGTCCGAAGTCATCGGAAGCAGGTGCAACTCGACCACTTCCTACCTCCTTTCCTATTGACGAGCTTGACGGGCGCCCCTGCGATTCGACCTTGCCGTTCTTCTCCAACTCCACTCGGATCTGCTCCATGTCGAGGCTAAAATCTGAGCGACCGTCGTCGATGCGGTTGGTGATGAGGCTGTCAAGCGCGTCGATCATTTCCTTCAGGAGCTTGGTGACGGACTAGATGATCTCCTCGCATTGTTGCTTGAGCCACTTTCGCTAAATCCGCTCGAAGAAGATCGTGGATCTACCGCCCTTCGCTCCACAACTTCTCCATGGCTTCATTCCTCTTTTGCAGCTTGAATCTCGTGGCGTGAATGTGGCGCGACACCTCTAGGATCGACAACTCTGAATACCACATGTAAGGAACTAGCTAATTGGCTCGAATTCGACCTGGGCATTGGATATGAGATGGGGAATTATGTTGTTCCGCACAACCACCCTCACAGCACATTCGAATTACAACAGTGGTTCATCCCACTCCTGGTCGAAGCCAACTACTTCCGTTCCTAATTTCGGAAATGGAGGAGGGGAAGAATATAAAGCATGGAGCCGTTACACCCTTAACAGGCCCAGTCTGCAAGCCATTGGGGTTTCTTATGTGCACGAATGGGCCGGTCCATAGGCCCATGAGTTGAATCTTCTCCTTCGCGCTCTTGATTGTCTCTGTCGCTGCTTGTAAGCTCCTTCTGGTTGTTAGATAGGCCGCTGACACATTATCATCTAGAGTTGGTACGGCATGTACAGGGTAGGCACGCGCGGGATAGGATACGGAACGTGAGGCGAACGCGAGGTGGCTAGGGTTTGCTAGTCCATCGCCGGCCGCCCCGGCGGCGGAGCTGGTGCCGGTGTGTTTTTCCCAGGGCGGCGACATTGTGTCGACGCGGCTGGTCTCTCCTATCTCTACTATAGGTCTCCATGCGTTTTGGGTCCTAGTAGTAGATTCGCTTGTCTGCTTCTTTGTCTTTGACAGCTGAAGCATGCATTGATGGATTTGCTGCTGTTCTAGTGGAGCTGATTCGAGATTTGTCTGCTTGTTTGTTTCCTGCGGTTGGCTGCTGGGTACAATGAAAATTTTAGCTTGGAACTGTCGTGGCATGCTTGCGGCCATGGCAGTTAGTGAGCTCTTGGATCTTCAAGATCGGGTGGGTGCGGACGTGATTTTTCTTTCTGAATCGCACCTCAATAAAGAAAAGGCTGAAGTTCTTCGGATTAAGTTGAGTTTTGATCTAGTTCACCTAGTAGAAAGTGATGGGCTTGCTGGTGGTTTAACTCTCTTTTGTAACCGGGTCAATGAAGTGGTAGTCAATTTTGTGACGTGCAGTTTCATTGATGTGGTGTTTATGTCTGGGAGTGAAGTTAACTAGCGAATGACTGGTTTCTATGGGGAGCCATCTTGGGACCAGAGGCATCTTTCATGGCAATACCTGCATGATCTGAAAGGCATAACCAGTTCGGCATGGCTAGTTATAGGTGATTTTAACGAAATTTTGCTGGCCTCGGAGAAGGAAGGTGGAAACCCTAGGGCTAATGTGATGATGCAGGCCTTTAGGAGATGTCTTTTTGACTGTAGACTGGATGATATGGATTTTATTGGTGATAAATTTACTTGGAGGCGGGGTGTAATACGTGAACGTATGGATCGGGCTGTTTGTAATGAGGCTTGGTCAGTGAAGTTTCCGCTAGCTATGGTTTCTCATGAGCAACATGTTCACTCTGACCACCGTCCTATTGTGCTAGATATTGAATACTATGATGGTCAGCAACTAAGGAAATCCAACGGTGGCATGAAGTTTGAGGCTAAGTGTCTCCAAGAAGAAACAATAAATGAAATTGTTACATCAGCTTGGGAGCGTGCAAAGCTTGCGGTAATTGGCCCATCTCTGGCCGATCGGACGTGTGATGTCCATGCAGATCTTCATGCATGGGATCGTGATACTTTAAAAGGACCGAAAAACATATTGCAAAGCTAAAAAGGAGCTTGAGAATTTGAAAGCTGGGCCTCTGAATACTGATATTCGTATGCGCCAAAAAGAGGTCCAGGTGCTACTTGAGAATCTTTTAGATCAAGAGGAGATATATTGGCTGCAGCGTGGGAGAGCAAACTGGCTCATTCATGGAGATAGGAACACTTCTTTTTTCCATAAAGCAGCCATGGCAAGGAAAAAACGTAATCAAATTAAAAAGCTGATTGATGATGATGGTGTTCTGCATCAAGGTACAGATCAACTCAAGAGTCTTATTTCAGGTTATTTTACTAACCTATTTAGCTCTGAGGTTTTTGATCCCGATGACAATTTTATTTCGAAGGTTCCTCGCCGAGTTACAAACGAGATGAATATTGCGCTTATGGCCCCTTATTCGGCTGAGGAAGTAAGGAAGGCTCTATTTGACATTGGGGACTTTAAGGCGCCGGGACCAGACAGACTGCATTCTATTTTTTAAAAGCGGTTTTGGTCGATGTTTGGAGAGGATTTAATTGAGGAAGTCTTGCATGCCATAAACTCCAGTTCTATGCCGCAGGGGTGGAATGACACTACTGTTGTGATGATCCCTAAAGTGCAATCACGAGAGAAAGTAACCCAATTTCGAGCGATTAATCT
Organism: Thinopyrum elongatum; assembly: GCA_011799875.1. Lineage (NCBI taxonomy): Eukaryota > Viridiplantae > Streptophyta > Magnoliopsida > Poales > Poaceae > Thinopyrum > Thinopyrum elongatum. Next base: position 113,825,654 of record CM022300.1, read on the forward strand.
TTGTAATGTTGTTTACAAAGTCATCTCCAAGATGTTGGCTAGCCGGTTGAAGCCTCTACTTTCTAAGATTATTAGCCCCACTCAAAGTGCTTTTGTTCCTAGGAGATTGATTATAGATAATGTTTAGATTGCATATGAAAACCTCCACACAATAAAGAACAAGAGGTTAGGGAAGGATGGCTGGTGTGTGGTAAAATTGGATATGCATAAAGCTTATGACCGCATTGAGTGGGTCTTTCTGGAAGCTATGCTTTTAAAACTTGGGTTCCATGCAACTTGGGTGAAGCTTGTCATGCTCTGTGTAAGCTCAATTGAGTATCGGGTTCGGTTTAATTCTGAAGAGACATAGAGTTTTAAGCCCACCAGAGGGTTGCCGCAAGGGTACCTGATAACCCACAAGTATAGGGAATCAATTGTACCTTTTCGATAAGTAAGAGTGTCGAACCCAACGAGGAGCTAAAGGTAGGATTTATATTCCCTTCAAGTTCTATCGACCACCGATACAACTCTACGCACACTTAACGTTCGCTTTACCTAGAACAAGAATGAAACTAATTTGTAGGTGATAGGAAAAGTTTGCAAGAATAAAACTAGAAATACTTAGCGGTAATAAAACTAGGTGTAATTTGCAAGATAATATAAGTTAGTTGTTTAGTAGAAAGCTTTTGTAATACAAGAGAATGATTTGTCCCTAGGTAATCGATAACTAGACCGGTAATCATTATTGCAATTTTATATGAGGGAGAGGCATGAGCTAACATACTTTCTGTGCTTGGAACATATGCACTTATGATTGGAACTCTAGCAAGCATCCACAAATACCAAAGATCATTAAGGTAAAACCCAACCATAGCATTAAGTATCAAGTCCTCTTTACTCCCATTCGCAACAACCCCCTTACTCGGGTATAAGCTTCTGTCACTCTAGCCACCCACCATAAGCGAATCATGAACGTATTGCAACACCCTACAGCGGGAATCCCTCACGCCTGCGCGACATAGAGGGCACCATAGGACAACACCAAAATAAAAGATACAACTCAACCCAATCACGACCATCAATCAACCCATAGGACAAAACGAATCTACTCAAACATCATAGGATAGCCATACATCATTGGTTAATAATATATAGCATGAAGCATTATGTTTAAATAGAGATTACAGCGGGAAGAAGATTTGTTACACCGCTGCATAGAGGGGGAGAGAGTTGGTGGTGACGGCGGCGAAGTTGTTGGTGTAGATCGCCATCACGATGATTGCCTCAGCGGCGTTCCGGCACCACCGGAGAGAGGGGGAGAGATCCCCCCTCCTTCTTCTTCCTTGGTCTCCCCCCTAGATGGGAGGAGAGTTTCCCCTCTGGTCCATGGCCGCCATGGCTCCCGGAGGGCAGGAGCCGCTCCGAGATTGGATCTCTCTCTCTCTGTTCTCTTCTATTTCGCGTTTCTATTTTCTGGCCAAAAACCATTTCTTAAATTCCCGGAGATCCATGGGAGGAGAGTTTCCCCTCTGCTACTTCTTGATCTTGCGTTGATTTTTCCTTTGAAGAGAAAAGGGTGATGCAGCAAAGTAGAGATAAGTATTTCCCTCAGTTAAGAACAAAGGTATCAATCCAGTAGGAGGCACATGCAAGTCTCCAATATATGCACCTGCACAAACTAACAAACACTTGCACACAACGTGAAAAAGGGGTTGTCAATCCCTTCACGGTCACGAAAGTGAGATCTAGTAGAGATAGGTATAAAAGATAAATAAAAGAGCAAACTAAGGTAAATATAAATAAATTGCAGCAAGGTATTTTGGGGTTTTTTGGTTTATAGATCTGAAAATATATGATGGAAAATAGACCCGGGGGCCATAGGTTTCACTAGAGGCTTCTCTCTTGAATAAAGGATACGGTGGGTAAACAAATTACTGTTGAGCAATTGATAGAAAAGCGCATAATTATGACAATATCTAAGGCAATGATCATGAATATAGGCATCTCCGTGACAAGTAGACCGACTCCTGCCTGCATCTACTACTATTACTCCACACATCGACCGCTATCCAGCATGCATCTAGAGTATTAAGTTCATAAGAATGGAGTAACGCCTTAAGCAAGATGACATGATGTAGAGGGATAAACTCAAGCAATATGATATAAACCCCATCTTTTTATCCTTGATGGCAACAATACAATACGTGCCTCGCTACCCCTTCTGTCACTTGTTGAGGACACCGAAAGATTGAACCCAAAACTAAGCACCTCTCCCATTGCAAGAAAAACCAATCTAGTTTGCCAAACCAAATCGATAGTTCAAAGAGAAATACAAAGATATCTTAATCATGCATAAAAGAGTTCAGAGAAGACTCAAATAATATTCATAGATAATCTGATCATAAATACACAATTCATCGGATCTCAACAAACGCACCGCAAAAGAGGATTACATCGAATAGAACTCCAAGAAAATCAAGGAGAACATTGTATTGAAGATCAAAGAGAGAGAAAAAGCCATCTAGCTACTAGCTATGGACCCTTAGGTCCGTGGTAAACTACGCACGCTTCATCGAAAGGGTAGTAAGGTTGATGTAGAGGCCCTCCGTGATCGAATCCCCCTCCGACGGAGTGCCGGAAAAGGGCCCAAGATGGGATCTCACGAGAACAGAAGCTTGCGGCGGCAGAAAAGTATTTTTGGTGGTGCCCTCTGGTATAGGTAGAATATTTGAGGATTTATAGTGCAGGGATTAGGTCAAGACGGTCTACGAGGGGCCCACAAGCCAGGGGGACGCCCCCCCTGTGGCGCGCCCCCATGGCTTGTGGCCGCCTCGTGGGTCTTCTGGCCTCCTCTTCAAGTCTCATGCGTTTCTTCTGGTCCAAGAAAAATCACCATAAAGTTTTATTCCGTTTGGACTCCGTTTGATATTCCTTTTCTGAAAAAGTCAAAAACAAGGAAAAAAAAACTGGCACTCGGCTCTAGGTTAATAGGTTAGTCCCAAAAATAATATAAAATATCATATTAATGCATATAAAACATCCAAAACAGAAAATATAATAGCATGGAACAATCAAAAATTATAGATATGTTGGAGACGTATCAAGCATCCCCAAGCTTAATTCCTGCTCGTCCTCGAGTAGGTAAATGATAAAAATAGAATTTTTGATGTGGAATGCTACCTAACATATTTATCAAGGCAATTTTCTTTAATGTGGCAAGAATATTCAGATCCATAAGATTCAAAACGAAAGTTTAATATTGACATAAAAACAATAATACTTCAAGCATACTAATAAAGCAATCATGTCTTCTCAAAATAACATGGCCAAAAAAAGTTATCCCTACAAAATCATATAGTCTGGCTATGCTCCATCTTCATCACACAAAGTATTTCATCATGCACAACCCCGATGACAAGCCAAGCAATTGTTTCATACTTTTAGTGTTCTCAAACTTTTTCAACTTTCACGCAATACATGAGCGTGAACCATGGATATAGCACTATAGGTGGAATAGAATATGGTGGTTGTGGAGAAGACAAAAAGAAGGAGAAAGTCTCACATCAACTAGGAAAATTAATGGGTTATGAAGATACCCATCAATTGATATCGATGCAAGCGAGTAGGGATTGCCATGCAACGAATGCACTAGAGCTATAAGTGTATGAAAGCTCAAAAAGAAACTAAGTGGGTGTGCATCCAACTTTCTTGCTCATGAAGACCTAGGGCAATTTGAGGAAGCCCATCATTGGAATATACAAGCCAAGTTCTATAATGAAAAATTCCCACTAGTATATGAAAGTGATAAAATAAGAGACTCTCTATCATGAAGAACATGGTGCTATTTCAAAGCACAAGTGTGGGAAAGGATAGTAACAGTGTCCCTTCTCCCTTTTTCTCTTTTTTTTGTTTGGGCTTCTTTGGCCTTTTTTTTATTTGGGCTTCTTTGGCCTCTTTTATTTTCTTAAAGTCCGGAGACTCATCCCAACTTGTGAGGGAATCATAGCTTCCATCATCCTTTCTTCACATGGAACAATGCTCTAATAATGATGACCATCACACTTTTATTTACTTACAACTCAAGAATTACAACTCGATACTAGAACAAAGATATGACTCTATATGAATGCCTCATTCATATGAGAACAATATGGACAATGATGGTAGGTGTCATAATAAAACGGAACGGTGGAAGTTGCATGGCAATATATCTCGAAATGGCTATGGAAATGCCATAATAGGTAGGTATGGTGGCTGTTTTGAGGAAGGGTATATGGTGGGTTTAATGCATCGGCGAAAGTTGCGCGGTACTAGAGAGGCTAGCAATGGTGGAAGGGTGAGAGTGCGTATAATCCATGGACTCAACATTAGTCATAAAAAACTCACATACTTATTGCAAAAGTTTATTAGCCATCAAAACAAAGTACTAATATGCATGCTCCTAGGGGGATAGATTGGTAGGAAAAGACCATCGCTCGTCCCCGACCACCACTCATAAGGAACACAATCAAAAAATAAATCATGCTCCGACTTCATCACATAACGGTTCACCATACGTGCATGCTACAGGAATCACAGACTTTAACACAAGTATTTCTACCAATCCACAATTACTCACTAGCATGACTCTAATATCACCATCTTTATATCTCAAAACAAATGCAAGGAATCAAACTTCTCATATATTCAATGCTCTTTATATGAAAGTTTTTATTATATCCCTCTTGGATGCCCATCATATTAGGACTAAATTCATAACCTAAAAAAATTACCATGCTGTTTAAGACTCTCAAAATAATATAAGTGAAGCATGAGAGTTCAACAATTTCTATAAAATAAATCCACCGCCGTGCTCTAAAAAGATATAAGTGAAGCACTAGAGCAAACTGCCTAGCTCAAAAGATATAAGTGAATCACATAGAGTATTCTAATAAATTCATGATTAAAGCGTGTCCCTCTCAAAAGGTGTGTACAGCAAGGATGATTGTGGCAAACTAAAAAGCGAAGACTAATATCATACAAGACGCTCCAAGCAAAACACATATCATGTGGTGAATAAAAATATAGCCTCAAGTAAATTTACCGATGGATTGAAGACGAAAGAGGGGATGCTTGGTTGTCTTTGAATATTACCTTGGGGTGTCTTGGGCATTCCCAAGCTTAGGCTCTTGCCACTCATTATTCCATAGACCATTAAATCTTTACCCAAAACTTGAAAACTTCACAACACAAAACTCAACAGAAAACTCGTAAGATCCGTTAGTATAATAAAATAAATCACCACTTTAGGTACTGTTGTGAACTTATTCTAAATTTATATTGGTGTTATATCTACTGTATTCAAACTTCTCCATGGTTCATACCCCCCGATACTACCCATAGATTCATCAAAATAAGCAAACAACACATAGAAAACAGAATCTGTCAAAAACAGAATAGTCTGTAGTAATCTAGAACTTTCGTATACTTTTCTAACTCCAAAAATTCTGAAAAATTAGGAAAATCTAGGAAATTTGTATATCAATATTGTGTAAAAACGTCAGATCAAAATCATGCTTCTGTGAATTTATAAAATTCTGGCAATGAGCACAAAAGTTTCTATTTTTCAGCAAGATCAAATCAACTATCACCATAGACCATCCCAAAGGTCTTACTTGGCCCAAACACTAATTAAAACACTAAAACACAATTAATACAGAAGTAATAATATGTATTTTAATAAAAATAGAAAATAAAAAAATTGGGTTGTCTCCCAACAAGCACTTTTCTTTAAAGCCTTTTAGCTAGGCATTGATAATTTTAATAATGCTCACATGAAAGATAGCAATTGAAACACGAAGAGGGCATCATGTAACATGTGAAAAACAAGTTTAAGTCTAACATACTTCCTATGCATAGGCATTTTGTAAGCAAACAAATTATCAAGACAAGCAAAAACTAGCATATGCAAGGAAGAAGAAAGAAATAATAGCACACTACTGCAGGATGCTGCTAACACGACACTACAATCAGAGACCCTTCGACGAAACGTTGTGCGATGCATTAATTGCAAACAGTTATGTAAAAAAACATCAAAAAAGATGCAAAATGTTTGCGATGGTGGATACATCAAACACGGTTCAGATTTTACTTACGTGTGCGATGAGAGGCATATGGTTCACTCCAATGAACTGTTTGCGATGAGGCAGAACAACAGAAACGGGCAGCCAGATGAAGGTGTGTGCGATATACAGCATACAGTTCACTCGGATTAACTGTTTGTGATTAGGAAACACAACAGAAATGGTCAGCCAGATCAAAGTGTCTGCGATTGAGGGCATACACTTCAGACGGATGAACTGTTTGCGATTAGGCAACACAACAGAAACGGTTAGCCAGATCAAGGTGTCTGCGATTGATGGAATACACTTCACACTGATGAACTGTTTGCGATTAGCCACAACAAACAGAAATAGTTAGACAAATCAACGTGTGTGCGCTAGACGGACACACATTCTAATTAAAAGAAGCGCGCGCGATGGTAATAACGAGCGCGCACGGTTGATGGAACAAGACGTGTGCTGACATCGCCTATTGTGGTGCACCCTGCAAACGCCACGTATGCGGCCGAGAACGCGTGCCCACGTCACGCCGTATGGGAATAGTGTCGCACTTAGAAATTATAGAACCGTCAATAAATTTGGAGCCTGTGTCCCGTCACATTCCAAATTACTACCACGCTATATTTAATTGCAAACCTGTTCACACTGATCAATACCTAAACGGTTTCCCACTTAGGAGTGTATTAGTACTCTGTTATAAACACTACCTTCTCCAAGATGACTGCACATTCCTCCTCAACTCCTCATCCACAAAAACAAACAAGTCATTCATCGTCGTTCCCTTGCATCTGCCATGGCCCGCATGAGTTCTGGGTCGAGAGATTACTACCAGGAAGAGGCGAGCATGGAAGCGGAAGCACGAGAGATGCCCCGCCTCGCCGCGAAAGCAGCCGACATGTCCCGCCGCTCGGCCGTACCAGCACAGAGGTCCCACCGCGCCGTCGATGCAGCAGACTGGTCCGGCTATGCCGCAGAAGCAGCAGAGATGTCCCGCCATGCCCCGAATGCGGCAGAGATTTCCTCCCGCGCCGCGGCGGCCTGGGAAAATGTCTCGCGGGCAGGCGAGGACTCTCACAGGCGCATGCGCGCTATGCTCGATGACCTGATGGGTCGGATCTCCGACTGGATGAAGCTGCAGGACAAGATGAATGCCTCGTTTGAAAATGCTACCAGCGTCATCCGGGGACTAGGGAAGGACAAGGTTAAGCTCCGCACCGAGCGCGACCTACTGAAGGCGAAGATCGCCGGAACGACGAAGCAGGACACGGAGACCACTGCCTTGTTGAAGAGGACAGACGTCATCGTCAAGAAACTTATGGACGAGAATGCCATGCTCCACATCGAGCGCCAAAGGCTGGTGGAGGAATCCGTGGAAGCTCTCAAGCAGCGTCTTGAGGACACGAAAGAGCCCATCGCCGCTCGCCACGAGAACTAGTCTCTGCGGCCTGCAGCAACGCATCAAGAAAGTAGAGATCAGTGAGCCAGATCGTTGTCTGCGTCTTCCTTCTTCTTTTGCCCTTGTGTATTTCGGGCGTTGCCGCATGTGGCTTTTTTAATTATCTTCCTAAATATGTAAGACAATTATTATCCACTTTCATTGTCCTTATATTCATCAGTCTTGCTATAAGTCACAGTCGATGTTATATAGGTCCATCGGATCTTACATCAAGATCCGTGCAAAACTTTCTTTTCAGATTTTCTGTTTTCTCTCTTAAATCTCAGTCGAGTGAGACATAGCCATGCCATAAAATAGGGGCTCGGACGCCATTAATGGAGACGTTGGGAGAGAGGTGGGCGGCGGATAGAGGTCAAAGGGCTCTCCTCCCGATGAGCACGCGCAGGGGTCTGATCGCACGCCTCCCATACTCAAATAGCTACCCCGCACGGCATCTCCTAGCCAACAAAAAAAGGGGACGCGTGGTGGCACGTAAATGGTAAGTAGAATACCCACGGTTTCAATAATCCTTGTGTTTCCGATTGTAACATGACAGCACTTGTTCCAAAATGACTTTGTTGATTATTAATGTCTGCGCCTTCGCAAATCGGACAAAAATTTTACCACAGCATGTTGGTGCCATGCCATGACACCATGCCAAGTTTCATGATTTTCAGGCGAGTTTTGGATTTACGGGAATTTTAAAACCAAGTTTCTCGATGTTTCCGGCCGAGCCAAGACGCCCAGATGTTTGAATTCCATTCCCATTTCTTGCATGGGACCTAGATATTTGCCCAAGTAAACATAAATAATTTTTCAACTAACTTTGGCGCACTGGAGCATGTGCTTGTAGTTCAAATTTGAATTGTGTGCATTAAATGCCTGGAAATTTAATTAATGTATAACAAAGGCCAAACGAACCCGGAATAATTCCAAAATTTAGCATGAAAGTCCTATTGGTCTAAGCTGCCTGTGTAAAAAATTCAAGGCGGGAGAAGGCAGTGTATGTCGTTTCGCACACGGAGGTGCTACTTCTTGAGCTTGCGTTGGTTTTTCCCTTGAAGAGCAAAGGGTGATGCAGCAATGTAGAGATAAGCATTTCCCTCAGTTAAGAACCAAGGTATCAAATCTAGTAGGAGATACAAGCAAGTCCCCAATCTATGCACCTGCACAAACAATCAAACACTTGCACCCAACGTGATAAATGGGTTGTCAATCCCTTAACGGTCACTTGCAAAGGTGAGATCTGATAGAGATAGATATAAAAGCTTACTAAAACGTAAAACCAAATAAAAATAAATAAATTGCAGCACGGTATTTTTGGGTTTTTTTGGTTTATAGATCTAAAAATATATGATGAAAAATAGACCCGGGGGCAATAGGTTTCACTAGAGGCTTCTCTCTTGAAGGCAAATAATACGGTGGGTGAACAAATTACTGTCGAGCAATTGATAGAAAAGCTCAAAGTTATGACGATATCCAAGGCAATGATTATGCATATAGGCATCATGTCCATGTCAAGTAGACCGAAATGATTGTGCATCTACTACTATTACTCCACACATCGACCGCTATCCAGCATGCATCTAGAGTATTAAGTTCATAAAGAATGGAGTAATGCCTTAACTAAGATGACATGATGTAGAGGGATAAACTCCAGCAATATGATGAAGGGTCAATTCCATTTTTTCCCCTAATCTTGCCCCAGTCTCATCTTTACCCCTAAAAAAAGCATGTGCTCAACTTTGCCCCTCTTCCGTCTGGTCCCGTTTCAGAAATACCCCTCCGCGCCGTTTCTGTCCAGTCAAAGATCTTTGACCATTTTCAGGACAAGTTTGCCGCTACTTACAAGTGGAGCCCACCGAACAGTTATCTCTCTCGGTTTTCTTCTTCCTCCCGATGCTAAGAACATAGTGTAGGAGGAGGCGGCCACACAAGAGATTTTGACGGCTCAGTGCTGAAGAGCTAGGAAAGGAAGATGGCGTCCATGTCCTCGACGGCTTAGTGCTTGGTGACTTCAGCCGCGGACGACGAGGTTAGTAAAGTCTGCATATTTGGGGATTTGAGATCTATGGTTTGTGCGGATTTGGGATTTTTTATCCATGTGCATCCGATTTCGTTTGTAGGTGGATGGTTGCGGCATTGTGCAGTTTAGGTCAGAGCATTTCATTCCCAATCCCATCTTCTGTGGCCTTGAGCAGCGCTCGAAGCGTAGATGCCTAGGGCATGGGCTAGTTCCGGCTCACCGTGTAGCTTGGGGAGGAGCAAGCACTGGTAGACTTTTTTGGGTTGTCCAGTTGATGTAAGTGCTAGATTTCCCTCAATTTGATATATTTTTTTGTCGAATTGATGCTAACGTTTCAGTTTGACATTATTTTTGAACTATGCTTTTGCAGCTTCCTGATGAATGTGATTGGGTTGTATGGATTGACCCCCTCCTACTGACTATGTTGGGCTTGCTTTTGAGGATTTACATGCTACCCTTGAACACAGTTGGATCAAAGCAAGCAATCTGGAGAGGATGGTTATGGATCTTACAACTAAAAACAAGAAGCTGAAGCAAAAGTTAAAGAAAAAGAATGAGCTGATGGAAACAATGTGCTTTGTGATTGTTCTTGGCATAAGCATTGTGGCTAGTCTTGTTTCCATGTGGTCAAATTAGGCTAATTAAGTGTTTGTTGATCTCGGTTATCTAGTTGTGTTCTGGAGCCTTTATGTAATGGAGCCTTTATATAATGGTGTGAACTATGAAATTGTAGTAGATGTAATGGTATGTTGTGACCTTTGAATGTACTGATGCTTAATGTGGTTTAAATCCTTTATGAATGCACATTGAGGTACTTTTGGCTAGTCATGTTTCCATGTGGTAAATATGAGCACAGATATATATCAATCCAGGGGCAAATATGAGCACACAAGTGTAGCATAGGGGCAAATATGAGCGCACAAGTGTAGCACAGGGGCAAAAATGAGAACACAATTGTAGCACAGGGACAAATATGAGCACACAAGTGTAGCACAGGGACAACATTGGCACATTACACAGGAGTTCACAACAGTTTGATAACATGCAAAGCAACCAACATCAGTTAACACATTACATCAAACATAGCAGTTCATCACTCTAGTTGAATAGAACCAACATAAGCTGATCACACTAGTTTGGCCCTCTTGATCCTAGTGTTGGCAGCAGGATTTGCAGCTTTGCTCCTTGTGCTGACAGCAGTTTTGCTGCCTTTCGCCTTCTTCTGTGGTGACGCCCACCTAGTTCCTCTCTCAGCAGCTCTTTTAGTATATTTCTTTGCACTGAGAAGCATGTAAACAATCAAGATGAGTATGAAATAATGAAGTTACACAATGAATGCATGAACATGTAGTAGAAAACATACCTGGCAAGTGCTAGTGGAGAGCTTGGAGCTGGTGGAGATCTTGGAGTTGGTGGAGAGCTTGGAGCAGTTGGTGGAGAGCTTGGAGCGGTTGCAAGAGCATTTTCTGCACCCCAATGCTCATCTTCTCCAAATGCAGGATCAATTGACTCTTTGCAATGGGTGCCTCTGTGACCAAGTCTTCCACATCTACTACATTTCTTTTGCCTTCCTCCAAGACCCTTTCCTTCGGCCTGTGCCCTTATCCTAGTTTTCCTTGGTCTTCCAGGTGGTCTATTTTGCACTGGTGCACATAGTTTAAACCTAGTATCAACAATGTCCCACTACTGCTTCCCCTCCATTGCAGGCAAATGCTCTGCATAAGTAAGATTGAATCTTTGCACAGAGTAAAATTCATGCACATACTGATCAATCTCACTTGCTGGACCTCTGAGTGAAGTAATGAAATATAATGCATGAATGCAAGGTTGTCCAGTGATTTCCCATTTTCTGCAGCTACAAGTTTGTGCTTGCAGATCAACAGGATACCTCCACTCTCTCTTCTCTTTATCAATTGCAGTCACCTCTGCTTCATGAGTACTTCTCTTAACAATGCTCATTTCTAAGGTCTTTGATTTTGCCATTAACTGTTTCATCACTTTAGGGACTATGATATGCCCTCCATAAGTGCCAGCAGAAATGCTTTGCCTTAGATCAAATTTCTCCATTAAGACTTGCCTGATTTTGTCTAGCAGGTCTACAATGTGTAGTCCTTTCCATTTCCTGATTTTGGAATTGAAGGACTCTGCAAGGTTATTGTTCACATAATCTAACTTGCACTTATCATTGAACAGTGCCCTGGCCCATATCTTGCTGTGATGTTCATCCAGATAATCCTTGACATCTGGCTTGCTATACAACTACCTGAGATGGTAATTGTGTTTCTTTAAGCTAAATGTTAGGGAACAGGGCCACAAGTTCTCATCAAAAAATTTCCCTTTAAACTTCTTGGAGAAGTTTGCAGCTAAGTGCCTCATGCATTCTCTGTGCTCTACTCCAGGGCAAACATCATCTACAGCTGCCTCTAATCCTTTACAGGCATCAGTGTGTATGACCAGACCATCTGGGTGGCCTATCAGGTTTTTCAAGTGCTCAAAGAACCATGTCCAACTCTCCAGGTTCTCTACCTCTAGCACACCATATGCAACTGGAAATATCCAGTTGTTTGCATCTACAGCACAGGCACTGACTAGTTGTCCTTTGAACCTACCATTGAGTGCAGTGGCATCTACTGCTAGATATGGCCTACAACCATCTAAAAAACCCTTCCAACATGCCTTAAATGACACAAACACTCTCCTAAAGCACTCTTTGGACCTGATCTGACCATTCTTTTCAAACTGAACAGTGTGCCTATCAATGTGAACTACACTACCAGGTGATGCTTTCTCTACCTCAGCCTTGAATGTGTACAATAATTGAAAACTGTCAGTCCACTTACCATAGATGTTGTCAATGGCCATCTGCTTACCATAAAATACTCTCATGTATGGCAGCTGCAATCCATACTTCTTCTTTAGGTCAATTTGAAGTTGTGTGACAGTTATATTGGAGTTTTCTCTCACCCAGTTCTTAACTGCATCTGCAATCCATCTGCACTTTGCTGACCTCAACCTTTGTCTTCTTGTCACACTTGGGCATGTGTGAGGATTTCTGTTTACTTTGACCTGCAATTAAACATTGTAACAAGGATCAGAATCATAAACAACATCACAATCATAAACAACATGCACAGTTAACTGTTAGTCTACCTGAAATAGTTTGGTATTTTTCAGAAAGGATGCATGCATCCTCCACTTACACCTTCTATATGCACAGTGTACTGTTAGCCTACCAGGCTCACTCTTGTCAATTTTGAATTCACTTTGAGTCTTGATTGCATAAGTGGCTAATGCATTTCTGCACTCCACAACATCAGAGAATATAGTTCCTTCTGCAAGAGAAGGATCATCTCTGTCAAAATGCACATCTGGCCTGGCCTCATCAGAACTCTCAGAGTAACCCATGTCATTCTCCTCCTCTATCTCATCTGAATCTGTCTGATCAAACTCTGGAGGAGCAATGTAATCATCCTGTTGAGCTGCTTCCTTCCCCTTTGGCTTCTTCCCTATTACAAATTCAGGATGCATTAATTCATCCTCATCATCTGTGGGTACATCATCAGGTTGTTCCTCTTCTATGATTGGATCATCATCTGCTTGTTTGATACTGCTAGGACCTGGTTCATGCACTGAACTATTTTCTAAATTTCTTCTTCCACCTGAACTACCTCTGCCACCTAAATTCCCTCTTGCACCTGAACTCCCTCTTCCTCTTGTTTGACTGCACCTAGCTTGAGAACTGTGAGCTTGAGATCTAGTTCCTCTCCTCTCAGTCTCTCCTCTAAGCCTTTGTATCACATTAATTTCTAACTCTACTGTCTTAGTTTCAGCATTGGTTGCAAACATAATTCCCAATTCATCATCAGACTGCACTGACACCCAATTAGTATTTCCCATGTCCCAATACCTAATTTCTACAGCATCATATAGGCCCCATGGATATTTATCTGAGATTGCCGCTCTAAACTTCACAAATGTTGATGTGCAGTCAACTACAAGACAGAATTTAAACCTTGTGCCGGATCCTTTTGTACCAGAACTGCCTAACACGGCGGTTTCCATCCTACAGTTGAGATAAAAAGCTCTAGCTGGATCCATCCTACGGTAAATGTTGAGAAAAAATAGAGGAAGTCAAAGACAGTGAGCATAGCAATCGCGCGAGTAAGCTAATGGTGACTGTGCAGAGACACTTACCCCGTTGGAACACCCGGTGTGGTCGCCGCTGTGGTCTGAGAGCACTCAGCTCTGCAGCTGCCGGCGCTGCTTCCACGAACGGCAGCCATCGGCGAAATCCCTCGGTGAAGAGAAGCGGCGGGTCAGATCCAGCCGCCGCACATCTCAATCCCTGCGCTATCCCTCCACGGTGGCCGTTGCCGGCGTCGCTTCCAAAATGACTTTGTTGATTGTTAATGTCTGCGCCTTCGCAAATCGGACAAAAAATTTACCACAACATGTTGGTGCCATGTCATGACACCATGCCAAGTTTCATGATTTTCAGGCGAGTTTTGGATTTACAGGAATTTTAAAACCAAGTTTCTCGATGTTTCCGGCCGAGCCAAGACGCCCAGATGTTTGAATTCCATTCCCATTTCTTGCATGGGACCTAGAAATTTGCCCAAGTACACATAAATGATTTTTCAACTAACTTTGGCGCACTGGAGCATGTGCTTGTAGTTCAAATTTGAATTGTGTGCATTAAATGCCTGGAAATTCAATTAATGTATAAAAAAGGCCAAACAAACTCGGAATAATTGAAAATTTTAGCACGAAACTCCTATTGGTCTAAGCTGCCTGTGTAAAAAAATCAAGGCGGGAGAAGGCAGTGTATGTCGTTTCGCACACGGAGGTGCTACTTCTTGAGCTTGCGTTCGTTTTTCCCTTGAAGAGCAAAGGGTGATGCATCAAAGTAGAGATAAGTATTTCCCTCATTTAAGAACCAAGGTATCAAATCCAGTAGGAGATACAAGCAAGTCCCCAATCTATGCACCTGCACAAACAATCAAACACTTGCACCCAACGCGATAAAGGAGTTGTCAATCCCTTCACGGTCACTTGCAAAGGTGAGATCTGATAGAGATAGATATGAAAGCTTACTAAAATGTAAAACAAAATAAAAGTAAATAAATTGCATCAAGGTATTTTTTGGGTTTTTTGGTTTATAGATCTGAAAATATATGATGGAAAATAGACCCGGGGGCCATAGGTTTCACTAGAGGCTTCTCTCTTGAAGGCAAATAATATGGTGGGTGAACAAATTACTGTCGAGCAATTGATAGAAAAGCGCAAAGTTATGACGATATCCAAGGCAATGATTATGCATATAGGCATCACATCCGTGTCAAGTAGACCGAAATGATTGTGCATCTACTACTATTACTCCACACATCGACCGCTATCCAGCATGCATCTAGAGTATTAAGTTCATAAAGAACGGAGTAACGCGATAAGTAAGATGACATGATGTAGAGGGATAAACTCAAGCAATATGATGAAAACCCCATCTTTTTACCCTTGATGGCAACAATACAATACGTGCCTCGCTACCCCTACTTTGTCACTGGGTGAGGACACCGCAAGATTGAACCCAAAACTAAGCACCTCTCCCATTGCAAGAAGAACCAATCTAGTTGGCCAAACCAAACCGATAATTCGAAGAGAAATACAAATATATCAAATCATGATATAAAAATTCAGAGAAGATTCAAATAATATTCATAGATAATCTGATCATAAATCCACAATTCATCAGATCTCGACAAACACACCGCAAAAGAATATTACATCGAATAGATCTCCAAGAACATCGAGGAGAACATGGTATTGAGAATCAAAGAGAGAGAAGAAGCCATCTAGCTACTAGCTATGGACCGTAGGTCTGTGGTAAACTACTCACGCTTCATTGGAAGGGCAATAGAGTTGATGTAGAAGCCCTCCGTGATCAAATCCCCCTCCGGCAGGATGCCGGAAAAGGCTCCAAGATGGGATCTCACGGGTACAGAAGGTTACGACGGCGAAAAAGTATTTTGGTGGATGCTTCTGGTCGTTTGGGAATATTTGGGAATTTATAGAGGAAGAATTAGGGTTAGGAGAGCTCTGAGGGGCCCACAAGCCCTCAGCTCGCCCCCCTAGGGAGCGCCCCCTGGCTTGTGGAGTCCTCGGGACTCCCCTGCCTTCAATTCCAAGTTTGCTGGGTGTCTTCTGGTCCAAGAAAATTCATCGTGAAAGTTTTATTCCGTTTGGACTCCGTTTGATATTCCTTTTCTGTAAAACTCAAAAACAAGGAAAAACAGAAACTGGCACTTGGCTCTAGGTTAATAAGTTAGTCCCAAAAATAATATAAAATAGCAAATTAATGCATATAAAACATCCAAAACAGATAATATAATAGCATGGAACAATCAAAAATTATAGATACGTTGGAGACGTATCAGGAGGTGACACATTCCCTCTCGGAACCATGAGCATTCTTGAGAGAAGCTCCGGTTTGCAAGAAGCTTATACCAAAGCTTGTCCCAATTCGGCCAAAAAAATTACCACAGCATGTTGGTGCCATGTCATGACACCATGCCAAGTTTCATGATTTTCAGTTGTGTTTTGGATTTACAGGAGTTAAAAACCCAAGTTTCTCAATATTTCCGGCCGAGCCACGATGCCTAGATGTTTGAATTTCATTCCCATTTCTTGCATGGGACCTAGAAATTCACCCAAGGACACACATGTGATTTTTCAACCAACTTTGGTGCACTGGAGCATGTGCTTGTAGTTCAAATTTGAATTATGCACATTAAATGCCCAGAAACTCAATTAATGTATAAAAAAGGCCAAACGAACCCGGAATAATTCCAAATTTTAACACGGCACACATATAGTTCTGTGTTACCTCTGTAAAAAATCAAGGGGGGGAGGCAGCGTATATCGTTTCGCACACAAAGGTGACATGTTCCCTCTCGGAACCACGAGTCTTCTTGAGAGAAGCTTCGGTTTGCAAGAAGCTTATACCAAAACTTGTCCCAATTCGGCCAATTTTTTTACCACAGCATGTTGGTGCCATGAAATAACACCATGCCAAGTTTCATGATTTTCAGACGAGTTTGAACTTACAGGAATTTAAAAAACCAAGTTTCTCAATGTTACCGGCCGAGCCACGACGCCCAGATGTTTGAATTTCGTTCCCATTTCTTGCATGAAACCTAGAAATACACCCAAGGACACACATGTGATTTTTCAACCAACCTTGGTGCACTGGAGCATGTGCTTGTAGTTCAAATTTGAATTATTCACATTAAATGCCCAGAAACTCAATTAATGCATAAAAAGGGCCAAACGAACCCGGGATAATTCCAAATTTTAACACGACACTCATATAGTTCTATGTTTGGTCTGTAAAAAATCAAGAGGGGAGGGGGAGCGTATGTCGTTTCGCACACAAAGGTGACACGTTCCCTCTCGAAACCACACGCCTTCTTGAGAGAAGCTCCAATTTGCAAGAAGCTTATACCAAAACTTGTCCCAATTCGGCCAACTTTTTTACCACAGAATGTTGGTGCCATGAAATGACACCATGCCAAGTTTCATGATTTTCAGGCAAGTTTGGGATTTACAGGAATTTAAAAACCAAGTTTCTAAATGTTTCTGGCCGAGCCACAACGCCCAGATGTTTGAATTTCATTCCCATTCTTGCATGGGACCTATAAATTCACACAAAGACACACATGTGATTTTTCAACAAACTTTGGTACACTGGAGCATGTGCTTGTAGTTCAAATTTGAATTGTTCACATTAAATGCCTAGAAACTCAATTAATGCATAAAAATGCCAAACGAACCCAGAATAATTCCAAATTTTAACACGACACTCATATAGTTGCATGTTCACTGTAGATAAATGTTCTAGCAATTCAAACACCATCATTTCCCTCCGTAAAACCATTTTGTCTTTCAAAATAGAATGAAAAAATCAGGTATACCACAAACAGTCTACTAGCAAGAATCGTGTGGGATGCGATATAAAATATCTTGGCGCACCGTCTTGTCTGGCTTACACACGAAACTTCGTCGTCTACAGTCCACCGCCTGCGCTTGAACCACACTTGTGCGCCATTTTCTCGCGGCACCTAGTGAAAATTTTCTGCCACCGCGGAAATATCTATCTCCCCCCCACCCCACCAAAAGCCACATTTCCACTGTTCCTCCTTGCTTTCCAAGTTCAAACCTTCACTGCTGCTTACTGGCAGCACCGCCCCCTCGACGGTGACCCTTCTTCTTGCAGCGCCGCCTCCTCGCCGGCGACCCTTCTTCTTGCAGTTCCGCCTCCTCGCCGGCGACCCTTCTTCTTGCAGCGTCGCCTCCTTGCCGACGACCCTTCTTCTTGCTGCGCGGCCTCGTCGATATGGTAAGATAATCCACACCCCACCCACACTATCCTCCTCCTTCCCCGTCCCACATGCCCCGACCAACGGCGCGACACCTTCCGCTGAAATCACTGGCCCCGTCCTCCAATTAAGCGCCGCCCACAGCCCTTTTACACGCAGTATAACATGGAGCTCAGTAGTATCTGGTAGTGGAGAAGCAAATCGCGGCCGCACGCGTGGACGAGGTCGCAATGGCTTCCATGCGTGCCGACCACCAGATCTTGGAGGAGCACCTCGTCTTCGAGGCCACCGTCGACACCGCCACGTGGTTGTCTACTTTAAAATATAGTTCGTGTTGTTTTCTGGAGGCCACCGCTAGTGCCTTCTAGTGATTTGTCCTCTGTAATGTTAATATGCAATCTGATATTCTGAAATGTAATGTTCAGTTAACAGTTTGGTCCAACAATTGCTACATTTCGTAGTACTGTTCTCAAGCATTCTTGGTTTCGTTAACTGTCTTATCTTCTAGTATATGTTCTATTCTGCAATGTCGTGCTCAGTTAACTGTTTTGGTTCATTTGGTCTGCTGTCCAGTTAACTGTTTGGTTCAATTCTACAATTTGATTTTCATTTGTTGTGGGTACAATTCTGTATTGTTATGCATGTGAGAAATAAATCAAATTTGGTTGTACTCAATACATATTCTACTGATAGTATGGCAACTCTCAGTTAACCTGATCAAGATCTTCTTTATCTGTGTTGCAGGGAAACAATGGGAGACACTGCGGTTTACCATCGAGGTTTGCTCATGCATGGTCCTTTCACTAATAGCACATTATTGTGCAGTTGCAGGAATCATTCTAATATTTAGGCTTCTTACAATTTGGTCTTGCACATGTAGGTCCTGTTGTCAGAGGCTTAGACCCACTGTTCGACCCATTTTGCATATGGGGAAATGAGATGTCCATGAATATCAGTCAAGTCAAGAAACTCAGAAAGATTGTTAGGATAAAGAAACTTGCGAAGAATAACACCAAGATCTTTGTTTGCACAATGAAGAAGACAGCAGTCAACTATAGGATGGTACTAACTCTTTTACCTTGTTTTTACCCCTTGCGCCATTTCAAAATTTATAACAACGATTTATGCATATCTTTGTTTTCAGTACTTTTCAAAGCAGTTCACCGATGATTACCTCTCAACCACTTGCATGGTCAACAGGCGAGGAAGGTATTCATTCAACACCCACGGTACAATATTGAAGTCTTCCTGAAGAGGATGAAGGTTGGGCGGGCAATTATCCATAGCCACTGGCCTAAAGTTGCAAGGACATTCTGTTGGGTAATGTTGCATGGAAAACAAAAAAAATTCTACGGACACGCAAGATCTATCCATGGAAATGCATAGCAACGAGAGGGGGAGAGTGTGTCTGCGTACCCTCGTACACCGTAAGCGGAAGCGTTTAGTAACGCGGTTGATGTAGTCGAACTTTTTCGCGCTCCAACTGATCAAGTACCGAACGTACGGCACCTCCGAGTTCTGCACATGTTCAGATCGGTGACTTCCTCCGCCTTCTTGATCCAGCAAGATGGCGACGTAGTGGATGAGTTCCGACAGCACGATGGCGTGGTGACGGTGATGGTGAAGTGATCTTCGTAGGGCTTTGCCTAAGCACTACGAAAATATGACCGAGGGACAAAACTGTGGAGAGGGGCGCCGCACACGGCTAGAATAATGTCGTCCGTTGTGTGGCGCCCCCTCCCTCATATATATATAGGTGGGGGGAGGAGAGGCAGCCCCTAGGGCGCCCCAAGTGGCCGGCGACTGCCCTAGGGCACCTACCTAGCCGCGCCCCCCTTTCCTTATTTGAACATGAGGGGGGAAGGAAAGGGAGATGGCTGCCTTAGGGCACCTCCCCTTTCCTTCCCTCCCTCATTTGGTGCATGGGCAGGGGGTAGAGGGGCGCACCAGCCCCTTGTGGGCTGGTGTGCTCTTTCCCTTTTGACCCATAAGGCCCAATAACCTACCGGGGCTGCCCGGAATCCCTTCCGATGACCCGATAAGTACCCGGTACCACCCGAAACACTTCCGGTGTCCAAATACCATCGTCCTATATATCAATCTTTACCTCTCAACCATTTCGAGACTCCTCGTCATGTCTGTGATCTCATCCGGGACTCTGAACAACATTCGGTCACCAAATCACATAACTCATATAATACTATATCGTCATCGAATGTTAAGCGTGCGGGCCCTACGGGTTCGGGAACTATGTAGACATGACCGAGACACCTCTCCGGTCAATAACCAATAGCGGAACCTGGATGCCCATATTGGCTCCTACATATTCTACGAAGATCTTTATCGGTCGAACCGTTATGACAACATACGTAATTCCCTTTGTCCATCGGTATGTTACTTCCCCGAGATTCGATCGTCGGTATCTCTATACCTAGTTCAATCTCGTTACCGGCAAGTCTCTTTACTCGTTCCGTAATACAACATCTCCTAACTAACTCATTAGTCATTTGCTTGCAAGGCTTCTTATTATGTGTATTACCGAGAGGGACCAGAGATACCTCTCCGATACTCGGAATGACAAATCCTAATCTTGATCTATGCCAACTCAACAAACACCTTCGGAGATACCTGTAGAGCATCTTTATGATCACCCAGTTACGTTGTGACATTTGATAGCAAACAAGGCATTCCTCCGGTATTCAGGAGTTGCATAATCTCATAGTCGAAGGAATATGTATTTGACATGAAGAAAGCAATAGCAATAAACTGAACGATCATTATGCTAAGCTAACGGATGGGTCTTGTCCATCACATCATTCTCCTAATGATGTGATCCCGTTATCAAATTACAACACATGTCTATGGTTAGGAAACCTTAACCATCTTTGATCAACGAGCTAGTCTAGTAGAGGCTTACTAGGGACACGGTATTTGTTTATGTATTCACACATGTATTTAAGTTTCTGATCAATACAATTCTAGCATGAATAATAAACCTTTATCATGAATAAGGAAATATAAAATAAAAACTTTATTATTGCCTCTAGGGTATATTTCCTTCAGACTCCCACTTGCACTAGAGTCAATAATCTAGTTCACATCGCCATGTGATTAACACCCATAGTTCACATCGCCATGTGACTAACACCCAAAGAGTTTACTAGAGTCAATAATCTAGTTCACATCGCCATGTGATTAACACCCAAAGAGTACTAATGTGTGATCATGTTTTGCTTGTGAGAGAAGTTTAGTCAACGGGTCTGACACATTTAGAGCCGTATGTATTTTGCAAATTTCTATGTCTACAATGCTCTGTATGTACCTACTCTAGCTAATTGCTCACACGTCCCATATGTATCCAGATTGAGACTCGGAGTCATCCGGATCGGTGTTTAAAGCTTGCATCGATGTAACCCTTTACAAAAAACTCTTTATCACCTCCATAACCGAGAAATATTTCCTTAGTCCTCTTTAAGGTACCTAAGGATAATTTTGACCGTTGTCCAGTGATCCACTCCTGGATCACTATTGTACCCCCTTTTGCCAAACTCATGGCAAGGCACACAACTAGTCTGGTACACAGCATGGCATACTTTATAGAACCTATGGTTGAGGCATAGGGAATGACTTTCATTCTCTCTCCATCTTCTGCCATGGTTGGGCTTTGAGTCTTACTCAACTTCACACCTTGCAACACAGGCAAGAACCCTTTCTTTGACTGATTCATTTTGAACTTCTTCAGAACTTTGCCAAGGTATGTGCTTTGTCAGAGTCCTATTAAGTGTCTCGATCTATCCCTATAGATCTTGATGCCTAATATCTAAGTAGCTTCACCGAGGTCTTTTATTGAAAAATTCTTATTCAAGTATCCTTTTATGCTATCCAGAAATTCTATATCATTTCCAATCAACAATATGTCATCCACATATAATATCAGAAATGCTACAGAGCTCCCACTCACTTTCTTGTAAATACAGGCTTGACCATAAGTCTGTATAAAACCATATGCTTTGATCACCTCATGAAAGCGTATATTCCAACTCCGAGATGCTTGCACCAGTCCATAGATGGATCGCTGGAGCTTGCACACTTTGTTAGCACCTTTAGGATCGACAAAACCTTCTGGTTGCATCATATACAACTCTTCTTTAAGATATCCATTAAGGAATGCAGTTTTGACATCCATTTGCCAGATTTCATAATCATAAAATGCGGCAATTGCTAGCATGATTCAGAGTGACTTAAGCATCGCTACGGGTGAGAAAGTCTCATCGTAGTCAACTCCTTGAACTTGTCAAAAACCTTTCGCGACAAGTCGAGCTTTGTAGATAGTAACATTACTATCAGCGTCAGTCTTCTTCTTGAAGATCCATTTATTTTCTATGGCTTGCCGGTCATCGGGCAAGTCCACCAAAGTCCATACTTTGTTTTCATACATGGATCCTATCTCAGATTTCATGGACTCAAGCCATCTGTCGGAATCTGGGCTCATCATAGCTTCTTCATAGTTCATAGTTTCGCCTTGGTCTAATAACATGACTTCCAGGACAGTATAACCGTACCACTCTAGTGCGGAACGTGTTCTGGTTGACCTACAAAGTTTAGTAGTAACTTGATCTAAAGTTTTATGATCATCATCATTATCTTCCTCTCTAGTCGGTGTAGGCATCACGGGAACTGTTTTTCTCTGATGTGCTACTTTCCAATTCGAGAGAAGGTACAACTACCTCATCAAGTTCTACTTTCCTCCCACTCACTTCTTTCGAGAGAAACTCCTTCTCTAGAAAGGACCCATTCTAAGCAACAAAGATTTTGCATTCGGATCTGTGGTAGAAGGTATACCCAATAGTTTCTTTCGGGTATCCTATGAAGACGCACTTCTCTGCTTTGGGTTCGAGCTTATCAGGCTGAAGCCTTTTGACATAAGTGTCGCATCCCCAAACTTTTAAGAAACGACAGCTTAGGTTTCTTGCCAAACCACATTTCATATGGTGTCGTCTCAATGGATTTAGACGGTGGCCTATTTAATGTGAATGCAGCTGTCTCTAATGCATAACCCCAAAACGATAGTGGTAAATAAGTAAGAGACATCATAGAACGCACCATATCTAATAAAGTACGGTTACGACATTCAGACACACCATTACGCTGTGGTGTTCCAGGTGGCGTTAGTTGTGAAACAATTCCACATTGTTTTAAATGAAGGCCAAACTCGTAACTCAAATATTCGCCTCCGCGATCAGATCGTAGAAACTTTATTTTCTTGTTACGATGATTCTCCACTTCACTCTGAAATTCTTGGAACTTTTCAAACGTTTCAGACTTGTGTTTCATCAAGTAGATATACCCATACCTACTCAAATCATCTGTGCAGGTGAGAAAATAACGATACCCGCCATGTGCTTCAACACTTATCGGACCGCATACATCGGTATGTATTATTTCCAATAAGTCATTAGCTCGCTCCATTGTTCCGGAGAACGGAGTTTTAGTCATCTTGCCCATGGGGTATGGTTCGCAAGTATCAAATGATTCATAATCAAGTGACTCCAAAGGTCCATCTGCATGGAGTTTCTTCATGCGCTTTACACCAATATGACCTAAATGGCAGTGCCACAGGTATGTTGCACTATCATTATCAACTTTGTATCTTTTGGCATCAATATTATGAATATGTGTATCACTACGATCGAGATTCAATAAACCATTTACATTGGGTGTATGACCATAGAAGGTTTTATTCATGTAAACAGAACAACAATTATTCTTTGACTTAAATGAATAACCATATTGCAATAAACATGATCAAATCATATTCATGCTCAACGCAAACACCAAATAACATTTATTTAGGTTCAACACTAATCCTGAAGGTAGAGGGAGTGTGCGATGGTGATCGTATCAACCTTGGAATCATTTCCAACACACATCGTCACCTCGCCCTTAACTAGTCTCTGTTTATTCTGCAACTCCTGTTTCGAGTTACTAATCCTAGCAACTGAACTAGTATCAAATACCCAGGGGTTACTACAAATACTAGCAAGGTACAAATCAATAACATGTATATCAAATATACCTTTGTTCACTTTGCCATCCTTCTTATCCGCCAAGTATTTGGGGCAGTTCCGCTTCCAGTGACCATTCCCTTTGCAGTAGAAGCACTCAGTTTCAGGCTTGGGTCCTGATTTGGGCTTCTTCCCGGGAGTGGCAACTTGCTTGCCATTCTTCTTGAAGTTCCCTTTCTTTCCCTTACCCTTTTTCTTGAAACTAGTGGTCTTGTTAACCATCAACACTTGATGCTCTTTCTTGATTTTAACCTTCGCCAATTTCAGCATCGCGAAGAGCTCGGGAATCGTTTTTCATCATCCCTTGCATATTTTAGTTCATCACGAAGTTCTAGTAGCTTGGTGCTAGTGACTAGAGAACTCTGTCAATCACTATCTTATCTGGAAGATTAACTCCCACTTGATTCAAGCGATTGTAGTACCCAGACATTCTGAGCACATGCTCATAGGCTGAGCTATTCTCCTCCATCTTGTAGGCAAAGTACTTGTCAGAGGTCACATACCTCTCGCCACAAGAATGAGTCTGAAATACCAATTTCAGCTCTTGGAACATCTCATATGCTCTGTGGCGTTCAAAACATTTTTGAAGTCCCGGTTCTAACCCGTAAAGCATGGTGCACTAACCTATTGAGTAGTCATCATATTGAGCTTGCCAAACGTTCATAACGTCTGCATCTGCTCCTGCAATAGGTCTGTCACCTAGCGGTGCATCAAGGACATAATTCTTCTGTGTAGCAATGAGGATAATCCTCAGATCACGGTCCCAGTCCGCATTATTGCTACCATCATCTTTCAACTTAGTTTTCTCTAGGAGCATATCAAAAATAGGGGAGCTATATCACGAGCTATTGATCAAATTACTAATGAACTCCCACTTAAATAAACATCCCTCGGGTTATCTAAGTGATACATGATCCAAATCAACTAACCCATGTTCGATCATCACGTGAGATGGGGTAGTCATCAATGGTGAACATCTCTATGTTGATCATATCTACTATATGAGTCACGTTCGACCTTTCGGTCTCCAATGTTCTGAGACCATGTCTGTACATGCTAGGCTCGTCAAGTTTAACCCAAGTATTCTGCATGTGCAAAACTGTCTTACACCCGTTGTATGTGAACGTAGAGTCTATCACACCCGATCATCACGTGGTGCTTCGAAACGACGAACTTTGGCAACGGTGCATACTCGGGGAGAACACTTTTATCTTGAAATTTAGTGAAGGGATCATCTTATAATGCTACCGCCATTCTAAGAAAAATAAGATGCATAAAAGATAAACATCACATGCAATCAAAATATGTGACATGATATGGCCATCATCACCTTGTGCTTTTGATCTCCATCTCCAAAGCATCATCATGATCTCCATCATCACCGGCTTGACACCTTGATCTCCATCGTTGCGTCGTGGTCGTCTCGCCAACTATTGCTTCTACAACTATTGCTAACACATAGCGATAAAGTAAAGCAATTACATGGCGTTTGCATTCCATACAATAAAGAGACAACCATAAGGCTCCTGCCGGTTGCTGATAATTTACAAAACATGATCATCTCATACAATAACGTATATCACATCATGTCTTGACCATATCACACCACAATATGCCCTGCAAAAACAAGTTAGACGTCCTCTACTTTGTTGTTGCAAGTTTTAGGTGGCTGCTATGGGCTTCTAGCAAGAACAGTTCTTACCTACGGCAAAAGCCACAACGGTGTTTCATCAAGTTTGCTGTTTTAACCTTCTTCAAGGACCGGCCGTAGTCAAATTCAATTCAACTAAAGTAGGAGAAACAGACACCCGCCAGCCACCTTTATGCAAAACTAGTTGCATGTCTGTCGGTGGAACCGGTCTCATGTGCGTGGACATGTAAGGTTGGTCCGGGCCGCTTCATCCCACAATACCGCCGAATCAAAATAAGATGTTGGTGGTAAGAAGTATGACTATCACCGCCCACAACTCTTTGTGTTCTACTCGTGCATATCATCTACGCATAGACATGGCTCGGATAACACTGTTGAGTAATGTTGCATGGAAAAACAAAAAAATTCTATGCACACGCAAGATCTATCCATGGAGATGCATAGCAACAAGAGGGGGAGAGTGTGTCTACATACCCTAGTAGACCGTAAGCGGAAGCGTTTAGTAACGCGGTTGATGTAGTCGAACATCTTCGCGCTCCAACCGATCAAGTACCGAACGTACGGCACCTCCGAGTTCTGCACACGTTCAGCTCGGTGACGTCCTCCGCCTTCTTGATCCATCAAGATGGCGAGGTAGTGGATGAGTTCTGACAGCACGATGGCGTGGTGACGGTGATGGTGAAGTGATCTCCGCAGTGCTTCGCCTAAGCACTACGAAAATATGACCGAGGGACAAAACTGTGGAGAGGGGCACCGCACACGGCTAGAATAATGTCGTCCGTTGTGTGGCACCCTCTTCCTCATATATATATATATATATATATATATATATATATATATATATATATATATATATATATATATATATATATATATATATATATATATATATATATATATATATATATATATATATATATATATATATGGTGGGAGGAGGAGAGGCAGCCCCTAGGGCGCCCCAAGTGGCGGGCGGCTGCCCTAGGGCACCTGCCTAGCCGCGCCCCCTTTCCTTATTTGAACATGAGGGGGAAAGGAAAGGGAGATGGCTGCCTTAGGGCGCCTCCCCTTTCCTTCCCTCCCTCCTTTGGTGCGTGGGCAGGGGGTAGAGGGGTGCACCAGCCTCTTGTGGGCTGGTGTGCTCTTTCCCTTTTGGCCCATAAGGCCCAATAACCTACCGGGGCTGCCCGGAACCCCTTCCGGTGACCCGATAAGTACCCAGTACCACCCGAAACACTTCCGGTGTCCAAATACCATCGTCCTTCATATCAATCTTTACCTCTTAACCATTTCGAGACTCCTCGTCATGTCCGTGATCTCATCCAGGACTCTGAACAACATTCGGTCACCAAATCACATAACTCATATAATACTATATCGTCATCGAACGTTAAGCGTGCGGACCCTACGGGTTCGAGAACTATGTAGACATCACCGAGATACCTCTCTGGTCAATAACCAATAGCGGAACCTGGATGCGCATATTGGCTCCTACATATTCTACGAAGATCTTTATCAGTCGAACCGTTATGACAACATACGTAATTCCCTTTGTCCATCGGTATGTTACTTGCCCGAGATTCGATCGTCGGTATCTCTATACCTAGTTCAATCTCATTACTGGCAAGTCTCTTTACTCATTTCGTAATACAACATCTCGTAACTAACTCATTAGTCATTTGCTTGCAAGGCTTCTTAAGGTGTGTATTACCGAGAGGGCCCAGAGATACCTCTCCGATACTCGGAGTGACAAATCCTAATCTTGATCTATGCCAACTCAACAAACACCTTCGGAGATACCTATAGAGCATATTTATGATCACCCAGTTATGTTGTGACGTTTGATAGCACACAAGGCATTCCTCCGGTATTCGGGAGTTGCATAATCTCATAGTCGAAGGAATATGTATTTGACATGAAGAAAGCAATAGCAATAAACTGAACGATCATTATGCTAAGCTAACGGATGGGTCTTATCCATCACATCATTCTCCTAATGATGTGATCCCATTATCAAATGACAACACATGTCTATGGTTAGGAAACCTTAACCATCTTTGATCAACGAGCTAGTCTAGTAGAGGCTTACTAGGGACATGGTATTTGTTTATGTATTCACACATGTATTTAAGTTTCTGATCAATACAATTCTAGCATGAATAATAAACCTTTATCATGAATAAGGAAATATAAAATAACAAATTTATTATTGCCTCCATGGCATATTTCCTTCACATTCAACATCACTGAAGGCTCAATATTCGCCTTCCGCTTCTGCAGTTTCCCAGATGAGATTCATCTATCTATGTACCGTGTATGATGCTACTTTTCCAAAGGTTTTCGATGTTGCATGTGAAACTTGGTGCTGTTGTGTAATGGCGTAGCTAGCTATATCCCTCTTTGGTGTAACTGAGTGCTGAAGCTATCTGATGTAATTCGATTATGAAATCCTGGTTGCCGTTATACGGATATGAAATATATGGTGTGTTTTATAAGAAATGTCAATTTGATTACTAGATGGATTATCAAATAATATGCTAATTACCCTGCTTATTGGGGTTTTCTATTGCAGACGGTTACTCAGACAACACCGTGGGCGATGAACTCAAAGAACCCACACGGTTTCTAGAAAGTAGGCATGTTGGATCAACTAACAATCACACACGGCTTCCGTCAGAGAACTGTTTGCGTTAGGCCACCTTGCACAAACGTTTCCACACAAAAAATTGTGTGTGATATACATATGAACGGAAATGTTTTTCTTTGATTCACTGTGTGGGATGTACATACAAACAGAAATGATTGGGCTTTGATGCCTCGCCCGATCGCACACGAGCTCATTTTGCCCCCGCTGGTGTGGCCGGAGGGCCTATCCCCGACGGTTTCTGGGTCGTGTGGGAAGGACCCCCCCTATCGCACACACTCACTAGGCGACGGTTTAAAACTCCGTTGTGGAAAGGGGGTAAAAACCGTTTGTATAGCACGTATCTACACCAGTGGCAATCTCAACATAACGAGAGGTATAGTAACATGAAAATTTCTACAACCATATTTTCCTCTCTCATAATAATTACATGTGGGATAATATTCAAATTCAACAATATAGCTATCACATAACATATTCTCTACATGATCCACATGCATGCAAAGTTGACACTCTTCCAAAATAGTGGGATTATCATTACCTAGAGTTGACACTCTTCCAAACCCACTTTCTATATTATTTCAAACACTATTATCCATGAGGCTTAAATAAATTTTCAAGATCATAAGAAAAATCACCCCAATCATGATCATTACAATAAGTAGTGGACATATAAAAATTAGCATCCCCAAGCTTGGGGGTTTGCAAATTATTAGCACAATTGACATTAATAGAATTTATAATAACATCATTGCAATCATGCTTCTATTTGACGGAACTACCAAGTGTGGGTGCAATAGCAATAATTTCATGTTTAACATAAGAAACTATAGCAAGTTCGTCTCCATAAGCATAATTAATATTGGCATCATGGCCATAATAATAGCAAGCATCATGTTCATCAAGGGGGAATATTTCAATCAAATCAACGGAATCATAATTATCTATAGATTCATGCATATCATTATTTTCTTCCAAAGCAACGGACATTCTCTCAATAAATTCTTTAACATAGGCATTAGAAGCATAGTTTTCATAGCAATATTTAAGTATGTCAAAATTTTCAGATTTGTAGAGAGTAATATCATACTTTTCAATCAAAGAAGTAACTTCATAAGCACCCTTAAAAGCGACAAATTCTTCATTTTGTTCGATATCATAGTAACTATAAACACCTTTGGCATAAGAAGATAGGATTTCATTATCATTAAACTCACATAGGTAGGGAAGGTGTTTTTTAGGGTTCTTTGAGCAACAAGTAAATCATAAATTTCACATAGATTCCAAGCATAGCATAGCAAACAATTTATTTGATTCCATAAGAGTCCCCCCTTTTGAAACAAACGGTGACACACAAAATGAGCATGCTCATCTAATGATTTTCCCTCAACTAAACTAGTTGGACTTTCAGCACGAGCACATATGGATCGAAGATGATCCAAGTAGAAAACTTTAAGTGGATCCATAAACCTTTTGCTTTCTGTTTTTCAATAAACACACAATTATACCAAGCAAACGAGCAAACAAACCAAGTAAGACATAAAGGCAAACGAAAAGAAGACAAATAAAAAGGAAAATATTTTAGTGTTTTTCTGACAATGTTTTAGAAGTGGGGGAGAGGAAAATGACAGGCAAATGGCAAATAATGTAAGTGCAAGAGATGAGAGTTTATGATAGGTACTTGGTATGCTTGATGTAGAACCTCCCCGACAATGGCGCCAGAAATTCTTCCTGTACTTCTTGAGCTTGCGTTGATTTTTTCCTTGAAGAGGAAAGGGTGATGCAGCAAAGTAGAGATAAGTATTTCCCTCAGTTAAGAACCAAGATATCAATCCAGTAGGAGGCACAAGCAAGTCTCCAATATACGCACCTGCACAAACTAACAAACACTTGCACACAACGCGAAAAAGGGGTTGTCAATCCCTTCACGGTCATGAACAAGAGTGAGATCTAGTAGAGATAGGTATAAAAGATAAATAAAAGAGCAAACTAAGGTAAATATAAATAAATTGCAGCAAGGTATTTTTCAGTTTTTTGGTTTATAGATCTGAAAATATATGATGGAAAATAGACCCGGGGGCCATAGGTTTCACTAGAGGCTTCTCTCTTGAATAAAGCATACGGTGGGTAAACAAATTACTGTTGAGCAATTGATAGAAAAGCGCATAATTATGAAAATATCTAAGGCAATGATCATGAATATAGGCATCTCCGTGACAAGTAGACCGACTCCTGCCTGCATCTACTACTATTACTCCACACATCGACCGCTATCCAGCATGCATCTAGAGTATTAAGTTCATAAGAACGGAGTAACGCCTTAAGCAAGATGACATGATGTAAAGGGATAAACTCAAGCAATATGATATAAACCCCATCTTTTTATCCTTGATGGCAACAATACAATACGTGCCTCGCTACCCCTTCTATCACTTGTTGAGGACACCGAAAGATTGAACCCAAAACTAAGCACCTCTCCCATTGCAAGAAAAACCAATCTAGTTGGCCAAACCAACTCGATAGTTCGAAGAGAAATACAAAGATATCTTAATCATGCATAAAAGAGTTCAGAGAAGATTCAAATAATATTCATAGATAATATGATCATAAATACACAATTCATCGGATCTCAACAAAACGCACCGCAAAAGAAAATTACATCGAATAGAACTCCAAGAACATCGAGGAGAACATTGTATTAAAGATCAAAGAGAGAGAAGAAGCCATCTAGCTACTAGCTATGGACCCTTAGGTCCGTGGGAAACAACTCACGCTTCATCGGAAGGGCAGCAAGGTTGATATAGAGGCCCTCCGTGATCTAATCCCCCTCCGGCGAAGTGCCAGAAAAGGCCCCAAGATGGGATCTCACGGGAACAGAAGCTTGCGGCGGCGGAAAATTATTTTTGGTGTGCCCTCTGGTATAGGGGGGAATATTTGAGGATTTATAGTGCAGGGATTAGGTCAAGACGGTCTACGAGGGCCCACAAGCCAGGGGGCGCGCCCCCACGGCTCGCGGCCGCCTCGTGGGTCTTCTGGCCTCCTCTCCAAGTCTCGTGGGTTTCTTCTGGTCCAAGAAAAATCACCGTAAAGTTTTATTCCGTTTGGACTCCGTTTGATATTCCTTTTGTGAAAAAGTCAAAAACAAGGAAAAAACAGAAACTGGCACTAGGCTCTAGGTTAATAGGTTAGTCCCAAAAAATAATTTAAAATAGCATATTAATGCATATAAAACATCCAAAATAGATAATATAATAGCATGGAACAATCAAAAATTATAGATACGTTGGAGACGTATCACATCCCCACGCTTACTTCCTGCTCGTCCTCGAGTAGGTAAAGGATAAAAAAGATAATTTTTGATGTGGAATGCTACCTAGCATGATCTTGATCATATAATCTAATCATGGCATGGGTATTAAGACATGAGTGATTGAAAGCAATAGACTATAATTTGATATAAAGACATCAATACTCAGGCATCCAACAAACAATCATGTCTTTCAAGATATCAATGCTAAAGAACGTTATCCCTATAAAATCATATAGCCTTGTCATGCTCCATCTTCTTAATACAAAGTATTAATCATGCACAACCCCGATGACAAGCCGAGAAATTGGTTCATACTCCCTCTGTAAACTAATGTAAGAGCATTTAGATCACTAAAATAGTGACCTAAACACTCTTATATTAGTTTACAGAGGGAGTACTTTTTAACGCACTTCAGCCTTTTCAACCCCCATGCAATACATGAGCGCAAGCCATGGACATAGCACTATGGGTGAAATAGAGTGTGATGATAGGGGTAAATATGGAGAAGACAAAAAAAGAAAGTCTCACATCGATGTGGCTAATCAACGGGCTATGGAGATGCCCATCAATGATATCAATGCACGGAGTAGGGATTCCCATGCAATGGATGCACTAAGAGCTATCAGTGTATGAAAGGTCAACATGAAACAAGTGGGTGTGCATCCAACTTTCTTGCTCGAAGACCTCGGGCATTTGAGGAAGCCCATCATCGGAATATACAAGCCAAGTTCTATAATGAAAAAATCACACTAGTATATGAAAGTGACAACATGGGAGACTCTCTACATGAAAAACATGGTGCTACTTTGAAGCACAAGTGTGGAAAGGATAGTAACATTGCCCCTTCTCTCTTTTTCTCTCATTTTTTTATTTTTTTCTTGGACTCTTTTGGCCTCTCTTTTTTATTTTTTATTTTGTCCGGGGTCTCATCCCGACTTGTGGGGGAATCAGTCTCCATCATCCTTTCCTCACTGGGACAATGCTCTAATAATGAATAATGATGATCATCACACTTCTATTTGTTTACAACTCAAAATTACAACTCGATACTAAAACAAAATATGACTCTATATGAATGTCTCTGGCGGTGTACCAGGATGTGCAATGATCTAGCGTAACAAAGATATCAAAAGACGGACAAGCCATGAAAATATCATGCTAGCTATCTTACGATCATGCAAAGCAATATAACAATGAATGCTCAAGTCATGTATATGATGATGATGGAAGTTGCACGGCAATATATCTCGGAATGGCTATGGAAATGCCATAATAGGTAGGTATGATGGCTGTTTTGAGGAAGATATAAGGAGGCTTATGTGTGATAGAGCGTATCATATCACGGGGTTTGGATGCATCAGCGAAGTTTGCACCACATCTCAAGGTGAGAAAGGGCAATGCACGGTACCTAAGAGGCTAGCAAATTGCGGAAAGGTAAGAGTGCGTATAATCCATGGATTCACATTAGTCATAAAGAACTCACATACTTATTGCGGAAGTTTATTAGCCCTCGAAGCAAAGTACTACTACGCACCATCGCTCGTCCCCGACCGCTACTCATAAGGAAGACAATCAATAATAAATCATGCTCCAACTTCTTAGCATAACTAGAGACTATACATGCACGCTTCGGGAATCACAAACCTTAACACCAATATTCTTACTAAACCACAATCATTCACTAGTACCTCCCACATATTACCATCTCTATATCGCAAAACTATTTCAAGAAATCAAATATATCATATTCAGTGATCTACAAGTTTTATGTCGGATTTAATGACTAACCATGTGAATGACCAATTCCTGTTGACTCTCTAACTAGGTATAAGTGAAGCATGAGAGTTTAATTCTTTCTACAAAAGACCACGCTCTAATAAATATAAGTGAAGCTAAAGATCATTCTACACATAATGGTTTTTTATATGTAGAGAAACAGGCATCTAAACTTCAAATGATATAAGTTAAGCACATGAAGCATTCTATAAAGCCATACTCAAAAGATATAAGTGAAGTGCAAAGAGCATTCTATAAATCAACCAAGGACTTTCTCATACCAGCATGGTGCATAAAATAAAAAGGGAAATAAACACAAAATACACTCCAAAATTTTACGCATATCATGTGAACAAAACAAAAACTGAAGCATACCGATAATTGTTGAAAAAAGATGGGATGCCTTCTGGGGCATCTACAAGCTTAGACGCTTGAGTCTCCTTGAATATTTACTTGGGGTGCCTTGGGAGTGACCAAGCTTGAGCTCTTGCCTCTCCTTATTCTCCTCATATCGATACCTCCTCGATCTTCGAACACTTCATCCACACAAAACTTAACAAAACCTTCGTGAGATCCGTTAGTATAATAAAGCAAATCACCACTTTAAGTATTGTTGTAAACACATTCATATTTTATTATTGCATTATAACTATTGTATTCTAACTTCACCATGGCTTATACCCCCCGATACAATCCATAGATTCATCAAAACAAGCAAACATCGCAACAAAAACAGAATCTGTCAAAAACAGAATAGTCTGTGGTAATCTGAACATTGACCATACTTCTGTAACGCTAAAATTTTGAAAAATTAGAAAGAAAAACATTTTGCATAGTAGTACTATGTAAAAAATTTACAAACTTTTGACGTTCTAGTAAAAAATGTAAAATTCGCGCACTACAGCCAAAGTTTCTGTTTTGCACTGCACATACCAAACAAGCAATCTAAACATCCTAAAGGAAAATCTTGGCACATTATTTTTATAATACAATGGATTTGTACAAGTGGATATTCTTTTTTGAAAAGTTTCTATAATTCAAGATTCACAAAGTTTCCATAGGCATGAACAAGTTCAAGGATATCCCCCGCTTCAATGGTGCTTGTCTTTCTCACTTTCACTTTTCTTTTGTAAAGTTTTAGGTTCCCCTTTATATTTTTCTGTTTTTAAACTTTATAAAAGCACACAACAGAATAAA
Source organism: Thinopyrum elongatum (assembly GCA_011799875.1). Lineage (NCBI taxonomy): Eukaryota > Viridiplantae > Streptophyta > Magnoliopsida > Poales > Poaceae > Thinopyrum > Thinopyrum elongatum. Next base: position 113,860,210 of record CM022300.1, read on the forward strand.
ATCACTCTCTTAAACTCCCGGGTTGTCTCCCTAGCAGCGCTTTCTTTAAAGCCATTAAGCTAGGCATAAAGTGCTCAAGTAATGGATCCACCCAGATCCCGAGGTATATCAAAGCCAAATTTAATTAACAATAATTTGTAATTTAGTAGTGAGCACAAATAAATAAATATCATGTAACAACAAAGTCTAACTTTCTTCCTATGCATCGGCATGTCATAAAAGAACAATTCATCCGCACAAAGTAAAGGCTGATACATAGCATAAGCAGTTTCTTGCAATTTTATCGTATTGGAAACATAGAGAGGCAGAGATGTGGTTCCTCTCTCATAATAATTGCAAGTAGGATCAACAAGCACATACATATTATATTCATCAAAATCATCATGTGCAATAGTAAAATGCAACCCATCAATATAATCCTTAATAAGCGCAAACTTCTCTGATATAGTGTAGTTGGGAGAATTCAAAAAGATAATAGGACTATCATGTGTGGGTGCAATAGGAACAATTTCATTCTTAACATAAGGAACTATAGCAATTTCATCTCCATAAGCATAATTCATATTGTCATCATGGCCACAAGCATAGCAAGCATCAATTTCATCAAAAAGGGATATTTCAAATGAATCCAAGGGATCATAGCAATCATCATAGCATTCATCCTTCGGTAAGCACAAAGGGAAATTAAAACAATGTATGAGTTGAAGAGTTACTCTCATCAGAAGGTCGGTACGGGTAGCTAATTCACTCTTCCTTCTTTTGTTCTCCACTCTCCTCATCTTTTTCATCTAATGAGCTCACAATTTCAGCAATTTCTTCTTCCATAGTTTTCTACAAAAATATTAGTCTCTTCTTGGACAACAGAGACTTTCTCAATAAATTCATCAATATTGGCATTGTATTTATAATTCTCATAGGAATATTTAAGTATAACATAATTTTCAGATCTGTAAACAGCATCATCACAATCTTCATACTTTTCAAACAAAGATTCAATTTCATAAGCATCCTTAAAAGTAGAAATTTCTTCTATTCGTTCCACACCATAGTAATCATGTATACCATTGGCATAAGAAGCCAAGGTTTATTGAATTCACATGAAAAGGGAAGGTGTGAAGCCTTCATCCTAGAGCAGCAAGTATAATCATATCTCAAGCATAAATTCTAAGCATACCATTGCAAACAATCAATTTGATCCCATAAGAGTTTCCCTTTTTGAGTCAAGCGATAATCCCTAAAGTATTCACGTTGATCTAACGTGTCTCCCATTATCAAGTTGAAAGGGGTTTTCTCAGGATTATCAAAGTAGTGTTTAATATTTTCCACAAGCATCGAGGGTTTTGGGAGGTTCCCCATCTCCATGAGTAGAAAGTACAACTAATTTTTTAGGTATTTCGTGTTTCATATCCATAACTAAAGATAGAGAACAACTTAGAACAGAAAAAATAAAATCTACTTAGTGATAAAGCAAACAAGCACACACGAGAATATTCACCCCACGTTATTGCTCCCCGACAACGGCGCCACAAAAAGGTCTTGATAACCCACAAGTATAGGGGATCAATTGTAGCTTTTCAATAAGAGTGTTGAACCCAACGAGGAGCTAAAGGTAGGATTTATATTCCCTTCAACTTCTGTCGACCACCGGTACAACTCTACGCACACTTAACATTCGCTTTACCTAGAACAAGAATGAAACTAATTTGTAGGTGATATGATAAGTTTGCAATAATAAAACTAGAAATACTTAGCAGTAATAAAACTAGGTGTAATTTGCAAGATAATATAAGTTAGTTGTTTAGTAGAAAGCTTTTGTAACACAAGAAAATGATTTGTCCCTAGGCAATCGATAACTAGACCGGTAATCATTATTGCAATTTTATATGAGGGAGAGGCATGAGCTAACATACTTTCCATACTTGGATCATATGCACTTATGATTGGAACTCTAGCAAGCATCCGCAAATACCAAAGATCATTAAGGTAAAACCCAACCATAGCATTAAGTATCAAGTCCTCTTTACTCCGATGCGCTACAACCCCCTTACTCGGGTATAAGCTTCTGTCACTCTCGCCACCACTGGTGCAGAGACGTGCTATACAAACGATTTTTACCCCCTTTCCGCGATGGAGTTTTAAACCGTCGCCTAGTGAGTGTGTGCGATAGGGGGGTCCTTCCCACACGACCCAGAAACCGTTGGGGATAGGCCCTCCGGCCACACAGGCGGGGGCAAAATGAGCTCGTGTGCGATCGGGCGAGGCATCGAAACCCAATCATTTCCGTTCGTACGTACATCCCACACGGTGAATCCCAAAAAAACATTTCCGTTCTTATGTATATCACACACAGTTTTTTGTGTGGAAACGTTTGTGCAAGGTGGCCTAACGCAAACAGTTCTCTGCCGGAAGCCGTGTGTGATTGTTAGTTGATCCAACACGCCTACTTTCTAGAAACCGTGTGGGTTGTTTGAGTTCATCGCCCACGGTGTTGTCTGAGTAACCGTCTGCAATAGAAAACCCCAATAAGCAGGGTAATTAGCCTATTATTGATAATCCATGTAGTAATCAAATTGACATTTCTTATAAAACACACCAGATATTTCATATCCGTATAACGGCAACCAGGATTTCATAATCGAATGACATCAGATAGCTTCAGCACTCAGTTATGCCATTACACAACAGCACCAAGTTTCACATGCAACATCGAAAACCTTTGGAAAGTAGCATCATACACGGTAAATAGACAGATGAATCTCATCTGGGAAACTGCAGAAGCGGAAGGCAAATATTGAGCCTTCAGTGATGTTGAATGTCCTTGCAACTTTAGGCCAGTGGCTATGGATAATTGCTCGCCCAACCTTCGCCCTCTTCAGGAAGACTTCAATATTGTACCGTGGGTGTTGAATGAATACCTTCCTCGCCTCTTGACCATGCAGGTGGTTTGAGAGGTAATCATCGGTGAAATGCTTTGAAAGTACTGAAAACAAAGATATGCATAAATCACTGTTATAAATTTTGAAATGGCGCAAGGGGTAAAAACAAGGTAAAAGAGTTAGTACCATCCTATAGTTGACTGATGTCTTCTTCATTGTGCAAACAAAGATCTTGTTGTTATTCGTCGCAAGTTTCTTCATCCTAACAATCTTTCTGAGTTTCTTGACTTGACTGATATTCATGGACATCTCATTTCCCCATATGCAAAATGGGTCGAACAGTGGGTCTAAGCCTCTGACAGCAGGACCTACATGTGCAAGACCAAATTGTAAGAAACCTAAATATTAGAATGATTCCTGCAATAGCACAATAATGTGCTATTAGCGAAAGGACCATGCATGAGCAAACCTCGATGGTAAACCGCAGTGTCTCCCATTGTTTCCCTGCAACACATATAAGGAAGATCTTGATCAGGTTAACTGAGAGTGGCCATACTATCAGTAGAATATGTATTGAGTACAGCCAAATTCGATTTATTTCTCACATGCATAACAATACAAAATTGTATCGACAGCAAATGAAAATCAAATTGCAGAATTGAACCAAATAGTTAAATGGACAGCAGACCAAATGAACCAAAACAGTTAACTGAGCACGACATTGCAGAATAAAAACATGTACTAGAAGATAAGACAGTTAACAAAACAAAGAATGCTTGAGAATAGTACTACGAAATGTAGCAATTATTGGACCAAACTGTTAACTGAACATTACATTTCAGAGGACCAAATTGTTAACTGAACATCAGATTGCATATTAACATTACAGAGGACAAATCACTAGAAGGCACTGGTGGTGGCCTCGAGAAAACAGCACGAACTGTATTTTAAAGTAGACAACCGCGTTGCGGTGTCGATGGTGGCCTCGAAGATGAGGTGCTCCTCCAAGATCTGGCGGTCGGCACACATGGCAGCCATAGCAACCTCGTGTGCGCGTGCGGCCGTGATTTGCTTCTCCGCTGCCATATGCTACTGAGCTCCACGTTATACTGCATGCAAAATGGTTGTGGGCGGCGCTTAATTGGAGGACGGGGCCAGTGATTTCGGCGAAAGGTTTCGCGCCGTCGGTCGGGGCATGTGGGACGGGGAAGGAGGAGGATGGTGTGGGTGGGGTGTGGATTACCTGACCATATCGACGAGGCCGCGCAGCAAGAAGAAGGGTCGGCGGCGAGGAGGCTGCGTAGCAAGAAGAAGGGTTGGTGGTAAGGAGGCGGCGCAGCAAGAAGAAGGGTCAGTGGCGAGGAGGCGGCGCTACAAGAAGAAGGGTCGCCAGCGAGGAGGCTGAGCTACCAGTAAGCAGCAGTGAAGGTTTGAACTTGGAAAGCAAGGAGGCATAGTGGAAATGTGGCTTTTGGTGTGAGGGAGGGGGCGGGGAGATAGATATTTCCGCGGTGGCAGAAATTTTTTGCTCGGTGCCGCGAGAAACTGGTGTGCAAGTGTGGTTCAAGCACGGGCGGTGGACTGTAGACGACGAAGCTTCCTGCGTAAGCCAGACAAGACGGTGCACCAAGATATTTTATATCGCATCCCACACGATTCTTGCTAGTAAACTATTTGTGGTATACCTAATTTTTTTCATTATGTTTTGAAAGACAAAATGATGTTATGGAGGGAAAGGATGGTGTTTGAATTGCTAGAACATTTATGTACAGTGAACATTCAACTACATGAGTGTCGTGTTTAAATTTGGAATTATTCCGGGTTTGCTTGGCATGTTTATGTATTAATTGAGTTTCTAGGCATTTAATGTGCATAATTCAAATTTGAACTACAAGCACATGCTCCAGTGCACCAAAGTTTGTTGAAAAATCACATGTGTGTCTTTGGGTGAATTTATAGGTCCCATGCAAGAATGGGAATGAAATTCAAACATCTGGGCGTCGTGGCTCGGTCGGGAACATTGAGAAACTTGGTTTTTAAATTCCTATAAATTCAAAACTTGCCTGAAAATCATGAAACTTGGCATGGTGTCATTTCATGGCACCAACATGCTTTGGTAAAAAATTGGCCGCATTTGGACAAGTTTTGGTATAAGCTTCTTGCAAACCGGAGCTTCTCTCGAGAAGACTTGTGGTTCCCGAGGGGGGACGTGTCACCTTTGTGTGCGAAACGATATACGCTGCCTCCCCCCCTTGATTTTTTACAGAGGCAACATAGAACTATATGAGTGCCGTGTTAAAATTTGGAAGTATTCCTGGTTTGTTTGTCCTTTTTTATACATTAATTGAATTTCTAGGCATTTAATGTGCATAATTCAAATTTGAACTACAAGCACATGCTCCAGTGCACCAAAGTTGGTTGAAAAATCACATGTGTGTCCTTGGGTGAATTTCTAGGTCCCATGCAAGAAATGAGAATGAAATTCAAACATCTGGGTGTCGTGGCTAGGCTGGAAATATTGAGAAACTTGGTTTTTTAATTCCTGTAAATCCAAAACACGCCTGAAAATCATGAAACTTGGCATGGTGTCATGACATGGCACCAACATGCTGTGGTAAATATTTTGGCCAAATTGGGACAAGCTTTGGTATAACTTCTTGCAAACCGAAGCTTCTCTCAAGAAGGCTCGTGGTTCCGAGAGGGAACGTGTCACCTCCGTGTGCGAAACGACATACACTACCTTCTCCCGCCTTAATTTTTTTACACAGGCAGCTTAGACCAAATAAGAGTTTCGTGCTGAATTTTGGAATTATTCTGGGTTCGTTTGGCCTTTTTTATACATTAATTGAATTTCTGGGCATTTAATGTGCATAATTCAAATTTGAACTACAAGCACATGCTCCAGTGCACCAAAGTTGGTTGAAAAAACACATGTGTGTCCTTGGGTGAATTTCTAGGTCCCATGCAAGAAATGGGAATGGAATTCAAACAACTGGGCGTCGTGGCTCGGTCGGAAATATTGAGAAACTTGGTTTTTTAATTCCTGTAAATCCAAAACACGCCTGAAAATCATGAGACTTGGCATGGTGTCATAACATGGCACCAACATGTTGTGGTAATTTTTTTGGCCGAACTGGGACAAGCTTTGGTATAAGCTTCTTGCAAACCGGAGCTTCTCTCAAGAAGGCTCATGGTTCCGAGAGGGAACGTGACACCTCCGTGTGCGAAACGACATACACTGCCTTCTCCCACCTTGATTTTTTTTCACAGGCATCTTAGACCAAATAGGAGTTTCATGCTAAATTTTGGAATTATTCCGGGATCGTTTGGCATTTTTTATCCATTAATTGATTTTCCAGGTATTTAGTGCACATAATTCAAATTTGAAGTACAAGCGCATGCTCCAGTGCGCAAAAGTTAGTTGGAAAATCATTTCTGTGTACTTGGGCGAATTTCTAGGTCCCATGTAAGAAGTGGGAATGGAATTCAAACATCTGGGCGTCTTGGCTCGGTCGGAAACATCGAGAAACTTGGTTTTAAAATTCCCGTAAATCCAAAACTCGCCTGAAAATCATGAAACTTGGCATGGTGTCATGACATGGCACCAACATGCTGTGGTAAAATTTTTGTCCAATTTGCGAAGGCGCACACATTAACAATCAGCAAAGTCATTTTGGAACAAGTGCTGTCATGTTACAAATCGAAAACACAAGTATTATTGAAACCGTGGGCTTTCTACTTACCATTTACGTGCCTCCACGTGTCCCCTTTTTTTATTGGCTAGGAGGTGTCGTGCGGGGTAGCTATTTGAGTACGGGAGGCGTGCGATCGAACCCCTGCGCGTGCTCATCGGGAGGAGAGCCCTTTGACCTCTATCCGCCACCCACCTCCCTCCCAACATCTCCATTAATGGCGCCCGAGCCCCTATTTCATGGCGTGGCTATGTCTCACTCGACTGAGATTTAAGAGAGAAAACAGAAAATCTGAAAAGAAAGTTTTCCATGGATCTTGATGTAAGATCCAACGGACCTATATAGCATCGACTGCGACTTATAGCAAGACTAATGAATATAAGGACAATGAAAGTGAATAATAATTGTCTTACATATTTAGGAAGATAATTAAAAAAGCCACATGCGGCAACGCCCGAAATACACAAGGGCAAAAGAAGAAGGAAGACAACGATCTGGCTCGCTGATCTCTACTTTCTTGATGCGTTGCTGCAGGCCGCGGGAACTAGTCTCCGCGGCGAGCGGCGATGAGCTCTTTCGTGTCCTCAAGACGCTGCTTGAGAGCATCCACGGATTCCTCCACCAGCCTTTGGCGCTCGATGCGGAGCATGGCATTCTCGTCCATAAGTTTCTTGACGATGACGCCGGTCCTCTGCAACAAGGCAGTGGTCTCCTTGTGCTGCTTCGTCGTTCCGGCGATCTTCGCCCTCAGCAGGTCGCGCTCAGTGCGGAGCTTCACCTTGTCCTCCCCTAGTCCCCGGATGACGCTGGTAGCATTTTCAAAGGAGGCATTCATCTCGTCCTACTGCTTCATCCAGTCGGAGATCCGACCCATCAGGTCATCGAGCATAGCGCGCATGTGCCTGTGAGAGTCCTCGCCTGCCCGGGAGACATTTTCCCAGGCCGTCGCGGCACTGGAGGACATCTCTGCTGCATTCGCGGTGCGGCGGGACATCTCTGTTGCTTCCGCGGCACGACCGGACCAGCCTGCTGCATCGACGGTGCGGCGGGACCTCTGTGCTGCTTCGGCGGCGTGGCAGGACCTCTGTGCTGCTACGGCCGTGCGGCGGGACATGTCGACTACTTTCGCGTCGAGGCACGACATCTCTCGTGCTTCCGCTTCCATGCTCACATCTCCTTGGTGGTAATCTCTCGACCCAGAACTCACGCTGGCCATGGCAGATGGAAGGGAACGATGATGAATGACTTGTTTGTTTTTGTGGATAAGGAGTTGAGGAGGAATGTGCAGTCATCTTGGAGTAGTAGTATTTATAACCGAGTACTAATACGCTCCTAAGTGGGAAACCGTTTAGGTTTTGATCGGTGTGAACAGGTTTGCAATTAAATATAGCGTGGTAGTAATTTGGAATGTGACGGGACGCAGGCTCCAAATTTATTGACGGTTCTATAATTTCTAAGTGCGACACTATTCCCGAACGGCGTAACGTGGGCACGCTTTCTCGGCCGCGTACGTGGCGTTTGCACCATAGGGTGCACCGCAATAGGCAATGTCAGCACACGTCTTGTTCCAACAACCGTGCGCGCTCATTATTACCATCACGCATGCTTCTTTTAATTAGAATGTGTGCCCGTCTAGCGCACACACGTTGATCTGTCTAACTGTTTCTGTTTGTTGTGGCCAATCGCAAACAGTTCATCCGTGTGAAGTGTATGCCGTCAATCGCAGACACGTTGATCTGGCTGACCGTTTCTATTGTGTTGCCTAATCGCAAACCGTTCATCCGTCTGAAGCGTATGCCCTCAATCGCACACACCTTCATCTGGCTGCCCGTTTCTGTTGTTCCGCCTCATCACAAATAGTTAATTCGACTGAACTGTATGCCGTATATCGCACACGCCTTCATTTGGCTGCCCGTTTCTGTTCTTTTTCCTCATCGCAAACAGTTCATTGAACTGAACCGTATGCCCTGCATCACACACGCAACTAAAATCTGAACCGTGTTTGATGTATCCGCCATCGCAAACATTTTGCATCTTTTTTGACGGTTTTTTTACATCACCGTTTGCGATTAATGCATCGCACACAGTTTCGTCGAAGGGTCTCTGATTGTAGTGTCGTGTTAGCAGCATCCTGCAGTAGTGCACCCACCATAAGCGAATCATGAACGTATTGCCACACCCTACAGCAAGAATTGCTCATGCTTGCGCGACATGGAGGGCACCATAGGACAGCACCAAAATAAAAGATACAACTCAAACCAATCACGATCATCAATCAACCCATAGGACAAAACGAATCTACTCAAACACCATAGGATAGCCATACATCATTGGGAAATATTATATAGCATGAAGCACCATGTTTAAATAGAGATTATAGTGGGGAGAAGAGGTATTACACTGATGCATAGAGGGGGAGAGAGTTGGTGGTGACGGCGGCGAAATTGTTGGTGTAGATCATCATCATGATGATTGCTCCGGCGCCGTTCCGACGCCACCGGGAGAGAGGGGGAGAGAGCCCCCTCGTTTTCATTCTTCCTTGGTCTCCCCCTCGATGGGAGGAGAGTTTCCCCTGTGGTCCATGGCCGCCATGGCTCCCGAAGGGTAGGATCCCCTCCGAGATTGGATCTCTCTCTCTCTCTGTTCTCTTCTATTTCGCGTTCCTATTTTCTGGCCGAAATCTGTTTCTTAAATTCCCGGAGATCCGTAACTCCGATTGGGCTGAAATTTTAACATGATTTTTTCCCGGATATTAGCTTTATTGCAGCGAAAGAAGGGCTGCAACCGCGTTACGAGGAGCTCACAAGCCACCAAAGCGCCCTACCCCCCTGGGCGCGCCCTGGTGGATCGTGGGGCCCTCGAGCGCCGTCTTGCGTTGATTCTTCTTCCCAAAAATCACATATATTCCAAAATAAATCTCCGCAAATTTTTATTGCGTTTGGACTTCGTTTGATATGGTGTCGGCGTACGACACCTATGGGATCGTGTGGATCCCTTTTACGGTTCGGCAGGGAAAGAGGCGTACACAAAGAGCAGATCCAACGATCAACGCGAGGGATTTTTACCCAGGTTCGGGCCGCTGAGGAGCGTAAAACCCTACTCCTACTTTGGTTTATTGTGGGTGTTTAAGCCCAAGCTCCAGGAGCGCTTGCGGTGAATAGTATGTTCGAGCAGCAGCTACGCATGCAGAATGGGCCAGCGAGTCCTCTCCCCTGTAGCTACGCCTTGGGCCTCCTTTTATACGTCCAAGGGGTCACCAACAGTGGCGTACAGTACATACAAGAGGTGTAAAGTTGCTACAGTGTTTACATGTTTATCACTGATGACTTAGGACAAACGCATTAAATGCTCCGTTTAGGTGTCCCTTATTTTCTTGGGGACGGAAAAAGGGCCCGTCCCATCAGCACCGCTTAAGCCCGTCCACCGCTAGTGCCATGACACGCATTCAGGAGGACAAAACCCAAATGGCAGGCTGGTCGCTATGCTGGACGGTGGCAGGGTGGCGGGATCTTGCCGGGTGTGAGTCTTGTCGGGGCTTCGCAAGCCATCCCGGCAAGTATCTTGCCGGGGACCCGGCCTTCGGGCTTCTATCTTCTAACCACCGGCTTGAATGCCTCCTTGATAGTCTTGCATCCGCTTCCAGCTATTCTCCCGGCAGGCCTTGCCGCTGGTATGGGTACAACCGTCCGTGCAAAAGTATTGGGTACTAAGGGACCCAAGCTTTAGTACACCGACAGGAGCCCCCGGGCCTAGGCCATACACGAGTGCGAGGCGTTGTTGGGCTAGGCCCAAGCAGTGCACGGGCACGCGTTGCAGGAGTTAGCTATCGTAATTACCTTGTTTACCGCGCTTCCCCATGATGCATATTGAATGCGCGACGCGGGATACGTGCGCGGAACGACCGCAGTAGCAGCGCGCTCATAAAAGCGCATTCACATTGATTTAGAAAAGAGGCAGCCCCGCGCCTTCCCCATAAAAGGGAATCCGCAGAGGCGCTATTCATTTACCTCCCATCTTTTCCAATCTGGAAACCGCCGTCGTCTTCTTCCTCAAGCTTGAAACAGAGTCTCTCCTAACCATCCGCCACCTCCACACCCTCATCATCCTCGGCCTCTGCTTCCATAGTTGCCATGCCACCCAAAGCGAGCAAGGGCAAAGAGGTGAAAGCCGTCGACTCGGATGCAGAGGCGGAGAAGATCGATCTGGTGAAGATGCGGAAGGAACACGTCGTCTTCACCCCGACGCTCGACGTGAGGGCCCTGATGGATCGGTACCTGTGCATGTGGGGGAGGGAGATGAGGGCTCACCCTACTACTCGCGTGCACCTAGCTTCCTCCGAGGGTGGTCCAGATAAATTCCCTTTCTTTGCCGCCTACTTTTATTGCGGGCTCTGCCCTCCGTTTTCTGATTTCTTCATCGACATCATGTACACATACGGCTTCCGTCTCTTGGATTTTACACCGAATGCCGTGACATGCATGTCAGTCTTCACCCATCTCTGTGAAAATTTCGCTGGAGTAGTCCCCAGCACAGGCCTCTTTCGCCACTATTTCATTCCCCGTATCGAAAAAGGAGACGCCCTTTCTGGTTCTATCACCTGGATTCCAAGGGCATGGAATAAAGAGATATACCCAGATGGGCTCTTCCGTAAGAAGTGGGAAGAATGGCGGGCCGAATGGTGCTGGATTAAGGAGGAAGATCCTCAGCCTTTCTATTTGCCCTGACAAACAAAAGTGGTCCACGGTAATGACTGGAGCGCTCTCGATCCCGAAGATGAGAAGCTCACAATCGCAATTACCAGGATCCACCGTCTCAAGGTTGCCGGGCTCACAATAGAAATGGTTGGCGCTGATTTCCTTCGCCGCCGCATCGCCCCTCTGCATAACAAAGGGAGACCAGCTTGGGAGTTTCAGAATGCAGCAGATATCATGAGGCTGCGTCCTGGTCTGTATAACAACTTGACAGTCCTGCAGCACACAGCTCTCTGCCAGAAATTGTTCAGGCCCAACGGGAAATATAAGTTTCCGGTGAGCGTAATTCCTCTGTGCAACAACTCCGCTTTGACCTCAATCATCGTCATGATGCCAGTGTGTAATGCTCACGGCCTTGACGGAACTTGGGTCGAGCCATCCGCAGAGCGCGCACAGGAGTTCTTTGACAATTTGTCAGAGAGAGCCATCCGGGAAGAGACAAACCTCATCCGCCCCACAACTGATGAAGAAGTGGCATACATCGCTAGCAGGGCAGAAGAGGCGAATCTTGCTGCGGAGGTCGGTAGTGTTGTTTTCATGAAAGGGGAAACCATTGAAGAAGAAGTGATGTCAGAGGAAGACCCCGTCGAGCAAGGTGAGACTGTCGAGGAGCAGAGTGGCACAGTTGCCGGGAGCCCTTCCGTCGAAGACGCAACCGAGGAGCAGCTGCACGAGGAGCCCCCAGCTTCAGGGAAGAAGAAGCGTGTTCTTCGGAAAGCCGTCTTTGGCGTCCCAACATGTCAGCCTTCCTCAAGTGGTGAGGTTCCTGGCAAGAGGGCGGCCGGTGAGGCTGCGCAGAGGCAAGAAGCTCAACAGCAACCCACGCGACATACGAGACGCACGACCGCATCAACAACTGGAGCGGCGGGGGCGTCTCATACGACAGCACCAACAGTCGGAGCAGCAGGATCACATCAACCTACCACTTTTGCCGTAGCCAAGCGACCCAGGACCCCTCCTCCACTCTCTCGCACCGACACTGTAACGGAGGCCGACTTCGACATCTCCACTTTTAGCCCGGAAAGAGAAGAGTAAGGGTCCAGTCGCATCTTTTAACTTCTGAGTTCCTGGTTTTGCTTAACTCATTTGCCTTGCTTTGGCCTATCTCCACAGAGATACAGAAACATTGGCGCAAAGGATGGCGAAGAAGGCTAAGACTTCAACGGGCGATGAGCCTTCGGCAAGCACCGTAGGCGCACCAGAGTCCATCGTCATCAGCCCAGAGCACAGCCCTCAACACAGCCCTCAACTCAGGCCCCAGCGTGAGTCCGCTACTCATTTTCCGCTGGCGAGCATTGAGATGTTTATCTTTGCTACTGACATCTCCGGGCTTGCAGGAGAAGAACGGCAACAAGGAGAGCTATCGGAGGCCGTCCCCGACATGCCGCCTCCGTCAGCCACGCCGCCCAGAGATGAATCTCCGGCAAGGGCTTCCACTGGCGAGCCCATTCGTGTTGAAGAGGAGCCGGCAAGCACGGGCACTGGCAGTCCTACATCGGCAAACAAAGTTGCCGGGAAACGAGAAACCACCCCTCAACAGCTCGACACAGGTAAACCACTTGCCTCTAAGTACTTGTCATTCTTTCTTTATTTTTGTTTTCCTGAACTTCAACCTTGGTCTTATCTTGCTTTCTTTCTCGGTCTTTAGATCTTCCCTCGATGGAACAAATGGATCTTGATACCGTCATCGAGGAGACTGTCAAGGATGCTGCCGCCGATGCCGACAGAGTCGCTGCTGACGAGTCCGCCAAGGTTGCATGGGAGGAAACTGCCAAGGGGTCTGCTGAGAGGGTCGTCAAGGAGTCCGGCGACCATACTGACGGCATTCCTGTCGCAGGAGCGCCAAGCGCTACACCGATCACGGAGCCTCCAGTTGCCGGCGAGGCGGTTGTCGAAGACCAATCGTCAACATCCGAAGCCCCTCCGTCAAGCAGATACCTTAAGGTTGGCGACAACCTGTTTGTCAGCATACCAGGGACGGCAAGCACTGGGGTGTCAACCGAAGGGGAAATTTTCGATGAAGATGTCATCGCCATTGCTGGACTCAAGATCGTTGATGAGCCATGCGCCAGCAGCAGCAAGTCCAAGGAAGAACAGCTCCTCCAAACCATGAGCAGCAATTTTCAAAATCTCCAGGCGCTTCACCGCACCGGAAAGGAGAAATTGGACTCCAGGGCAGCAGTTATTGAAGCAGCGGAGGCAGATTTCCAGAAGCGCATCGAGGAAACGCAAGTCTGGTATGCCGAGGCTTTCCAGGAGCTGACAGCTGGCCGGGAACAACTAAATCAATGTTGGAGCGAGTTCCTCTTAAAGCAGTCCGATGCCGAGAAGGCACAGGAAGAGGTCGCGCAGCGGGCCGCTGCAGAGGAAGCTCGCTTAACGGAACGCCGTGTCGGGCTTGATGCTCATGAAGAGGACCTTACTGTTCGCGAGGAGGCGCTTGCCGCCAAGCTCTGCAGCAAAGACGAGGAGATTGAAAAGCTTGTTGCACAGCGAACCTAGGAGCTGGAGCAGAAACACAAAGAGACACTCGAAGCTCTGGCCATAAACCACGCCGACAAGTTAAAGGAAGCCGTCGATGCCGCTGAAGCTGCAGGGGCCACCAAGGATGAGCTAGGCAACAAAGTGAAGAGGCTAGAGGCTGATCTCGAGGGTCATGGCAAGGAGATCTCGACGCTCAAAGCCGACAGAGAGAAGACTCTTTACAGCTTGGCGGAGATGCAAACCACCATATCCGACAAGACCAAAAAGCTCACCTCAGCCAATGAATCCATCGCTGATCTGAAACTGAAGCTGACCATGCTGGAGAAGTCCCTGGAGAATGGCAAGGCTTGTGAGAAGGCTTTGATCAAGGACCTCCGAAATGAGAAAGACCTGCTCAAGAGCGCTGCCGCCACTTATAATGATTTTGAGAAAGGTGTGAAGATCTGGACCGAGCGCCTTGTTGACATCGCGGAAAGACTTGCAACAAAACTGTCCACCATGGGCCTGTAGAACTTCAACTACTCTTCTGACGACAGGGTGTCTCCGAGTGCCAGGCTAACCATGTTCTTCGAGAGCGTCATCGATGCCCTGAAGTTGCTCCATTCTAAACGAGCAACCCATCTGGCCAACAAATCCCGCAAACTCTGTCGGGCCGTCCTCCTCAAGGTGCTTGTCAAAGTGGTGCACAAGAACCCTGGCATCAACCTCACCAACGTTCTTGATAGCTTGCCGGAGAATATAGACCTCAAGGCACTCAAAGAACTTCTCGCGCCCATCGTCGACAAAGTGAGCCAAGTCAAGAGGGTAGAAGGCCAGCGCAGGGACTAGCCACTTCGCCTCTTTTTGTCGCCACCATTTCATGCCAAAGACAGATTCATCTTAAGTTAGAATCACGGCGACTATCAATGTAATATAACTTGCTATGTTTTGTATGAATGCGCGCTATTTCTCTTGTCTGATTTCTTTCTGTATGGTACATGCCCTACGCTTATTGGAAACTTGACGGCGCGCGCACCCTTGCCGCGAGCGCTTTGAGGAACGGATCCTTAGCAGCCTGCTGGAGGTGTCGCTACCGGAAAGATACCTTGACGTTTTCAGTGCAGCCACTTAAGCTGTTGAGCGGACTCGAAACAAAGTAAGGGTGCAACCGATCATGACAAGGTTCCTTTGCGTGCAGGTTTTCCATACAAAGGCCGAAATCGTTCAAGGAAAATAACTTTATAGAAAATTTACTTAAAGTCTTGCAACTTAGCTTTTTGTTGCCGTACTCCTTCCTACAAGATGTTAACTTTGAACGTCGCCTGTTGGTGTCCATACCATCACTTCCCCCGGCAAATTTGCACGCGAGGGAACCTTCTATCCTTCAAGAGAAAAAGAAAGAAGAGAAGATAGGGATATGGAACCTTGGCAGTTCGTTAACGCTTACCGGAAGCAAGTGTAATACAATACCTCAGACAAGCATGCATATAGATTAACATGAAAAACTACAGGAATTGTAAAACATTTAAACTTATTCAACTATGCACAGGGTCTGCGCCTGGCTTTGTACAAAGGATCATATGCCTTGCCGGCAAAACTTGTACAAAAGGTGGTTGCCAGGAGACCCGGCAACCGTGCCTTATGGATAGAGCTTACGAAGATGTTCAATATTCCAGGAATTGCTAACTGGAATGCCATCCTCGGTCTCCAGGCGGACTGCACCAGGCCTGGTGACTCACACTACCCGATAAAGGCCTTCCCACTTCGGCGTCAACTTGTTAGAATTCTTGGCCGACTGAACGCGCCGAAGAACAAGGTCACCTTCCTCAAGACTTCGGGCATGAACCTTGCGGCTATGGTAGCGGCGCAAGGCTTGCTGGTAGCGTGCAGCTCGCACAGTAGCCTGAAGACGATCTTCCTCAAGGAGCGTAGCATCATCTTGCCGCAACTGCTCTTGCTCAAGCTCATCATAAGTGAGCACTCGAGGTGACCCATATATGAGTTTCATGGGGAGAACCGCTTCTGCCCTGTATACTAGGGAGAAGGGTGTCTGGCCAGTGGCTCAATTTGGTGTCATTCTGATTGACCAAAGAACCGCAGGCAGCTCATCAATCCAGCACCTTCCGCACTTGCTCAGCTTATCAAAAGTCCTTGTCTTGAGACCTCGCAACACTTCATCATTTGCCCTTTCCGCTTGACCGTTGCTCCTCGGATGAGCAACAGAAGCAAAACAGATTTTGCCGCCAAGGTCTTGGACATACTGCATGAAGGTGTGGCTCGTGAACTGTGTGCCGTTGTCGGTGATGATTCTGTTTGGCACACCAAAATGACAAACTAGTCCTTTGAAGAACTTGACGGCTGATTGTGCTGTCACCTTTCTCACTGCTTCCACTTCCGACCACTTTGTGAACTTGTCGATTGCGATGTACAAGTACACAAAGCACCCGGTAGCACGGGGAAAAGGGCCCAATATGTCGAGCCCCCAGACCGAAAATGGCCAGGAAAGAGGGATTGTCTGAAGAGCTTGAGCTGGCTGATGCAATTTCTTTGAATGGAACTGGCAGGCTTCACACTTGGTTACTAGTGCAATTGCATCCTAGAGAGCAGTGGACCAAAAGAAACCTTGCCGGAATGCCTTACCGACAAGAGCCCTTGAGCCTATGTGGGAGCCACATATGCCTCCATGTATCTCTGTCAACAGCTCCAGTCCATCTTCCCGAGGAATGCACTTCAATTTCACACCGTTCGGTCTCTTTTTGTACAGGACATTGTCCACGAATTGGTACATATTAGACCGACGGGCTACTTTCTCCGCTTCTTCCTGTCCTTCGGGGAGTTCTCCTATCTGGAGGAACTGGACAATGTGTTGTGCCCATGTTGGAGCCTGAGGCTCGACAGCAAGGACTAAAGGCATGTCTTCTGCCGCGGGAGCGTTTGTCTCTACGGCAAGGGCTCGAGGCCCTTCCGGAGCCTGTTGCTCCTCGGCAAGCTTGACGTTGTTCCCGGCAACTTCCTTGCCGGTGGCTTCTGGGAGTTCTGCGGGAAAGTACTGGGTTGAAAGTACTAGCCAGAACCCAACCTCCTTCGTTTACCTTGCCTCGCTGATGGTGTTACGGATGGCCGAGTCAATCGGAGCACAAAAGTACCTGGTTCCACAGGTAACTTGAGGGTAGCACGTTTTGACAGGTCGTCAGCAATGTTGTCCTCTGTTTGAGGAACATGCTCTATTTGCAGACCGTCAAAGTGTTCCTCCAATTTCTTCACTTCATCTACGTATGCTTCCATCAACGGGCTCTGATAGTCTTTGTTAACTTGCTTGACAACAAGCTGCGAATCACCTCTGACGATGAGCTTCTTAATTCCAAGGTCCGCCGCGATCCTGAGACCGGCAAGTAGCCCTTCATATTCTGCAATGTTGTTTGTTGATCTCTCCCGGGGAAAGTGCATCTGAATTACATATTTGAGGTGCTCTCCGGTGGGTGCGACAAGCAGCACGCCAGCACCGGCGCCTTTCAGCGAGAAAGCCCCGTCAAAATACATAATCCATTCTCGATTTGTTTCCTTGCCAGGGAGAGTTGTCCCTTGACTTTCTTCGTCTGGTGTTGGGGTCCATTCTACAATGAACTCTGCCTAGGCTCTGCTCTGAATTGTTGAAGTGCTTTCAAATTTGAGACCAAAGCTTGACAGTTCCAATGCCCACTCTACAATCCTGCCAGTCGCATCCGGATTTCTTAAAATCGGCTGCAACGGGAAGCGAGTGACGACAGTGATCTCATGTGCTTGGAAATAATGGCACAGCTTCCTCGAGGCCATAAGGAGGCCGAAGAGCAACTTCTACACGCTAGAGTATCTTAACCAAGCCCCCTGCAAAAGGGAGCTGACAAAATAAACTGGGCGCTGCACCATCTTCTTCCTCTGTGTTGCTTCATTCCATTTCGCAGATCCTGCCTTGTCGGCACCAGACTCTGCCGGGGAGAATCCCAACTCATCGTTTGGTGGTCTTGCCGCCGCCGCTGCTTCCTCGTCAACTTCTCTCTGCACCACTAACGCAGAACTAACCACTTGATTTGTCGCCGCTAGATATAGCAGCAACGGCTCCTGTGGTTTAGGTGCGACTAGTGTTAGCGGAGAGGAGAGGTACCTCTTCAAATCCTGCAGCGCTGCCTCTGCTTCCGGAGTCCATTTCATTGGACCTGCCTTCTTCAAGATTTTGAAAAAAGGTAGGGCGCGCTCAGTAGATTTGGAGATGAACCTGCTCAGAGCAGCGATGCAGCCGGCAAGTCGACGCACATCTTTATCGCGTCTTGGTGCTTCAATCTGCTCAATTGCCATGATCTTGTCGCGATTTGCCTCGATCCCACGCTGAGATACAAAGAACCCGAGAAGCTTGCCGGATGGAACGCCAAACACACACTTCTCAGGATTGAGCTTCAGATTGATCTTGCGCAAATTTGCAAATGTCTCTTCTAAATCATGTATGAGCGTTGCTTTGTCCTTGGTTTTAACCACTATGTCATCCATATAGGCTTCCATATTTCTATGTAGCTAAGGCTCAAAACCGATCTGGACCGCTCTTGCAAACATTGAACCAGCACTTTTCAACCCGAAAGGCATACGTAAGAAACAATACGTACCACACTGGGTGATAAATGTGGTTTTCTCTTTGTCTTCCTTTGCCATGAAAATCTGATGGTACCCTGAATAGGCGTCGAGAAATGACAACAAATCGCAGCCGGCAGTGGAATCCACAATCTGGTCGATGCGCGGCAAGGGGAAAGGATCTTTTGGACAGGCTTTATTGATATCTGTATAGTCGATACATAGCCTCCATTTTCCATTCGCCTTGCACACTACAACTGGATTGGCCAACCATGTTGGATGGAGCACTCCTCTAACCAAACTTGCCGCTTCCAACTTCCTGATTTCTTCGGCAATAAATTCTTGTCGTTCCAAAGCTTGCTTCCTAACTTTCTGCTTGACGGGCCGTGCATGAGGACAGACAGCAAGATGGTGCTCAATTACTTCACTGGGAACACCGGGGATATCAGATGGTTGCCATGCAAACACATCGACGTTCTCCCGCAGGAAAGTAATGAGCGCGCTTTCCTATTTGTCATCGAGGGTGGAACTTATGATGAAAGTTCCTCCAGTACCATCCTCCTTGACGCGCACCTTCTTAGTTTCTGGTGGAGCTGCCTTGGATTTCTTGCTCTTGCCGGTGGAGCTCTCCGGCACATCCTCAATGGGAGCGCAGCACTCCGAAGAGGTGCGCTTGCCAGAGTGTGTGCTAGAGGTCTTGCCGGTCTTCCTCCCCCCGGGAGCTTCAGCGGCAGGAGCAAGTGCCTTGGCGGCAGATGCTGCAACTGCCTCCCGATAGAGTTGGTCAGTGCAGATAAGCGCATCCTTCTTGTCGGAGTTGATAGTGATGACGCTCATCGGCCCGGGCATCTTCAATACATTATAAGCGTAGTGCGATGCCGCCATGAATTTGGCCAGCGCTGGACGGCCAAGAATCCCATTATATGGATGCAGGATCTTGGTAATATGTCTCCAACGTATCTACTTTTCCTAACGCTTTTCCTCTTGTTTTGGACTCTAATTTGCATGATTTGAATGAAACTAACCCCGGACTGACGTTGTTTTCAGCAGAACTACCATGGTGTTGTTTTTGTGCAGAAATAAAAGTTCTCGGAATGGAACGAAACTTTGCGAGGAATTTTTATACAAAATAAGACAATTTCCGGAGCCAAGAGCCACCTCAGGGGGGCACCTGGGTGGGCACAACCCACCAGGGCGCGCCTGCCCCCCGGCCCCCCCGGCGCGCCCAGGTGGGTTGTCCCCACCTGGTGGCCCCGCAGACCCTGAAATCAACGCTATAAAATCCTATTTTTCCAGAAAAAAATCAGGGAGAAAGAATTATCGCGTTTTGCGAGACGGAGCCACCGCCATCTCTTGTTCTTCATCGGGAGGCCAGATCTGGAGTTCGTTTGGGGCTCCGGAGAGGGGGATCTTCGTTCTTCGTCATCACCAACCCTTCTCCATTGCCAATTCCATGATGCTCCCCACCGGGAGTGAGTAATTCCTTCATAGGCTCGCTGGTCGGTGAGGAGTTGAATGAGATTCATCATGTAATCGAGTTAGTTTTGTTAGGGCTTGATCCCTAGTATCCATTATGTTCTGAGATTGATGTTGCTATGACTTTGCCATGCTTAATGCTTGTCACTTTGGGCCCGGGTGCCATGATTTCAGATCTGAACCGTTTATGTTATCACCATTGTATCTATGTTCTAGATCCGATCTTGCAAGTTATAGTCACCTACTACGTGTTATGATCCGGCAACCCCAGAGTGACAATAGTCGGGACCACTCCCGGTGATGACCGTCGTTTGAGGAGTTCATGTATTCACTGTGTGTTAATGCTTTGTTCCGGTTCTCTATTAAAAGGAGGCCTTAATATCCCTTAGTTTCCAATATGGACCCCGCTGCCACGGGAGGGTAGGACAAAAGATGTCATGCAAGTTCTTTCCATAAGCACGTATGACTATTTACGGAATACATGCCTACATTATATTTATGAATTGGTGCTAGTGCCGTATCGCCCTAGGTTATAACTGTCTCATGATAAATATCATCCAACAAATTACCGATCCAATGCCTACGATTTTCCTACATATTGATCTTGCTAAGTTACTACTGCTGTTGTTACTATTGCACTTGCTACGAAACTACTGCTATCACTGTTACCGTTACTATTGCTGCTGCTGCTATTATCAAAACTATCATTTTACTTTGCTACTGATCACTTTGCTGCAGATAATTAATCTCCAGGTGTGGTTGAATTGACAACTCAGCTGCTAATACTTACAAATATTATTTGGCTCCCCTTGTGTCGAATCTATAAATTTGGGTTGAATACTCTAGCCTCGAAAACTGTTGCGATCCCCTATACTTGTGGGTTATCAAGACCTTTTTTTGGCGCCGTTGCCGTGGAGCATAGCTATATTTGTTGAGTCACTTGGGATTATTATCAATTTATCACTATGAAGAATCTGAAGGATACTAAGACTAAGATTTTTCCCTCTAAGACGAGGGGAGGTAAGGAAATGCAATCCAGCTCCACTTTAGATTCACCTTCTGTTATAAGTAAACTTGCAACACCACCACATGCTATTAATTCTGATATGTCGCAAGTTATTGATGATGCTACTTCTGCTATGAATGCTTATGATGATGCTAGTACCTTGCTTGATGATGATGTGCCATTAGGTGAATTTCTTGATGAACAAATTGCTAGAGTAAGACAACATGATGTTGTTGAATCTGATGATGAGCTTGAAACTGAAAATATTGAAACACCTACTAGAACTAGCCCTTCTAGATATGAATTACCTAAGGTACCAGAAGGTTATGTTATGAATGAGGAGACAACTAGAGATATTCTTGCTTGCAAGGATAGAGATGATCTAGAGAAATTATTATGCAAGTATAAAGAAAAGTCTCTGAATGCTAGAATGCAATATGATCCTAAGTTTGCTACCTCACCTATCTTTATTGATGATAAGGATTATGAATTCTCTGTCGACCCAGAGTTAATTACTTTGGTTGAATTTGATCCTTTCCTTGGTTATGAAACTGAGACTGTTGTGGCACATCTTACTAAGTTGAATGACATAGCCACCCTTTTTACTCATGATGAGAAAACTCGCTATTACTATATTCTCAAATTATTTCCGTTCTCATTAAAGGGTGATGCTAAAGCTTGGTACAATACTCTTGCTCCTAGTTGTGTGCGTAGTCCCCAGGTATGATTTATTACTTCTCTGAAAAATATTTTCCTGCTCATAAGAAACAAGCTGCCTTACAGGAAATATTTAACTTTGTGCAAATTGAAGAAGAGAGTCTCCCACAAGCTTGGGGGAGGCTTTGCCAGTTACTTAATGCTTTGCCTGATCATCCTCTTAAGAAAAATGAAATACTTGATATCTTCTATAATGGACTAACCGATGCTTCTAGGGACTTCCTAGATAGTTGTGCTGGTTGTGTTTTCAGGGAACGAACTATTGGACAAGCCGAAGAACTATTGAATAACATATTGAAAAATTATGATGATTGGACTCCTCCTGAAACACCGCCTAAACCCACTCCGAAGAAGAGGGGTATCCTATATCTCAGTCCTGAAGATATGCAAGAGGCAAAGAAATCTATGAAGGAAAAGGGTATTAAAGCTGAGGATGTTAAAAATTTACCTCCTATTGAAGAAATACATGGGCTTATACACCACCATCACCTGTGGTGGTAGAGGTAAATTCTGTAATGAAATTCAATGATAATGATAATCCTCACAATATGCACCCTAGCCAATGCTTTTATGAGTTTGAAAACTACATTAGAAAACAAGATCACTTCAATGCAAATGTTATGAAACAATTAAAATACAATTCTGACATGATTGCTCGCTTGAGTGACTTGTTATTTAGAATCTCAAATGATGTTAGAGGTGTGGGAAAGCATGCTTCTATGGTACAAACCAGTTAGAACAAGTTGCTAAATCTCAAAGAGAATTGCTTGATGAAATGAACAATAATATCAATGATCATGATGTTAGAGTAATGACTAGAGGAGGTAGAATGACTCAGGAACCACTTTATCCTGAGGGACACCCAAAAATAATTGAACAAGATTCACAAAGGAACAACACCACTGCACCTGGTCCTTCTAAAAAGAAAAAGAAAAAGAAAAATGATAGGACTTTGCATGCCTCTAGTGAACCTGAAGTAGAAACCTCCTGATAATGATAATGATGTTTCTATCTCTGATGCTGAAACTCAATCTGGTAGTGAACACTCACCTTCTGATAATGAAAAAGATAATGATGAGGTTCATGAAGAAACTCAAACAAATAATAAAGAACCAGACAATGATGTTGAGATAGAACCAGAAGTTGATCTTGATAACCCACAACTTAAGAATAAAAGAGACTTTGTTGCTAGAAAACACGGTAAGGAAAGAGAACTGTGGGTTCAAAAACCTATGCCCTTTCCACCTAAGTCAACTAAAAATAAAGATGATGAAGAATTTGAACGCTTTGCTGAAATGCTGAGGCCAGCCTTTTTGCGTACTCGCTTGACTGATATCTTGAAAATGCCTCCTTATGCAAAGTACATGAAGGACATCATCACTAATAAGAGAAAAATACCGGAAGCTGAAATCTCCACCATGCTTGCTAATTACACTTTTAAGGATGGAGTACCTAAAAACTTGGAGATCCGGGAATACCAACTATACCTTGCTCCATCAAAAAGAATTATGTGAAAACTGCTTTATGTGATTTGGGAGCTGGTGTTAGTGTTATGCCTTTCTCTTTATATAAAAGACTTGATTTGAATAAACTCACACCTACTGAAATATCTTTGCAAATGGCTGACAAATCAACTACCATACCTATCGGTATTTGTGAGGATGTGCCCGTTGTTGTTGCTAATGTTACTATTTTGACTGACTTTGTTATACTTGAGATGCCCGAGGACGACAACATGTCGATTATCCTTGGTAGACCCTTCTTGAATACTGCAGGGGCTGTTATTGATTGCAATAAAAGGAAGGTCACTTTTCATATCAATGGTAATGAGCATACGGTGCACTTTTCGAAGAAACAATTCCAAGTGAATGGTATTAATGTTATTGAAAAATCTCCGACAATCACTATTGGAAGTTTTCAACTACCTCTACCTACTACCAAAAAGAAATATGAAATGCTTATTGTTGGGACATTCATATCCCCGTTGAGGTAACTTAGTGATTTACGAAAGTTCTTCGGTTTCATGCTAATCGAAAGTGGTTGTTAATAAGACTTGATCAACCTTATTAATGGATCATTTTTGAGAGGTATGAAGTTGATGAATTTAGTGAGCACTACCTTCTGTCCCTACCATTAATTTTCTGTTCCTATTAGTTAAATAAAATAAAATGCCATGTTTTGTCTGTTTTCTGATTTTTCCCATGCAATAAAAAATGACCCAAAAATAAAAAGTTCTCAGAATGCCCTGAAAATTTAATAAGATTTTTTTCTGAATATTTAAGAATTTCTGGTGCAAATAATATCAGAGGGAGGTGCACCAGGTGGGCACAACCCACCTGGGCGCGCCAGGAGCCCCAGGCGCGCCCTGGTGGGTTGTGGTCCCCGCGTGGGCCCCCTCACTTATCTCTTCATCCCACATCTTCACTTACCTCTAGAAAAAAATCTCCATTGCTCTCTCTCTCGTGTTCTTGCTCCCGAAACCGCGGATTTCGATCTCTTTGCTTGAAGCTCCGTTTCCAAAACTGTTTCGGGGAATTGTTGCTTGGTATGTGAATCCTCCGTTTGTCCAATCAGTTTTTGTTTTTGTGGTTTATATTTTGAATAATTAGCTACTCTTGGTGCTGTTGTAGATGAGCTTGCATGTTGAATTCTTAGAGTTCTAAGTAGTTTGAATGCTTGCTATGGCCACTATGCATCCCTATGAGTAGTTGTTACCAATATTGTGAATTTTTGTTGACAAAATTTTTGTCACCCAATAAATTTTTAGAAAATTGTACACGAATATGATGAACCTCTTTGGAAGGAGTTCTTCGAGGAGGAGATCCTCGGGGGCATCTTCTAGTGACAGCTCCGCTCGTCGGTCTTATGTTGAACCAAGTGAAAGTTCCATACGAGATGCCGCCACCAAAACATGCTTATGGCCATGCGATGATTATATGGTGAGTGTGGGCATTAAGGAGGAATTTGAGCAATATGTTCACAATGCCGACCTCGGTCCCTACATATCAGTTAAGTGCAATCAACACCACACTCTCACTGAATCATTTGTCAAAGGATTTAAATTCCATCCCCGTGAGTCTAGGGTGTCATTTAAACTGTATGAAAATTCATTTACCTTATCACTAGAAAGGTTTGCTCATCACTGCAAAATTCCATTCTAGGGTTCGCTTGACGAACCACCAAGAGCTGAGTTCGAAACATTTTTGTCTAGCCTTTGCTACGGTGAGAATAGGGGAGTGACGCAAGGTACAATAAAGAGCATTCATTTTCCCGCAATTCAATACTTTGCATTATTCACTGGGAAATGTATTGTAGGCAAACAGGATTGTAGTACACTTTGTGCTCCAGACTTGAGCCTCTTATGCGCCGCTCTCACCGGTGACAAAAGCTATAATCTTGGAGCGATTGTTGCACGTAGGTTGCAGCACAACACTAATAGTGGTTATTTTTATGGTGGAATTTATGCCACATGCTTAGCGAGAGAGCTGGGTGTTTCACCTTTACCATATGACCCTATTTTACCCACGCAATATTTAGACTTTGATGCTGTGAAGCGTCATAAGATCCTTAAGGGTAAACCTGATAATTTCACCTACAAGTTGTTGTTTAACCAAGAGTCCATCGTCTACACATATTTGCCTGCGCCTGCTCTCTTTGATTATCGTAGCAGGGGAAGATATTTTGTTCTTGAGAGCGAGGCCCGAGCCTACAACGCGGCGGTTGTGGCTGCACGGCAGGCTGAGACATCCGAACCAAGAGCCTCCATGAGCTACCACTTCGACTACTATCCAGGCTATTGACTGATTACCAAGTTAGGCCAAAAGCCTAAGCTTGGGGGAGTACGTGTTTCTCACCGACTTTACATTCATGTTCACACATTTCAATTGTCGGTGTTCGCACTTTTTCATTGTATTATCCATGTTAGAATTATTTTCTTGCTTTCTTCTTGTGGGTTTGAAAAACTTTGAGAAAATCCAAAAATATATTTCTTGCTTCTTTTTTATTTTTCTTCCTAGTTTAAATTTTTTTAGTACTAAAAAGAAAACTCAAAAAGATGTCCTTGTTCTTCTTTTGCTTGTTGGGAGCTTTCTCGTGTAAATAGTTTTCTTGTTTTTGTTTTTCCCTTTTTATTTGCTTTCTTTCAGAAAACCAAAAACTCCAAAAATATTTCAGTGTGTTTTTCTGAACTTCTTTTCTTTTATTGAGTCATACCGAGGAGAAGACCACGATGAAAATGTTGAGTGGCTCTCATATGCATTATTGTTAATCTAACAAAGAGCCCAATTTACCTTGTCTTCTCCTTTTGAATAAAATGTTTGCAGATTCCAACTTAGTCCACGGCACTCTTGCACTATTATCATTTTCATATCGTTCGGTTGTGCAAGTGAAAGGCAATAATGACGATATTCGATGAACTGGCCGTGGCAGAGAGAAACGGGTATGAACTCGACTTCTATTTTTGTAAATATGTTTAACCTAGTATCCATGATTCAGCCCATTATGATTAAACATGTTTGCAATGACAATTAGATATTATAGTTTCTCATGCCATGCATAAGTAGCTAGGAGTGGATAATGATTTATCTTGGATATCAACATTGCGTTAAAATGATTGTGATGAAGTATGATGATATGGTATCCTCCTCTAAATGTTTGAGTGGCTTGACTTGGCACATGTTCATGCATGTAGTTGAATCAAAACCAACATAGCCTCTATGATATTTATGTTCATGGTGTTCATATCCTACTCATGCTAGTGTCCAATGTTACTTATGCATAATGCATGTTCATGACCGTTGTTGCTCTCTAGCTAGCCGCTTCTCAACCTATTTGCTAGCCTTCACCTGTACAAAGTGGGAATTCTGCTTGTGCATCAAAAACCTGAAACCCAAGTTATTCCAGTTGAGTCCACCATACCTACCTATATGTGGTATTACCCTGCCGTCCTAAGTAAATTTGCATGTGCCATCTCTAATTTTCAAAATAAATTTCTCTTTTGTGTGCTCGTACCGCTCACGAGGCGGCGAGGGGTGGCCGATATTTTTCCATGCAAGATGTGTTATTCTCACGATGAGTGTTTATTCACTTGTCATTGCACGAGAGTACGGCAAAGGTATTAGGGATGCCCAATCCCGAAATGAAAAATGAATTTACTTTATGTTGTCAAATAATAAATTCCTTGGAAAGTGTTGGTATGGAGGGCACCCGTGGATACGGTTAGCCATGGAAAGTGAAAGTATGGTGGAAAAAGGAATAAACTTTAATTTATGTTTGGGAACCGCCTATGATATATCTAGCATGGAAAGTATTGGAAACTCTAAGTCGTTTTTGTTGGTGGGAAAAGTATGCCTCTCAAAATGTTTTTATCTCTCAATTTAAGCTTTGAGCTCTGGCACCTCTGCAAATCACTGCTTCCCTCTGCGAAGGGACTATCTATTTACTTTTATGTTGTGTCATCACCTTCTCAAATAAGCGCCAGAACCTGAGAGCACTGCTGTCATGCTTATGCATTGTGTGTAGTTAATGTTGGGTGCATCATGACTGGATCTTTTCTACCATGAATTGCAATGTTTAGTCACTGCTTGAACTTTGGAGGTGCTCTGCATTTATGTTTTGCGGTCTCAGAAAGGGCTAGCGAGATACCACTATTGTCATATTATATCATGGTTGTTTTAATAACGTGTTGTTATTTGAGATATCTTATTATTGCTCGCTAGCTGATTATGTCATTGATATGAGTTAATATAATTTTTAAGAGTTATTGTCGACATGGTTAGCTATAATATTGGCTGAAAACCTGGGTGCTGTTTAAGCTTATTTATGCAAACAAGAGCAAAAGAGTTCGTAAAAGTTTATCTTTTTCACTTTCAGTTTATCAACTGAATTGCTTGAGGACAAACAAAGGTTTAAGCTTGGGGGAGTTGATACGTCTCCAATGTATCTACTTTTCCTAACTCTTTTCCTCTTGTTTTGGACTCTAATTTGCATGATTTGAATGAAACTAACCCCGGACTGACGCTGTTTTCAGCAGAACTACCATGGTGTTGTTTTTGTGCAGAAATAAAAGTTCTCAGAATGGAACGAAACTTTGCGAGGAATTTTTATACAAAATAAGAGAATTTCCGGAGCCAAGAGCCACCTGAGGGGGGCACCTAGGTGGGCACAACCCACCAGGGTGCGCCTGTCCCCCCCAGGCACGCCCAGGTGGGTTGTCCCCACCTGGTGGCCCCGCAGACCCTAAAACCGACGCTATAAAATCCTATATTTCCAGAAAAAAATCAGGGAGAAAGAATTATCGTGTTTCGCGAGACAGAGCCGCCGCCGTCTCCTGTTCTTCATCGGGAGGCCAGATCTGGAGTCCGTTTGGGGCTCCGAAGAGGGGGATCTTCGTTCTTCGTCATCACCAATCCTTCTCCATCACCAATTACATGATGCTCCCCACCGGGAGTGAGTAATTCCTTTCTAGGCTCGCTGGTCGGTGAGGAGTTGAATGAGATTCATCATGTAATCGAGTTAGTTTTGTTAGGGCTTGATCCCTAGTATCCATTATGTTCTGAGATTGATGTTGCTATGACTTTGCCATGCTTAATGCTTGTCACTTTGGGCCTGGGTGCCATGATTTCAGATCTGAACTGTTTATGTTATCACCATTATATCTATGTTCTAGATCCGATCTTGCAAGTTATAGTCACCTACTACGTGTTATGATCCGGCAACCCCGGAGTGACAATAGTCGGGACCACTCCCGGTGATGACCGTAGTTTGAGGAGTTCATGTATTCACCGTGTGTTAATGCTTTGTTCCGGTTCTCTATTAAAAGGAGGCCTTAATATCCCTTAGTTTCCAATATGGACCCCGCTGCCACGGGAGGGTAGGACTATTTACGGAATACATGCCTACATTATATTTATGAACTGGAGCTAGTGCCGTATCGCCCTAGGTTATAACTGTCTCATGATGAATATCATCCAACAAATTACCGATCCAATGCCTACGATTTTCCTACATATTGATCTTGCTAAGTTACTACTGCTGTTGTTACTATTGCACTTGCTACGAAACTACTACTATCACTGTTACCGTTACTATTGCTGCTGCTGCTATTATCAAAACTATCATTTTACTTTGCTACTGATCACTTTGCTGCAGATAATTAATCTCCAGGTGTGGTTGAATTGACAACTCAGCTGCTAATACTTACAAATATTCTTTGGCTCCCCTTGTGTCGAATCTATAAATTTGGGTTGAATACTCTACCCTCGACAACTGTTGCGATCCCCTATACTTGTGGGTTATCACTTGGCGACGTCGAAAATGATCTTTTCTGTTCTGTAGTTCAGCTCACTACCAAATGTTACCGGCAGTGTGATCTTGCCCTTCGGCCAGCTCCTTCCTGGATTGATCCCTTGAAACATGCCCGTTTCCTCGAGATCTTCATCAGGAATTTGCAACCTCTTGATCACATTAGGCGAGATCAAGTTCAAACCGGCCCCACCGTCAACTAACATTTTTGTCACCTTGAGGTTGTGAATCGTTGGTGAAACCAACAATGGCAAACACCCGACCGCGGTTGTGCGATCAGGGTGATCCTCAGCGTCAAAAATCATAGGCGTGTTGGACCATTTCAATGGTTTCCGGGCATCGACTGATGGCTCTGTCGCATTAATCTCGCGTGCCCACTGTTTAAGTTGGCGGTGAGAAGAACGCAATGAGGCGCCTCCGTCAATGCACATAGCTTCTGTAGCTTTTTGGAACTCGTGCTCGCTGGACTCATCATCCCCTTCGCTGTCATCGTCACCCCCCTCTTCCTTGTCTCGGCCTCGAGTGGGCCTCTCCTTCTGTAGCTTGGCCTTGCCGCGGGGACCTCCTCGGCCACCGCGTTTCTTGCCAGACCCTTCAGCACCATCCTGGGCCCTCTCCTTATCTCGCCTTTCATACTCAGCTTTCTGCCTCTCGACAAACTACTCAACTTGCCGGCAATTTTGGAGATCATGGCCCTTGGTGCGATGGATCTTGCAGTACTGCTTGTCGGAGCCCTCCGGCTTGTCGGCAGCCGCCAAGGCCTGACAAGAGGCACACCCGGCAACCTCCTTGCCGGGGCCATCAGCCTTGATCTTCTTGGTGGTGCCGGGGTTGCTGGATTCCTCGACGGAAAGCACGGCCTTGCCCTTGCGCTTCTTGTTACGCCGTCGGCCTTTCTTCGTTGAGGCGACAGCGTCTTCGCCTTCAGAGTCGATTCCTGCGCTAGCATCCTCGCCGGGGAATCTCCTTCCCTCTTCAGCCCGAGCACATTTGTCAGCCAGAGCATAGAGCTCGGCAACATCCCTGACTTTTTTCATCGCCAGCTCTTCCTACATCTTGCGGTTGCGCACATTCTGATGAAACGCGCTAATAACAGCGGCAGGATGAACGTCTAGGATGTTGTGCTGTATACGGCTGAATCTCTGTATGTACTTGCGAAAGGGCTCGCCCTCTTTCTGGGGAATGAGATGCAAATCGCTTTCCTGGCCAGGAGCTTGGTGGCCTCCAGTAAAGGCGCCAACAAACTCATGACACAAATCTGCCCAGGAGGAAATGGAATTCTCCGGCAGATGCATCAACCACGACCTGACGTTGGGCTTAAGTACCAACGGGAAGTAGTTGGCAAATACCTTGTCGTCTCGAGCCCCGACAGCCTGCACCGCAATGGTGTAGATGCTCAGGAACTCCGATGGGTGAGTCTTGCCGTCGTATTGCTCCGGGACCTCCGGCTTGAACGTTCGGGAATTGGGCCACTGGACTCGCCGCAGCTCACGGGTAAACGCTGGACAACCCACCTCATAAGGTAAGTTGCCAAAATCCCCTAGTGCAGGCTTGTCCATAGTGGGTCCCGCGCGTCTGTCGGATAGACGGCGCGCTTTCCGTCGCCGCTCGATGGTAGTTCGAGCGTCTTCCCTGCTTCGCTCCCGAAGAACTTGACGTTGATTGCGGCGAGCTCGCGGATCAGACGATGCTGTGGAATCATCATCACAGACGTCGATCCGCCGAGTTAGCGACCGCTATTGTCGTCGTGGAGGAGAGTGCACCATAGTCGTACCATCTCCAGTCTTTTCACCATCAGCACGTGTCGGCTCGATGCATTGCCGCCGCGAAGGCCTCGCCTGCTGCGGCCCGTCTCCATTAGCGAAGCCAATGAGGCTCTGAATAGCAGCTCTCCATTCTTCGAGCATCTCCGCAGTGGGAGGGGAATCCAGGAGCAGTTGCGCTCGTGCCAACGCTTCTGTTGGTGTAGGCGGCGGTGAGAGGTGCGAGGAACGTGAGGTGCTCTGACTCCTAACTGTGTTAGAAGGAGCTCCATCACGGTCTCGCGGCCGCGCCACACTTCCACGGGCATTTTTCCGTGCATGCTGGCCCCACGCATCTCGGGAATGATGCGCAGGAGTCTTTCCTTGGAGACGCCTAGAACCACCAACGTCACGGCGCTGTTCGTCACGCCCGACCTGAGAAGGCCGTGACGCATGCGCCGGTGTGGGTGTCTTAGAAGGCGCCATCCCATCCTTAGAGTTCGCTGCGCCACCCGTAGGTAGCACGGCTCCGTCCTTAGACCTAGTGGCGTGCGGGCTGTTGTCGCCGCTGCGGACGACGCCGCTCGCCTGGCTTTGATCGCCAGAGCGTCGTGGAGGCTCTAGACCCCCACCTCCTCCACCTGCGTCCACGCCGTCGCCCGTCCGTGTAGGTACGGGCAAACCGGACGCGGATGGATCAACTGCCATGAAACCCTTCTTCTTGGGAGCCATGGTGACGAAGATGATGATGAAGAAACTGACGCACTGATCGCTAGATCAGGTTCGTGCAACCTTTTTCCCCTACCTGGCGCGCCAAAGATGTCGGCGTACGACACCTATGGGATCGCGTGGATGCCTTTTACGGTTCGGCAGGGAAAGAGGCGTACACAAAGAACAAATCCAACGATCAACGTGAGGGATTTTTACCCAGGTTCGGGCCGCCGAGGAGCATAAAACCCTACTCCTGCTTTGGTTTATTGCGGGTGTTTAAGCCCAAGCTCCAGGAGCGCTTGCGGTGAACAGTATGTTCAAGCAGCAGCTACGCATGCAGAATGGGCCATCGAGTCCTCTCCCCTATAGCTACGCCTTGGGCCTCCTTTAATACGTCCAAGGGGTCACCAACAGTGGCGTACAGTACATACAAGAGGTGTAAAGTTGCTACAGTGTTTACATGTTTATCACTGATGACTTAGGACAAACGCATTAAATGCTCCATTTAGGTGTCCCTTACTTTCTTGGGGACGAAAAAAGGGCCCGTCCCATCAGCACCGCTTAAGCCCGTCCACCGCTAGTGCCATGACACGCATCCAGGAGGACAAAACCCAAATGGCAGGCTGGTCGCTGCGCTGGACGGTGGCAGGGTGGCGGGATCTTGCCGGGTGCAAGTCTTGCCGGGGCTTCGCAAGCCATCCCGGCAAGTATCTTGCCGGGGACCCGGCCTTCGGGCTTCTGTCTTCTAACCACCGGCTTGAATGCCTCCTTGATAGTCTTGCATCCGCTTCCAGTTGTTCTCCTGGCAGGCCTTGCCGCTGGTATGGCTACAACCGTCCGTGCACAAGTATGGGGTACTAAGGGACCCAAGCTTTAGTACACCGACATATGGATATTCTGCGAAACAAAAAACATGCAACAAACAGGAACTGGCACTGGGCGCTAGATCAATATGTTAGTCCCAAAAATAATATAAAATGTTGCCAAAAGTATATGAAAGTTGTAGAATATTGGAATGAAACAATCAAAAATTATAGATACGACGGAGATGTATCAGGACCATCTCTCCTCTTACCTTTTCTTTCTATGTACAGAAGGTCTCACAGCTTTGCTATCACATGCTGAGGAAACATGTGATCTACTAGGGTCAAAGTTTGCCGGGATACTCCAACTGTGACAAATCTATTGTTTGCGGATGATTTGCTAATCTTAATGAAAGCCAATGATCAAAATGATGAATGTTTGAAATCTGGACTGGACCTATATTGTTCGGCCTCAGGACAGAAGGTGAGTGTTGAGAAGTCAAGTGTGTTTTTCAGCCCTAGTACACCAGTTGAGATGAGAGTTCACGTATGCACAATACTAGATATAATGACAGAATCTTTAAATGACAAATACTCGGGGCTTCTGGCCACAGTTGGACTGGATAGGAGTGATAGTTTCCAATACTTGATTGACAGAATAATTAAGAGAATTAGTGGGTGGAAAGAGAAAGTTTTATCAACAGGTGGAAAGGAGGTATTACTCAAATCGATGGCACAAGCAATACCATCGTATGCTATGTCGGTCTTCAAAATACCTAAAAAAATTGTAAGGGAATTACGGATGCGATGGCGCAATATTGGTGGGGTGATGATGCTACCAAAAATAGAATGCACTGCTTTGCCTGGTGGAAAATGTGTGTACCAAAGAAAGAAGGTGGAATGGGTTTCAGAGATATACATTGTTTCAATCTTGCTCTATTGGCCAAACAAGCTTGCGTTTGATAGATAATCCCGAGTCTATTGTGCCACAATACTTCGTGCGAAATATTTTCCTGATTGCGACTTGTTTAATGCCACTTTGAAGAAGGTGTCCTATACATGGCAGAGTATTATGGAAGGAGTGAATACACTCAAGCTGGGACATGTTTGGCGAGTTGGAGATGGGCAAAATGTTAATATTTGGTCTGATGCATGGATATCACAGTCTCCATCTAGATTGCCGGTGACTAGAAGGGGCAATCAACTACTCTCAAAGGTGGCTGATTTGATTGACCCGATCATAGGCGAATGGGATATACAACTAGTTGAGCAGACTTTTTGGCCGGTGGATGTGATTCGTATACTCTCTATCCCGCTACCATCATATGATATGGCAGATTTTGTGGCTTGGAACTTGACAAAAACTAGAGCTTTTTCGGTTAGGTCGACTTACTATGCAGTCTGGAAGGATAAATATGGATCAAGAGCTGCAACAGATCGTCCTAGTGCGGCGAATATAAACCCAATTTGGGATGTTGTGTGGAAACTCGGTTGCCCGGCCAAGGTTAAAAAATTCCTTTGGAGAGCTCTTCATGGTACCCTGCCATGCAGTGTAACCCTAGCTGATAGACATATGAAGGTAAATACAAAATACCAGCATGCGAGTTGCCTGAGAGCGTCAAACATATGCTTTTCCAATGTCAGAAAGCAAGAGAGGTCTGGTTGGGTTTGGGGTTGGAAGATGTCATTGAGCGAGCTTGTAAAGTGGACCATGCCGCGAGGCGGTGCTTGAATATCTCCTTCTTCTTCCTACAAACGAAACATGTGTCCTCGGGCAAGTTAGATTAGACCATCTGATGGCTGTTGCGGCCTGGTACTTATGGTGGGAAAGAAGAAAGATGGTGCATGGCGAGCTGATACGTCTCCAACGTATCTATAATTTTTGCTTATTCCATGCTGTTATATTATCATTCTTGGATGTTTTACAATCATTTTATAGCAACTTTATATCATTTTTTGGGACTAACCTATTGACATAGTGCCCAGTGGCAGTTGCTGTTTTTTGCTTGTTTTTTTTTACTTCACAGAATATCAGTACCACACGGAATCCAAACGCAGCGAAACTTTTTGGAGAATTTTTATGGACCAGAAGGAATAGCTTGGGCCAAAGAAGTACCAGAGGGGTGCCCCGAGGGGGGCACAGCCCACTTGGGCTCTCCTGGGGGGCCAGGCGCGCCCTGGTGGGTTGTGCCCACCTCGGTGGCCTCCCGCACCGCCTCTTCGCCCTATAAATACCCCAATATTCCAAAAACCCTAGGAGAGACGACGAAACACAATTCTAGCCGCCGCAAGTTCTAGAACCACGAGATCCAATCTAGACACCATCACGGAGGGGTTCATCATCCTCATTGGTGCCTCTCCGATGATGCGTGAGTAGTTCATTGTAGACCTACGGGTCCGTAGGCAGTAGCTAGATGGCTTCTTATCTCTTTTTGATTCTCAATACAATGGTATGTTGGAGATCTATTTGATGTAACTCTTTTTGCGGTGTGTTTGTTGGGATCCGATGAACTTTGAGTTTATGATCAGATCTATATCCATGAAAGTTATTTGAGTTCTTTAATCTCTTTTATGCATGATTACTTATAGCCTCGTATTTCTTCTTCAAATCTTTGGTTTAGTTAGGCCGACTAGATCAATTTTTCTTGCCATGGGAAGAGGTGCTTTGTGATGGGTTCGATCGTGTGGTGTTCTTTCCCAGTGACAGAAGGGGCAGCAAGACACGCATGTATCGTTGCTATTAAGGATAACAAGATGGGGTATTCCTACATGAATAGATCTTGTCTACATCATGTCATCGTTCTTATTGCATTACTCCATTTCTCCATGAACTTAATGCACTAGATGCATGCTGGATAGCGGTCGATGTGTGGAGTAATAGTAGTAGATGCACGCAGGAGTCGGTCTACTAATCTTGGATGTGATGCCTATATAATGATCATTGCCTGGATATCGTCATAATTATTTGAGGTTCTATCAATTGCCCAACAGTAATTTGTTTACCCACCATGTGCTATTTCTTGAGATAAGCCACTAGTGAAATCTATGGCCCCCGGGTCTATTCTTCATCATATTTGCTTTCTGATCTATTATTTGCCCAACAGTAATTTGTTTACCCACCGTGTGCACTTTTTATTTGCATCTTTTATTTCGCATTTTATCGAGAGCTATTTATCCAATCTACCACAAATTTATCTATCTTTTTACCGTGGAGGGATTGACAACCCCTCTTACGCGTCGGGTTGCAAGTATTTGTTCTTTGTGTGCAGGTAGTGTTTACATAGTGTTGCTTGGTTCTCCTACTGGATTGATACCTTGGTTTCATAACTGAGGGAAATACCTACCGTAGCTGTGCTGCATCATCCCTTCCTCGTTGGGGAAATACCGACGTAGTTCAAGCGACATCAAAAGGAATTTCTGGCGCCGTTGCCGGGGAGACATCATCAACATCTATCAGGTTCCTAATCACAAATCTCATCTCCTTGCAATTTACATTATTTTCCATTTGCCTCTCGTTTTCATCTCCCCCGCTTCACAAAAATTGGTCCTTCTATTCGCCTTCTTTTTCGTTTGCCTTTTTCTCGTCAGATCTCATGTTTGCCTGTGTTGCCATGTGCCTTCTATTTGCTTGCATCTTCGCTTGCTAAAAATCTATTGATATGGATCCTCATCCACTTGCTAATCTTTTTAAAAGATCCAATTATGATGAACCAATTGCTAGTGAATTGAGTGCACTTGATTATCTCTATGAAGTTTTGCTTGAAATTCATGAATCTGAAAAATTGTGATGAAGTGTTAAACGAAGAAATTTATAAAATGATTCACGGTAGCTCCTTGGATGAAAAGCATGATTGCAATGATGTTATTATAAATTCTATTAGTGTCAATTGTGCTAATAATATGCAAAACCCCAAGCTTGGGGATGCTAATATTGCTATGTCCACTACTTATTGCAGTGATCATGATTGGGGTGATTCTTCTTATGATCTTGAAAATTTATTTAAGCCTCATGATGAATTTGATATTGATAATAATGTGTGCAATAATATTGAAAGTGGGTTTGGAACAGCATCAACTTTAGGTAAAAATAATCCCACATATTTGTAGAGTGTTCAGTCTTATGAATTTTTTGATGAAAGTGGGTTTGGAGAGGTCATGACTTTAGTTGATGTTAATCCCACTATCTTGGAAGATTATAAAACTTTTATGCATGTGGATCATAAAGAGAAAATTTTATATGATAGCTATATTGTTGAATTTGATTATGATCCTATAGGTAATTATTATGAGAGAGGAAAATATGGTTCTAGAAATTTTCATGTTACTAATTTACCTCTCGTTATGTTGAGATTGCTATTGTTTCTTTCTTCTTCCTTGCATATGCTATATATTTCTTGTCGTGATATTTTTTTTGCTTATAACATCCCTATGCATCGGAAGTATGTTAGACTTAAATGTGTTTGTCACATGTACTATGATGCTCTCTTTGTGTTTCAATTCTTGTCTTTCATGCGAGCATCATCAAAATTATTTATGCCTAGTTAGGGGCATAAAACGATAGCGCTTGTTGGGAGGCAACCCAATGAATAAAATTTATTTTTGCCTTTTTCTTTCTGTTCTTGAGTGTTTGCACAAGTATGCCTCTGTTATGATTGTGTTTTTTATGTTTTAATTAGTGTTTGGGCCAAGCAAAGCCTTTGGGATCATGTTGGGTGATAGTTGATTTGATCTTGTTGAAAAATAGAAACTTTTGCGTCCAGTAAAATAATTTTGAAAAATCATAGAAGCGACCAAAAATTCTGATTTTTTACACAAGATTGAAATACAAATTGCCTACATTGTCCTAAGTTTTCAGAATTTTTGGAGTTACAGAAGTATACGAAGTTTCCAGATTACTACAGGCTGTTCTGTTTTTGACAGATTCTGTTTTCGTTGCATTGTGTGCTTATTTTGATGAATCTATGGGTTGTATCGGGGGGTATGAGCCATACAAAGTTGGAATACAGTACATATAATGCAATAATAAAATATGAATGGGTTTGCAACAGTACTTAGAGTGGTGATTTGCTTTGTTGTACTAACGGATCTCACGAAGGTTTTGTTAAGTTTTGTGTGAGTGAAGTTTTCAAGTTTTGGGTGAGATCACGATGGATGAAGGAATAAGGAGTAAGAAGAGCCTAAGCTTGGGGATGCCCACGGCACCCCAAGATAATATTCAAGGAGAAACAAGCAACTAAGCCTGGTCATGCCCCGAGTGGCATCCCCTCTTTCTTCTAACGACCATTGGTATTTTACTTGGAGCTATATTTTTATTCATCACATATCATGAGTTTTGCTTGGAGCGTCTTGTATTATATGAGTCTTTTATTGCTTTGCTTTTTGTTTTCTGTCAAGTATCCTTGCTGAACACACCTATTTGAGAGAGCCAAAGTTATTCTATGATTTGTTAGAATTGCTCTATGTGCTTCACTTAAATTTTTTGAGCTATGGAATTGCTCTAGTGCTTCACTTATATATTTTTTAGCACGGTGTGCTTTAATATTTTTGAAGAAATGCTCTCATGCTTCACTTAGATTTGTTTGAGAGTTAGTAAAATTTTGAAGAAATTCTCTCATGCTTCACTTATATTATTTTTAGAGACGAATTTTTTATGCTCATGTTCTTCATTTAGATTTGTTTGAGCTATCAAAAGCAACATATGAAATTAGTCCCAAAGTGATAGATATTCAAGAGGGATATAATAAAAACTTTCATGAAGATCATTGGACAAAATAAACTTCATTCTTTGTAATAGTTTTGAGATATGATGATAGTGATATGTGAGTCATGTTGGTGAGTAATTATGCTTTAGTAAGAATATTGGTGTTCAGGTTTGTGATTCCCTATGCAAGCACGAAAGTCAATAGTTATGCAATGAAATTATATCCTACTTGTGGTGCATTATTCGGTGTTAGTTATGCTTAATGCTCGCTTATGTGATTTTTCGTTTTTTGGTTGGTTGCTTCTCAATCTTTTTGCTAG
Source organism: Thinopyrum elongatum (assembly GCA_011799875.1). NCBI lineage: Eukaryota > Viridiplantae > Streptophyta > Magnoliopsida > Poales > Poaceae > Thinopyrum > Thinopyrum elongatum. The sequence goes on from CM022300.1 coordinate 113,898,369, forward strand.
TCTCCACTTGTACTAAGTAGAAATACTACTTGTGCATCCAAAATCTTTAAACCCAGTTTTGCCATACGAGTCCACCATACCTACCTATATGTGGTGTTTTCGTGCCGTTCTAAGCAAATTTGTATGTGCCATCTCTAATTTTCAAAATAAATTTCCTTTTTGTGTGCTCGTAGCGCTCATGAAGCGGCAGGGGGTGGCCAATATTTTCCATGCTAGATGTGTCATTCTCAAGATGAGTGTTTATTCACTTGTCGTTGCACGAGAGTGCGGCGTTAATAGGGATGCCCAGTCCCGAAATGAAAAAGAAATTTACTTTATGTTGTCAAATAATAAATTTCTTGGAAAGTGTTGGTATAGAGGGCACCCGTGGATACGGCTAGCCATGGATTGTGAAAGAATGGTGGAAAAGGGAATAAACTTTATTTTCTATTTGGGAACCGCCTATGATATATCTAGCATGGAAAGAGTTGGGAATTACTCGGTCGTTTTCGTTGACGGGAAAAGTATGCCTCTAAAAAAAATTACCTCTCAATTTAAGCTTTGAGCTCTGGCACCTCTACAAATCCCTATTTCCCTCTGCGAAGGGCCAATCTATTTACTTTATGCAATTTTTATTTTTATTTGACTCTCCATCTTCTCTTATAAAGCACCAACTAAGGGGCACTATGATCGTACTTGAGCATTGTATGTAGCTAATATGCGAGTGTGTTTCATGAATGGATCAATGATTGAGCATGATGGGCTAGGGATAACTTTCTTTAGTGTTGATATTTTGAAAGACATGGTTGCTTGTTGATATGCTTGAGTATTGAAATCTTCATGTCAAAACTAGACTATTGCTATGAACCATATAAAAGTCCATCTGTCCATGCTACAAAAGAAAAGAATATGGATGAACATGTTAGACAGCATTCCACATCAAAAATTCTGTTTTTATCATTTACCTACTCGAGAACGAGAAGGAATTAAGCTTGGGGATGATGATACGTCTCCAACGTATCTATAATTTTTGCTTGTTCCATGCTGTTATATTATCATTCTTGGATGTTTTACAATCATTTTATAGCAACTTTATATCATTTTTTGGGACTAACCTATTGACATAGTGCCCAGTGCCAGTTGCTGTTTTTTTACTTCGCAGAATATTAGTACCAAACGAAGTCCAAACGTAGCGAAACTTTTTGGAGAATTTTTATGGACCAGAAGGAACAACTTGGGCCAAAGAAGTACCAGAGGGGTGCCCCGAGGGGGGCACAACCCACCTGGGTGCGCCTGGGCCCAGGCGCGCCCTGGTGGGTTGTGCCCACCTCGGTGGCCTCTCGCACCGCCTCTTCGCCCTATAAATACCGCAATATTCCAAAAACCCTAGGAGAGACGACAAAACACAATTCCAGCCGCCGCAAGTTCCAGAACCATGAGATCCAATCTAGACACCATCACGGAGGGGTTCATCATCCTCATTGGTGCCTCTCCGATGATGCGTGAGTAGTTCATTGTAGACCTACGGGTCCGTAGGCAGTAGCTAGATGGCTTCTTCTCTCTTTTTGATTCTCAATACAATGGTCTCTTGGAGATCTATTTGATGTAACTCTTTTTGCGGTGTGTTTGTTGGGATCTGATGAACTTTAAGTTTATGATCAGATCTATATCCATGAAAGTTATTTGAGTTCTTTGATCTCTTTTATGCATGATTACTTATAGCCTCGTATTTCTTCTTCGAATCTGGTTAGGCCGACTAGATCGATTTTTCTTGCCATGGAAAGAGGTGCTGTGTGATGGGTTCGATCATGCGGTGTTCTTTCCCAGTGACAGAAGGGGCAGCAAGGCACGCATGTATTGTTGCTATTAAGGATAACAAGATGGGCGCTATTCCTACATGAATAGATCTCGTCTATATCATGTCATCGTTCTTATTGCATTACTCCGTTTCTCCATGAACTTAATACACTAGATGCATGCTGGATAGCGGTCGATGTGTGGAGTAATAGTAGTAGATGCAGGCAGGAGTCGGTCTACTAATCTTGGACGTGATGCCTATATAATGATCATTGCCTGGATATCGTCATAATTATTTGAGATTCTATCAATTGACCAACAGTAATTTGTTTACCCACCGTGTGCTATTTCTTGAGAGAAGCCACTAGTGAAATCTACGGCCCCGGGGTCTATTCTTCATCATATTTGCTTTCCGATCTATCATTTGACACTTTTATTTTCAGATCTATTATTCCAAAAACCCAAAAATACCTTGCTGCACTTTTTATTTGCATCTTTTATTTCGCATTTTATCGAGAGCTATTTATCCAATCTACCACAAATTTATCTATCTTTTTACTGTGGAGGGATTGACAACCCCTCTTACGCGTCGGGTTGCAAGTATTTGTTTTTTGTGTGCAGGTACCATTTACATAGCGTTGCTTGGTTCTCCTACTGGATTGATACCTTGGTTTCATAACTGAGGGAAATACCTATCGTAGTTGTACTGTATCATCCCTTCCTCTTTGGAAAAATACCGACGTAGTTCAAGCGACATCACGAGCAAACGCAACAACCTGCACAGATAATTTCTGCTATCCAAGCTCTGACAGGAAAAAAATTAGCAGCCTATTAATTAGCCTACGACAAAGGTGAAAATGATCCTATGGACTCGCCCTAGTGCTGGCTTTGTAAAACTTAACGTGATGTTGCTTATGATAGTGATTCACTCCAAGCCACTGCGGGTGTTATATTACGTGACAGTTCAGGAAAGTTCTTGGCCGCAAGGAATAATGTTGCAGGGGACTGTGTGGGTCCTCTTGTGGATGAAGCTACTGCTCTTCGCTTTGGTCTGAATCTTGCCTAGTCATTCGGATGCTCTAGGTTAATCATCAGTTCTGATAATTCTGATGTGATCGCTGCAATGCAAGATGGTGGTACTTTCTCGGGATTGGCTGCTGCTATTTTCAACAATTGTTATCATATGGCTCGCGATCTATCACAAGTCCTCTACAAGCACTGTCATAGAGAAGGAAATTCTGTGAACTGGCAAGGATTGCCATTGCCCCTATGCTCGTAAATGATGCTACTTTGATTACCACTTAATAAAGGGGTTTATTTTCAAAAAAAAAATCTAGAGTTGGTATGAGGTGCTCATACACCAAGAGAGGATCAACCAAAGATCAATTAGCTAAGAGCATCTACAACCGGACATTGCAAATTCGGCCCCTCAAACGTCCGAGGACGCGTCGGAGGACGCGCTCGGCGCGTCCGGGCACTGACCTGGCACGCCTCAAATTAGGCACTTTGCATCCGCCTCTCTCATATTTCATCCCCTAAATCCATACAAAACATGCAAAAGTAATCATACGTACTACACTAGCTATTCTTCGTCGTCGGAGATGTCCACGACGACGGTGCCGGGCGCCGGCTAGACGGGCGGGTAGGAGGGCTCCGGCTCATCCTCCTCCTGCTCGAGCTCATCCATGTAGGTGAACATCTCCGCCTCCTCCGCGGCTTCTTGCGCCTCCATATCCTCTCGGCGACGGCGTCTTGCCTCCGCAGCTGACTCCGGCCGGAGGGAATCGAGGATGGCCTGCTGCTCCGCTTGCAGATCCCCGTCGCCAGCGTCCCCACATCCTCATCCTCCTCCTCCTCCTCCTCCTCCACCTCCAACTCCTCCTCCGGATCCACTGCATCCGGAGGTAGCCCCGCGGCGATCCGGGCTTCGCGCCTAGCCCGGATCTGCTCAAGGAGCTCGAGCCGGCGCTTTGGCGTCAGAAAGGGCTCGCTCCTCACCCGGCGGCGTGGGGCATGACTACTAGGCGGATGGGTGGAGTGGAAAGTGGCGGCGGCGGAGAGGATGAGGAAATTGTGGATGGATAGTAGGGTTTCGGTGCCGCCGGTCGACTTAAATAGTCGGGCAATGCACTACGCGGCCCGCTGGAGCTGCGCTACGCGGCGCCACCGGTCCGACGGAGGAGATGAGCTTCGGACCGTCGGGTTTGAGGGCATTTCCGGCTGGGACCCCTTCATCAGTCCGACGTGACGGGCGCGCCCGGACACCCCCATATCCGCCCCATATTTGGGCTGGATATGGGGGTGTCGGTCAGCCCGGGCGTTTGAGAGCCGTTTGAGAGGCCCGTCTGAGTCAAAAAATCATGACCGGGCAGTGACTGGGTCCCGCTTGTGCGTATAAGACGGGTTTGAGGGGTCTGATTGTAGATGCTCTAAGGTGTACGTACAATAACCACACATTGACGCAAGACACAAAATGGCCGCAACCTGCGTACAGGTTTGCACGGCACTTGGGATCTATCATGCATGCGCTCAGCAAATAAAGCGCAGCGGTGGTCGCTCATGGCTCCCGTGACGTGTCGCCTCCCAAACGTTTGTGTTGCCGTTCCATTTGAACGGATACCCGACGTGGACGTGTCGCCTCGGCCCCTCATCGATTAAAGCCGTCATCATGGAAGGCAAGAAAGGCGGTGGCACGGACGAACCCATTAGCTTGGGGTATTATTTGACAAATCTGGCCCCTTTGAACGACTTTATCCACATCTGGTCCCTGGGCAAAACTAATTCGAAATCTGGCCCCTGGGTCGGCGCCACTAAACATGGCGCCGAACATGTGCAGCTCGGCGTCACACTAGTGCGACGCCGAGCTGTACATGTTCGGCGCCGTGGTGTATGGCGCCGAGCAAATCTTACCCCCTAGGGTTTTGTGGGCCCACCTGGGGTCGGCGCCACATAGCATGGCGCCGAAGTTGTACAGCTCGACGCCGCACTAGTGTGGCGCCGAGCGGCACAACTTCGGCGCCATTCTGTGTGGCGCCGACCTAGAAGCCAGATTTCGAATTAGTTTTGCCCAGGGGCCAGATGTGCATAAAGTCGCTCAAAGGGGCCAGATTTGTCAAATAATACGAGCTTGGGCATGGGTTGGCCCCCATTGCAGCATGTACCGGCTCAGTTTTATTCCCTCTCGTCACTGCTGCCGTCCCATTCGGGCAATGCAGCGCGAGACCACAGTGACAACCTGAACCACCAAATCCGAACAGTAAATAAAGATTCAGACGGAGCGTCGAACGGAAGCAAAGGCAGTCGTACTACTAGTCATATCTCTCTACTTTCGGCACGCAGATTTTTCACTGGTCGCGGTACTTTCTTTCTTTCTTTTTTTGCTACCAAGAGCTCAAGGCGAAGAAGATAACCACGACGTGTCGGCGTCCCGTCCCGTCTCGTGCTGTCCCATCCGGTCGTCGAGCCACTCATCGTCTACCACGGCTAAGTTAATCATGAGATCATGTGAGCCGCCGTCACCCCCTCTCCCCTACATTGTACAATCGGAAACCCTACTAGTCGCGTAGCACGGTGATGGTGACGACGGAGCCTAGCAAAAGCAAACAAACCAATGCGAGAAAATGGGACAACAAATGCGAGGTCGGCCAGTTGAGGGAAAGGATCCCAGCAAATCCGGCTTCTGTCCGCAGGTGAAAGAAGGAACGAACAAATGTGCAGGCAGCAACGGTGGCTTTCATTCGTTCACTCAGCACTACTTACTGCAAACCATAGTCCTGGCTGTCCTCCAGGGCTGAAGAATGGGTTCATTTTCCCTGCAGGAACGTGAGAAAGTTCGGGTATTCGGTTCGAATTTGAGCATCAACGACTAACCCATGGTTCCATTCCAACCATCTCTGATGCGTTGCGATGGAAACCCTCGACCGGTCTCCGGATTTGGCTCCATCGTATTGTACTCACTCCATTCAGATTCAGAAGCAGAGATAGCCGCTGGCGTGGAATCAAACACAAAACGAAAGAAACAGACCGTACCAGCCGCCTCGGCTTTCATTCGTTCACTCAGCACTACTTACTGCAAACCATAGTCCTGGCTGTCCTCCAGGGCTGAAGAATGGGTTCATTTTCCCTGCAGGAACGTGAGAAAGTTCGGGTATTCGGTTCGAATTTGAGCATCAACGACTAACCCATGGTTCCATTCCAACCATCTCTGATGCGTTGCGATGGAAACCCTCGACCGGTCTCCGGATTTGGCTCCATCGTACTGTACTCACTCCATTCAGATTCAGAAGCAGAGATAGCCGCTGGCGTGGAATCAAACACAAAACGAAAGAAACAGACCGTACCAGCCGCCTCCTCCTCCACAAAAAAACTAGGGTTTCTGCCTCCCGCCGTCGTCGCCGTAGGTCCGCCTCCTCTCCGGTGGCCCTAGGGCCATGGGGCGCGGTGGATCTCGGCAAGGGCTGGTGGGAGGGCTCCGTTTTTAGTTATTTCTTTCAGTTTTACTAGGGTTTGTGTCCTGCTCAGGAAGACGAGACGGCGGCGGCTCCCTGAAGATAGAATAAAGGTCTCCCCGCCTAGCCCCCGTTCCGGCAGTGCGTCTAGCACTGTTGATGGGCGTGTGGAGGTGTGTCTCCGGCGGATCTATCTTTGGTGAATTTGCTCGGATCTCGTCGTTGTTCGTCTACGTTCGTGTGTCTTCGGATTGGATCTTTCTGATCTACGTTATTCTTCATCTGCGGCGGTTGCTATTCTGGTGCGCTGTTCCTACGGGGCCTTAGCACGACGACTTCCCGACTGTCTACTACAACAAATTGTGCCCGACTCCGGCGATGGAGGGGCGATGACGGCGGTGCATCTTTGGCTCGCTTCAGTGCTGGTAGTCGTCGCTAGATGGTGTACGGATCTGGATGTAATTTTTATTATTTTTACCATTCATTGTACGGAGATGAATAGATCGAAAATTTTCTCGAAAAAAAAAGCAGAGATAGCCCCACACCACTCGTCCAGTCTCATAATGACTTACTCCACCACACCGTGCCGCACACAAGACTGCGTATGGTCCTCGCGGCCATCGCAGAGCAGCAGCAGACAGGCAGCCATCGCATCACCATTCCAAATCCAAAATTAAATCAATCGCCATTGCAATTTGCAGATAGCCCAGTACTACCAATAGTGGTGGCAGGGGGGAGAAGGGCCCACTCTTCAGAGGCCCGAGGCCCACAACTATACCTGGCCATGGGCCGGGCCGGGCCGGGTTTGGGCCGGGCCTAAAAAAGCCCACGGCAGAAAACTGAGGCCCAGGCCCTACCATCGGGCCTACTTTTCAAGCCCAAGCCCAGCCCATCTGGTAAAAAGCCCTGAAAAGCCCTTAGGGCTTAGGGCCGTGGGCCGGGCCTCTTCCTTAAAATGCCAATATGCCAAGCTCAAGCCCGTCCAGGCCCTACTGATGGGCTCAAAACTCAGGCCCAAGCCCGGCCCACAGGCAAGCCCATCGGGCCTAGGCCCTGGATTTTAGGGCCGGGCCTGGGTGGGCCGACAGGGCCGGGCCGGAGATGGCCAGGACTACCCACAACTGCCATGCCAGTACTGGGTTGGGGTACCAACCTACCTAGGTGATGCAGCAGCAGTTGGGCCAACCAACAACACATGCTGGGTGGGCAGGGGTGACATGGCATCGACGGCAGAGCCCTCTCCCAGAGCCATCAGTGTGAAGGTGTACTGTAGTGGTACCAGGCAGACATTCCAAGCTCTACCTGTCATGAAATCAATCATGGTACCACTAGAGCATACTGTACCGCATACAAGTCGGAGTAGATAGATAGAAAACAGTGGAGCAGCGTATGAGTGCAACAGTGCCACCAGTGCGGTACACGCATGCGAGGAGCGACGCAGGCTAGTTCTGGTGCAGACACAGGGAAATGGGCATAGGATTCTCATTGCTACTGTACCAGCCATACAAAGATGTGAGCGTCCCAGTGAAAATGGCCATCAAAACTCAAGGGATCGAATACACAACTCTTATCTAGTGCTACAAGCAGTCTGTAGTTCGTATTGATAATAATGAACAAGGCTTTGCCGTTGGCATCGAGGAGAGGAGGAAAAAGAATTAGTGTCACAAATTACAGACCTATCTATGTACTACTAACAGCAGTGGTTCTGCCTTACCAGCCATATACAGGATTCTGTACCTGAGGGGGTAGCAGGTGCATGTCCACGCTATGTTGTTTATTGTAGTTCAGGGTCCCGGGCACCGCCCCGGTCGACAGCCGGAGAAGCTCGCTGCCCGTGAAGCAGTAGTGGGCAAATGCTAGGCCGCCATCCACAATGTCCGACATGTTTGGCAACGAGGCTGATTTCTTCATCCTCCTGTCGACGCTGTTTCCAGAGGTGCTGGCGCAATCACCATTGGTGCTCAGGACCTTGTCCAGCTCCGAGTGCTCCATGAACCTCTGGGTCGCAGCCTCCCACGAAAGGTTGTACCGCTGCTCAGGTGTGAGGGGCTGGGGATCACGGGTCATTGCTTCCTTCACCTTGGCAACGAAGTCCTCTGACGTTGTGTACGTCAGGCAGTTTGGGAATGATCTGAAGAAATCGTTGGATGGGTGATCTGCGCAGACCACAAACTTGCCCATGGCTAGCGCCTCAGCAGTGGCGGTGCAGAGGACATCACTAATGCTCGGGTTTACAAAAACCTTGTACCTGGAAAAAGAACACAAGAAGAATTCGGATCAATGACATCGCAGATGTAGAAGGAAGGCATGTGTTTTCAAAGCTGGATGGTTCGGATCTTTACCCATGAAGAGAATCGTCTGCGTGATCTCGGCCTTTATGGAAGTTAAGATTCAAATCCAGCTTCTTGGCAGCTGATTGCACTTCAACTGAATCTTCACCGTTTCCATAGACATCCAATTTGAAACCATCCAAATCCGTCTTGTGCTTCGCAAGCAAATCTATCAGTTCTCTGTAGCCTTTGGCCCAGACCATCTTCCCCAGAAAATAAGCTCCTTTGGACATGGACTGCTCGCCAGATTCCCTCTCTGCTGCTATTCTCTCCCCAACCTCTAGAAACTTGGGATTAACGCCATGTACATTGCAGATCATGGATCTGGCTAGATCTTGAGTAGCCCCAGATAGTCGCAAAACCTAAATGTATCAATACCATCAGCTCAGTAAGGAAAAACAACCTAGCACATAGTTATTGAATATATGTATATATGTGAAGAAGAGTTCACACTGTGTCCACTCGAACATCGCAATAAACATAGTAGTCATAGTACCATACTTATAATTACCTTATGGCAATAAGCTCTGGCAACAAGGTTGTTAATGTGCTTGACAAAAAAAGCTTGAATAGCACCATTCTTCTCTCTCTTGATATACTCCAAGTAATTTGTATGCACAACACCGACAACATGATTAAATTTATCAGTCCAACGCTTTCCATGATGGTACCAGTTCAGGTGCTCAGGCTCTTCCAGAATTGCAATGTCAGCTTCCTTTGATGGTATAAATTGTGAAGTGTCCCCAGCAGGAATTATACTTCTCCTTTCTTTCTGAAACTGCAGCCAGGGCAGATAAATGATTAGACAACTAAAACACATAGCGTTTGACATTATGGAATAAAAAAGAAACCCTACCTTTCCAGGGTAGAATGATATTCTGAAGTCGGTTTTAAATCCAACTCTTTCCTCCAGCCAATCCCTTATATAAGTTTCTTGGTCTTCTGGAGAACTAAAAGTCATGTTATTGGGATAGACGAGCTCTTGGTCTGACTTGCAAAGCCAGGGCACCATCAAGGTTACATATTGCTTGGAAGATTTAGCCAAGTATGCAGCTCGAAACAAAGGATTTACAGCTGTTCCCGTCATCCAGGGAAGACTGGCGGTAGTGACTATGGCAACATGTCTCTTGTCAGCTACATCATATTTTTGCCCATCATCCCAAAACCCACCTTCATAATGATGCCCTGTACTTTGAAGGACGCTAGCTATTCTTAGGTCAAGTTCATCACAAGTATTGTCATTTCTGAAGGAAGATGATTCACTAGTTGACAATGGATCATATGCAAAGTGGTCCTTGCGCTTGCTGCATAGAGACTCCACCAACTTGTCACACACATCTATTCCACACGAGAAGAAAAAAATCAGTACGGCACAAGCTCACACACATATATTCCAATATTCTGCAGACCTTAGATTTTGTTAAACTAAAATAAGGCCCCTTACCTCTTTTTATACCAAGTTGGTCAAACAATGGTCCAGATTGCTTTAGAAAATATGCAAGGAGTTCGTTTAAATCCAGTGGTGGAACTTCCTGCACTAGATCAACATATATTAAGAAATGCATAAAGCAGAAAGGGGTAGCTAATCCCTGGACATGCATGCAAATGTGTTAATATATACATGTGAATGATGCTAAATCATGCAGTTAGAGGGAGCTTGATTATGGGGCATGGTGCATAGGACTCAGCCAACCAAGGCCCATGAAACTGAATTGTTTCAGCATGCATTGATGTATTACACTATCACTTTCCTCCTCATCTACATGATTACATGTATAGAAGTACTCTTCTAGTAGAATTAGGTAGACCATGCGATTACAAGAAAAACAAGTCGATCTCATGAGCTATAATGCTGAAGAATAGTCTTCCTGGTAGGACAAAGAGATGCCAAGAAGAGGCCATGACGTTAACACTCAAGAGGACATAGATTCTATAGCACTATTGGCACCTGGCACGCATCCACATTGAAGAATGTACGTATGCGGGAGGATGGAAGAGAGCAGTTCTATAATCAAGATTATTTAGTAGGATGAAAACTGGGTTCTGCTGTGGAAACTAGGTTTCTTGTGTCTTTTCATTCTTTCGATCTAGCATGGCATTGGGCCGACACACCTACACTTAGCATTCCAGAAATACTGACTAGATTATGTTCCCTACATCAAAAGGTGAAATCAATTTATTGTCAATGCCAAAAAAGCTGAAAATTAGTAGATTGACAGGGTAACATCCTATACGTCCCTTCAAAGCTGAAAAAAAGGCATATGCCTACAACATGCAGCCACCCCGTGTCAAACATGTGGGTCAAGAGGCATATAATTGTTTACAATATTTTCTAAGGGCATAATACAAGGATTGTACAACCTTATGACCTTCATTCTGAAAACAAGATAATGCTGCCAACTCCAATATTGAAGTTTACAAGAGGAATGAAGCCAATGAACTCAAGGCAGCAATTACCACAATTAGTTTTGCTCTTCAAAAAACATCTCTTGCAGTTGCAGGTATTGCAAAGTATTCATGCAGAAAAGTTCACTGACCCTGATAAACAGAAACTAGCATATGCACAAATAAGTGATGCTCTAATGCACAATGCAACAGAATATGAAATCAGATGACTAACCTCAGATGCTTCAGCTGCAAAGCTCATCGATTTCTGCAATAAGAATCGCAATTGTACATCATGTTAGTGCACTCATATATATGTACTCAATGAAAAATAGTACTGTAGAAGATTTGGTATAGCAGGCTGACATGTAAATCACAGAACAAGTTTAATTAAGGTCCATGCACTGCAAGCGAACTGGGGTTATGCAACTTTGCAAATAATATATGTACAATTTTCAACTGCTGATTTTTTGCAAGCGAAACTTGATGCATTTGATAAATGACTCACACCACACTTAACATGCGAGTTATTATCCTGAGATGATTCTGATGCCATGGACTTCTCATAAAGGTTTCATTATTTACACATATTCTAACATGAAACCCCAAAAATATCATGCGCTTAAGGCCTTAGATTATATCAACTAGTAAGTAGATTATTATTATTTTTCTTGAGGGGAAGTATATGGTACTTGAATTCATTATATGTCCAGATTAACTAAGACCAGGAAAGGACTGGAACTAAATTAAAGTCATCCCCTAGCTATATTATTCTTAAGACTCAAACCTCTTGCGATTTTTTACACCTCAAATTTCAAGCCTACAAGTACAAGAATGAACAAAAACAACCACTTTCATTTTCAGATAAGCTAATCTAGAGGATCTATTATCGACAACTCAACTCAAACTTGTTGGATCACCCCGTGAACGTTTCCCCTGTAAATCATAAGCGTACAACTTGATCCAAGCGAAGCACAAAATTTGCTCGACTTCCTCAACATCAAGCTAAAATTTCAGAATCGAATTGCCCCAACAATAATTCAGAATTGAAAAAAAATCCAGAGTAGAATCGAACATATGTCCACGGTCCACCATTAGTGACCCAACTCAATTTGATGAACTTGACCTAAGAATAGCTAGCGTCCTTCAATTGGCGAGGCTGCAGTTTATTTACTTGTGGATGCAACTCAAACGGCAAGGCCGCAGTTTATTGTGCACGAAGGACGGTAAAATTGGTGGGAGTTTGGAAGCTTACCAGGCTGAGCTTGACCTTGTGGAGCACGTCGCTGGCCTGGTCCTTGACGGCCCGTATGGGCTCCCACTCCGCGGCGTCCTCGTCCTCCCACCTCCACCCGGTCTTGGCCCCCCACCCCCTCCCGACCTCGGCCTCGAACGCCTTCCCTATCGCCGAGAGGTCCAGGCGCGTCCTCCCGATCCCCGAGGCGGAGCTGGAGGAGGAGGTGGTGTTGTAGGCCCTGCGGAGGCGCGCGAAGAGGTCGGGCTCCGGGACCGGCGCGCTGAGGAAGGTCTCGAGCTCCCCGGCCCGCGCGCGGATGAGGCGCAGGTCCTCCCGCAGGCTCCGGGAGAGGAAGGAGAGCGCTCCCTCCCCCGCCGCGGCCGGGCGCGTGTCGACGCCGAAGCTAGCCATATGGCTCGGCCGGGTCCGGGCTGTAGGGTTTTGCTGGTGGTGGTGATGGTGGTGGTGGCGGTGGCGGAAGAGGAGGCGGAGGCGGTGGTGTGAGGTGGGGCGGAAGGATGGGGGAGCCGAGGGGAGAAGGAAGGGGAGGAGGAGATTTCGCGGGCCCGGCGGCGTGGACCCGGTCTAGTGGAGGAGTGGCAACGGAAGTGGAGGAGGGAGGAGGGGCGAGGTTGCGCGGCTACGCTTTGTGCCATCTGCCGGACGGGAAGCCGACGGCTCAGATCAGGATGGCAGGAGATCAACGGTGCTGAATTTTCCAGCCTTTTTTTCTTCTAATTACCACGTCGGCGCACGTACAAGTGTACTGACGTACAGTACTTGCTGTGCTCGTTTATGTTAGGTATATATTGGCGTTTTTGATAGTTGAATTTTGACGGCAACCTTCGTAGCATAGAACTCTTTGCTGGAGCTATCACAGAGGCATGGAATTGCTTCCGACTTAGATTTTATGGAATCTCCCCTCGATATGCACAAGAAATCACCAAGGGAAATAACTTGTTTTTCCTTACAAACATACTCCTACTATATTTAACACAGTTGAATTACTAGAGGGAAGAAACAAGACGAAAAAACAGACTGAATTTCGCAGTCCTTGCATCGATGTAATTCAGGTTCAGTTATTACTCCAGCCACCAAACACAGGACTTGTCGACAGCCAGCAAAAGAAAGACACGGAAGTGGACAAACACCGGATGCATGCGGCATTGCAGTGCAATCAGATAAACACGAAGAGACCAAGGGTGAAAGCAACGGTAACCGTAGCTTGGCACGGCAGCGCTCAGTTTGGACCTTTGCACGCCCTGCACTCCAGCCCCAGTCGGCAAACCGAAAGCAACGGCCGTGCTCTTCTTGGCAGGCAGACAGCCGTCGAGCAAACGGCACCTGCGGCGGACACAAGGATCGGAATCCGGCACATTCCGCGGATCAGGAGAACGCCATGACGGGTGAGTTCACGGTCAGTATTTCCTCCGAGGATGCAGCTGGAAGGTCCTCCATGCCTTGCCTTGCCTTGGCTGCGAGCCACAGATCACTCGTTCATCCATCGTCTCGATCTGTCTGTCGGCACCGGTCGGTGTAGCAAGTGTCTGGCACAGGGAAGAGCTGCTCCGACGGCCACAAGATACTCGTGGTTGTACATGAAAATGCAGTGATGCTTCCACTTCTCCGAAAGGCAGCAACACAGGCTTCCGCCACCTGTTTGAGTTTACAGACAAAGTGTTCAGTTTAGTGATCCGAGTAACTCACAAAGGCCGCAGCACAAGGAAAAATCTCCGGCAGCAGATTCAGTTTACAGACAAAGTGTTCAGTTTAGTGATCCGAGTAACTCACAAAGGCCGCAGCACAAGGAAAAATCTCCGGCAGCAGATTCAGTTTACAGACAAAGTGTTCAGTTTAATTAAACACTAGTAAGCGAAAGATTCTGAATTTCAAAAAAAACATTATGGCCCTAGCTTACAATCTGATCAAAAGGCAGCAACTTGGCACGCATTAGTAATCCAAGACTGAAACAGGGCCACGTGCAAAAGAACAAGCAGAGATCATGAATCCAAAAAAATCTCATTACAAAAAGGGTATCCTGACAAAGTTCATAATGATCTCAAAGTTTCCATCCCATAAATTCCTACGTTCAATGGCATGGTGAGCACAGCAATCATCCATCAGGTCAAACCACATTCCGATGTTTGGTTTGGCACTGGTATCTGGATGCTTCAGAAGAATTTGGACAGTTCTATATATAGAATCCAACAAAAAAAATCAAAGTTTATGTATTTCTATCTTTCTATAAATTTACTACTGTTCAGCTCGGGTGCGTATGCACCCAGGAGCAGAACAGCACTTCCGATATTAACCTTTCCTATCCTGCTCATCTATCAAATACCAATAAACAAGAGTCAAATAAGGCACAGGGATGTAGAATTAGCACTCTAATTACAGTGATAATCACAATTAAGACTACATAATTAACAATCACAGTTCCTGAATTTAACCGCTCTGGATCCTAACAATACCCACTTAAGTCAACAAAACCAGAATCCTGAAAAAGAATTGATTCATGCCTTTCATGCTTCACAAATGATGTCAAGCTGGACTACTGATAACTGAATGGCACCGTACAACCAGGCAAGTACAATCCCTCCTTACCCAACCACTATGTTTCAAAAGTACGAGTATTATCACTATCAATTGGTATTCATACTGCAAGATCATGAAGTGAATAAAGCATGTGCAACAGTAGCGTACATTGAAAAGAAAATCACTTCTCAATTCTTAGATAATCTGTCCATGATATAAAAGCAGTGAACACAGTGTGGACTTGAACTATCAACCAATGAGATAAGACGGTAAAGTAATAAAAATGCTAATATTGTCCACATAATTTCAGAAGAATGAACAACAAATATGTATGGACAGAACTGTGATGATATTATTGTTCTCAAATACATGCCTATCCATAAAACTCGCAGGTTTGGTACGACAATGTATAAAGCTATGCAGTACAAGAAATAGCTTTCTATCAATGTACCCGATGCAGACACAATCACATTCTCCCCTGGATTCTCCGCGAAACCACATATTGCCTTCTCAAGGGCGCTCGTGCGACTAGGACAAAGGCGTCCTGCCGGGAGTGGGAGATCCGATCCCCACCCTGCAGACAGTATTATTATCCTCAGCACCTATAGGTTCCGAAATATATCGAATCAAAAGCAACCAGTTTTAATCCAGTGAGCAGATTTTTAGCACTGTTCCTCTGATCTAATCATTTTCCCATGAAAACAGATAAACACACACCCCCAGGCCGGCAAATATCCTCTTGAGACTAATTTTTATTTTGCTATTATGCTCTATCTTTACACTAAAATTCAGGAATGATTTCACTGCATTATATTCATCAGAACAAAACACAAACCAAACTAATTGCTTTTTCAAACTGTCTAATTCCATCACATATCGTGTTTTCAGATCATGCTGTCTCCACTCTGCATTTGATATTATAATTTTGCTCTTAGCGCTTGGATCTCATTGAAAATCATGCCCACTGATGTCACTGCTACGAAGATTTTTACTATGGTTAAAACATACTAAAACTACACTCATAATCGAGAAACTGCCTTCAGTACTACTATGCTGTACAGCTAAGTATGGTTTTCCCCAGCTGATTTCTATTACACATGAGATGCTGTGCCTACCAACCATTCCAGGATTAGATCGACAGGCTTTATCTACATTTGTTATATCCTCTATTACAGCTTTTTTTTTTATTATTTGTTAACCACATTTGTCCTCAGCCAGTTCCTTCTGAAATTGAAGAGCAATTGTTTCACATGTATGTCAAGCTAGCCCAGATATCTAGGCACTTCCGCGCCCCCCCCCCCCCCCCCCCCCCCCCCCCCCCCTTCCCCCCTCGCCGCACAGATCTGCCCGCCAGCACTCATTGCCGCCATGGGCGACAACTGATCTGCAACGGTTGGCACCGCAGGGTAGTGCAGCAGCTCCATTGGAACATTGTTGTCGTTAACCTCATCCAGCACGGTGGTCCTGGATTGCCCAAATCTTGAAATATTATACAGATTTCATGGAAATCCCCAAAAAAGATGTACTCGGCTGAAAGCTGCACACGGGATTACCTCCTAATTGGTTGCATCAGGAACTCCATTTTTGCGCCGCGAGCTGTGTATTCTTGCAGGATGAACTCCGCTGCTCAGCTAGCCGCAAGCAACAGGTGCACAAAGAGGGCAGGTAGAGGTTGGAGGCCACTCCGTCTTGGTGCCATCCCTCATTTACTACTCTACTACCGCCCTACTGGAAAGTATGCATCCTGATCCAAGGATCAGGACTGGACTGACGTCACGAGCCATGGCTCTCCTTTAGATCCATCACGGCAGCAAATGTGCGCTCCGTAACTAGACCTACGTACGTCGTACCCATTTACTGTATTTCCACATTTCCTCCTTTAAAAACAAACAACGCACTGGCACAGGAATTGAATGCACCGAACCGCCCAGATAACAAGCTCAGGTATGCTCGTGACCAGAACAACCGCTTCCCCATTTCTCCTGCTAGTTTCCCAACCAGGTTGCACTTGTTCTGTCACTTACCAGCAATGGCCAACTCCGCATTCCCTCACACCCATGTGTCGCACGCGAGTGGACGTTTTGCGTCAACGTGAGTATTTACATCAGAGGGCTGATTTGCTCAAGCATCATTGCACATATGTCCAGAATAAGATCCGGTGATTGCTGTGACAGCAAACGCAATAGTGAAGAGACCAACCATTTAAAACAGATGTTCAATGCTCAGTAAATTGAAACCATAGCAGGAGGTACAGTTTCCACCGTGAGAGAATGCCAGAACTCTCAAGTATCTGAAAACTGAATCCTAGAAGATCTCACAACAGGTTCTTGGAGCAGACTTCCTGTATTTTGATAGTTCCCACCACATCCAGTTTCAACAAAATTTGATCTAAACTACTCCTCAACAATTCACTCAAGAAGTCAAGATTGACCGATACAGCTATTAACAATATTGACAGGTTCGACTATTAACTTAGGCGACTTCTCTTTGTGTTGCATTACGGGCTGCCAGGCTCCATTAAGCTTGACAACTTACAGTCCAGAAATGTACACCCATCATCAAGCTAATCGGAGAGCTTAGACAGTCAGCAACTGAGAAAACTGACGGGCATTCCACTGCAGATGGTCTATAGTACCGACGTTACTCATTTTATAGCAATCTGATAGATGCCTTCGAACTGTGCTTCCATACAGGTTCAAGCAGTGAAGTGTGCTGGCGCTCATGTGGTTCGTCCACTGCAACATAGACTTCTACAAAATTCAGATCTCACCGGCCAGGGGCTTGTGCTGTACTGCATTACTGCATGAACTTCAAGAATCACCATTGCCGTCAATCAAACTATGTGTTATCAGCTCCATATCACAATGGTTTTGATCGCTGGTCTTGGGTTAACACAATGACCAGTTTGTCAACTGATCAATATGCCAAAATTCATACAATGCCATACTCGCTCATCAACCTAGCCACTCTCTCAGCCACATCGACACGGCCATGCGCCCGGCACGCGGCGAGTAGCACCGTGCAGATGATCCTATCTGGGCGCGCCTCCATCCGCGCCAGCAGCCCCTCTGCCTCCTCGACCTCCCCGGCACGTCCGAGCATCTCCACCATGCAAGTGTAGTGTTGCAGTGCCGGCCTCCGCACCCTCGCGAAGACTTCCCTCCCCTCGCCGACCATCCCGGCCCTCGCGCACGCGGCAAGCACCACCGTCACCGCCTTGTCGTCCATCTCCTCCTCCCGGCCGCGGAACAGGCCGAGCACCTCTCGGCACCTGCCGTGCGCGGACATCGCGCTGGCCAGCGCGGTGCGCGCGGAGAGCGTCTGCTCCTGTGCGGGCAATCCGTCGAACACGCTGCGGGCGGAGGCTGGGTCGCCGCACGCGGAGTAGGCCTGGATGAGCGAGGGGACGAGGACCGCGCCTCGGCGGAGTGCGGTGGCGTGGAGGGAAGCCACCAGCGAGAGAGACGGCAGCGAGGCGGCGCGGCGGAGGAGCTCGGCGTAGTGCCGCCGCATGGCTGCAGCCTTCGGGAGGCAGGGTTGGAGAGAAGCGATTGCACTTTGGTAAAACCGGCTGCTCTGGGCCGTTGGATTGCCCGTACATACAATATTTTTACCGTCGCAAAAACCTACCGCGCGCTCTAGACGAACAGCCGCCAGGACCAACCCAAACCAAAGGAGTTAATTAATTTAGCCACTCCTCTTGTAACGACCCCGTCTGGATCGACAGGAGGGGATGAGGGGATCGAGCCAGAAGAAGATGAGATCGAGAAGAAAAGAGAGGTAGGTGAGGAGCAGAGCTTGGAGGAGGGGAAAGAATTTCTGATATTGAACATATAAACGACGCTAGAGTACCCGCCGTTCTGGAGGCCATGCGCGAGCTAGCGATTTTGGTTCGTTGGATTTTTTTCCTGCTGATTACTGTGACTGCTGGCAGCTGGTCAGCCGTTGAAAGTTTTTAACGCTTGTGGTTGCTTCGATGGTGGATGACCGGTGGCCCTTGTTATGCCTGGGTCGAGAAATCACGCGTTGCTTCTTTGATTCTGCGTATACGAAGTGTGTGATGGCTGCTAGCGACCAGTGAAATATCTGCCTTCTCCTCCCTCCCCTCGTCTCTTTCTTCCAGCCCTTTCTCCTCCATGGATCCTCTCCCGCGTCCGTCCCGCCGGGGGCGGCGGCCTGCAGGCAAAGGGTGACGGCCGCCGTTTCTCTCTCTCCCTCTCCTTTTCCTGCCCCCGTTTCTCTCTCTCCCTCTCCTCTAACCGCCGGCCGCCGTGCCCCTGCAGGTTCAACGCCGCGTCGCCATTAGCAAGCAGGAAGCCGCCGGATCCGCCGCCGTTCACGACGCCGACCGCCGCCGCAGGCCTCCCTCGTCTAGATCCACCCGCCCCGACTCTGTTGGACCTCGCCCTGCCTCGTCTGCACGCCGCCATGCCGGGAACCATCGCCGCCGCCGCCACTCATCTCGGGAGACGACGCGTCCGCTGCAACAAGCAGCCGAGCCGTTCGCCTCTGCGAGTGGGCCACGCGACCAGCAGGCCCAGCTCGCCAAGCCCAGGCCGTCACCAAGCCTGATCGTCCTCCGCTCGCCCATCGGCGCCAGGTGAGCCAGAAATCCACGGTCGGCCCCCTAGATTCTTTTGCTTTTTCCGCCCCAATCGCCGGCCGATCCGTGTGGTATTTCTGTGAGATTTTTTTGTTATCGTAGCTGTGGTGGTTCCGTCGCCTGGATCTTGTGTTGCAGGGGTGATTCCGGTCTGATCCGTGACTCGGATGTTTCTGATTTTGCAGGTGTGGGCGCTCACAGGGGGGTGGAGTTTGATCTGCCGGGATGTATCGCGCCAAGCTCACCACCGAGCAGGTCAGTTGATGCATTGGGATATGCCTCCCCTGATTTAGTTTTGCCGGTCTGACACATGTTGTAGTGTGCATTGAAGCTTGTGTTGCTAGCTTTGGGGTATTGAGAGTTTAAGATTTGCTGCTGGCGCATATTACCTGTGTGCGATGTCTCACGGAAATAGGAATAGGACGGGGGGCGCGGGGGGCGGTAACTTCAGTTTCTTTTGAAGCTTATGAATTAATTAATTGAATGCTGAATTTTGTAGTTAAGACAATAGATAGCTCTCTCCCCGCAAAAGAAAAGGAAGTAACTAGAGCTCTCCTATGAACGTGTATTGAGATCTTCTCGCAATGCTAGGCTTCTTCTTCCTGCTGCTGGGATCTGTTGCTCCTCTCTGTTTCCTCGACGGGAGGCCTGCCTTCGAACCTCAGGTGAGTTGTGCTGCTGGTGATCACGACCGTGCACATTTTAGTTAGATAATTTTAGCTCTAATTAATGCCTCTTATGCCTGCTCCAGTATTGGCAATCTTTTGACAGTGGCTGTCCCGTAGCATGCATGCGTGGTTGTGTGCCAAAATTGCTTTGTCTGATCTGTTGTAAATGTTTTTAGTTGCTGCCTGATATAGATGCTTCATTGCTTGCATAATCATCCATGGAACTTTAGTATGTTATACACTGTTTTGTTGTGTATAGGCATTTCATTGGCTGCGGAATCATGCACGGTCCTATTGGTAGTTTCTTTGTTTTGATCCTCTTGATGTTGGGTTGTGGGTTTACCTATTTTTCCTGTGAATGTCATATGTGTCTATAGTTGTTTTTATTTAGTGTTTTGGTTTACACAGCTCTCTTGAAGATCTTGCTATCCAGCTATATTGTTATAATAGTGTAGATCTGTGGTTTTGCCTTGATAATCTGTACAGTGAGGTTGGAGTAGGCTATGATTTCCTTTACCTCTAATAGGTTTCTTTCTTTTTGTTTCGCAGTTTGTGCTATTTCTAGCTTTAAGGATTCTGCTCCTTTGTTATGTTGATCGAGGTTTGGTCCTTCCTTTCTCGGTAGCTATTTTTCTTCCTTTCCCCATCTTCCACGGTGACCTGCAATTTTTGCTTCCAGCTTTTCAGAGGGTGTTTTGGGCTCTAGATTGATCTGGTTGTGTGGGTGGTGTGGTGTACCACATGACACTATGTGCCTGCTATAGCCATTCAGTTCTTCGGAGTATGGTGCTTCGATTTAATTCCTCTTGGTTGATTGGACATATGAAGAGATGCTGTATGAGCTTCTTCCTGCCATGATCTAAATTTTATTGCAGCATGATTCAGATATACTCCCTCCGTCCCATAATATAAGACGTTTTTGCAAACTATGTTAGCTTGCAAAAATGTCTTATATTATGGGACGGAGGGAGTAATAAGTAATTTGGTGTTTGAGGAGCATCACTAGATATGTGATATCTGTAGAATTATGTTTTGCTGCTTCTTGGAAAATCACTTTCTTCCCTAAGCTGTGGTTAGCATTTCTACATTTTAATCCTATCTAGCTGGATCCTGAAAATGTAGAGAAGTAAGGTTTGTTCAGTATTAGATTCATGGATTAATTTACAAGAGAAATAAAGTGCATATGTTATGCTTCTTAGTTTTTCTACGATTGTTTTTGGTACAATTGGTTACCTAGGCATCAGTATATTATGTTACAAGAATCTGCACTATGCTCTTATGCTTTTAGCCATAACCATCTTATTTTGTTTCTTGGTAGAATTGCTTACCTAGGCATAAATAAAAATGTTAAAAGAATCTGCGCTATACTCTTATGCTTAGATTCTTGGGTTTTTAGCACTGGTATGGACAGATAGAATCCAATGGGAGGTATGAACAGAGAGCAAAACAGACTGCAGCAATCTCCCTAGCGCCAAACTTGGGTTTTTTGTACCAGCTGGTTACCTGAGATTTTGTTTGCTTATTCTATTAGATCGTGAGCAAATTAAGACATATATGTTGGTCTTGCAATTGATAGCCTTTCCTGTCATATTGTTGACTCTTATAGATCCACCACCTCAGATGGTGCTGACAAGGGTGCAAAGCAGCTACGGCTAGGGAGGATACCCATCAGTGCAAGCTCACTGCTTGCATGTGTAATCAATCTATATTTTCAACCTTTTTGTTTAGAACAAGTGGTGTGCTTACTTGCAACTATGTAACCAAGTATTTTAGTTTACACATTTCTCCTAAGAATCTTGATGTCCACTATATTAGTGTAGTATAGATTTGTAACCCATTTGAGCGAGAGTAGTACTAGGATGGGTGACCTCTTGGGAAGTCCTCGTGAAACGGTTTCATATCTAAGGGTTGTGATAGGCTTGGCGAGCCAACGTAAAACTAGCCAGTCCTTTGGGTATGAAACCCATTTGGGCGAGAGTAGTACTAGGATGGGACAAAAGGCTTAGTAAGTAAGTAAGTATAGCTTTGTAATTTTTCCTTGGGAATCTATATATCCAGTCAAGCTTGAATAGGCTATATTTTTTTTTACTCGGTCATGGCGATGGCACTCTGCCGAGGACATGGCAACTGGTCAAGAGTTCATGTTCTTTCTATACATTTTTGCAGGCTTTGCTCTCCAAGTGCAGAACACTTTACCACTCCCCATCGATGACGATCTTCCTGTATGAACATTTTCATCTGTGCTCCACTAAGAATGAAGCCATTAACTGTTGACCGTAATTGCAGGGGCAACTCTTTTAGCACCACACAAGTTATTCCGAAAGGTCACTAAGCTTATTGTAATGTCAACTTTTGTAAAGGTGCTTGTCCTGTTTACAGTATGTTCCCTTTGACAAATCAACAGAAGTGTACAAATTCATTTGAATGGATTCGCAAGGTATTTTCATTAGCAATGCCACAAGGCATCAGAAAACACAAGTAGCGAGAACAATTAGTTCAGTTTTAATATCATAGTTCTACTCATCCTAAATTGTGTTAAATTAATCTGCTAGAGTATGGTGATAACAGAGGGGCACTGTTTTTTGAAAATTGTTTATTTGTTCCAGTTATATAGGGCCCTCCGCAAGGATATTGATTTCATCAGGTGTAGATGTTTGGTTGGACAGATATTGTTCGTCAGTTTCTTAGTGCGTGCCTAGCTGTTTCCCCTTTTTACATTGCTTCATTTCTATAGGATTTCTTGAAATATAATAACTTGCTTCAACAATTCTAGAATGATCATGGTTTCTTTGCATTCCTATACTTTCATATGAATAACAATTTCATGGCTATCCTGGGTAAGAAACATGCATCATTGGCATTAGCCAATGCATTTGTGTTAAATGCCCTGCTGGCCGAGTGCAACTTTGTTCTTCTTTAGTGGGTGTTTGTATTTTCCAAAAAGAAGTTGGTGCACCTCATAGTTGTTTAGTAGCATGACTATTATGTCTAGATTTTGCTCTATAATACAGAACTAAGTAGTTCGCTATGTCAGTTGGCTATGTGTGTCGCTTCATAGTTTAAAACTTTAGCTACAAGCCTACAATCATTAGTACCATTCAGTTTATTTTTTATGGAAAACAGGGTAGAGCTAGAGCTCTAATGACTACTCTCAAGCTGTCTACGAGAGCCAACAACCAAGATTACCTTTTAAGTAGATTCCGTATCTTTGAACAACGGATTCTGATTCTATTAGAGATGTTTTAATGCATTTTTTATCAGTTGCGCTACTACATTTTACTACTGATTTGAGCTGCCTTATTCCCAGATAGAGACTATCTAAATTATTGACATCCACTCAAATAAATACACAAGAGTTGTATGAAAGGAAACCACTCATCTTTTTAATAAGAAATTAGAAATGCAAATGCAGTTGACCAATGTTTAGCGTCATAACAATGTTCAGGTCGCGCATGCATACCAGAACACTGAGGGGTGGTCTTACAAATGACAACTACTTTCATGTTAGTAGTTTCTTCTGTTTGAGATATTCCACGACCCTGCTGTGCTAGCTCCAGCCATTCAATTTATCATTATATCCACCATATTTTTATGCTCTGCATTCCTAATCTGCCGGTCACAAGCAACGGCCATGGGTTGCAACGGCCAGAGGACCAAGGTATGGATTCTCCTCCCTTCTCTTTTCTTTGCTCCACACGTTCCTCCAGCCCTCCCGGCCCTTCCTGCACACACTCTCTGTCTCGGCTTGTGAATGGGAATGGCCTAGCATCAGTGTGGATGACGAATCTCCCGGTGACAATTTTTTTTGATTGATCAGCACCAACGAGGATGCAGCCTGCAGGTAATATTGCTGTTCTAATTTGATTTTATTCACATTACAGTGCATACATTGGGTTATGTTATCCTGTTTCCTTCAGGTTTGTATTTAGGCTGTTATTTTTCCTTTTTCAGATGTATGTCATATACGTGTAGCCATGGTTCTAAAACATCCCCATTCCTTTTATTCCTATCGATTTTCTTTGATTCAGTTATTGACTAAATGGTATTATATGCCCAGGGTTAATTAGTACCTAAAATGCTACCTTTAGTTTGTGAAAACTGTCTAAAGGGGTTTCTGCAACTGTTATTATGTTTCATTGATTCAGTCCTGTAGTTCAATAGTTCCAGTGGATTTTGCTAAATGGTTTTGTATCTTTAATTAGTGAAAAAGGCCTCGGTTGGTTTCTGAAATATTTTCTTTGCAGCTTTCTGCAGTTGAACCATTTATTAGTTATTACACATATAGAGCTCTTTAAGGTCTTTGTTTATAATAATTCCTAATGACTGAAGTCTCTCTATTCGATATATGAAATTTATAGTCACAAGCATTTTACAAGTGCAAAACAAAACATCAATAGTAAACCAAATGGTGATTTTGACAAAGAGCAGAACATTGATTTAAACCAGGTGCTACCATTGCTGTGTACTGCAGAGAGTTAAGTTCTTGTGAGATGAGATCAAATTTAGCTTCTGAAACCTACAACTGAGTCTGCGCAGGACTACTGTACTTTAGAATCTGGTGAATCAACAGATCATATTGTAGGAGATTTTCCCATGCAGAAAACAGGATTAAGGTTCATTCCAAGTCAATGAAGTTAATGGGACAGGTTGTGCACTACCATCACCGGGTATGATTGAATCTGCAGATTTTTTGCATACCTTTTTCTTTTCTTTCTAATGCCCAGATCTTATGATAAGATTTAACATACTACACTGAACAACCTTTCTAACACGCAACACGATCATTTTGCAGATGCTAAGTCCACTCAGACTGACTTAGTGATTGAACATGGTGTAATTCCTTCTGTTGAAGGGAATCACAGATTAGGAAAGTTTTGCAGTTCTGAAATGCATCTAATTGAGTTTGTGAACAATGGTGCAAGAGACTGTTTTTCTTGTGAATATGGTCGACGTGTTTTGGTGATGCAAAGATTCTGACCAAAACCAATTCAAGTTTTTTGTGCCCAAGTGAGTAGCTTAGAGATCTGATTTTTAGGTTGCTAACAAACCAATCATAAATATGTTGCCTGTGCCAAAAATTTTAAAAATTGTGATACTTGTGTGGAAATTAGAATTATTATTCTCTTGCACTGTCTTTTTTGTCTCCATATTTTTGTATATTAATCTTGCTACAATCAAATGCAGAATCAAGGAGCTTAGCTGCCTAAACGTATATAGCTACTTGAATCTTCTAATTGCAAACTCAAACATTTGCATTTTGTTCTTCGTTTCAGTTGGGCTTTTGCGTCAATTTTATCAGTTTCATACATTACAAATGAGAAAAAAAATATTTTTATATAGATTCACGACACTTCGCAAAAGAGTATACATCAACATCGTCTGCTACAAAAAAAGCAAAGTAATCTCTTTTAGTTCTTGCTTCAAATTTGTCTCGCGCGCCAGATGGCGCGACAAGTCATCTAGTTTAACTTGTAAAGGATGAGCTGGTACTAGGCAAAAACCAAGCCATCCACGTCGCCCTGAATCGCTATAAATAGTGCAAAGCGGGCAACGAGGAAAAGCGGGTAGCGAGAGCGAGAGAAAGCGGGCAGCCCACGTCCGCTGCGAGAGAAATATCGAGAGGAAAGGGGTCCACGTCAGCTGCGAGGTAAATATCTCCTCTCTCTCTCCGCCGCCTCCTCTTCTCCATGCCGCCGCCGCCTCCTCCTCCCCCGCGACCCCGCCTTCTCTCCTGCCGCCGCCGCCTCCTCCTCTCCTTTCCTCGATGTCGATGGCGGCGCGGCGGAGCTCGTGGTCGGTCGGAGTCCTCTCCCGCGTCCGTCCCGGCGGGGCCGGCGACCTGCAGCCAAAGGCTGCCGGCGGCTAGGAGAGAGAGAAGATGAGAGGGAGAGAGAAGTGGAAGGGGCGAGGTAGAAAGAGAGAGGTTGCCGCGCGCAGTGGTTTCGGATTGGGTGCAGGTCGCAGCCATGGGCGAGCAGGGGCGCCGTGGTTTTTGTGATGGGCTCCGACGAGGCGCGGCTGGCGGCGGGGGTCCATGGGGCGCGGTGGCCGCTGCACGGGAGCGGGGGCTACTACCGGGCGCTGGTGCGGAGTGACCTCCAGCGGCAGAAGCCAGCGGCATCTTCTCGCCCGGCAACGATTTCGGCTGGTGCGTCACGCTCGCTCCCCCGCCTCGGCGGCTCGGCCATCGGGTCTTGCTGCATTCCTCAGCACCTTTTGCTGCTGCATTTGGCCAATGACAAGTTCTGTGAAAAGAATCGCTGCATTGTTATTACAGTAACTGCTGACGTTGAGATCTTGGCGGCTACTTGTATGTACCAGTTCAGGAACTTGTATTATGGGATACTACAATCAGCCAAGTGATTTGTTTTCTAATTTTTAATATCATGTTGTCCTTAAACTTGAGATTTCTGCAATGTTTTCTTTAAACTGCACCTCTCTGTTATTCTATCAAGGTACTATTGTAACCTCTGTATTAGAGAGAATTGTTCTTTGACGCCAAGGAATTTTTTTCTTGTTAATAACAGTCATAATTCTCTGTTACTTTTTTCAGTGCTAGCGTCCAGCAACCTTAAAGCCCACGGCCGACCTACAGGTAACTGCTTTCTCAACTTCTATTATCCAAATTGCATGTGTGTACAGTTTTGAATGATTGGTGGGTTAGACCAAGAAGTTAGCTACAGGTTAGGTGTTACTTTTTGGCTGATTATCTATATTATATCCATTAAGGAAAGAATATCTAAATAATTGGCTAGACTTCGGAAGTATTGTGCTCAAATGAATAGTTCTTTACCTTTGAATTTTGGGTTTTGGTGGCTTCTATGTACTGGATACAGTTTAGTATGTATGATAAATAAAAAAACTGAACAAAATTGTAGATGAGTAAGAGGTGCAGATCAATGATAATCAGGTCTCTTTAACTACTATGCGGAAAAAAAGACTAGGCACAATTGTTCAACAAGGTCAAAGATCTAATTGATTGGTCTTTTATATTGGACATATGAGTTTCTGAGATTAGTCTTATTTTCTTCTGTGACGACAATCTATCGTTTGACTTTATTATCATATATTTTCTTGCAGATGCAACATAGATAAAAAGGTGTTCTTAGGATAGTTCAAATTGGAACTGAAGAATTAGTATGCAGTGCAAGAAGATGGAACAGAAAAAAGGTATTCATAGGTCTAAATTACAAGTGAGCTCCTCCTCAAGCCGATCTATTCTCGTCCCATGAAAGCCTAGCTTTATTCCATTTCCCCCACTCAAATGTCTGATTTCGTCATGGAAGCATGGGGATGGATGTTTGAAAATGTGCATAACATGTGACATCTTTGCCCATGTGCATTTCATACAAAAAGAGGTGTCTTGCAAAGTTTTTTTTACGGGGAGTGCCTGTGGATTTTTCTGCTTATGGATCTCCACAACAAGTACTGAGAACATTTTTGCAGGTCACAATAGAGCTGAGCTGCCACACGAGTTTTGTTGAGCTTAGAGATATGGATCCTTGTGAAACAGAGGTATGGCCATTCTCTTGCGTCCTGTTCAGTTTCATGTGTCCTGGACCTTCTTTTTCACACATTTAGCTTCAAGCTCCAATCATCTGTGAAGTCCAGTACCTTATTCTTATCGGAGCTGGATCGAGCTAACATGTGTTTCATTAGTTCTATCACTTTAGTAAAGGATGCAAAGGAATCAAGTAGCAATTCAAATAATAAAAGGGAAATCAAATAACATAAGGGTGTCATGTTCAGTGAGTATTGAAAGCTACTACTATCTAGAACATTGCATATGCCAGAATTTGAAGGCTGCAGGTGGCCAGTTTGATAAAGGGCATCCCATTGCTTGTACCTCCTGCTTGCGTAGGGTCCAAGGAAGGGGGTCCGGCCAGTTTGATAAAGGGCATTTTGATCTAACAATAAATTTTATAAAATATGTAACAATAAGTAAGTTGCCCATTTAGTGGATTCACAGTTGGTGTTTGATGAAATGCTCAGTAGGATGTGCACATTTTGTTTTTAGATTTTGCCATCAGTTGAATGGATGATCTCGTGCATAGGGTTCTCCATCTACTAATTTTTACCCTATCGTTATACATGATTCTGGATGTTTTGCTCAAGTTTGTGATTGAATTAAATGTGTCACTTTTTTGCTGTGTTAAATTAAGCATGCCTTATGCCACTGAATTTTTCTAACCAACACAACACACTTCTACAATTTGAATGGATAATTCACTCCTGAATTAGCAGTGGATTCGGAGTTTATTCTTCAGCAACTTAAACTTGCGGTAGACTCCTGTTGCAGTTTGGTGACATAGGTCTGTGTCAAGTTGCTTAACAAATGCAGCTAGGTGCAATTCAATTAGCCAAAGCCACTATGCATTAAAAATTTTAGATGTGCACAAGGGTTCTAAAATCATTATGGGACGTCTAGGAGCATGCTCTATGCCCATTGCTACTTTCGGTTATGAACCACTAGCTTTATTACGACATTTGGATTTCAAGGTTTGCTTTACTTAGGTTGGTATGTACTCCAGCTTCTCATCTACGAGAGATTAATTGATTATATCTCTTTATCATTTTAATATACTTCATGAGTAATTACTAGATACTCTAAAGTGAGTTCTTTGCTAAATTTTGTTCGAGTTTATATTTTTAGATCATTTTCATATCTATATTTCTTACATAATAAATCTGTGTTGCAAAAGCTAAGGGTCTAGATGGTAATTTATGGTTTTTTCAGTTGCTGACCATGTGATTGTGGCAGGCTACAAATTTTTTATGGGTTGTTGATTGCTTGATTTTTGCCTTACACATGAGAAGGTCATCAACCCCTTTGAAAAAACTATAAGCAGCGGCCATCCAGTTCAGAACAGGTAAATGTTAAGTTCTGCTTACCTTCCATTTACATCTCCGCAAGCAACACTGGCCTCATGTATCTATTGTTTGCTTTGTTATAGACTTAATCTGATCGACAAAGTGTAAAAAGCCAAGTCTTGCTCGACAAAGTGTAAAAAGCCAGGGTATCATTTATATAGTTATTTGGAATGCATGGTTAGGAATTAGAGGTCCTCTGGTGCCTCTAATGCCGCTCAGGTCCATACTACTCTTTGTCTCCTGTTAATTCTATTTTCTTCTTAATGAAAAGGTTAGATAATCACCTCTCTTGTGATATTTTGTCCTAAGAAGTGAGAAAATTAATGGTGATCAAATATGTTTTTATCTAGAGTTATATAGATGGTTTCTTTAAATGTCATAGCGTACAAAATCCCGTGGATACCTAATTGGATCTACAATGTTTTCATGCCCCATCAAAACTGCCTGTTTAGATAAACACAGTGAAGAACTTCACAAGAACAATAAGCCAATTGCAGAAACAAAAGTACTTACAGAATATGTCTTCTTATGTTTGTACATTTTCTGCTAAATTCAGCATGTTTATTTATTAATCTCTCCTATTATTCCCGTGTCTACAGCTTGCCCGTGGCATTAAAAATGGCCACAGGTTGCCCACTGTAACAGCCTTGTTGTTTTCTTGCAGCAAGGGACTACCAAAGAAGAAGAGATGATGCGGGTTCAGAATCTGACATTATCTGTGTTAGTGCTGGCAGATCCAAAGACGGAAAGAAACAGACAGTTTCACACACTAGCAACCGTAGGATCATCAGCAAAAAGGTAAGTCTGCACAAAGAGAAAAAGTATTACTTACTACTATCTTTTTTGCTACTTATTTCTCTTTCTAAACCATATTTGGTCAGCACCTAAATATCCACGAAAGAGGATCACTTAAGCTGACGGGGAATGCATTATCCGTGGAACTATCTTTTAAGATAATACTTGTGGGCTACACATTGACTGTGTTTGCTTGTCTATTGCAGTTCTTTTATTATAATAAATCCGATATAATGCATATACATGAGATAGACCTAATACAAAATACACACATTTTAAGATAGGTTACAAAGCATGTAACACAGAACCTGCATTACAAGCACATCATACTAAAAAAGTTTCTTTTTATTTCTTTTTAATGCACAGATACGACGACAAATAGGCTTAGAGCAAAAAAAATCCAACCACCGTTTACAGGGCCGGCCAATGTTACTGGGTCAAACACCGTTGATCCACTTGCTCCACCTCTGGTATGACCTTACTGGGTCAAACTTTAGAACCACAGATGATAGGCGTGGTCGATAGACCCATACACATGAGCACAGAATCAACGAGGGATCCAAGAGAGAAATTAGAGCTCATCTTCCTAATAGAGTTGAACACAAACCTGTAGCAGTCCTGTCTCTCGCTGGTGGACAAACACCACATGCACGCCAAGATCCGGCGCCTCGGCGTCAGGCCCTACGTCAGTCAAGATAACACAAAATTTAGCTTCTTAGACAAAGAAAGGTCAATGTACTATTTGCATCATCTAAACGATTTCATTCGACTTTGAATGCCACCTGTATCATCAAAATCAGGCAGAAACATGGTTACCTTCATGTCCATTTCCATAATTTGATTGTGTTAATGCTGCTCCATGAAAGACAAAAACAATTCTTAGTAATGAACATCATCACTTACAACAAAACCAGACCCCTGCTGTTCTGAATCATTTTATTATCTTCTCACGTGATGCATATACGATTACTCATACTGTCTTCTTCTTTGTCATCAGCCTACCGTGATGGAAAAAATCGGAATCCCAACAAAAGTGCTTTTCGATGCTATGATGCAGCAGCTAGGCCTCCCAAATGTAGTGTACTCAACACAGAAGGCAAGAGCAATTGGTCTTGACGCAACTATTCACTTCTATCCCTCCAAGCATCAACTGGACAACAAATCTTCCAAGACAATCAATATCAATCCATGTATCCAACAAACTAGACGATGCTGAAGACCAACTAGCAAACGAAGCTCTCAAGTACATGAAAAGCATCCACAGTAAAGTGCTGCAGGACATAAACTACGACAAGATGCAGTTGCTCCAGCAAAAGTGTGAATCTCTTGAGCATGAGTAGAAAGAAAAACACAACCTAATAGACTATTTTAGCAACAGCTGGTGCCATAGCCTCGGTGGAGATCACATGGCAGCAAAGGAACTTTACTGTATAATAGGTAGCAACTTAACAACCGGATTAACATCCAAAGACAAGGATCTGAATCATATTTTGTCGCAAGTAAGATATGTTGTTGATCGACTCAGTGATACAGCCACACAATTAGATTATGATCTCCAACAGACAAACAAGTACTATTGGAGTCTGGATGATGATGTTGAAGAAATTTCTGCTATGAACAATGAAAACATTCAATCGCAGCCACTATGAACAATTGCGTGAACAAGTCTTCAGCGCCGATGAAACATCCACCAATCGCGCTGGCTAATGTCCATCACTTCATAATGCCTATAAGAAGTATCTCTGCCTATCTACCTTCCTTCCTAATAGCATTGTAAATATTCCATCGTAAGCTTCATAGAACACTATGTATCATGAATAATCCATGTGTTTCAATCTGTCCCTAAATATATTTATGTTCACTCTTTCAATACTTGCCTTGCTCTCGCCCCTTGTGTCATCGGCGCAACGGGTCATCTAGTTTCTTAAATGCTGCTGGTTACAACGCACGCCCCACTACATATCACCTCTGCAGGTCTTGGTTCCCACCTGTCATACACATACACACACGACTAGTCCTCTCTTTCTCTCTGACTGTGGCCCCCTTGCTTGCCTCTACTCGTCTCCTCCCTGGCTCTCTGATTCATCCCGCTGTTGCATTGGTGCCTCACTGTCCGCCTCCTCGTCAGGTTGGCTAGATGGCGAGGAGTGCGTGACACCTCTTCGACCAGCCAAGCCAAGTCGAGGGAGCACCATGATCTCTTCTATCAATAATTCTACTAGCAATGGTTAAATACCATTGTTTTGTTGTGCTCTCCGCTTGTCCTGCAAAGAGTGGATCTGTAGAATCGAAAGTTTGTCTAGAGGGGTTGATTAGACTACTTGATCAAATATAAATCTATCATTTTTTCAAGTTTAGTTGTGGGCAGATTTTAGAAATTAGCACAAGTCAAGCAATCAACCTACACATGCAATCCTAAGAGTATAGCAGCGGAAAGTAAAATATTGCATATGAAGGTAAAGGAAAGGGTTTGGAGAAGGCAAACGCAATGGAGACACGGAGATTTTTGGCGTGGTTCCGATTGGTGGTGCTATCATACGGCCACGTTGATGAAGACTTCAACCCACGAAGTGTAACGGTTGCGCGAGTCCACGGAGGGCTCCACCCACGAAGGGTCCACGAAGAAGCAACCTTGTCTATCCCACCATGGTCATCGTCCACGAAGGACTTGCCTCACTCGGGTAGATCTTCACGAAATAGGCGATCTCCTTACCCTTACAAACTTTTTGGTTCAACTCCACATCGCAACGGAGGCTTTCAAGCGACACCTAACCAATCTAGGAGACACCACTCTCCAAAAGGTAATAGACAGTGTGTTGATGATGAACTCCTTGCTCTTGTGCTTTAAATGATAGTCTCCCCAACACTCAACTCTCTCTCTTAGATTTGGCTATGGTGAAAAAGGGATTTGAGTGGAAAACAACTTGGGGAAGACTAAAAATCAAGGTTCAAATGGTAGGAATGGAATCTCTTGATCTCAACACATGAGTAGGTGGTTCTCTCTCAGAAAATATATGGTGGAAGTGTAGACACGTTCTGATGGCTCTCTCACAAATGGAGAAGGGGGTGGAGGGGTATATATAGCCTCCACACAAAATCCAACCGTTACACACATTTGACTCATCTCGGTGGCACCGATTAATTAAACTCGATTGCACCGGTCAGTTAAAAAATATGAACGTTAGGAATCTTGGTGGAACCGACTGGAACAACTCGGTGGGACCGATGTGCTAGGGCTTAGGGTGTAACATCCCCAGCCTCACACCACAGTGATCACTCTCTGATCATGCCAAGTCGCCCTGGTTAACTATGCTTGATCTTCATTGCATAATATCTCATTTCAAAATCCACCACTTAATTCAAATTCAAATCACAAGCGCAAAATAAAGTTGCCCAAAAGTTGCTGAGAAAATGTTCATCATCTTGCAAATAATCCAAGACAACTATGTGCTAAGGAACACAACATCACCCTTGAGCACAGATGAGCATTAGCAATTAAAGCAGCACCATTCCAGCTTTTTAAATGCACTAGGGCACCCCTGCGTTACGTATTACCATGCTTTGCTGTGTGATTGCTTTTGTTGCCATGTATTTATATTATTTCTTCTCCCCCTTTCTTCCCGGTAGACCCCGAGGCCGCTGACGATGCCCTGTTGATCGACTGCTTCACCATCGGAGATTCCTTTTTCATCTGCCGAGCAAACAGGCAAGCACCCCCATTTTGAGCATTCCGATATCGCCCACTCTCTTCTCTCTTATGCTTGCATTAGAAGTTACTGCTGCTACTGTTGTCCTATATCTGCTACATAGCCTGTTTACTTGTAACCTGCTGTTGATACTTTCCTGCTATCCTAAACTGTTTAGTATAGGATGGGTAGAGCCTTATCAAAGACCCACTTGTCCCGACTGCCCCGCTGGACTCTCAGAAGACCCGAGCAACGGGATCAAAGATCAGACCCTGGCACCGCACGTCACTTCCCCCTTAAATTGCTCGACACTACTGGGTTACTATCGAGTGCCGAGGGTGATACCTCCTCAGCACTTCTGATGATAACCTTGTAGGTTAGTTAATCGGTCGTGGTAAGCGAGGGTGATTCCTCCTACACCACCCCCGATACTGACGCCGCCGTGCAACACCTCAAGTGTGGACCTCGAGGGTGATTCCTCCTTCGTTCACCTTGATGATATCATCGAGTGGGATTCCATCGAGGGTGATTCCTCAGGGTTCCCCCTTGGTGTCAGACACACGGAGACTTTGGTTACTATGACTGCACACTGAGCCATGATACTAAAGACGGGTCGGCCCCGAGGGGTACCCGCGCGAGCATGAATGTGAAGTGATGTGGAGTCGGGTTGACCTGAGAGGTGCCCGCGAGATAAATACGAGGCATGGCCGGGCATTCCTAGCCCTTGCCGCAAGTCCTCGAGACGGGGCGACGGGGTCACATCGATCGTGAGTCTCTGCTCATTTCCGCGTGCTCCTAAACCACTAAACGGTTTGGATATTTGATCCGAGGGGCCTCTAGCCTGATAGCACTAACCATCACGTGGGCATAGTATGGGCGTTCTGCGTCGTACACTTCAGCCGAAGCTTAATGGATGTCAGCGACTGAGCGACGCGCGCCGAGTTGGACTGGTTAAGCAACTGCGCTTGTATTAAGGGGTTGCTAGGTCTGCTCTCGACCGCCCTCGCAACATGCAGGAGTTCCCGGGGCGAAGGCCCAAGACCCCTGGGGGCATAGGTTTAGTCCGGCGTGCTGACCTCTCTGTTAAGTATTTGGTCGGGTTGCGGCGTGTTGCTTAGCCGAGGCCGGGCATGACCCAGAAAAGTGTGTCCGGCCGGAGTTAAGCGAGCGTGGTGGGTAACTTGGTGCACCCCTGCAGGGAAGAACTAATCTATCGATAGCCTGTCCTACGGTAACGGATACTCGGAGTTGTATCCCGATCGATACAACTAGAACTTGAGATGAAATGGATAGTATGGCTCTGGGATTGCTTTCTCGCAGGGAGTCGAGGAAGAATCTCTGGCCGAGGTTGATAACATTACTATTACTTTACATTATGTTATCCTGCACTCTTCTTATGCTGCAAGACTGATGAAGATGCTTGAAGATGCTAGTCTTCGATAGGACTAGGCCTTCCCCTCTATTCTGGCATTTCTACAGCCCAGTCCACATATACAGCCCCCTTTGAAAATGTTGCATATGTAGTGTAGATCCTTGCTTGCTGAGTACTTCGGATGAGTACTCACGTTTGCTTTACTTTCTTTTTCCCCCATATCCAGTTGATGCCACCAGACGACGGAGCCCCTGAGTTAGCTGCCCCCGTCGACGACTACAGCTACTACTACTACCCTCCCGGCGAGTACTACTACGAGGAGCCGACTGACGACCAGGAGTAGGATTCGGAGGGTCCTAGGCAGGAGGCCTACGCCTTTCGATCGTAGAGTTTTATTTTGCCCCGCCTCTGTGAAGGCTTATCTCTCTCTCTCTCTGTAACATATCTGTACCCAGATATCTGATGCTTCCGCTGACACTTGTATGCCATCGAGCTATGTATTCGAGCCCTCGAGGCCCTGGCTTGTAATATAAAGCTTGTATGATTTTATTTATGTTTTAGAGTTGTGTTGTGATATCTTCAAGTGAGTCCTTAGGCTTGATCGTGTGTATTTGCGTGTATGGTTAGTGCATGATTAAGCCGGGGTCGTCACAGGTTGGTATCAGAGCCGACTGCCTCTAGGAATCCCCCTTTCCAACTCCTTGGCCGAAGTTGAGTCTAGTGGTCGAAAACTGTTTTACTAACTTGGCTGTGTGGCTTACGGGCCCATGTCGCCAACTGGGTGGTATTAGGATATTTTATTCCTCGTCTTTACTGTGGGACTGTGATCTCTCTTCTATTTGGGTTTAATAAATCTACTAACGCTGACACTTAGGATCTCGTAAATTCCGTCCTCCCGGAGAGCCCTTTCACTACAGATGATTGTCTGCTTCATCAGAAGAATCTGAAGATACTCCTCGACGTTAACCGAGACCCTGTGCCACTGCTTTGCAATTCCTGACCACCGACAAAACCCCGTGGATAACTAACCATCGTTATTGTTTGTATATTCATTCCCAGATACTTCTTTATGTACGAGATACCACGAAATACTCCTTGTTAATCCGGGAATCCTTTGAGCCTACCGCCGTGCAGCTTCTTTCGCACTGCGGATTATTCCTCACATTTACCGGGGATCCGTTTATCCCTAGTTATTCAAGTGCTTTCCAGAACACATTGAATTGCTATCTGATCTCCCGAAATTCCCCTGCAGCCTACTGCTTTTGATATTCTTCTGATCTGCTTGCATTATGGATAGTTCCATATGTCAAGTAATCCTCGTTGACACCCCTTGACACTATCATTCTGATCCCATTGATTCAACAAGTGTGCGAATACTCGCGATCATCAACTCCTTCCTACTAATTCATTCTTCCGGCTCAGACGTCATTCCGGACATGAGCTGGTTCTCGACCAATCAAGTTGCAATTGGTTGTCCGTCCAACTCGATCCAACTTACTCATCTTTTGATCAGAGCGTCTGCCTCTGATCCCCCGATTTTGGTACCGAAAACCTTCATATTTAAAGCTTCGGCTTATTCAGATGTTTCCATGAACCGATGCCTTTGCAGTCTTCTTCTTCTGGTTCAGCACCGATACTCCCGTCAGATCCTTTGTCGTCTACCTGATCTTTTGTTGGATCAATGTCCGACAGTATCCTTCATATTCAAACATCTTATGAGCTCTTCCTTTGGTATTTAGTACCTCCGGTAAATTGTATCATCTGCTTTCACTTCGATACTTTGCTTTCGAACTCGCATCCCTTGCTTTGGCTGATGGTTGTATGGATTCGTAAAATTGTCTCGATGGGTTGTATCTATGCTTCTGCCATCTGCGAGAACCCATAAACCTTTCCGGGTCACTCACTACTGGTGCTACGCCAGATAAATTTTCAACATTTCAACTTCATTAAAAACGAGAAGTGAATGACAGGTGATGCATTGAAGAAGTGGGAGTCGACCTTGAACCTTTGTGTTCATGCCCATGGACCCGGTGTAGAACTTATCATGGAAGCTGCTCATAAAAATAATTATTTCCTTAGTACAAGTTCATCTGGTATCTATGAATTGATCCTTCGCAATCGTGATTCCGACCATGAATGTTCTTCTTTGATCCCATTTCACGGACAAATTAAAGCACTTGTCTTCTGCACCTCATTATGCCCGTTCAATCTCTATACTGAACTACCCCGAGTAATATCTTCCCTAATACCTCGAGGATATCATCCTATTGTATTACGCCCTATGAACTTTTCGATGGAGTGATACTTTTCCCTGTCTTAGTCACTCCACGGGTTCTGGGTTGTCATCAACCAAGACCATCGAACCATGAATCGATTCCGCTCGGTGATTCAATACCCCTAGTAATTGTTGCTGGGAAATTTACTACTCCATCTTGCCATCCCTAGCCTGATCGGCTATATCTTTATCGTGCCAACTGTTAACTGTGCTACCTGGTCCTTTTGCTTCATCATTCCTTTGACTTGATGTCATCGCCGATCGATTACATCTTCATGAACTCTCTCGACAAAATTTTGTCATGATCACCATTGACTTATTCTAGGAGATCAATCGAATTCATGGCTAGAAATATCATCTCTGCCCCTCGATGATTTGTGGTATCATCGATGACCTCCTTGACTTTCTGCCAACACCGATCTGGTTGTGTTTGGTTAATCTTTATGTTCCGAGATAATCCTGGAAGTGTTCCTTTGTATCTCCTGTGATCTTTCGATCCAACCTCTACTTGAAACACCACATCCTTGCTGCCTCGAAGCATGATTGTGGTATTCCGAATACCAACCAGAACCTTGGAAGCACATTGCCAAATGCTTCCCGATCAATTATCCATACACCGTTGCATGAATAATATCATGATTCATTCCTCGCCCCTTTACCTAAAAGTTTTTGAACTTGCTGTCCCATCATGTATATCATGCTCCGCTTTTCCTTGGACAAGATATACTCCCAATTTTTTTTGTGTGTAAGCACATTTTCCCTCCCATTGGTTAATTTGAATAATCAATTGATCATTTTCCTTTCCATTGTTTTGTTTAACCTTTCTTATGGTCTATGTGATCTAAGCAGAAATAATTCTCTGCATAGGTAAACACCTCGGTCTACAACTCCGCCAGTGAGACCCTGTCACTATTGTTGATGACATTCCGGTAACCACCGATGGACGAGAACTTTGCCTATTGGTCCGCCTCGTTCAACGAGCAGGAAAATGGTTCTCTTCGTCCCTCGCCCTTGGTACCGATGCTGTTACCAACTTAACTGACAGACTATTCTCTGACATACCCTGTTGTCGTGACCGGTACGATGCCACCGATCTCCCTACTCTTGATCGACACCCCTCCACAGTTCCACAGGATCGGAACCTGACTCTCCGGTAACATCCTTGATCCTAAAGCATCCTTTTGCCCTTAGCTTTGTGTGTTATTCCAAGCCACCTTTCGAGAGTTGATCTACTCCCAATACCCTGAACCCCTGTTCACACTTCATTCGGGTATCGAACGAATGTCCATTCGATTGATACTTCTTATTGTACCCTCATACTTGCTCTCGACGTTTCCTAAGTTTCAACTCGAGAGTTACTTCTACCACATTCCCTGTATTGTTCATCAGTTAATCGACCCTACGAGGGTCAGATCTCCCGAAGTTACTCTTTACTTCCCTACTTAAATCTCGGGACGAGATTTCTTGTAGTGGAGGAGATTTGTAACATCCCCAGCCTCACACCACAGTGATCACTCTCTGATCATGCCAAGTCGCCCTGGTTAACTATGCTTGATCTTCATTGCATAATATCTCATTTCAAAATCCACCACTTAATTCAAATTCAAATCACAAGCGCAAAATAAAGTTGCCTAAAAGTTGCTGAGAAAATGTTCATCATCTTGCAAATAATCCAAGACAACTATGTGCTAAGGAACACAACATCACCCTTGAGCACAGATGAGCATTAGCAATTAAAGCAGCACCATTCCAGCTTTTTAAATGCTAATTTATTTATGAAAATTCCAAACGAAGTTCACTGGCCTCCAAAATATCTGCGGCACTGTCTAAATGTGTGTTGGATATATTGGGCCTAGTCCCATCTTTTTCCTACACTATTTGGTTATCCAAATAATTCTCTCTCTCTGTTTATTAATAAAAAGAAAAACAGAAAACAGAAAAGAAATAAAAAGAAAAGGCCAAAAGGCCACTTACCTGTCACTGTAGACAAGGCCCAGCCCAACTCACCGGCCCGCCTGAGTCTTCTCCCTCCTCCCGCCTCGCTGTCGACGCCATAGGCGCCCCGATCGCCGACGCCGCACGTGTCGCCCATCCGCCGTCGCTCGCGCATAGATAAGCTTCCCCCGCACCCCTCGAACCCTAGAACCGTTCACTCGCCCCCTCGTTCTCCCTCTCTCGCGAAACCGGCGGCGCCCGAACGCAGCATTCGCCGTCGCTGCTCGTCTCCATGGCCACCGTGTCTCCCTCGCCCCTCCGACCAGCTCAACTGCATCGCCATCGTCTTCTCCTTCTTCCTCGACCACGCGTACAAGCCCGAGGCCACGGCGTTGGCCGAATCGAGTCGACGATCAACGCGGATCGCCAGAGCACCGCAGCTCCGTTCGTCGTCTCCTCTGCGCTACAAGGCTGTCACCGAGCCTTCTTGTGCTCCGTCGGTGAGCGCTCGTCTTTCCCCTCTCTCCCCGCACTCCTCCTCTTCCCCTAGTTGTGCTCCCCTCGATGACCGAGCTCGCCGCCGCCGTTCTGCTCCGCCGTCGCAGCCACCGCATGCGTCACCCTTGCCCGAGCAGCGCGCCGAGCTCCTGGAGCTCCCAGCAGCCGAATCAGCGCACACCCGTAGTCCTGCGGGGCCCGTAGCACCGTTTTTGCCCGAGCCCGAACTCCGGCCGCCGCCGTCGATTTAGGTCACCTCAGGCGAAGCCTTGAGCACCACGCGACGCGCGCGAGTGCCAGCTTTCGAACGCAAGAGAAATCACGCGATTTGGTGTGCTGTGGCAAAATCCCGAGCCCCTCCGGCGAGCCAGCCGCCGCGGAGCGCTCGTCGGCGCCTGTTCCGGCGACTCCAATGTGGCAACCGTGTGGGGTCCGCCCGTAGTCACTGCCAGTGGGCTCCAGGCCGCTGTTTGACCCAGTTGACTTTAGTCAACACGGGTTACTATTCCCTCTCTGACCATGACATGTGGGCCCGGTTGACTAATTAGCTGCTAATGAATAATTAGTTAACCCTGTTAGCTACATGACTCACTGACAGCCCAGGCCCACTAGCTAAACCTCTCTGTTTTTAAATTAAATGCTGATTAACCCCCTGAGGCTGACAGCTGGCCCCCACCTGTCAGCTTGTCCCAGTCAGCAGCCCAGCTGACCGGCTGACGCATTGCTGATGTCATGCTGACGTCATAATCAATTCTGTTAATAAAAATAATTCCAGAAAACATTTTAAAACTTCTAAAATTCGTAACTTTTAAACCGTAGCTCAGATCGAAAAAGTTAAAACATGAAAGTTGCTCAGAACGACGAGACGAATCCGAATGTGCCCTCCTCATACCTGTCACATGCCTCTAGCATGATGAACATGGAACTTTCCCCTCCGGTTCATCTGTCTGACAGACGACCGGAACCGGGAAAACTTTCCCAGTAAATTCCCGCTCCGTCTGTAGCACTTATCATTGCACTAGGGCACCCCTGCGTTACGTATTACCATGCTTTGCTGTGTGATTGCTTTTGTTGCCATGTATTTATATTGTTTCTTCTCCCCCTTTCTTCCCGGTAGACCCCGAGGCCGCTGACGATGCCCTGTTGATCGACTGCTTCACCATCGGAGATTCCTTTTTCATCTGCCGAGCAAACAGGCAAGCACCCCCATTTTGAGCATTCCGATATCGCCCACTCTCTTCTCTCTTATGCTTGCATTAGAAGTTACTGCTGCTACTGTTGTCCTATATCTGCTACATAGCCTGTTTACTTGTAACCTGCTGTTGATACTTTCCTGCTATCCTAAACTGTTTAGTATAGGATGGGTAGAGCCTTATCAGAGACCCACTTGTCCCGACTGCCCCGCTGGACTCTCAGAAGACCCGAGCAACGGGATCAAAGATCAGACCCTGGCACCGCACGTCACTTCCCCCTTAAATTGCTCGACACTACTGGGTTACTATCGAGTGCCGAGGGTGATACCTCGTCAGCACTTCTGATAATAACCTTGTAGGTTAGTTAATCGGACGTGGTAAGCGAGGGTGATTCCTCCTACACCACCCCCGATACCGATGCCGTCGTGCAACACCTCAAGTGTGGACCTCGAGGGTGATTCCTCCTTCGTTCACCTTGATGATATCATCGAGTGGGATTCCATCGAGGGTGATTCCTCAGGGTTCCCCCTTGGTGTCAGACACACGGAGACTTTGGTTACTATGACTGGACACTGAGCCATGATACTAAAGACGGGTCGGCCCTGAGGGGTACCCGCGCGAGCATGAATGCGAAGTGATGTGGAGTCGGGTTGACCTGAGAGGTGCCCGCGAGATAAATACGAGGCGTGGCCGGGCATTCCTAGCCCTTGCCGCAAGTCCTCGAGATGGGGCGATGGGGTCACATCGATCGTGAGTCTCTGCTCATTTACGCGCGCTCCTAAACCACTAAACGGTTTGGATATTTGATCCGAGGGGCCTCTGGCCTGATAGCACTAACCATCACGTGGGCATAGTATGGGTGTTCTGCGTCGTACACTTCAGCCGAAGCTTAATGGACGTCAGCGACTGAGCGGCGCGCCGAATTGGACTGGTTAAGCAACTGCGCTTGTATTAAGGGGTTGCCAGGTCTGCTCTCGGCTGCCCTCGCAACATGCAGGAGTTCCCGGGGCGAAGGCCCAAGACCCCTGGGGGCATAGGTTTAGTCCGGCGTGCTGACCTCTCTGTTAAGTATTTGATCGGGTTGCGGCGTGTTGCTTAGCCGAGGCCGGGCATGACCCAGAAAAGTGTGTCCGGCCAGAGTTAAGCGAGCGTGGTGGTGTAACACCCCCTTGTAAACAAGCTCTGTGACACTCTGTTAATCTTGCCAAGTCATATCATTTGCAGTGCCTAGTCATAGTGGTTAACTAAAATAATTCAAACTCCATTCTGAAAATCAACTCAAATTCAAAAGTGCAAAATAAATTTTCTTAAACACTGTTGCAAAAATGTTCACTAAATAGCAAATATTCCAGGAGCACACATAAAAAATACCACCAGTAATCCTTGGATTAATTAAGTGACTCAAACAAATTGAAACAGCACCAAAACAGAATTAATAAATCCATTCAAAATCATTTCAAATTCAAATGAAATCCAAATCTGTCCAAACAAGTTTTCGGTGATGGGTAATATTGCATTGCATTATTTGGACCAAGTTCCATATTTTCCAAAAGAGCACAAATGGCCTCACTAATTCCAAACAGAAAAGAATAAAAGAAAATGTAAAACAGAAAACAGAAAATGGAGACGAGGCACTGTGCACTGGGCCTTAGTGCACAGTGCCCCGACCGCCGGCCCACCTGGCCCAGCTCCGTCTCCCTCCTCCCCGTGTCAGCCTCGCCATGGCTGCGTGCGCGCGCGCCAACGGAGCAGCGACACGGCGACGGCGCCAACGCCACCTACACTCTGGGGGGATAAGCCCGAGCTCATCCATCCCCTCTGGCCTCCCTCGCCACTCTCCCCTCTCTCCGCTCGCTCTCCGCCTCATTTCCCCCTCCAGATTCCATCGCCACCGAATGCCATCGCCGTCGTTCCGCGCTCGTCTCCGCGGCCACCGAGCCCCGCTCGATGCTCCGTCGTGTCCTTCGTCTCCATCGTCGTCTACCGCGTCGACTGGTGCCACTTGGAGGAGCCCGGATCGCCTGCACCGAGCGCATCGACCGTGTCTTCTTCCTCGGTCGCCGGCGATCCCCTTCCGTCTCCGGCGCCATCTGATGCTACTAAGCCGTGACGGGCTTTTCTTAGCCGCGCGGTGAGCCAGTCTACCTTTCCCCATCTCGCTGTTAGCCTCGCACGTCCACTATCTGTTTCCCCCATGGCGCCCGAACGCGCCTCCGCTTGAACTCGTCACCGGCGAGTCCCCGACGACCATTTGGTCTTGGGCTTGTGCCCGTTGCGTTTGCGACGCCGTGTAGATGTTGTAGGGGTAGGTCGCCGCGTGATTTGGCCCTTGTTTGAACGAACGCGAGATCGCCGGGGTTCGGCCTCCGCCACGGCTCATCGCCAACGCCTCTCCGGCCATCGCCGAGTCGCCACACCAGCCCAGTTGGATGCGGCTCTGTCCCTGCGCTCGAACGCAACTGAAAACACGCGAAACGACGCACCCCAGAGGAATCCCGAGCCACTCCGGCGATCTTCCGCCGCGGATTCGGTCGCCGGCGCAGTTCCGGCTCCGGCCGCCGACGTGGCTTGGTGGGGTCCAGCCCCGGGTCGCCGACCGTTGGCCCCACGGGCCCCTTTGACCCCGTTGACCTGGGTCAACGCCGACGTGGCCACCCTATGACTATGACAGGCGGGCCCCACCGTAATTAGTTAATTAAAAACCTTTAAAAAATTAAGAGTTAATTAGATACACTAATTGTCTCACTGACAGATGGGGCCCACTCCCTAATTAACCCTGCTAATTAGATTAATCCACTGTTAGGCTAAACAGAGACTGACATGTGGGTCCCACTGGACCCACATGTCAGGTTTGACCAGGTCAGCGTCACTGTTGACCTGCTGATGTCAGCAACACGTCATGCTGACGTCATAATTCAATTATGTTAATAAAAATAATTCCAAAAAATCATGTAAACTTCGAAAATTAATAACTTTTAAACCGTAGCTCAGATCCAAAAAGTTAAAACATGAAAGTTGCTCAGAACGACGAGACGAGTCTGGTCGTGCCGTCTGTTTCCTTGTCGGAACCTCCTACGTAGGAGAACTCGTAACTCCAAGCTCGATTCCGGTAGATGAATAGTGCACACACACCGGTTAATAAATCCCAGATTAATTCTAAAAATTACTAAAATGACTTAGAGGCATATTTAGGCAACCCTGCACTGCATCATAGCATCGCACGCACTGTGTTGCATCTATTTGCATTATATTTACTTGTTTCCTCCCCCTCTTCTCTTTCGGTAGACCCCGACATTGCCGTAGCTCCTGAGGCAGACGCCACTCCGGAGTACGACTACGTCCCCGACGATCAGGCCCTTGCCATTGAGCAGACAGGCAAGCACCCCCATTTTGAGCATTCCGATAACGCCCACTCTCTTCTCTCTTATGCTTGCATTAGAAGTTACTGCTGCTACTGTTGTCCTATATCTGCTACATAGCCTATTTTATTGTAGCCTACTTTTGATGCCTGCCTGTTCTCCTAAACTGTTTAGTATAGGATGGGTAGAGCCTTATCAGAGACCCACTTGTCCCGACTGCCCCGCTGGACTCACAGAAGACCCGAGCAACGGGATCGAAGATCAGACCCGGGCACCGCACGTCACTTCCCCTAAGATGCTCGACTCTACTGGGTTACTATCGAGTGCCGAGGGTGATACCTCGTCAGCACTTCTGATGATAACCTTGTAGGTTAGTTATTCGGTCGTGGTAAGCGAGGGTGATTCCTCCTACACCACCCCCGATAACGACGTCGTCGTGCAACTTCTGAAGTGTGGACCTCGAGGGTGATGCCTCATTCGTTCACCTTGACGATAGCATCGAGCGGGAATTCCATCGAGGGTGATACCTCAGGGTTCCCCCTTGGTGTCAGACACACGGAGACTTGGTTACTATGACTGAACACTGAACCATGATAACATGATACTAAAGACGGGTCGGCCCTGAGGGGTACCCGCGCGAGCATGAATGCG
The DNA here is from genome assembly GCA_011799875.1 of Thinopyrum elongatum. Classification (NCBI taxonomy): domain Eukaryota; kingdom Viridiplantae; phylum Streptophyta; class Magnoliopsida; order Poales; family Poaceae; genus Thinopyrum; species Thinopyrum elongatum. Next base: position 113,942,986 of record CM022300.1, read on the forward strand.
AAGTGATGTGGAGTCGGGTTGACCTGAGAGGTGCCCGCGAGATAACTACGAGGCGTGGCCGGGCATTCTTAGCCCTTGCCGCAAGTCCTCGAGACGGGGCGATGGAGTCACATCAATCGTGAGTCTCTGCTCATTACCGCGCGCTCCTAATCCACTAACGGTTTGGATATTTGATCCGAGGGGCCTCTGGCCTGATAGCACTAACCATCACGTGGGCATAGTATGGACGTTCTGTGTCGTATACTTCAGCCGAAGCTTAATAGACGTCAGCGACTGAGCGGCGCACGCTGGATTGGACTGGTTACGCAACCGCGCTTGTATTAAGGGGTTGCTAGGTCTGCTTCCGGCCGCCCACGCAACACGCAGGAGTTCCCGGGGCGAAGGCCCAAGACCCCTAGGGGCATAGGTTAGACCGGCGTGCTGACCTCTCTGTTAAGTATTTGGTCGGGTTGCGGCGTGTTGCTTAGCCGAGGCCGGGCATGACCCAGAAAAGTGTGTCCGGCCGGAGTTAAGCGAGCGTGGTGGGTAAGTTGGTGCACCCCTGCAGGGAAGAAACTTCTATCGATAGCCTGTCCTACGGTAATGGACACTCGGAGTTGTATCCCGATCGGTATAACTAGAACATGACTTGAGATGAAATGGATAATATGGCTCTGGGATTGCTTTCTCGCAGGGAGTCGAGGAAGAATCTCTGGCCGAGGTTGATGACATTACTACTATACTTTACATTATGTTATTCTGCTCTCTTCTAATGCTGCAAGACTGATGAAGATGCTAGTCTTCGATAGGACTAGGCTTTCCCCCTCTATTCTGGCATTTCTGTAGCCTAGTCCACATATACAGCCCTCCTTTGAAAATGTTGCATATGTAGTGTAGATCCTTGCTTGCTGAGTACTTCGGATGAGTACTCACGTTTGCTTTATTTTCCTTTTTCCCCCTTTATTCCTTTGTCGCATCCAGACGACGGAGCCCCGGAGCCAGTTGTCCCCGTCGACGACCACTACTACTACCAGCCCGGAGAGTACTACTACTATGAGGAGCCGACCGATGACCAGGAGTAGGATTCGGAGGGTCCAGGGCAGGAGGCCCACGCCTTTCGATCGTAGAGTTTTATTTTGCCCTGCCTCTGTGAAGGCTTATCTCTCTTGTGTAATATATCTGTACTCAGATATCTGATGCTTCCGCTGACACTTGTATGCCATCGAGCTATGTATTCGAGCCCTCGAGGCCCTGGCTTGTAATATTAAGCTTGTATGACTTTATTTATGTTTTAGAGTTGTGTTGTGATATCTTCAAGTGAGTCCTAGGCTTGATCGTGTGCATTTGCGTGTATGGTTAGTGCACGATTAAGCCGGGGTCGTCACAGGTTGGTATCAGAGCCGATTGCCTCTAGGAATCCCCCTTTCCAACTCCTTGGTCGAAGTTGAGTCTAGTGGTCCAAAACTATTTTACTAACTTCGCTGTGTGGCTTACGGGCCCACGTCGCCAACTGGGTGGTATTAGGATCTTTTATTCCTCGTCTTTACTCTGGAACTCTGATTTCTCTTCTATTCGGGTTTAATAAAATTTACTAACACCGACACTTAGGATCTCGTGAATTCTATCCACCCGGAGAGCTGGATTCAGTGCGATTTCAATGTCTTTGATCTGATTAGTCTGATAATCATTTCCTTTCCATTGTTTTGTTTAATCTTTCCATTCGAGATCTGTTATATTTCTCGTCGTCGAATGACAATCCTGAATCTTCTTATTTCAGATGGACCGTCTGTTTCCACCTCGCCCTACGACGCAGCTTGTGCTTCGCACCTGTGCTCGAGACGTCCCTGGGTTTCCAGCTGTTCTGATCGCCCTCTTGATCAGGCTGGGATACCGCTGGTGCCCCGAGTACATGGTTTACGAGGTTTATCATGAGTTCAACCAGGAGCAGTACTATGCTGATGTTCGCATCTATGATCAACAGGATGACTCAGACACTGAGTTACACCGTTTTCACGGTATCGGCGTGACGATTGAGATGGCAGTCCATGATGCCGCCTACTCTGCTGTCGCACGTCTTCGAGGATAGTTCAGTGCTGACTTGGATGCCTCAGAGTATCGTTATATTCCGTATGCCCCTGCTGGAGATGCTTCTGGATTCTACACAGCTGTCTGTGCCCCTTACGAGCCTCGTCGCTACGATCAGCGAGTTCTGATTCATTGTACTCAGGCTCTGGATCGCACTGTTCGCGCTCTTGCTGTTGAGTTGTTCACCACTCGAGCACGACTCTACGAGGCTATGACGCAGTTGTTACCAGCTGTTCGTGCAGGGATACATCCGGAGCATATTCTTTACCCGACCAGGACCGAGATGCCATCAGGGATCGATTGGCCTGCTGTGGGAGGTCACACGCCTGCACGTGGACCTCTTCTTACAGTTCGAGACCGGGTTCTGCATCAGAGTGCACATGGAGCACAGGATCCTTCTGCGACGAACGTCCGTCGTCCGCACTTGCAGCTACCCCGTTTCAGTGGTTTTCTCCGACGTTGATGTAGCCTTTGCTATGTCACGTCGTGTACTTCTTTACCGCGTGCCTGTGCGCCGCCTAGCATGTCTAGCTTTTGAATTTGCGCCGTTATGCTGCCCGAATGTAACCGACTCTGTATGGATATGTATGACTTAATGACTACTATTAAGCATCTGCTGTACTATTTAAATTCCATCGCGTTACATCATGCATGTCGCTAAACACTCGCATTGGCTTCTGCTAAACTACCCCTGTTGATTTAGCAGGATGGCAGATAACAATCCACCACCGCCGCCACTGCCTGACTATATGGCAGCAATGATGCAACAGTTTGAACTCAACCGCCAATTCATGACGGGGATTATGCAGCAATTCCCCCGTCCCAATGCCGACCAGCCGCCACCTTCCATCACCTTGCCAGAGTTTATGCGACTTAATCCGTCGTTCTTCCGTAACACAGTCAACCCGCTGGATGCCGATGACTGGCTGCGTGACATCTCCTATGAGATGGAGTCTGCTGATGTCGCCCCGGCCAATTATGTCACCTTTGCGACATACCTTCTGAAGGGTCCCGCATCGCAATGGTGGGCCACTCACCGACAGACCCTACCACCTGGTACCGTCGTCACTTGGGCAGAATTCAAGATTGCTTTCCGTGCCCGCTACATTCCCCAAGCTGTCATAGCATGGAAGAAGGCCGAGTTCCGTAGTCTCGTTCAGGGCAACAAGTCTGTGGAAGTATATCAGCGCGAGTTTCTTGATTTGTCTCGCTACGCTGAAGAGGACGTTCCCACTGATGACCGAAGGCAGGAGAAATTCCGTGATGGGCTGCATCATGATATTCAGTTAGCTCTGCTTGTCCAAGACTATCCTGATTTCGCCACCTTGGTGAATAAGGCTATTATGGTCGAGACTGGACTGAAGAAACATAAAGAAGCGACCAGACGCACTCGTGAGGCGGGCTCATCTTCGGGCTCGTCCTCCCAGAAGCGCCGCATTTGGATACCACAGAGCATGTACCGTCCAGCAGCACCAGTGCACAGGCCTTCCTTTGCTGCACCACGTCTGCCTCCTCCACCGCCGAGGCAGCCTCTGCAAGCTCCAGCACCTCGAGCTCCTGCACCTCGTCCCGACAATGGACTATGCTTCAAGTGTGGCCAGCCAGGTCACCGTGCCAGAGATTGCTCTCAGAATCAGAATTAGTTGGCTCTTCCTTCTACCGGCCGTGGTAATGGCCGTGGGAATTCTCAGCCTCGCTACAGCAATGCCAGACCTTCTTATGGTCGTGGGCAGGTCTTCCATGTCCACATGAATGAAGACCCCGAACAACCAACAACCGTGATGGGTACACTTCTTGTTAATTCAGTATCTGCAACTGTTTTATTTGATTCAGGAGCATCGCATTCATTCATGTCAGAACATTTTGCACTCCTGCATGACGTTAAGTGTGAAACACTACAACATCCGTTAGTAGTAAACACTCCCGCGGGACGATGCCGAACTTCTATATTCAGCCCCCAAGTCACTGTTGAGATTGAAGGGTTGCATTTTCATGCAAACCCCATTATCCTACAATCTTCAAAGATTGACCTTATTCTCGGAATGGATTGGTTGAAGGCTCATTACGCCTCAATCAATTGTGCCACTAAAGTGGTACACCTCCTGCACCCATCGAATGAGATAGTGAATTATCAAGCTCATATCACTCAGAACACCGAGGCTCAGATTTATGCCTTGAATGCATTGAACGCTTCTCCACTTGAGGGGATCGAGAACATCCCAGTTGTCTGTGACTTCCCGGATGTTTTTCCAGAAGAACTTCCAGGAATACCCCCTGCTAGAGCTGTCGAGTTCGTCATTGACTTAAAGCCTGACACCACTCCTATTGCGAAGCGTCCCTACAAGATGCCTCCGCACCATCTTATTGAGCTTAAGGAAGAAATTGATAAATCCTTGAGGAAGGGTTTCATTCGTCCTAGTTCCTCTGCCTAGGGAGCACCGTCTCTTTTTGTCAAGAAGAAAGATGGTACGAATAGGTTGGTCCAAGATTACCGTCCTATCAACCAGGCAACCATTCAGAATAAATATCCGCTTCCCCGGATCAATGACTTATATGATCAACTTGCTGGATCTTTGGTGTTCTCTAAACTCGATTTGAGGTTGGGTTATCACCAGATCCGTGTCCGTGAAGAGGATATTCCAAAGACTGCATTCGTTACTCGATATGGCTCCTATGAATACACCGTCATGTCATTTGGCCTAACGAATGCTCCGGCTACGTTCTCCCGCCTAATGAATTACATATTCATGGACTACCTCGACAAGTTCGTCGTGGTATATCTGGACGATATCCTAGTATATTCGAAGAATAAGGAAGAACATGTCGAACATCTTCGCCTTGTTCTGGAGAGGCTTCGAGAGCACAAGTTATATGCCAAGTATTCCAAATGTGAATTCTGGCTTTCTGAAGTGACCCACCTTGGACATGTGATTTCCAAGGATGGTATTGCCGTTAACCCGGAGCGTGTTCAGGCTATCCTTGACTGGACTCCTCCGAAGAATGCCAAGCAAGTCCGAAGCTTCCTCGGTCTAGCCAGTTATTGCCGCCGATTCGTCGAGAACTTCTCCAAGATCGCCAAGCCCTTGACTAATCTGCTCCACAAAGGCGTTAAGTTTGAGTGGACAGACAAGTGTCAGGAAAGTTTCCAGACCCTCAAGGACAAGCTTACTTCTGCTCCAGTGCTTGCTCCTCCTGATTCTCGCAAGGACTTTGTCATATACTGCGACGCCTCTCGTCAGGGATTAGGCTGTGTCCTAATGCAAGAACGAAGAGTGATTGCGTATGCTTCACGTCAATTGCGTCCGCATGAAGAAAATTATCCAGTGCATGATCTTGAACTTGCTGCAGTGATATATGCATTGAAGTTATGGCGACATTACCTTCTTGGTAACCGGTGTGAGATTTATACCGATCACCAGAGTCTGAAATACTTGTTCACTCAACCGGATCTGAATCTCCGTCAGCAACAATGGTTAGAAACAATTACGGACTATGACTGCGGTATTTCATATACCCCGGGCAAGGCTAATGTAATGGCCGATGCCCTAAGCCGCAAGTCATATTGTAACAACCTCATGGTTAGGCGAGCTCAACCTCATCTTTATGCAGAACTGACTCAGCTGAATCTGCGAATTGTTCCCCAAGGTTCTCTTAATAACCTTGTGGTACAACCAGACCTTCAAAAGGCTGTTAAGGAAGCGCAAGCCAAAGATGCTGAGATTGACTTGATGAAGAAAGAGCTTCACCTTGATAAGTACCGGGATTTCTCAGTTGCTGAAGATGGAACATTATATTTCAGAGACCGCATCGTAGTACCTCGCTTCGAGCTTATGACTGACAAGGTCATGAAGGAGGCTCATGATACACCGCTGTCTATCCATCCGGGTAGCACCAAGATGTATCGCGATCTTCGACAGAGGTACTGGTGATCTAGAATGAAGCAGGACATTGCTCGATACGTTGCTGAATGTGACGTATGTCGTCGCGTGAAAGCAGAACATCAGAAGCCTGCTGGGATTCTTCAACCACTCCCCATTCCTTTGTGGAAATGGGATAAAGTGCAAATGGATTTCATTACTGGTCTTCCCAAGTCTCAGAAAGGTCACGACGCTATTATTGTCGTCGTCGACCAACTTTCCAAGGTTGCTCATTTCCTACCTGTTAAGGAGACTATCACTGCTAGCCAGCTAGCAGAGCTGTATATCTCCAGAATTGTTTCACTCCATGGCATCCCGAAGGAGATTAGTTCGGACCGTGGTGGTCTTTTCACGTCCAAGTTCTGGGAAAGTTTCCAAGAAGCTATGGGCACTCACATTACATGGAGTTCAGCTTATCATCCTCAGTCCCAAGGCCAAGTTGAGCGCGTTAATCAAGTGCTTGAAGACATGCTTCGCGCTTGTGTTATATCCTTCGGTAAGAAATGGGAGGAATCTCTCCCGTATGCCGAGTTCTCTTATAACAACAGTTATCAAGCCAGCTTGAAAATGGCCCCCTTCGAAGTGCTTTATGGACGTAAGTGTTGAACCCCTCTGAACTGGTCAGAAACTGGGGAACGACCTCTCGTGGGACCGGACATTATTCAACACGCTGAAGAACAAGTCAGAATTATCCGGGAGAATCTCAAGGCGGCTCAGGACCGCCAAAAGAGCAATTACGATCGCAAGCGATGGGGTCTGACTTATCAACCAGGTGATCAAGTTTATCTCCGTGTCACTCTGATGAAAGGCACCCGTCATTTCGGAATCAAGGGCAAGCTAGCTCCTCGCTATATTGGTCCCTTTCGCATTGTTGCCAGACGTGGACAGGTGGCTTATAAATTGGAGTTGCCGCCACAATTCTCTCATATTCATGATGTCTTCCACGTGTCGCAACTTCGTAAATGCTTCAAGGAATCTCCGCACCGCGCAGTGGATCACGAGATGCTTTAGTTGCAAGACGACTTGTCCTATAAGGAGCATCCGACCCGCATCCTTGATGAAGCTGAACGTCGAACTCGTCAGAAGACAACCAAGTTCCTGAAAGTGTAGTGGTCGAACCACACTGAAGATGAAGCCACTTGGGAACGCGAGGATCATCTTCGGGAAGAATATCCCAACCTCTTTCCTTCTACCTCCTAAATTCTCGGGACGAGAATTTCTTTTAGAGGAGAACTTGTAACACCCCCTTGTAAACAAGCTCTGTGACACTCTGTTAATCTTGCCAAGTCATATCATTTGCAGTGCCTAGTCATAGTGGTTAACCAAAATAATTCAAACTCCATTATGAAAATCAACTCAAATTCAAAAGTGCAAAATAAATTTGCTTAAACACTGTTGCAAAAATGTTCACTAAATAGCAAATATTCCAGGAGCACACATAAAAAATACCACCAGTAATCCTTGGATTAATTAAGTGACTCAAACAAATTGAAACAACACCAAAACAGAATTAATAAATCCATTTAAAATCATTTCAAATTCAAATGAAATCCAAATCTGTCCAAACAAGTTTTCGGTGATGGGTAATATTGCATTGCATTATTTGGACCAAGTTCCATATTTTCCAAAAGAGCACAAATGGCCTTACTAATTCCAAACAGAAAAGAATAAAAGAAAATGTAAAACAGAAAACAGAAAATGGAGACGAGGCACTGTGCACTGGGCCTTAGTGCACAGTGCCCCGACCGCCGGCCCACCTGGCCCAGCTCCGTCTCCATCCTCCCCGTGTCAGCCTCGCCATGGCTGCACGCGCGCGCCAACGGAGCAGCGACACGGCGACGGCACCGACGCCACCGAAACTCTGGGGGGATAAGCTCGAGCTCATCCATCCCCTCTGGCCTCCCTCGCCACTCTCCCCTCTCTTCGCTCGCTCTCTGCCTCGTTTCCCCCTCCAGATTCCATCGCCACCAAACGCCATCGCCGCCGTTCCGCGCTCGTCTCCGCGGCCACCGAGCCCCGCTCGACGCTCCGTCGTGTCCTTCGTCTCCATCGTCGTCTACCGCGTTGACTGGTGCCACTTGGAGGAGCCCGGATCGCCTGCACCGAGCGCATCGACCACGTCTTCTTCCTCGGCCGCCGACGATCCCCTTCCATCTCCGGCGCCATCTGCTGCTACTAAGCCGTCACGGGCTTTTCTTAGCCGCGCGGTGAGCCAGTCTACCTTTCCCCATCTCGATGTTAGCCTCGCACGTCCACTATCTGTTTCCCCCACGGCGCCCGAACGCGCCTCCGCTTGAACTCGTCGTCGGCGAGTCCCCGACGACCATTTGGTCTTGGGCTTGTGCCCGTTGCGTTTGCGACGCCGTGTAGATGCTGTAGGGGTAGGTCGCCGCATGATTTGGCCCTTGTTTGAACGAACGCGAGATCGCCGGGGTTCGGCCTCTGCCACGGCTCATCGCCGGCGCCTCTCCGGCCATCGCTGAGTCGCCACACCAGCCCAGTTGGATGCGGCTCTGTCCCTGCGCTCGAACGCAACCGAAAACACGCGAAAGGACGCACCACAGAGGAATCCCGAGCCACTCCGGCGATCTTCCGCCGTGGATTCGGTCGCCGGCGCCGGCCACCGACGTGGCTCGGTGGGGTCCAGCCCCGGGTCGCTGACCGTGGGCCCCGCGGGCCCCTTTGACCCCGTTGACCTGGGTCAACGCCGATGTGGCCACCCTGTGACTATGACAGGCGGGCCCCACCGTAATTAGTTAATTAAAAACATTTTAAAAATTAAGAGTTAATTAGATACACTAATTGTCTCACTGACACATGGGGCCCACTCCCTAATTAACCCTGCTAATTAGATTAATCCACTGTTAGGCTAAACAGAGACTGACATGTGGGTCCCACTGGACCCACATGTCAGGTTTGACCAGGTCAGCGTCACTGTTGACCTGCTGATGTCAGCAACACGTCATGCTGACATCATAATTCAATTCTGTTAATAAATATAATTCCAGAAAATCATTTAAAGTTTGAAAATTAATAACTTTTAAACCGTAGCTCAGATCGAAAAAGTTAAAACATGAAAGTTACTCAGAACGACGAGACGAGTCTGATCGTACCGTCTGTTTCCTTGTCGGAACCTCCTACGTAGGAGAACTCGTAACTCCGAGCTCGATTCCGGTAGATGAATAGTGCACACACACTGGTTAATAAATCCCAGATTAATTCTAAAAATAACTAAAATGACTTAGAGGCATATTTAGGCAACCCTGCACTGCATCATAGCATCGCACGCACTGTGTTGCATCTATTTGCATTATATTTACTTGTTTCCTCCCCCTCTTCTCTTTCGGTAGACCCCGACATTGCCGTAGCTCCTGAGGCAGACGCCACTCCGGAGTACGACTACGTCCCCGACGATCAGGCCCTTGCCGTCGAGCAGACAGGCAAGCACCCCCATTTTGAGCATTCCGATATCGCCCACTCTCTTCTCTCTTATGCTTGCATTAGAAGTTACTGCTGCTACTGTTGTCCTATATCTGCTGCATAGCCTATTTTATTGTAGCCTACTTTTGATACCTGCCTGTTCTCCTAAACTGTTTAGTATAGGATGGGTAGAGCCTTATCAGAGACCCACTTGTCCTGACTGCCTCGCTGGACTCACAGAAGACCCGAGCAACGGGATCGAAGATCAGACCCGGGCACCGCACGTCACTTCCCCTAAGATGCTCGACTCTACTGGGTTACTATCGAGTGCCGAGGGTGATACCTCGTCAGCACTTCTGATGATAACCTTGTAGGTTAGTTATTCGGTCGTGGTAAGCGAGGGTGATTCCTCCTACACCACCCCCGATAACGACGTCGTCATGCAACTTCTGAAGTGTGGACCTCGAGGGTGATGCCTCATTCGTTCACCTTGACGATAGCATCGAGCGGGAATTCCATCGAGGGTGATACCTCAGGGTTCCCCCTTGGTGTCAGACACACGGAGACTTGGTTACTATGACTGAACACTGAACCATGATAACATGATACTAAATACGGGTCGGCCCTGAGGGGTACCCGCGCGAGCATGAATGCGAAGTGATGTGGAGTCGGGTTGACCTGAGAGGTGCCCGCGAGATAACTACGAGGCGTGGCCGGGCATTCTTAGCCCTTGCCGCAAGTCCTCGAGACGGGGCGACGGGGTCACATCGATCATGAGTCTCTGCTCGTTACCACACGCTCCTAATCCACTAACGGTTTGGATATTTGATCCGAGGGGCCTCTGGCCTAATAGCACTAACCATCACGTGGGCATAGTATGGGCGTTCTGCGTCGTATACTTCAGCCGAAGCTTAATAGATGTCAGCGACTGAGCGGCGCACGCTGGATTGGACTGGTTACGCAACCGCGCTTGTATTAAGGGGTTGCTAGGTCTGCTTCCGGCCGCCCACGCAACGCGCAGGAGTTCCCGGGGCGAAGGCCCAAGACCCCTAGGGGCATAGGTTAGACCGGCGTGCTGACCTCTCTGTTAAGTATTTGGTCGGGTTGCGGCGTGTTGCTTAGCCGAGGCCGGGCATGACCCAGAAAAGTGTGTCCGACCGGAGTTAAGCGAGCGTGGTGGGTAAGTTGGTGCACCCCTGCAGGGAAGAAACTTCTATCGATAGCCTGTCCTACGGTAACGGACACTCGGAGTTGTATCCCGATCGGTACAACTAGAACATGACTTGAGATGAAATGGATAGTATGGCTCTGGGATTGCTTTCTCGCAGGGAGTCGAGGAAGAATCTCTGGCCGAGGTTGATGACATTACTACTATACTTTACATTATGTTATTCTGCTCTCTTCTAATGCTGCAAGACTGATGAAGATGCTAGTCTTCGATAGGACTAGGCTTTCCCCCTCTATTCTGGCATTTCTGCAGCCCAGTCCACATATACCGCCCTCCTTTGAAAATGTTGCATATGTAGTGTAGATCCTTGCTTGCTGAGTACTTCAGATGAGTACTCACGTTTGCTTTATTTTCCTTTTCCCCCCTTTATTCCTTTGTCGCATCCAGACGACGGAGCCAGTTGTCCCCGTCGATGACCACTACTACTACCAGCCCGGAGAGTACTACTACTACGAGGAGCCGACCGACGACCAGGAGTAGGATTCGGAGGGTCCAGGGCAGGAGGCCCATGCCTTTCGATCGTAGAGTTTTATTTTGCCCCGCCTCTGTGAAGGTTTATCTCTCTTCTGTAATATATCTGTACTCAGATATCTGATGCTTCCGCTGACACTTGTATGCCATCGAGCTATGTATTCGAGCCCTCGAGGCCCTGGCTTGTAATATTAAGCTTGTATGACTTTATTTATGTTTTAGAGTTGTGTTGTGATATCTTCAAGTGAGTCCTAGGCTTGATCGTGTGCATTTGAGTGTATGGTTAGTGCACGATTAAGCCGGGGTAGTCACAGGTGGGTAACTTGGTGCACCCCTGCAGGGAAGAACTAATCTATCGATAGCCTGTCCTACGGTAATGGACACTCGGAGTTGTATCCTGATCGATACAACTAGAACTTGAGATGAAATGGATAGTATGGCTCTGGGATTGCTTTCTCGCAGGGAGTCGAGGAAGAATCTCTGGCCGAGGTTGATAACATTACTATTACTTTACATTATGTTATCCTGCACTCTTCTTATGCTGCAAGACTGATGAAGATGCTTGAAGATGCTAGTCTTCGATAGGACTAGGCCTTCCCCTCTATTCTGGCATTTCTGCAGCCCAGTCCACATATACAGCCCCCTTTGAAAATGTTGCATATGTAGTGTAGATCCTTGCTTGCTGAGTACTTCGGATGAGTACTCACGTTTGCTTTACTTTCTTTTTCCCCCATATCCAATTGATGCCACCAGACGACGGAGCCCCTGAGTTAGCTGCCCCCGTCGACGACTATAGGTACTACTACTACCCTCCTGGCGAGTACTACTACGAGGAGCCGACTGACGACCAGGAGTAGGATTCGGAGGGTCCTAGGCAGGAGGCCTAAGCCTTTCGATCGTAGAGTTTTATTTTTCCCCGCCTCTGTGAAGGCTTATCTCTCTCTCTGTAACATATCTGTACCCAGATATCTGATGCTTCCGCTGACACTTGTATGCCATCGAGCTATGTATTCGAGCCCTCAAGGCCCTGGCTTGTAATATAAAGCTTGTATGAATTTATTTATGTTTTAGAGTTGTGTTGTGATATCTTCAAGTGAGTCCTTAGGCTTGATCGTGTGCATTTGCGTGTATGGTTAGTGCACGATTAAGCCGGGGTCGTCACATAGGGCAAACCGCGTCTTGGTGGCACCGATTGAATCAACTTGGTGAGACCAAAGTGAAGCAATAAGGCAACAGAGAGTTGGTCAAGCCATCTCGGTGAGACCGATTGCAATTTCGGTGAGACCGAAATAATAGCAACTGATAATAGAGAGTTGGCAAGGCTATCTTGATACGTCTCCATCGTATCTACTTTTCCAAACTCTTTTGCCCTTGTTTTGGACTATAATTTGCATGATATGAATGGAACTAACCCGGACTGACGCTGTTTTCAGCAGAATTGCCTTGGTGTTATTTTTGTGCAGAAATAAAAGTTCTCGGAATGACCTGAAACTTCACGGAGAATATTTTTGGAATAAATAAAAAATATTGGCGAAAGAATCAGCAGAGGGGGACGCACCTGCTGTCCACAAGGGTGCAGGGCGCGCCCCCCCTGCCTTGTGGGTCCCCTGGACCTCCACCGACCTCAACTCCAACTCCATGTATTCACGTTCGGGGAGAAAAAAATCAGAGAGAAAGATTCATCGTGTTTTACGATACAGAGCCGCCGTCACCTCCTGTTCTTCATCGGGAGGCCAGATCTGGAGTCCGTTCGGGGCTCCGAAGAGGGGAAATCGTCGCCATCATCATCGCCAACCTTCCTCCATCACCAATTTCATGATGCTCACTGCCGTACGTGAGTAATTCCATCGTAGGCTTGCTGGACGGTGATGGGTTGGATGAGATTTATCATGTAATCGAGTTAGTTTTGTTAGGGTTTGATCCCTAGTATCCACTATGTTCTAAGATTGATGTTGCTATGACTTTGCTATGCCTAATGCTTGTCATTAGGGCCCGAGTGCCATGATTTCAGATATGAACCTATTATGTTTTCATGAATATATATGTGTTCTTGATCCTATCTTGCAAGTTGTAGACACCTATTACGTGTTATGATCCGCATACCCCAAGGTGACAATAATTGGGATTCTTTCCGGTGATTACCGTAGTTTGAGGAGTTTATGTATTCACTAAGTGCTAATGCTTTGGTCCGGTTCTCTATTAAAAGGAGGCCTTAATATCCCTTAGTTTCCATTAGGACCCCGCTGCCACGGGAGGGTAGGACAAAAGATGTCATGCAAGTTCTTTTCCATAAGCATGTATGACTATATACGGAATACATGCCTATATTATATTGATGAATTGGAGCTAGTTCTTTGTCACCCTAGGTTATAACTGTTGCATGAGGAATGCCATCTGACATAATTATCCATCATTGATCCATTGCCTATGAGCTTTTCACATATTGATCTTTGCTACGTTACTTTTCCGTTGCCACTGTTACAATTGCTACAAAACTGTTACTGTTACTTTTGCCACTGTTACTGTTACTGTTACTTCCATACTACTTTGCTACTAAATACTCTGTTGCAGATATTAAGTCTTTCAGGTGTGGTTGAATTGACAACTCAGCTGCTAATACTTGAGAATATTCTTTGGCTCCCCTTGTGTCGAATCAATAAATTTGGGTTGAATACTCTACCCTCGAAAACTGTTGCGATCCCCTATACTAGTGGGTTATCAAGACCTTCTTCTAGCGCCATTGCCGGGGAGCATAGCTCTATTCTCTGAGTCACTTGGGATTTATATCTGTTGATCACTATGAGGAATTTGAAAGATACTAGAACCAAGATTTTTCCCTCTACTATGAGGGGAGATAAGGAACTGCCATCTAGCTCTGCACTTGATTCACCTTCTGTTTTGAGTAAGCTTGCAACACCTACACCTGCTATTGATTCTGATATGTCGCATGTTATTGATGATGCTACTTCTACTATGAATGATGCTTATGATGCTACTACTTTGCTTGATAAAACTATGCCACTGGGTGAATTACTTGATGAACATCTTGCTAGAGTTAGAACTATTGACTATGCTGAAGATGATGATATTTCTGAAACTGATGAAATTATTGAAACTGAACACTTTGAAACACCTGATAAGACTAGCTCTCCTAGGTATGAACTTCCTGTTGTACCTGAGGGTTATATTATGGATGAAGAAATTGCTAGAGACTTTTTTGCTTGTAATGATAGAGATGATCTTAAGAAACTATTAGCTAAGCTGAAAGAAAAGTCTTTGAATGCTAGAATGCAATATGATCCTAAGTGTGCTACTTCACCTATCTTTGTTATTGATAAGGATTATGAATTCTTTGTCGATCCTGAGTTAATTACTTTGGTTGAATCTGATCCTTTCTATGGCTATGAATCTGAAACTGTTGTGGCACATCTTACTAAATTGAATGATATAGCCACCCTATTTACTCATGAGGAAAAAATTGCTATTACTTTATTCTTAAGTTGTTTCCTTTCTCATTAAAGGGTGATGCTAAGTTATGGTTTAATTCTCTTGCTCCTGGTTGTGTGCGTAGTCCCCAGGATATGATTTACTACTTCTCTGAAAAATATTTCCCTGCTCATAAGAAACAAGCTGCTTTAAAGGAAATATTTAACTTTGTGCAAATTGAAGAAGAGAGTCTCCCACAAGCTTGGGGGAGGCTTCTCCAATTACTTAATGCTTTGCCTGATCATCCTCTCAAGAAAAATGAAATACTTGATATCTTTTATAATGGACTAACCGATGCTTCTAGGGACCACCTAGATAGTTGTGCTGGTTGTGTTTTCAGGGAATGAACTGTTGAGCAAGCTGAATTGCTATTGAATAATATATTGAGTAATGATAATGATTGGACACTTCCTGAACCAACTCCTAAGCCAACTCCGAAGAAAAGAGGTATTCTATTCCTCGGTCCTGAAGATATGCAAGAGGCAAAGAAATATATGAAAGAAAAAGGTATTAAAGCTGAAGATGTTAAGAATCTACCACCTATTGAAGAAATACATGGTCTTGATAACCCGACACAGGTAGTAGAGGTAAATTCTCTCTATAGATTTGATGAAGGTGATATTCCTCATAATAAGTCTGCTAGTCAATGTTTGGATGAGTTTGATAATTTTATTGTTAAACAAGAAAATTTCAATGCTTATGTTAGTAGACAATTGAAACGTAATGCTCACATGCTTGACTGCTTGGGTGATTATATGAGTAGAACTATTAATGATCTTAAGCTTATAAGGAAGCATGCTTCCATGGTTAAAACTCAAGTAGAACAAGTACTTAAGGCACAAGATGATTTGCTTAATGAGTTGAATAGTAAGAACAATGATAATGCTATTAGGGTTATGACTAGAGGTGGTAAAATGACTCAATAACCTTTGTATCCTGAGGGCCATCCTAAGATAATTGAGCAAGATTCTCAGAGAATTAATACTGATGCACCTAGTCCTAGTAATAAAAATAAAAAGAAAACTGATAGGACTTTGCATGCTTCTAGTGAACCTGTTATAGACACACCTGAGAATCCAAATGATATTTCTATTTCTGATGCTGAGACACAATCTGGTGATGAACATGAACCTAGTGATAATGTTAATGATGATGTTCATGTTGATGCTCAACCTAGTAATGATAACGATGTGGAGGTAGAACCTGCTGTTGATCTTGATAACCCACAATCAAAGAATAAACGTTATGATAAGAGAGACTTTGTTGCTAGGAAACATGGTAAAGAAAGAGAACCATGGGTTTAGAAACCCATCTTTCCTCCTAAACCATCCAAGAAAAAGGATGATGAGGATTTTGAGCACTTTGCTGAAATGATTAGGCCTATCTTTTTGCGCATGCGTTTGACTGATATGCTGAAAATGTCTCCTTATGCTAAGTATATGAAAGATATTGTCACAAATAAAAGAAAGATACCTGAAGCTGAAATTTCCACCATGCTTGCTAATTATACTTTTAAGGGTGGAATACCAAAGAAACTTGGAGATCCAGGAGTACCAACTATACCATGCTCCATTAAAAGAAACTATGTTAAAACTGCTTTATGTGATTTGGGAGCCGGTGTTAGTGTTATGCCTTTCTCTTTATATCGTAGACTTGAATTGAATAAGTTGACACCTACTGAAATCTCTTTGCAAATGGCTGATAAATCAACTGCTATACCCATCGGTATTTGTGAGGATGTGCCTGTTGTGGTGGCAAACGTTACTATCTTAACAGACTTTGTTATTCTTGATATTCCCGAGGACAACAGTATGTCGATCATCCTTGGTAGACCCTTTTTGAATACTGCAGGGGCTGTTATTGATTGCAACAAAGGCAATGCCACTTTTCATGTTAATGGTAATGAGCATACGGTACACTTTCCGAAGAAACAACCTCAAGTTCATAGTATCAATTCTATTGGAAAATTTTCAACTATTACTATCGGAGGTTTTGAATTTCCTCTCCCTGCTGTCAAAAAGGAATGTGATATTCGAAATAGGTTTGTTAATAAGATTTGATCAACCTTGTTAACGGATTCCTTTTGATGAGCATGAGATGGATGAATTTAGAAAGCACAACTTTCTGTACTTACTTTTTACTTTCTGTTATTTAGAATAAATAAAGCAAAAATAGTATTATCTGTCTGTTTTCTAAATTATTCGTGCAATAAAAATATCCCAAAAATAAAAGTTCTCCAAATGCCCTAAAAATTTAGTATGATTTTTTGTAGAATATTTTAGAATTTCTGGCACTGAGATTGCACCAGGGGGCTGCACCAGTGGACCACAAGGGTGGAGGGCGCGCCATACCCCCCGGCGCGCCCCCTGCCTTGTGGGTCCCACGTAGGCCCCCCTCACTTATTCCAGCACCCATCCACTTCGTCTTCCTCCAGAAAAAATCATCCCAGTGCTCAAACCGGTGTTCTAGCTCATCTTGCCGCCTTTTTCGATCTCCTTGTGTAAAGCTCCATTTGCAAAACTGTTTTGGGGGATTGTTCTTCGGTATGTGACTCCTCCAATGGTCCAATTAGTTTTTGTTCTAGTGCTTTATTTATTGCAAATTTTTGCTGCTGTGGAGACCTTGTTCTTGAGCTTGCATGTCAAATTTTTATGGTCCAAAGTAGTTTTGATGCATGATATAGCCTCTAGACACTTGTAGGAGTAGTTGCTATCAATCTTGTTGAGTTTGGTTCACTTTTATTTTGAGTCACTAAAAATTTCAGAAATTTTTCAGAGGAAGAAAAATGTTGAGGAAAATGTACCAAGGTGGTTCCTCGAGTAAGCAAGCACCGAGGCTCGCGATACGTGAACCGGACCTTGAACCACCAAGGGAAGCTCAAGTGCGGCCTTGTGAATGGCCGTCGGATGAATTCATGGTTCGTGCAGGTTTCAAGGATGAGTTTGATGCGTACGTGCAAAATGCTGAACTGGGGGACTTCTTGTCACATAAGTGTCCCCAATACTATCAACTCACTGATTCATTTGTGAGAAGGTTTAAATTTACATCTCAGCACAATACTCATACTGTCCTATTTGATCTTTATGATGAATCATATACCATGGACCTTGAAGATTTTAATACTGCTTGCAAAATCCCACAACGGGGCATTTATAGCGAGCCTCGTAAAACTGAGTGCAATGATTTCCTTGCTAGCATTAGTGTGGGAGAAACTAGACATATTACACAAGCCTCCATGGGGAGTATTCATTTTCCTGCCATACATTATTTTCCTCTCTTCATAGGTAGATGCATTAATGGTAAACATGATCATAGCCACCTTTGCGCACCGGATCTTAGTGTTCTTAAGTCTGCAGTGTTGGGTGATAAACGATATAACTTGGGGGCCATTATTGTGAGGATGTTACATCTTAATGCTAAAGATGGAGATTTATTTGGTGGGATTTATGCAACCCATTTAGCTAATTATCTTGGAGTACCCATAAGGGGGAATGACATTGAGTTACCACCTACTTTTCTTGATTATAATGCTTTGGTTCGCTACCAGTTTCTTGTGAGGAACGAACAGTCCCTCCTGTACCGACTAATCTTTGACCGACAGCGCGCTGTCCATATTACTCTTCCTGCTCCTGCCTTCTTTAACTTTCAGGTCAGAGGGAGATATTTTATAACTATAGAGGAGGCAAACGAGTATGAGAGAGAGGTTGAGGCCACTCGCCTCCATGCTGCAGCCCTTCAGGCAGTAGCTGCCGCATCACAGTACAACCCCGACTACAACTTTGGATATCCGCCAGGCCAGCCGTGGCCCTAGACCAACTTAGGCCAAAAGCCTAAGCTTGGGGGAGTACATATTTCTCACCGACATTATATTCATGTTCACACACTCATTCCAGTTGTTGGTGTTCATACTTTTTCATTGTATTATCCATGTTAGTTTATTTTCTTTTTCCCGCTTTCTTCTTGTGTGTTTGAAAAACCTTAAGAAAAACCAAAAAAAAAATTAGTTGTAGCCTATTTCCTTTCCATGTTTATTTAGTAGTAGTATTAAAGAAAACCCCAAAAGATTTCTCGTTCTTCTTTTGCTTGTTGGGAGCTTTCCCGTGTAAATAGTTTTTCTCGTTCTTGTTTTACCTTCTTCAGAAAAACAAAAACTCCAAAAACATTTCAGTGTGTTTCTTTGAAATTCTTTTCTTTTCTTTGGGAGTCGAGAGGAGAAGACCACGATGAAAATGTTGAGTGGCTCTCATATGCATTATTGTTGATCTAACAAAGAGCCCATATTACCTTGTCTTCTCCTTTGAATAAATGTTTGCAGATTCCAGCTTAGTCCAATGCACATGCACTATTATTGTTATCCACACTGTTCGGTCGTGCAAGTGAAAGGCAATAATGACGATATATGATGAAATGATTGAGATGAGGAAAAGCTGGTATGAACTCGACCTATCTTGTTTTTGTAAATATGATTAGTTCATCGTTCTTGATTCAGCCTACTATGAATGAAACATGTTTGCAATGACAATTAGAGATTATAGTTACTCATGCCATGCTTAATTAGCTAGGAGTTTATAATGGTTTACCTTGCATGCCAACATGCTTTTAAAATGGTTGTGATGTAGTATGATAGGATGGTATCCTCCTTTGAATGATTCGAGTGGCTTGACTTGGCACATGTTCACGCATGTAGTTGAAACAAAATCAACATAGCCTCCATGATATTTATGTTCATGGTGATTTATATCCTACTCATGCTTGCACTCAATGTTGGTTAATCTCAATGCATGTTTATGGCTGTTGTCGCTCTCTAGTTGGTCGCTCCTCAATCTCTTGCTAGCCTTCACCTGTACTAAGCGGGAATACTGCTTGTGCATCCACTTCCATAAACCCAAAGTTGTTCCATATGAGTCCACCATACCTACCTATATGCGGTATTTACCTGCCGTTCCAAGTAAATTTGCATGTGCCAAACTCTAAACCTTCAAATAATAATCTGTTTTGTATGCCCGAATCGCTCATGTAGCGACTGGGGGCTGTCAGTATCTTCCATGCTAGGTGGGTTATTCTCACAATGAGTGGACTCCGCTCGTCATTCACGGGAAAATGGCTGGTAATCGGGATGCCCAGTCCCATGCTCAAATCAAATCAAATTATAATTGCAAACAAAACTCCCCCAGGATTGTTGTTAGTTGGACCGTACCCGTTGTTTCGGACCAGCTGTGGAATGTGCTTGTTGGTGGTGGGGGAGTATAAACTTTACCATTCTGTTTGGGAACCGCCTATAATGTATGTAGCATGGAAGATACCGAGATCTCTTGGTCGTTATGTTGACAATGAAAGCATACCGCTCAAAATTATATTCATCTCTGTTTCAAAAAGCTCGAGCTCTAGCACCTCTGCAAATCGTTTCTTCCCTCTGCGAAGGGCCTATCTATTTACTTTTATGCTGAGTCATCATCCTCTTATAAAAAGCACCAGTTAGAGAGCACCACTGTCATTTGTATGCGTTGTTATTAATTGATATTGAGTATGACTGTGACTGGATCTATTTTGCCATGAATTACAATGTCTAGTCAGTCCTTGATCTTCAGGGGTGCTCTGCATTTATGTTTTGCAGTCTCAGAAAGGGCTAGCGAGATACCATTATGTTATATCATATAATGATTGTTTTGAAAAAGTGTTGTCATCCGAGATTTATTATTATTGCTCGTTAGTTGATTATGCCATTGGTATGAGTAAATGTGAGACCTAAATGTTATTGTGAATATAGTTAGTTTATAATCTTTGCTGAAAACTTGAATGCTGGCTTTACATATTTGCAACAACAAGATCAAACAGAGTTTGTAAAAGTTTTTCTTTATCACTTTTAGTTTATCAACTGAATTGCTTGAGGACAAGCAATGGGTTAAGCTTGGGGGAGTTGATACGTCTCCATCGTATCTACTTTTCCAAACTCTTTTGCCCTTGTTTTGGACTCTAATTTGCATGATTTGAATGGAACTAACCCGGACTGACGCTGTTTTCAGCAGAATTGCCTTGGTGTTATTTTTGTGCAGAAATAAAAGTTCTCGGAATGACCTGAAACTTCACGGAGAATATTTTTGGAATAAATAAAAAATATTGGCAAAAGAATCAATAGAGGGGGACCCACCTGCTGTCAACAAGGATGCAGGGCGTGCCCCCCTGCCTTGTGGGTCTCCTGGACCTCCACCGACCTCAACTCCAACTCCATATATTCATGTTCGGGGAGAAAAAAATCAAAGAGAAGGATTCATCGTGTTTTACGATACGGAGCCGCCGTCACCTCCTGTTCTTCATCGGGAGGCCAGATCTGGAGTCCGTTCGGGGCTCCGGAGAGGGGAAATCATCGCCATCATCATCACCAACCTTCCTCCATCACCAATTTCATGATGCTCACCGCCGTGCGTGAGTAATTCCATCGTAGGCTTGCTGGACGGTGATGGGTTGGATGAGATTTATCATGTAATCGAGTTAGTTTTGTTAGGGTTTGATCCCTAATATCCACTATGTTCTAAGATTGATGTTGCTATGACTTTGCTACGCCTAATGCTTGTCACTAGGGCCCGAGTGCCATGATTTCAGATCTGAACCTATTATGTTTTCATGAATATATATGTGTTCTTGATCCTATCTTGCAAGTTGTAGACACCTATTATGTGTTATGATCCGCATACCCCAAGGTGACAATAATTGGGATTCTTTCCGGTGATTACTGTAGTTTGAGGAGTTTATGTATTCACTAAGTGCTAATGCATTGGTCCAGTTTGCTATTAAAAGGAGGCCTTAATATCCCTTAGTTTCCATTAGGACCCCGCTGCCACGGGATCCTAGGACAAAAGATGTCATGCAAGTTCTTTTCCATAAGCACGTATGACTATATACGGAATACATGCCTACATTATATTGATGAATTGGAGCTAGTTCTGTGTCACCCTAGGTTATAACTGTTACATGATGAATGCCATCCGACATAATTATCCATCATTGATCCATTGCCTACGAGCTTTTCACATATTGATCTTTGCTATGTTACTTTTCCGTTGCCACTATTACAATTGCTACAAAACTGTTATTGTTACTTTTGCCACTGTTACCGTTACTTCCATACTACTTTGCTACTAAATACTCTGTTGCAGATATTAAGTCTTTCAAGTGTGGTTGAATTGACAACTCAGCTGCTAATACTTGAGAATATTCTTTGGCTCCCCTTGTGTCGAATCAATAAATTTGAGTTGAATACTCTACCCTCGAAAACTGTTGCGATCCCCTATACTTGTGGGTTATCATATCTCGGTGAGACCGAGATCCGTATCAGTGAGACCAAACTGTTAGTGTTTCTGGCAGTGGCTATGTCAAATGAACTCGGTGGCTCCGGGTAGAAAGAATCGGTGGGGCCGAGTTGGAGTTTAGGTTTTGGACATATTTGGATGGAGAAAGCGGCTGAGGGTTTTGGAGCAATATCACTAAGCACTTGAGCAAGTAGACCATTAAGCAACACCTCATCCCCTTTTAATAGTATTGGCTTTCCTATGGACTCAATGTGACCTTGGATCACTTAAATAGAAATGAAGAGTCTTTAGCTTTTGCCAATCTTTTGTCCTTAGCATTTTGAGGGGTCCATATCTCTATCTCATGCCATGCCAATCATTGAACATCCTGAAAATATTTAGCTTGAATGGATATTAGTTCAATGAGCTATATGTTGTTATGAATTACCAAAACCATCTGGGGATTAGTTGCACTTTCAATCTCTCCCTTTTTGGTAATTGATGACAACATATATATTAAAGCTTCGACAAATGATTAAGTGAATGAAAATACATCGTCGCTTTGAGAAGTATGTGATAAGCAAGAGCTCCCCCTAAATTTGTGCATTATTTAAAATTTGCGTTTGAATGCAAATGCACAAACGATTAGGATCATGGGTCACTCTTTCATGTCACATGCATCTTGGTGGAGCACACAAAATGATAAGAGTGAATTAACATGCACGCATCACCAAATACATAAGTGAATGATCATACACAAATAATCATAGAGATAAGCATTAATACACATTAAGCATAGTATGATTAACCACATAACCAAACATAATATCTCACAAGCATAAAACAATAAAGTAGCACAAATCAAATGAACAGTGTAGCAACGAGCAATAAAAACCAACGAGCAAAAGAACAAGACACACTCTCTCTCTTAAAGCCTATGATCTATACATTTTCTCCCCCTTTGGCAACAAGTTACCAAAAAGCTTGAAAACATACAGAGCTATACGACTCTCTAGGCACGATCTCCTGGAGCTCCTAAAGGGGTCTTCTGACTTGTGGCTCCGGTGTGCGTAGATGGCGTTGAGAGAACTCCTTCTGCAAATGCTTCGACTGAAGTCTGCTGAGCTGGTGGTGTAGATACTGGGGGTGGCACTGTAGCAGTGGCGGCAGGTGCAGAGTGAGTGGTCCTTGTGTCTGCAACTGGCACAACTAAAGACCTGGGTGCCCTTGGCACAGTCTGATACCTCTCAGTAGTGGTGTGCTCATTGTCATCTTCAGCATCATCTCTAAGCTGCTCCACAATAGACTGGATCTCTGTGACCTTGACATCTAGATTGTACATCTTGTCTTCCATGATCCGCTCTAGGCTCTCCTGATTCTTGGCTAAGTTGGCTAGACTTCGCTCAATTCTCAGTGTTGCTTCCACCAGATATGTCATTTGGTCTTGCTTGAACTTGAGATTTGCTATTGGGGCATTTGGTGCAGTAGCTTCCTTTGCTGCCCTTGTTGTTGCTGTTGCCTGAGCCTTCTCTTGTGCCTCAACTGAAGTAGGGTGTGAAGGATCCATCACCACTTCATTGTCTTCAAACTCTGGCTGAAGAGGGAGGTGCTCACGGTCTAGTAGATATGTGTCTGTACCAACCTTGGAGTTGATAAGCATCTGAATATGTGGTGCATATCCACATGACCTCTTCTGGTCAGCAGCTATCCTCTTGATTGTCTCAACTATCAGGCTCATGACTTTGAATTTTTGAGGTGAGGAGTCAAACAAATGAAGCAGATTGATGGAGTGGCCACGGATCATCCTCTCATCTCCAGATTTGGGCAAAAGAGTGTGCCTCAAAATGGTGTTTGTGGTGGCCAATCCCGCTAACAAATGCTTGACTGACCCAAGCTTATGAGTTTCCAAATCATCATCAGGAGTGGTCTTATACATGTTAGCCATTGAGTTGCGATCCATCCTGGGCTTCCCATAGACATCAACATCGTCTTCGTCTTCTTCAGGGGCATTATGAGAGCATCCCACTCATAGATTGATGACTGGTACCTGGAACCCTCAGTGGCTGGTACCTGGAACCCTCAGTGACTAGTACCTTCTTCCTCCTCATCAACCATCATAGATGGTCTGCCAATCACTCTGGCAGTGGTCTTCTTCACCCTCTCCTTTCTCTTTTTCTTGCTTGCCTCACCTCCAGCACCACTTGGTTCCTCAAATGTAGGGTTTACTTGCTCTTGTATAGCTGAAGATTTTCTAGGCTTTGACATTGGCAATCTCCTAGCAGTAGTCTTTTGCTTTGTACCTGGCTTGGTAGCAGCTGTAGAGCCATATTCCTTTCTAAGCACAGCCTTCTTCTTTGCAGTGACCTCTTCATCTGCAAAAAAGTCCTCATCCTCACTTTCTAAGGTTCTCTTCTTCCTTGTCCATGTGGTAGCTTTTGGCAGGTTGCTTGGAGTGCTCCTGCTGCCATCATCAACTGTCACTAGGGCTTGAACCCTCACTAAGATTAACATTCTGTTCTGATCTATTCTGGCTTTCACTGGCATCTGACATCTTGCAAAGCTGACCCTGTGAATAGATGGGCATGGACAGAGTAGATGAGTATCACAAAAAGCAGATAGTTTCTCAAAAATTTGAATCCAAACTTTAGTTTTAATTTTCTGCATAAGGCATTTCGGAGCTACTGATATGTCAATCTCGGTGACACCGAAGCATTAACAGAGTTTAAAAACACACTCTCGGTTGGACTGAGTTGTGGTTCGGTGGCTCCGAGATGCTAGGGTTTCACTAAGATTTTGCTGTCGGTCTCACCTATTAGTACATTTTGGTGGCACCGAGTTGTACTTAGTGCAATGGCCAGAGCCAATCGGTGGGACCGAAAGTTTCATTTCGGTCGGTCCGAGATGAGTTCGGCGGAAACCTAACCCTAAAATTTTTCTTCGAATCTATTATAAAGGAACTTTTTGGTGGATAGAAGGATCTCAAACGTGGCAAGATACTAGGCATTATCCTTGTGCATTGAATCAGAGTGGGATAGCACGAGGAGATCGAATTGTACCCTAGCTTGGCGACGATCCTCTACAGTGGCAACGGCGGAGGAGATTCTCATTGATAGCGATGGAGACCTGCGGCGGAGATGCATAGACAAAGACGATGACGATCCGGAGACCAAGGGGGCAGCAGCAATGGGGCGCAGGCTCGAAACGTTTGAAGGAATTTTCAACCGTATGGGCCACTGGAATATATACCCATGTGTTGTCAGTGGCACCGAATGGAACGAATCGGTGGCACCGAGATGCGGAAACCGCGTGTAGTTACAGCAACTCGGTAAGGCCGAGTCGGTCTAATCGGTAGCACCGAGATTGAAAACCTAGATCAGTCTAGTGCTTTCGGTGTGACCGAGTTTGAGTGAATTGGTCTGACTGAAATGCAATAGAAGGTTTTGGAAGGCAGCCCTTGACGGATCGGTGGCTCCGAGTGCTCCTCACCCGGAGGGTCCGAAAAAGACTTGTTCAATTTTTGTGATATAGCATGAATAGAGTTTGAGACAAGAAGAGCATAGATAGCTAGATAAAGTTCTTAGGCATTCTTGTCCATCCATTTGGTCAATAAAAACCAAGACAATCAAAACAACAAATGGATGTCCTCAAATGGAGAAAATATGCAATCAACATGCTCACACAATAAGATAGCAAATGAAATATGTGACAAACATGCACAAAAAATTCTAGCATCTATCAAGCAATTGGCGATGACTAGGTCATCTATATATGAGTATATTGACTTAGGAGTCAAATAAGAACATTTGATCATAGGTCATACTCATCGTTTAAGCACAAATGGGGTTACCACTTTTACATAAAGCATTAATGTGTTCACACCATTAGAGTTGCTTTAGCTCAATTTTTTAGAGCAAAGCTCCCCCTAGATGTGATATCCCCCCTAAGAGGGATGAACTAACCTTGGGTTTTGTCGATGATGATTTCATGTAGATAGTGAAGACGTGGATGCTCAATGGTGATGTAGATCATTTGGAGCAATCCATTGGAGTGGTGCACTTTCAATACCTACATAGGTTAGTCCCACAAGGAACATATAAGGATATCCATAGACACAGAGTGAATTACACATGTGATGATGTTCATGAAAGCATTAGGTTATCTTGTCCCTTGTCTTACCAACAAGAGGTTTTGTGACTCCATGAACCAGTGCAAGATACGAAAGTTGATTGCACAAGTCCTTGCCAAAATGAATATGAGTGAAGTATGTTGGTGGAGTCACCCTCAAGAACACCCTAGTTCTTCTTCTTTGGGATCCACATCAACTTGATGGGAATCATTGGAGTTGTAGTTGTACTTGATGAAGTAGAGCTTGACGTAGTCTTGGGAACCCACTTGACTATGGCCTTAGGAGCATCTTCAAATGAGTCAATCTCCTCTTGAAGCTTGTCCTTGCCTTTTAGCTTGTGGTCTTGTGGTGGAAGATCATCTTGAGCTTGTGTTCCCTCAAAAGAAGTGGGGTCATACTTCTCTTGTTGAGGAACAAACTTCATCTTGGGGTATTGATCTTCTTCCCATTCAACTCCATTGGCATTGAACTTTCATTCAAAACCAACACCTTGATTCTTCCGGTGCCTTCCTTGCTTGCGTGCAATTTCTTCAAATTGCTTACTCCCGACAAGGCTCTTGCAAACACCTTTCTCTATAATTCCCTTCAATAAGCTATTTTCTTGCTCAAGTGTAACTTGGCAAAGAGAATAATTAGTGCAATCAAGAGAACTACTAGAAGCAACAATATTGGATTTAGCATTATTATTTTTACTACAAGAAGAAGAAGCTTTTTTACTCTTGTTGCTAGATTTTACTTGTGGCATATAAGTAGACAAGAGGAGACATTTGGCAATGTAAGAAGAACTCTTCTTTTGAAGATCATCATTGATAGCTTTTAGGAACTCATGCTCTTGCTCTAAATTTAGCTTCTCGAAGCGTAGCTTCTCATGAGTCCTTAGGAGCTCTCTATGATCCTCTTGAGTTGTTTCATGAGCTAACTTAAGAGTGTTTAGTTCTTTATTTAGACGCTCAATCTCCTTCTTATCATTGTCATTCGTTTCATCTTGATTAGCATGATTACTAGCAAGTTCATTAGAGTTTTCATCACTAGTGCTATCAACAGGTAAATCATCATCACCTAGCAAATCATCTTCATCACTATTAAAATCAACATACTCGGGGTGTGATACTGTAACACCCCTATGTAATAGCCACCATGATCAGCTGTTAATAATGCCAAGTCATATCATATGCAGTGATTAAACATAGTGGTTAACCAAAGTAAACCAACTCCATTTTTAAAATCAACTTAAATTCATAAGTGAAATATAAGGTTGATCAAACTCTGCTGGAGAAATGTTATTTAATTAGCAAATAATCCAGTGGTCATGGCAAAATCATAACCAACATTTTTGGAATATGATTGATGAGTCAAACAAGATGAAACAGCACCCAAAACAGCAATATTAATTCATTTAAAATCATTGCAGATTCAAATGAACTCCAAAACTGTCCAAACCACTTTTTGGTGAGAGCTAATATTGCATTGCAATATTTGGGCCAACTCCCACATTTTTCGAAAGTGCACAAGTGCCCTAAACATTTTGAAACAGAAAAGGATAAAAGAAAATGGAGAAGCTAAAACAGAAAATCAAAAGCGGGACACTGTGCACTGGGCCTTAGTGCACAGTGCCCCGAGTCGCGGCCCAGCAGGCCCACCTCGTCTCCCTCCTCCCCGTGTCGTCCCCGCCGTGGCCGCGCGCGCGCGCCAGTCGGCCGGCGACACCGCGGCGCCACCGACGCTACAGGGAGGAGGAGGAGATAAGGCCGGAGCCACTCGACCCCCTGGCTTCCCCTGGCATTCCCCATCTCTCTCCCTCGCTCGCTCTGCCTCCTTCCTCCTCAGATCCGAGGCGTCCGAGCGCCACCGCCGCCGTTCTCGTTCGTCCCCGCGGCCACCGAGCCCTGCCTGCCGCTCTGCCATGTCCTGCGCCATCGCCATGGACTGCCACGGCCTTGGGCGCCGTTGATTGGGGCCGAGGAGCTCCACGTTGCGCGGATCGAGCCGCGCCCCTCTTCTGCATCTCCGGCGCGGTTCCGGCGACCTCGACCCCTGCAGCTCCTAATCCTCACACGGGCCACCTTGCGCCGCTCGGTGAGCACTCTCCCTCTCTCTCTGGCCTCTCTGGTAGCCCGTCTGCACGCTGTAGCCGCGGCACCTCGGAGACCCGAAAGTCACCGCCGCCATTGCCGCTGCAGCCAAGCTCCCGAGCTGTTGCTAGCTCATTTGACTCCTCCGGCGAGCTCCCTGTGAGCCGTAGGCCCCGCACAGCTAGCTAGTTAGGTCGCCCGCGCGCTAGGACGTCGAACCCGACGAGCTCGAGCTTCGGACGTCCGCCTCGCTCAACGCCGGCGACGTTCCGGCCACCTCCGAGCCCGGCTGTTGGCTCAGCTAGATGCGCGAGGACGCCAGCTTTCGAACGCACCCAAGCCCGGCTCGAACCGAGCCCTATAGCTCGATTCCGGCCAACTCCGGCGACGCGCCGCCGCGCGATTTGGTCGCCGGCGACCAGCCGCCGGCCCCGCTGACGTGGCACAGGCGGGGCCCACCCCTGGGTCACTGACCCGTGGGTCCCAGGGGCCCGGCCGGCCAGTTGACCAGTCAGCCTTGCTGACTGGACCGGCCCAGCCGCTGACAGGCGGGCCCCACCTTCCTGTTTAATTAGTTAAAACAAATTAGAAATAAAAATAAACTAATTAACCTAATGTCTCACTGACATGTGGGGTCCACCCCCCTAATTAATCCTGGTAATTAAACTAATTCACTGGATAAAGAAACAGAGGCTGACATGTGGGTCCCACTGGACCCACATGTCAGGTTTGACTGGTCAACCGTCCTGTTGACTTGCTGACATCAGCAGCGCGTCATGCTGACGTCATAATTCATTTTCTGTTAAATAAAATAATTCCAGAAATTCAAATAATCTGTAAAAATTAATAACTTTTAAACCGTAGCTCGGATCGAAAAAGTTAAAACATGAAAGTTGCTCAGAACGACGAGACGAGTCTGATCGTGCCGTCTCTTTCTCCATCGGAACCTCCTACGTAGAAGAACTCGTAACTCCGGACCCGAATCCCGCAGATGAATAGTGCACACACGTCGGATATTAAATCCCAAAATAATTCTAAAAATAACTAAAATGACTTAGATGCATATTCAGGCAACCCTACACTGCATCATAGCATCACACGCACCGTGTTGCATTTGTTTGCATTATGTTTACCTGTTTCTTCCCCCTCTTCTCTCTCGGTAGCCCCCGACGTTGACGTAGCTCCCGAGGCAGACGCCGCACAGGAGTACGACTACGTCCCCGACGATACTACTGAAGACCTTGCCCTTGCCCCCGAGCAAACAGGCAAGCACCCCCATTTTGAGCATTCCGATATCGCCTATTCTCTCCCCTCTTATGCTTGCATTAGATGATACTGCTGCTGTTACTATCCTACTCTGTTGCATAGCCTGTTTACTTGTAACCTACTTTTGATACATTCCTGTTATCCTAAACTGTTTAGCATAGGATGGGTAGAGACACGACAGAGACCCCCACTTGATCCCGACTGCCCTGCTGGATATCAGAAGACCCGATCATCGGGATTGAGGACCAGACCCTGGCACCGCACATCACTACCCCTTAGTTGCCGACACTGCTGGGTTACCGTCGAGTGCCGAGGGTGATACCTCGTTAGCACTTTTGATGTTAACCTTGTAGGTTAGTTACTCGGTCGTGGTAAGCGAGGGTGATTCCTCCTACACCACCCCCGATAACGACATCGTCGCGCAACCTCTCAAGTGTGGACCTTGAGGGTGATTCCTCCTTCGTTCACCTTGATGATAACATCGAGCGGGAATTCCATCGAGGGTGATTCCTCAGGGTTCCCTTCGGTGTCCGACACACAGTTACCTTGGATATTATGACTTGACTATGAACCACGATACTAAAGACGGGTCGGCCCTGAGGGGTACCCGCGCGAGCTTATTGCGAAGTGATGTGGAGTCGGGTTGACCTGGATGGTGCCCGCGAGATAACTACGAGGCGTGGCCGGGCATTCTTAGCCCTTGCCGCAAGTCCTCGAGACGGGGCGACGGGGTCACATCGATCGTGAGTCTCTGCTCGTTTCCGCGCGCTCCTAATCCACTACGGTTTTGGATATTTGATCCGAGGGGCCTCTGGCCCGATAGCACTAACCATCACGTGGGCATAGTATGGGCGTTCTGCGTCGTACACATCAGCCGAAGCTTGTTTGACGTCAGTAAGGAGCGGCGCATGCCGAGTTGGACTGGTAACGCAACCGCGCTTGTATAAGGGGTTGCTAGGTCTGCTCTTGGTGGCCCCGTAACGTGCAGGAGTTCTCGGGGCGATGGCCCAAGACCCCTGGGGGCATAGGTTTAGTCCGGCGTGCTGACCTCTCTTATAAGCCTAGGTCGGGTTGCGGCGTGTTGCTTAGCCGAGGCCGGGCATGACCCAGAAAAGTGTGTCCGGCCAGAGTTAAGTGAGCGTGGTGGGTAAGTTGGTGCACCCCTGCAGGGAAGAAACTTCTATCGATAGCCTGTCCTACGGTAACGGACACTCGGAGTTGTATCCCGATCGGTACAACTAGAACTTGATATGAGAACTGGATAGTACGGCTCTGGGATTGCTTTCTCGCAGGGAGTCGAGAAAGGATCTCAGGTCGAGGTTGATGATATTACTACTACTACTTTACATTATGTTCATCTGCTCTCTCTTCTGATGCTGCAAGACTGTCGAAGATTGTTGAAGATGCTAGTCTTCGATAGGACTAGGCTTTCCCCCTCTACTCTGGCATTTCTGCAGCCCAGTCCACATATACAGCCATTCCTTTGACAATGATGCATATGTAGTGTAGATCCTTGCTTGCTGAGTACTTCGGATGAGTACTCACGTTTGCTTTATTTTCTTTTTTCCCCATTTTCCATTTGATGCCACCAGACGACGGAGCCCCTGAGCCAGAAGCCCCAGCCGACGACCAGTACTACTATCCGCCTGGCGAGTACTACTACTACGAGGAGCCGTTCGACGACCAGGAGTAGGATCGGAGGGTCCAGGGCAGGAGGCCTACGCCTTTCGATCGTAGTTTTTATTTTTACCCCGCCTCTGTGAAGGCTTATCTCTCTCTCTGTAATATATCTGTACTCAGATATCTAATGCTTCCGCTGACGCTTGTATGCCATCGAGCTTGTATTCGAGCCCTCGAGGCCCTGGCTTGTAATATTAAGCTTGTATGACTTTATTTTATGATTTAGAGTTGTGTTGTGATATCTTCAAGTGAGTCCTTAGGCTTGATCGTGCGCATTTGCGTGTATGATTAGTGCACGATTAAGCCGGGGTCGTCACAGGTTGGTATCAGAGCCGACTGCCTCTAGGAATCCCCCTTCCCAATTCCTTGGCCGAAGTTGAGTCTAGTGGTCAAAAATTGTTTTACTAACTTGGCTGTGTGGCTTACGGGCCCACGTCGCCAACTGGGTGGTATTAGGATCTTTTATTCCTCGTCTTTACTCTGGGATTCTAATCTCTCATCTATTCGGGTTTAATAAAATTTACTAACACCGACATTTAGGATCTCGTTAATTCTATCCACCCGGAGAGCTGGATTCAGTGCGATTTCCCTGTCATTGATCTGATTAGTCTGATAATCATTTCCTTTCCATTGTTTTGTTTAACCTTTCCTTTTGAGATCGGTTATATTTCTCTATGTCTTATGACAATCCTGAACTTCTTATTTCAGATGGATCGACTGTTTCCCCCTCGTCCTACGACGCAGCTCGTGCTTCGCACCTGTGCTCGAGACGTCCCTGGGTTTCCAGCTGTTCTGATCGCCCTCTTGATCAGGCTGGGATACCGCTGGTGCCCCGAGTACATGGTCTATGAGGTTTATCGCGAGTTCAACCAGGAACAGTACTATGCTGAAATTCGGATTTATGACCAGCAGAACAACTCAGACACCGAGCTACACCTTTTTCATGGATTAGGCGTGACGATTGAGATGGCAGTACATGATGCCGCCTACTCTGCTGTCGCACGTCTCCGAGGAGAGCACAATGCTAACTTGGATGATACTGTGTTTCGGTACATTCCGTATGCACCTGTTGGAGATGCTACTGGATTTTACACAGCTATCTGTGCCCCGTACGAGTCTCGACGTTACGACCCGCAGGTTCTGATTCAGTGCACTCAGGCTTTGGATCGCACTGTTCGTGCACTTGCTGTTGAGTTGTTTGCCACTCGAGCACGCTACTACGAGGCTATGACACAGTTGCTACCAGCTGTTCGTGCAGGGATGCATCCGGAGTACATTCTTTACCCGAGCAGGACTGAGATGCCATCAGGGATCGTCTGGCCTGCTGTGGGAGGTCACACGCCTGCACGTGGACCTCTTCTTTCTTCTCGAGACCGGGTTCTGCATCAGAGTGCCCATGGAGCGCAGGATCCTTCTGCGACGAACGTCCATCGTCCGCACTTGCAGTTACCCCGTTTCAGTGGTTTTCTCCGACGCTGATGTAGCCCTTGCTATGTCCCGTTGTGTACTTCCTTACCGCGTGCCTGCGCGCCGCCTAGCATGTCTAGCTTTTCAATTTGCGCCGTTATGCTGCCCGAATGTAACCGACTATGTATGGATCTGTACGTCCTAATGACTACTTCTAGCATCTATTGCACTCTTTCAATAATGTCGAGTTACCTCATGTTTATTGTTAAACACTTGCATAAGCTATCGCTGAAATACCCCTGTTGGAATAGCAGGATGGCTGACAACAACCCGCCACCGCCGCCACCACCTGATTACATGGCAGCGATGATGCAACAGTTTGAACTTAACCGCCAGTTTATGACGGGAATTATGCAGCAATTCCCTCGTCCTGATGCTAATCAGCAGCAACCATCCATTACCTTACCAGAATTCATGAGGCTCAGTCCATCGTTTTTCCGCAACACAGTCAACCCACTGGATGCAGATGACTGGCTGCGTG
This sequence comes from Thinopyrum elongatum, assembly GCA_011799875.1. Lineage (NCBI taxonomy): Eukaryota > Viridiplantae > Streptophyta > Magnoliopsida > Poales > Poaceae > Thinopyrum > Thinopyrum elongatum. The sequence goes on from CM022300.1 coordinate 113,975,950, forward strand.
ATATCTCTCATGAGATGGAGTCTGCTAGTGTCGCCGAAATTAACTATGTCACTTTTGCGACATATCTTCTTAAGGGTCCCGCAGCCCAATGGTGGGCCACTCACCGACAGACTCTGCCGCCTGGTACTGTCGTCACTTGGGCAGAATTCAAGATTGCATTCCGTGCCCGCTACATTCCTCAAGCTGTCATAGCTCGGAAGAAGGCCGAGTTCCGTAATCTTGTTCAGGGCAACAAGACTGTGGAAGTCTATCAGCGCGAGTTTCTAGACTTATCTCGTTACGCTGAAGAGGACATTCCTACTGATGAACGCAGACAGGAGAAGTTTCGTGAAGGACTGCACCATGACATTCAGTTAGCCCTTCTTGTTCAAGATTATCCTGATTTCGCCACCTTGGTGAATAAGGCCATCATGGTTGAAACTGGACTTAAGAAGCACAAGGAAGCGTCCAGACGCACCCGTGAGTCGGGCTCATCTTCGGGCTCGTCTTCCTAGAAGCGACGCATCTGGTTCCCCAAAGGCATGTTCCGTTCAGCAGCTCCTGCGAACAGACCTTCTTATGCTGCACCACGTCTGCCACCTCCACCACCGAGACAGCCTCTGCCAACTCCAGCACCTCGAGCTCCAGCACCTCGTCCTGACAGCGGACTATGCTTCAAGTGTGGCAAGCCAGGTCACCGTGCTAGAGACTGTTCTCAGAATCAGAATCAACTAGCTCTCCCTTCTGCTGGACGTGGAATTGGCCGTGGTATTCCTCAGCAGCGCAACAATAATGCCAGACCTTCTTATGGTCGTGGGCAGTACTACCACGTCAACATGTCTGAAGCTCCAGATCAACCAGATACTGTGATGGGTACACTTCTCGTTAATTCAGTACCAGCATCTGTTTTATTTGATTCAGGAGCATCGCATTCCTTCATGTCAGAACATTTTGCACGCATGCATGACATTAAATGCGAATACATGAACACACCCTTATTGGTACACACCCCCGCGGGTGGTTGCCGAACCGTTGCAGTTAGCTATAATGTTCCCGTTGAAATCGAAGAGTTGGAGTTCAGTGCGTCTCCCATTATTCTGAAATCGTCCAAGATTGACCTTATTCTGGGAATGGATTGGTTGAAGGCCCACTATGCCTCAATCAATTGTGCCACCAAAGTTGTTCACCTCTTGCACCCCTCGAATGAGATGGTGAATTACCATGCTCATATCACTCAGAATGCCGAGGCTCAAATTTATGCCTTGAATGCGTTGAATGCTTCTCCGCTTGATGGGATTGAGACTATCCCAGTTGTCTGTGACTTCCCGGATGTTTTTCCAGAAGAACTTCCAGGAATACCCCCTGCTAGAGCTGTCGAGTTCGTCATCGACTTGAAGCCTGGCACCACTCCTATTGCGAAGCGTCCTTACAAGATGCCTCCGCACCACCTCATCGAGCTTAAGGAGGAAATTGATAAATCTTTAAGGAAGGGTTTCATCCGCCCTAGTTCCTCTGCTTGGGGAGCACCTTCTCTCTTTGTTAAGAAGAAGGATGGAACTAACCGTCTGGTTCAAGATTATCGTCCTATCAACCAGGCAACCATTCAGAATAAATATCCACTTCCCCGGATCAACAATTTATATGACCAACTCGCTGGATCTTCGGTGTTTTCTAAACTCGACTTGAGGTTGGGTTATCACCAGATCCGTGTTCGCGAAGAGGATATTCCGAAGACTGCATTCGTTACTCGTTATGGCTCATACGAGTACACCGTCATGTCATTTGGTCTGACGAATGCTCCCGCTACCTTCTCCCGCTTAATGAATTATATATTCATGGACTACCTCGACAAATTCGTCGTGGTATATCTGGATGATATTCTGGTTTATTCGAAGAACAAAGAAGAACATGCTGAGCACCTTCGACTAGTTCTGGAGAGACTTCGAGAGCACCAATTATATGCCAAGTTCTCTAAATGCGAATTCTGGCTTCCTGAAGTGACCTACCTTGGACATGTGATTTCCAAGGACGGTATTGCCGTTAACCCGGAGCGTGTTCAGGCTATCCTTGACTGGACTCCTCCGAAGAATGCCAAGCAGGTCCGAAGCTTTCTCGGTCTAGCCAGCTATTGTCGCCGATTCGTCGAGAACTTCTCCAAGATCGCCAAGCCCTTGACTAATCTGCTCCACAAAGGCGTTAAGTTTGAGTGGACAGACAAGTGTCAGGAAAGTTTCCAAACCCTCAAGGACAAGCTCACTTCTGCTCCAGTGCTTGCTCCTCCTGATTCTCGCAAGGACTTTGTCATATATTGCGACGCCTCTCGTCAGGGATTAGGCTGCGTCCTAATGCAAGAGCGGAGAGTAATTGCATATGCTTCACGTCAATTGCATCCACATGAAGAGAATTATCCAGTGCATGATCTTGAACTTGCAGCAGTGATGTATGCATTGAAGTTATGGCGACACTACCTTCTGGGTAATCGGTGTGAAATTTATACCGATCACCAAAGTCTGAAATACTTATTCACTCAACCGGATCTTAATCTCCGACAACAACGATGGTTAGAAGCTATTGCGGATTATGACTGCGGTATTTCTTATACCCCGGGCAAAGCTAATGTGATGGCCGATGCCCTGAGTCGCAAGTCATATTGCAACAACCTCATGGTTAGGCAAGCTCAACCTCGTCTTCACGCAGAACTGACTCAGCTAAATCTGCGAATTGTTCCCCAGGGTTCTCTTAATAACCTTGTGGTACAGCCAGACCTTCTGAAGGCTGTTAAAGAAGCGCAAGCCAAAGATGCTGAAATTGACTTGATGAAGAAGGAGCTTCACCTTGCTAAGTATCGGGATTTCTCAGTTGCTGAAGATGGTACATTATATTTCAGAGACCGCATCGTAGTACCTCGCTTCGAGCTGATGACTGACAAAGTCATGAAGGAGGCCCATGATACACCGCTGTCTATCCATCCGGGTAGTACCAAGATGTATCGAGATCTTCGTCAAAGGTACTGGTGGTCTAGGATGAAGCAGGATATTGCTCGTTATGTTGCCGAGTGTGACGTTTGTCGTCGCGTGAAGGCAGAACATCAGAAACCTGCTGGAATTCTGCAACCGCTCCCTATCCTCTATGGAAGTGGGATAAAGTGCAAATGGACTTCATCACTGGTCTTCCCAAGTCTCAGAAGGGTCACGATGCCATTCTTGTCGTCGTCGACCAACTCTCCAAGGTTGCTCATTTCCTACCTGTTAAGGAGACTATCACCGCTAGCCAGCTAGCAGAACTGTACATTGCCAGAATTGTTTCACTCCATGGTATTCCCAAGGAAATCAGTTCAGACCGTGGCAGTATTTTCACTGGCCATTTCTGGGAAAGTTTCCAGAAAGCAATGGGAACTCATATTACCTGGAGTTCAGCTTATCATCCCCAATCTCAAGGCCAAGTTGAGCGCGTTAATCAAGTGCTTGAAGACATGCTTCGAGCCTGTGTTATATCCTTCGATAAGAAATGGGAGGAATCTCTCCCGTATGCCGAGTTCTCTTATAACAACAGTTATCAAGCCAGCTTAAAAATGGCCCCATTTGAGGTTCTTTATGGACGTAAATGTCGAACCCCTCTGAATTGGTCAAAAACTGGGGAACGACCTCTTGTTGGACCGGACATTATTCAGCATGCCGAAGAACAAGTCCGAATTGTCCAGGAGAATCTCAAAGCAGCTCAAGACCGTCAGAAGAGTAATTATGATCGCAAGCGATGGGGTGTGATCTATCAACCTGGTGATCAAGCTTATCTTCGTGTCACTCCAATGAAGGGCACCCGTCGTTTCGGAATCAAGGGCAAGCTAGCTCCTCGCTATATTGGTCCTTTCCGCATCGTGGCTAGACGTGGACAGGTGGCATATCAATTGGAGTTGCCACCGCAATTCTCCCATATTCATGATGTCTTCCACGTGTCGCAACTCCGTAAGTGCTTCAAGGAATCCCCGCACCGTGCAGTGGATCATGAGATGCTCGAGCTACAAGATGATCTTTCCTATAAGGAGCATCCGATCCGCATCCTCGACGAAGCTGAGCGTCGTACTCGTCAGAAGACGACCAAGTTCCTAAAAGTGCAATGGTCGAATCATACTGAAGATGAAGCCACTTGGGAACGCGAGGATCATCTTCGGGAAAAATATCCCGGACTCTTTCCTTCTACCTCCTAAATTCTCGGGACGAGAATTTCTTTTAGTGGAGGAGAACTTGTAACACCCCTATGTAATAGCCACCATGATCAGCTGTTAATAATGCCAAGTCATATCATATGCAGTGATTAAACATAGTGGTTAACCAAAGTAAACCAACTCCATTTTTAAAATCAACTTAAATTCATAAGTGAAATATAAGGTTGATCAAACTCTGCTGGAGAAATGTTATTTAATTAGCAAATAATCCAGTGGTCATGGCAAAATCATAACCAACATTTTTGGAATATGATTGATGAGTCAAACAAGATGAAACAGCACCCAAAACAGCAATATTAATTCATTTAAAATCATTGCAGATTCAAATGAACTCCAAAACTGTCCAAACCACTTTTTGGTGAGAGCTAATATTGCATTGCAATATTTGGGCCAACTCCCACATTTTTCGAAAGTGCACAAGTGCCCTAAACATTTTGAAACAGAAAAGGATAAAAGAAAATGGAGAAGCTAAAACAGAAAATCAAAAGCGGGACACTGTGCACTGGGCCTTAGTGCACAGTGCCCCGAGCCGCGGCCCAGCAGGCCCACCTCGTCTCCCTCCTCCCCGTGTCGTCCCCGCCGTGGCCGCGCGCGCGCGCGCCAGTCGGCCGGCGACACCGCGGCGCCACCGACGCTACAGGGAGGAGGAGGAGATAAGGCCGGAGCCACTCGACCCCCCTGGCTTCCCCTGGCATTCCCCATCTCTCTCCCTCGCTCGCTCTGCCTCCTTCCTCCTCAGATCCGAGGCGTCCGAGCGCCACCGCCGCCGTTCTCGTTCGTCCCCGCGGCCACCGAGCCCTGCCTGCCGCTCTGCCATGTCCTGCGCCATCGCCATGGACTGCCACGGCCTTGGGCGCCGTTGATTGGGGCCGAGGAGCTCCACGTTGCGCGGATCGAGCCGTGCCCCTCTTCTGCATCTCCGGCGCGGTTCCGGCGACCTCGACCCCTGCAGCTCCTAATCCTCACACGGGCCACCTTGCGCCGCTCGGTGAGCACTCTCCCTCTCTCTCTGGCCTCTCTGGTAGCCCGTCTGCACGCTGTAGCCGCGGCACCTCGGAGACCCGAAAGTCACCGCCGCCATTGCCGCTGCAGCCAAGCTCCCGAGCTGTTGCTAGCTCGTTTGACTCCTCAGGCGAGCTCCCTGTGAGCCGTAGGCCCCGCACAGCTAGCTAGTTAGGTCGCCCGCGCGCTAGGACGTCGAACCCGACGAGCTCGAGCTTCGGACGTCCGCCTCGCTCAACGCCGGCGACGTTCCGGCCACCTTCGAGCCCGGCTGTTGGCTCAGCTAGATGCGCGAGGACGCCAGCTTTCGAACGCACCCAAGCCCGGCTCGAACTGAGCCCTATAGCTCGATTCCGGCCAACTCCGGCGACGCGCCGCCGCGTGATTTGGTCACCGGCGACCAGCCGCCGGCCCCGCTGACGTGGCACAGGCGGGGCCCACCCCTGGGTCACTGACCCGTGGGTCCCAGGGGCCCGGCCGGCCAGTTGACCAGTCAGCCTTGCTGACTGGACCGGCCCAGCCGCTGACAGGCGGGCCCCACCTTCCTGTTTAATTAGTTAAAACAAATTAGAAATAAAAATAAACTAATTAACCTAATGTCTCACTGACATGTGGGGTCCACCCCCCTAATTAATCCTGGTAATTAAACTAATTCACTGGATAAAGAAACAGAGGCTGACATGTGGGTCCCACTGGACCCACATGTCAGGTTTGACTGGTCAACCGTCCTGTTGACTTGCTGACATCAGCAGCGCGTCATGCTGACGTCATAATTCATTTTCTGTTAAATAAAATAATTCCAGAAATTCAAATAATCTGTAAAAATTAATAACTTTTAAACCGTAGCTCGGATCGAAAAAGTTAAAACATGAAAGTTGCTCAGAACGACGAGACGAGTCTGATCGTGCCGTCTGTTTCTCCACCGGAACCTCCTACGTAGAAGAACTCGTAACTCCGGACCCGAATCCGGCAGATGAATAGTGCACACACGTCGGATATTAAATCCCAGAATAATTCTAAAAATAACTAAAATGACTTAGATGCATATTCAGGCAACCCTACACTGCATCATAGCATCACACGCACCGTGTTGCATTTGTTTGCATTATGTTTACCTGTTTCTTCCCCCTCTTCTCTCTCGGTAGCCCCCGACGTTGACGTAGCTCCCGAGGCAGACGCCGCACAGGAGTACGACTACGTCCCCGACGATACTACTGAAGACCTTGCCCTTGCCCCCGAGCAAACAGGCAAGCACCCCCATTTTGAGCATTCCGATATCGCCTATTCTCTCCCCTCTTATGCTTGCATTAGATGATACTGCTGCTGTTACTATCCTACTCTGTTGCATAGCCTGTTTACTTGTAACCTACTTTTGATACATTCCTGTTATCCTAAACTGTTTAGCATAGGATGGGTAGAGACACGACAGAGACCCCCACTTGATCCCGACTGCCCTGCTGGATATCAGAAGACCCGATCATCGGGATTGAGGACCAGACCCTGGCACCGCACATCACTACCCCTTAGTTGCCGACACTGCTGGGTTACCGTCGAGTGCCGAGGGTGATACCTCGTTAGCACTTTTGATGTTAACCTTGTAGGTTAGTTACTCGGTCGTGGTAAGCGAGGGTGATTCCTCCTACACCACCCCCGATAACGACATCGTCGCGCAACCTCTCAAGTGTGGACCTTGAGGGTGATTCCTCCTTCGTTCACCTTGATGATAACATCGAGCGGGAATTCCATCGAGGGTGATTCCTCAGGGTTCCCTTCGGTGTCCGACACACAGTTACCTTGGATATTATGACTTGACTATGAACCACGATACTAAAGACGGGTCGGCCCTGAGGGGTACCCGCGCGAGCTTATTGCGAAGTGATGTGGAGTCGGGTTGACCTGGATGGTGCCCGCGAGATAACTACGAGGCGTGGCCGGGCATTCTTAGCCCTTGCCGCAAGTCCTCGAGACGGGGCGACGGGGTCACATCGATCGTGAGTCTCTGCTCGTTTCCGCGCGCTCCTAATCCACTACGGTTTTGGATATTTGATCCGAGGGGCCTCTGGCCCGATAGCACTAACCATCACGTGGGCATAGTATGGGCGTTCTGCGTCGTACACATCAGCCGAAGCTTGTTTGACGTCAGTAAGGAGCGGCGCATGCCGAGTTGGACTGGTAACGCAACCGCGCTTGTATAAGGGGTTGCTAGGTCTGCTCTTGGTGGCCCCGTAACGTGCAGGAGTTCTCGGGGCGATGGCCCAAGACCCCTGGGGGCATAGGTTTAGTCCGGCGTGCTGACCTCTCTTATAAGCCTAGGTCGGGTTGCGGCGTGTTGCTTAGCCGAGGCCGGGCATGACCCAGAAAAGTGTGTCCGGCCAGAGTTAAGTGAGCGTGGTGGGTAAGTTGGTGCACCCCTGCAGGGAAGAAACTTCTATCGATAGCCTGTCCTACGGTAACGGACACTCGGAGTTGTATCCCGATCGGTACAACTAGAACTTGATATGAGAACTGGATAGTACGGCTCTGGGATTGCTTTCTCGCAGGGAGTCGAGAAAGGATCTCAGGTCGAGGTTGATGATATTACTACTACTACTTTACATTATGTTCATCTGCTCTCTCCTGATGCTGCAAGACTGTCGAAGATTGTTGAAGATGCTAGTCTTCGATAGGACTAGGCTTTCCCCCTCTACTCTGGCATTTCTGCAGCACAGTCCACATATACAGCCATTCCTTTGACAATGATGCATATGTAGTGTAGATCCTTGCTTGCTGAGTACTTCGAATGAGTACTCACGTTTGCTTTATTTTCTTTTTTCCCCATTTTCCATTTGATGCCACCAGACGACGGAGCCCCTGAGCCAGAAGCCCCAGCCGACGACCAGTACTACTATCCGCCTGGCGAGTACTACTACTACGAGGAGCCGTTCGACGACCAGGAGTAGGATCGGAGGGTCCAGGGCAGGAGGCCTACGCCTTTCGATCGTAGTTTTTATTTTTACCCCGCCTCTGTGAAGGCTTATCTCTCTCTCTGTAATATATCTGTACTCAGATATCTAATGCTTCCGCTGACGCTTGTATGCCATCGAGCTTGTATTCGAGCCCTCGAGGCCCTGGCTTGTAATATTAAGCTTGTATGACTTTATTTTATGATTTAGAGTTGTGTTGTGATATCTTCAAGTGAGTCCTTAGGCTTGATCGTGCGCATTTGCGTGTATGATTAGTGCACGATTAAGCCGGGGTCGTCACAGATACCTTGGGGCCTTTAGCCATGAAGCATCTTCCAATTCCTTCATTTGGTCAATCAAATATGTCGTAGGAGTTGGATGACACTAGTGCAAGACCGGCAACACCTTCATCTTAAGTATAGTCAGAGTCGGAGTGATAGCTTCTCTCGGAGTAGTTGTCAGAGTCAGAACTGGATACCCATTCACCAACGTGAGCTTGATGTCTTCGTCTTGTGTAGCTCTTTGATGACTTGTCCTTCCTTTCCGAATCCTTGCTTCTACGAGAGGGTCTTCGTTCATAATGATCATCTCTACTCCTTCTCTCTCTTGGAGGTGATCCATCTCTTCTATTTCTCCTTTTTGATGAATCTTCTCTTTTCTTGTAGGGAGCCGTACACTCATTGGAGTAGTGTCCGGGTCTTGCACAAATGTAGCAATTACGATCATGACTAGAAGAGCTTTTGTCATTGTAGGACCTTGACTTGGAGCTTCTCTCCTTGCTTCTATTCTTGTAGAACTTGTTGAAGTTCTTCACCATTAAGCTCAATTCTTCATTTGAGACTTTCTTCTCACTTGATGTTTTCGGAGCATCACTTGAAGCTTGGTAGGCCCCACTCGACTTTTTATGGAGCTCTTCCTTATCCATGAGTGACATCTTGTGAGCAACAATTCTACCAATGACTTTCTTGGGCTTGAGATCTTTGTAATTGGGCATCATTTGGATCAAAGTGCACACGGTATCATATTTTCCATCCAAGGCTCTAAGGATCTTCTTGATGATGAATTTGTCGGTCATCTCTTCACTTCCTAAGCCGGCAATCTCATTTGTGATCAAAGCAAGCCTAGAGTACATTTCGGCGACTCCTTCACCATCCTTCATCTTGAACTTGTCAAGTTGACTTTGAAGCACATCCAACTTGGATTCCTTGACGGACTCGGTAACTTTGTGCATATCAACCAAAGTATCCCAAATTTCATTTGCATTCTCAAGGTGGCTGATCTTGTTGAATTCTTCAGGACACAATCCATTGAAAAGAATATTGCAAGCTTGAGCATTGTATTGCAACATCTTCATTTCTTCCGCTGTCGCTTCACAATCCAGTTCTTTACCATCCTCGAAGAAATCACCTTGCAAGCCAATACACACAACAGCCCAAATGACGGGGTTATGACCAAGAATATGCATTTTCATCTTATGCTTCCAACTAGCAAAATTTGTACCATCAAAATAAGGACCTCTACGGTGGTAATTTCCCTCGCTAGACGCCATACTCTCGTAGGTTGTGAAACCAAGGCTATGATCACCAAAGCTATGGAAATCAAGGCTAATGGAGACCAAAGATCTGATACCACTTGTAGCATCGAAAGTATGTCTAGAGGGGGGGGGGTTGATTAGACTACTTGACCAAATAAAAATCTATCATTTTCCCAATTTTAGTTGTGGGCAGATTTTAGCAATTAGCACAAGTCAAGCAATCAACCTACAAATGCAATTCTAAGAGTATAGCAGCAGAAAGTAAAACATTGCATATGAAGGTAAAGGAAAGGGTTTGGAGAAGGCAAACACAATGGAGACACGGAGATTTTTGGCGTGGTTCCGATAGGTGGTGCTATCGTACGTCCACGTTGATGGAGACTTCAACCCACGAAGGGTAACGGTTGCGTGAGTCCACGAAGGGCTCCACCCACGAAGGGTCCACGAAGAAGCAACCTTGTCTATCCCACCATGGCCATCGTCCATGAAGGACTTGCCTCACTCGGGTAGATTGTCGGTGTACTAAGTATTGGGCCACTAGTACCCCGTACTTGTGCACGGATAGTTGTAGCCATCCTCGCGGCAAGGCTTGCCGGGATCAGCTCGGGGTCGATTCAACCCATCAAGGAAATCATCAAGTCAGAGATCTGAGGATTAGCAGATAAGCAGAGCTGGAATCCGAAGGCCAGCCTCCCCGGCAAGATCCTTGCCAGGATGGCCTTTGGGGCCCGGCAAGGCTTGGCGCCCGGCAAGATTCGGCGCCTGGCGAGATTATGCCGCTGTGCCATCGCTTCGGCACAGTAACATGTCTGACATTCTGGGTCCTACTCTGGATGCGTGGCGACGCGCCAGTGGAGGAGAGCTTAAGCGGTGCTGATGGGATGGCCCCTTTTTCCATCCCCAAGAAAGTGAGGACACCTAAACGGACACCTCACGGTGCATTAAATGCGCTTGTCCTAATCCGTCAGGGGTTAGGTATGATACCCTATAGCTACTTTACTCCTCAATGTATATACATTTTGCCACTGTGGAGACCCCTTTCAGCATATAAAAGGAGGCCCAAGGCAACTGCTACAGAGGAGGAGAACTTCTGGCCCATTCTGCATGCATAGCTGCTCTTTGAACGTACTGTTCATTGCGAGCGCTCCTGAAGGTTGGGCTCAAGAACATCAATAAGAACACAAAGCAGGAGTAGGGTTTTACGCTGATCAGCGGCCCGAACCTGGGTAAAAACCTCACGCGTCGATCACTGGTTCTGCTCTTTGCGTATACCTCTCCCCCCGCCGAATCGTAAAGGGGTCTCTCGGGGTCCCATAGGTGTCGTGCCCCGACATCTTGCCGATCCTTCTGCTGCTTGGCCTTGCCGCGGCGACCCCCTCGGCTGCCGCGTTTCTTGCCGGACCCCTCAGCACCATCTTGGGCCTTCTCCTTGTCTCGCCTCTCGTATTCGGCCCTCTGCTTCTCGGCAAGCTGCTCAACTTGCCGGCAGTTCTGGAGATCGTGGCCCTTAGTGCGATGGATCTTGCAATACTGCTTGCCAGAGTTCTCCGATTTGTCGGCAGCCGCCAAGGCCTGACAGGAAGGGCACCCGGCAAGATCCTTGCCGGGGTCACTAACCTTGGCCTTCTTGGCGGCGCCGGGGTTGTCGGATTCCTCGACAGCAAGCACGGCCTTGCCTCCGCGCTTCCTGTTCCGCCGCCGGCCTTTCCTTGACAGGGCCGCGGCGTCTTCATCTTCGGAGTCGCCTGCCGCGCCAACAGCCTCACCAGGGAGTTTCCTCCCCTCTTCAGCTCGAGCGCACTTGTCGGCCAAAGCATAAAGCTCGGCAATACTCCTAACTTTGTTCATTGCCAGCTCTTCCCGCATTCTGCGGTTACGCACATTCTGGTGGAACGCGCTAATGACAGCGGCAGGATGAACGTCGGGAATGTTGTACTGCACTCGGCTGAACCTCTGCATAAACTTGCGCAGGGACTCGCCCTCCTTCTGAGGGATGATGTGCAAATCGCTCTCTTGGCCAGGAGCTTGGTGGCCTCCAACGAAGGCGCCAACAAACTGATGGCACAGATCTGACCAGGAAGAAATGGAATTCTCCAGCAGATGCATCAACCACGACCTGACGTTGGGTTTGAGCACCAACGGGAAGTAGTTGGCAAGTATCTTGTCATCTCGGCCCCCGGTAGCCTGCACTGCAATGGTGTAGATGCTCAGGAACTCCGAGGGATGGGTCTTTCCGTCATACTTCTCCGGAACCTCTGGCTTAAAGGTTCGGGAATTGGGCCACCGGACTTGCCGCAGCTCACGGGTAAACGCTGGAGTCCCTACCTCGTAAGGCAAGTCCCCTACGTCCCCTGGCGCAGGCTCGTCGACAGCCGGCCCCGCGCGCTTATCAGAGTGATAGCGCGCTTCCCGTCGCCTCTCGATGGTTGTTCGAGCGTCCTCTTTGCCTCGTTCCTGGAGAACCAGACGCTGATCATGGCGCATCCGTGGATCGGACAACGCCGTGGAAACTTCTTCATGGCGGTCGACTTGCTGAGTTGTCGGCCGCCGCTGATGCCGCGGAGGGGAGTGCACTGTAGTTGCACCACCTCCGGTTTTCTCTGCATCGGCTCACGCCGGATCGATGGGCCTCCGCTGCGAGGGCCCTGCCTCTTGCGGTCCATCCTTGTTGGCGAAGCCGATAAGGCTCTGGATAGTAGCTCGCCACTCCTCCATCTTCTCCGGGGCGGGAGGAAAATCGAGGAGCAGCTGTGCACGTGCCAAGGCTTCCGCTGGCGTAGGTGGTGGCGACAAGTGCGAGGTACGTGAGGTGCTCTGACTCCTAACCAAGTTAGAAGGAGCACCACCACGGTCACGCGATCGCGCACCACCTCCGTCGGCAGCTCGGTGTGCATGCTGGTCCCGCGCATCTTGGGATCTATGCGCAGAAACCTTTTCGTGGGGACGCCCTAACCACCAGCGCCATGATGTCGCTCATCTTGCACGACCTGAGTAGGCCGCGAGGCTTGCGCCGGCGTGGGAGCTCCAGCAGGCGCCCTTCGATCCCTAGGGTTAGTTGTGCCACCCGTAGGCAACACAGCACCATCTCTAGATCCAGCGGCGTGTAAGTTACCACTGCCACTGTGAACGATACCGCTCGCTTGGCTTGGGTCACCAGAACACCGCGGGGGTTCTAGTCCTCTTCCTTCTGCACCCACACCGTCGCCTGTATGCGAAGGCGCAGGCAAAACGGACCCGGACGGTTGCGCTGTCGCAGCGCTCTTCTTCTTGGGCGGCATGATGATGAAGATGATGAAGAAACTAGCGAGCAGGAATTCCAGAAGGCTACAGAGGCTATGTGCATTAATGGGGGTGCCTCGCTGGATTCTTCCCACCGCCAACTTAAACAGTGGATGCGGGAGGTTAATGCGGCAGAGCCATCCCCCAATGCGTGTAGGCCTCTGAAGTGGTCCAGCACGCCTATCATCTTTGACGCCGAGGATCACCCTGATCGCACAACTGCGGTCGGGTGTTTGCCATTGTTGGTTTCCCCAACAATTTGCAACCTCAAGGTGACGAAGATGTTAGTTGACGGCGGGGCCGGCCTAAACTTAATCTCACCGGATGTGCTCACAAAGCTTCAGATTCCCGACGAAGACCTCGAGGAAACGGGTACGTTTCAAGGGGTCAATCCGGGAAGAACCCAGCCTAAGGGCAAGATCACGCTGCTGGTAACATTTGGCAGCGAGTTTAACTTCAGGACCGAAAAGGTGGTGTTTGATGTCGCCAAGATCCCCATGTCATACAATGGGATCCTTGGTCGGCCAGCGCTGGCTAAGTTCATGGCAGCATCACACTACGCATACAATGTTTTGAAGATGCCCGGGCCGTTGAGCGTCATCACTATCCATTCCGATAAGAAGGGTGCGCTCATCTGTGCCGACCAACTTTACCGGGAAGCAGTTGCAGCACCTGCCATCAAGGCATCTGCTCCTGCCGCTGGAACTCCCAGGGGGAAGAAGATGACCGGCAGGAACCTTGGCGCGAACTCCGGCAAGCGCACCTCCTCGGAGTGCTGCGCTTCCGTCGAGGACGTACCAGAGAGTTCCACCGGCAAGAACAAGAAGTCCAAGGCTGCCCCGCCGGAAACCAAGAAGGTGCCTGCCAGGGAGGACGGAACGGGGGGAACTTTCACCATAAGTTCCGCCCTAGATGACAAATAGGAAAGCGCGCTCGTTGCTTTCCTGCGGGCGAATGTCGACGTGTTTGCATGGCAACCGTCTGACATCCCCGGTGTTCCCAGGAAAGTGATCGAGCACCACCTTGCTGTCTGTCCTCATGCGCGGCCCGTCAAGCAAAGGGTGAGGAAACAGGCCTTGGAGTGGCAAGAATTCATTGCCAAAGAGATTAAGAAGCTGGAGGCGGCGGGACTGGTCAAAGGAGTGCTCCATCCAACCTGGTTGGCCAACCCGGTTGTAGTGCGAAAAGCGAATGGGAAATGGAGGCTTTGTATCGATTATACAGATATCAATAAAGCTTGTCCAAAAGATCCCTTTCCCTTGCCGCGCATCGACCAGATTGTGGATGCCACCGCTGGTTGTGATCTCCTGTCCTTCCTTGACGCCTATTCAGGGTATCATCAGATTTTTATGGCAAAGGAAGATGAAGAGAAGACCGCCTTTATCACCCCATGTGGTACGTATTGTTTTATACGAATGCCTTTCGGGTTGAAAAGTGCTGGTTCAACATTCGCCAGAGCAATCCAGATTGGTTTTGAGCCACAACTCCATAGAAATAGGGAGGCATATATGGATGATATAGTGGTCAAAACTAAGGATAAAGCAACGCTTATTCAAGACTTAGAAGAAACATTTGCAAACTTGCGCAAGATCAACTTGAAGCTCAATCCTGAGAAGTGCGTGTTCGGAGTTCCTTCCGACAAGCTCCTCGAATTCTTTGTATCTTGCCGAGGAATCGAAGCGAACCCCGACAAGATCAAAGCCATTGAGCAAATTGAAGCGCCGAGACGCGTCAAGGATGTGCGTCGTCTTGCCGGCTGTGTTGCTGCTCTAAGCAGGTTTATTTCCAAATCTACTGAGTGCGCCCTGCCCTTCTTCAAAATTTTGAAGAAGGCAGGTCCAATGAAATGGACTCCGGAAGCGGAGGCTGCGCTGCAAGATTTGAAGAAATACCTTTCCTCTCCGCCGACGCTAGTCGCGCCTAAACCACAAGAGCCGTTGCTGTTGTATCTGGCGGCAACAAATCAAGTGGTTAGTGCTGCGCTAGTGGCGCAGAGAGAAGCTGATGAGGAAGCAACACCAGCGGCAGGACCGCCGGATGACGCGGCGAGAACTTCCCCGGCAAGGGTTGATCCTGGCAAGACAGGATCTGCGCAAACAGAAGAACTTGTGCAGAAGAAGAAGGTGGTGCAGCGCCCAGTTTATTTTGTTAGCTCTCTTTTACAAGGGGCTAGGTCAAGATATTCTGGGGTGCAGAAGCTGCTTTTTGGCCTCCTTATGGCCTCAAGGAAGCTGCGCCACTATTTTCAAGCACATGAGATTACTGTCGTCACTCGCTTTCCGTTGCAACGGATTTTGCAAAATCCGGAGGCAACCGACAGGATCGTGGAGTGGGCGTTGGAGCTGTCCAGCTTTGGCCTTAAGTTTGAAAGCACTTCGACAATTCAGAGTAGGGCCTTGGCAGAATTCATTGCAGAATGGACCCCGACACCAGACGAAGAAGTTCAAGAAACAACTCTCCCCGGCAAGGAAATCGATCAGCAATGGATTATGTACTTTGATGGGGCTTTCTCGCTGCAAGGCGCCGGTGCTGGCGTGCTGCTTGTCGCACCCACCGGAGAGCACCTCAAGTACGTAGTCCAAATGCACTTTCCCTGGGAGAGTTCGACCAACAACACTGCAGAATACGAGGGTTTGCTTGCCGGTCTTAGGATCGTGGCAGACCTTGGTATCAAAAAGCTCGTCATCAAAGGCGATTCACGGCTTGTCGTCAAGCAAGTTAACAAGAGCTATCAAAGTCCATTGATGCAAGCCTACGTAGATGAAGTGAGGAAATTGGAAGAGCGCTTTGACGGTCTCCAAATGGAGCACGTTCCTCGTGCCGAGAACAATATTGCTGATGACCTGTCAAAGCGTGCTGCCCTCAAGTTGCCTGTGGAACCAGGAACTTTTGTGCTCCAATTGACTCAACCATCCGTGGCGCCATCGATGCGGCAATAAAAAAGAAGGAAGTTGAACTCTGGCCAGTACTTCCCGGCAGAGCTCCCCGGAGCCACCGGCAAGGAAGTTGCCGGGATCGACACGCCTGCCGGGGAACAACAGGCTCCGACAGGGCCTCAGGCCCTCGTTGTCGAGACAAACGTTCCCCCGGCAGAGGAGATGCCTTTAGTCCTAGTTGTCGAGCCTCAGGCTCCAGCATGGGCGCAGCACATTGTCCATTTCCTTCAGACAGGTGAACTCCCTGAGGAACAAGAAGAAGCCGAGAGAGTAGCCCGTCGGTCTGTTATGTACAAGTTCATCGATGACGTCCTGTACAGAAAGAGACCAAACGGTGTGAAATTGAAGTGCATTTCTCGGGAGGATGGACTACAACTGTTGGCAGAGATTCATGGGGGCATATGTGGTTCTCACATAGGGTCAAGAGCGCTTGCCGGGAAAGCATTCCGGCAAGGTTTCTTTTGGCCTACCGCCCTCCAGGATGCGACTGCACTAGTAACCAAGTGTGAAGCGTGCCAGTTTCATTCGAAGAAATTACATCATCCAGCTCAAGCTCTTCAAACAATCCCTCTCTCCTGGCCATTTTCGGTCTGGGGGCTCGACATACTGGGCCCCTTCCCCCGTGCTACCGGGGGCTTTGAGTACTTGTACGTTGCTATCGACAAGTTCACAAAGTGGCCGGAGGTGGAAGCAGTGAGGAAGGTGACAGCGCAGTCGGCTGTCAAGTTCTTCAAAGGAATTGTTTGCCATTTCGGTGTGCCTAACAGGATCATCACCGACAACGGCACGTAGTTCACAAGTCGTACCTTCATGCAGTATGTCCAAGACCTTGGCGGCAAGATTTGTTTTGCCTCTATTGCTCACCCGAGAAGCAACGGCCAAGCGGAGAGGGCCAATGCTGAAGTGCTGCGCGATCTCAGGACCAGAACTTTTGACAGGCTGAGAAAGTGCGGAAGGCGCTGGATTGATGAGTTGCCGGCGGTTCTTTGGTCCATCAGAACGACACCAAATTGAGCCACCGGCCAGACGCCCTTCGCTCTGGTCTACGGAGCGGAAGCAGTTCTCCCCACAGAACTCATATACGGATCTCCTCGAGTGCTCGCTTATGATGAGCTCGAGCAAGAGCAACTGCGGCAAGATGACGCTGTGCTCCTTGAGGAGAATCGTCTTCAGGCTGCTGTGCGAGCTGTACGCTACCAGCAAGCTTTGTGCCGCTATCATAGCCGCAAAGTTCATGCCCGAAGCCTTGAGGAAGGCGACCTTGTTCTTCGACGGATTCAGTCCGCCAAGAATTCAAACAAGTTGACACCAAAGTGGGAAGGCCCTTATCGGGTGGTACGAGTCACCAGGCCCGGCGCTGTCCGCTTGGAGACCGAAGATGGCATTCCAGTGAGCAATTCCTGGAATATCGAACATCTTCGCAAGTTCTATCCATAAGGCGCGGTCGCCGGGGGCTCCCGGCAACCACCCTTTTGTACAAGTCTTGCCGGCAAGGCATGTGATCCTTTGTACAAAGCCAGGCGCAGACCCTGAGCACAGATGAATAAATTTAAGTGTTGTACATTCCCTTATTGATTCCCATGTTCATATTTATATATGCATGTTTGTCTAAGATGTTGTATGACACCTGATCCCGGTAAGTTCTAACGAACCGCCAAGGTTTCATCCCTTTATTTTCTCTTCTTTCTTTTTCTCAAAGACAGAAGGATTCCTCGCGTGCACATTTGCCGGGGGGGAAGGGAGATATGAATACCAGTTGGTGACGTTCGGAATCGATGCTTGCCGGAGGAAGAACAAAGCCAGAAAGCTAAGTCCTAAAAACTTAGAGCAAGTTTTTCTTTTATTACCAAGTTATTTCCTTGGACGATTCCGATTCTTGTATGGAAAATCTGCACGCGAAGGAATCCTTGTTGTAATCAGTTGCGCCCTTATTTTGTTTCGAGTCTGCTCAATGATTTAAGTGGCTGCACTGAGAACGCTAAGGAGTCTTGCCGGCCGCTGCGCCTCCAGCAGGCTGCTGAAGTCCCGCACCCAGCGCTCGCGGCAGGTTGCGCGCCGGCAAGTTTTTCAGTAAGCGTAGGATGAACTCCATACATAAAGGAATCAGACAAGGAAATTAGCAAGCATGAGCCTAAACATAGTCAAATTATATTGCATCCATGAGTTGCCGCAGTTCTAACTAGAGACCTAATTGTCTTTTACATGAGATGATGGCGGCAAGAATAAAAGGAAAGCACTCAATCCCTGCGCTGGCCTTTGATCCTTTTGATGGAGTCCACCTTCTCAAGGATTGGCGCGATGCACTCTTCAAGCGCCTCAACATTTGCATCCTTTGGCAGATGGCCGAGCGCGCTGGAGAGGTCGATGCCGGGATTGCTGTGCCCCACCTTGATGAGCACCTTGCGAAGGACGGCCCGGCAAAGCCGGCGAGTCTCATTCGCCAGTTGGGTCGCCCGGCTGGACTGGAGCGCCCTCAATGCATTGATGATGCTTTCAAAGAACATCATCAACCTGGCACTTGGATATATTCTTTCCTCGGAAGAATACTTGAAGTTCGGCAAGCCCATGGTTGACAGTTCCGCGGTAAGCTTCTCCGCGGTGGCGATGAGACGACCAGTCCAGATCTCCACTCCCTTCTCGTACTCGCTTTGGGCGGCGGCGGCGCTCTTGAGCAGGTTCCTCTCTCCTTGGAGATCCTTGAGTAGAGCCTTCTCACGGGCCTTGCCGGCCTCGAGAGACTTCTGCAGCGTGGTCAGCTTCAGCTCCAGAACCGCAATACTATCAGCCGTAGAGGAGAGCTGCTTGGTCTTGTCGGACAGGGCAACTTGCATCTCTACCAAGGAGTGGAGGGTTTTTTCCCTGTCCCCCTTGAGCGTCGAGAGCTCCTTGCCGTGCTCTTCGAGATCTATTTCCAGCCTCTTCACTTTGTCGCTCAGCTTGTTTTTGGCGGCCTCTGCAGCTTTGGCAGCATCGACGTCCTCCTTGAGCTTGCCGGCATGACTTGCAGTCAGAGCTTCGAGCGCCTCCTTGTGTTTCTGCTCCAGCTCCTGGGTCCGCCGCGCGACAAGATTTTCGATGTCTTCATCCTTGCTACGAAGCTTGGCGGCGAGCGCCTGCTCACGTGCGGTGAGATCTTCTTCGTGAGCATCAAGAGCAACACGGCGCCCCGTCAGGAGAGCATCTTCGGCAGCACTCCTTTGAACAGCTTCATCATGTGCCTTCTCCATATCTGATTGCTTCAGGAGGATCTCATTCCATTGCTGGCTCACTTGTTCTCGGCCGGCGACCAGCTCTTGGAGGGCCTCGGCGTGCCAGATTTGCATTTGTGCGACGCGCCTTTGAAAATCCGCTTCGGCTGCCTCGACAACTGCCATTCTGGAGTCCGCCTTCTCTTTTCGGGCGCGATGGAGAGCCTGGAGTTTGCGGAAGTTCTCGCCCATGGCCTGAAGGAGCTGATCCTCTTCAGACTTGCCGCTGCTAGCGCTGGGATCGTCAACGACTTCGAGCCCGGCAGCAGCAATAATTTCCTCGAAAATTTCTCCTTCGACTGGTGCCTCAATGCTTGCCATCCCCGGCAAGTTGATGAATAGCTTCTCGCCAACCTTGAGATACTTGCTGGATGAGGGGCCTTCAGATGTTGATGGCTGGTCTTCAGTGGCCGCCTCACCAGTGACAGGGGGCTCTGTGGCCGGTGCAGCGCCTGGCGCTCCTGCGGCAGGAATGCTGTCAGTGCGGTCCTCAGCCTCCCTGTCGCCCTCTTTAGCAGGTTCTTCGACAATTTCCTCTTGTGCTGTCTTGGCGGCCTCCCCGTCAAGAGCATCACCAGCCCCGGCAACGTCATCCCTGGTGGCCTCGCTGGCCGCGATCCTGTCCGCTTCAGCGGCGGCATCCCTGGCGGTCTCCTCGATGACGACGTCGACGTCCATATGTTCCATCACAGGGAACTCTGAAGGACGAAGGAGGAAGACAGAATAAGATCGAGGTTTGGATTTTGAAGTGACTAAAGATAAAGAGATAAGAGGAAAAGAATAACAAGCACTCTGAGGCGATCGAGTACCTGCGTCGGGCTGTCGAGAGGTGGCTTCGCCTCTCCCGGCAACTCCGGTTGCCGGGGGTGGGTTGCCAGGGTCCGTGCTTGTCGGCTCCTCCTCAATCAGGACGGGCTCGTCGGCAGGATCTCTTGCCGGGGATGTGCTTGTGGGCAGAGCGGTCGATGAAGGAGGCACAATGGGGATATCTTCTCCTTGTTGCCGTTCTTCTCCTGCGAACCCAAAGATATCAGCGGCAAGAATGAAAGCCTCGGCGCCAGCCAGCAGAAAAGGGACGATGAACTTATGCTGGGGGCCATGCTGGGGGCTGTGTTGAGGACTGGACTCCGGGCTGACAACGACAGTTTCCGGCACGCTCGTGGAGCCCGCCGGGGGCTCGTCGCCCATAGAAGTCCTTGACCTCTTCACCATCCTCTCCAGCAAGGTTTCTGTGTCACTGCAGAAACAATACAAGCAAGTCAGTAAGATTGATGCAAATTGGAAGGTAGAAGCTGTGGCAAATACTCACTCTTCTTCCTCTCGCTCTGGACTAAAGCCGGAGATGTCGAAGTCAACCTCCATTGCGGTGTCTGAGTGGGGAGGCAGAGGAGGAGTCCTAGGCCGCTTGGCTGTGGCAGGCGCCGGGGCAGCCTCCGGCGCGGTAGTACGAGACCTTCCTGCCGCCCCAGCAGTGGTCGCTGGTGTGGGTCTCGCGCGCCGCGCGGGCTGTTGACGAGCCCCCTGCCACGGTCCAGTCTTGCCGGCCACTTTCTTGCCGGGGGTTTCGCCGCTCGAAGTAGGCTGGCTTGCCGGGATGCCTGATGCAGCCTTCCGAAGGACACGCTTTGTCTTCTTCGGGGGCGAGGGCTCTTCTCGCGTCTCCTCTTCGGCTGTGTCTTCGCCGGACGAGCTCTCAGCGGCTGCGCCGCCTTCTTCCCCGGCAACCTTGTTTTCCTCGGCAGGCTTTGCCTCCACTACCACCTCTGCGTCGCTGGCTTCCCATTCTGTGAAGCCAACGTTGCCGGCCTCCGCGGCAAGATTCGCCTCCTCCACTCTGGTAGCGATGTAGGCTACCTCCTGACCAGTGGTGGCGCGGATAAGATCTGACTCTTGCCGGACAGGCTTCTCCGTCAAATTGTCAAAGAACTTCTGCGCTTCTTCCTCGCTTGGCTCGACCCAGGTCGGGTCAAGGCCGTGGGCGTTGAACATCGGCAAGAAGGCAATGATTGACCCCAAGGCAGAGTTGTTGCACAACGGGACGATCCTTGCCGGCAGCCGGTGCTTGTCTTCGCGCTGGAATAACTTTTGGCGGAGAGTGCCAAGCTGCATAGCGGTCAGATTGTTGTTCAGCCCGGGGCGCAGTCTCATGACATCTGCCGCGTTTTTGTACTCCCAGACTGGCCTTCCCCTGTTTTGCAGAGGGGCGATGCGGCGGCGGAGAAAGTCGAAGCCGATCATCTCCATTGTCAGCCCGGCAGCCTTCAAGCGAAGGATCCTGGTAGTGGCGATTGTGAGCCTCTCGTCTTCTGCGGCGAGATCGCCCCAATCCTTGCCGCGGACCACCTTCTGTTGCCGGGGATGACAAAAAGGATGAGGATCTGCTTCCTGGATCCAGCACCATTCGGCTCGCCACTCGTCCCACTTTTCGCGGTAAACTCCCTCTGGGTATATCTCTTTGTTCCAAGCCCTTGGAATCCAGGCAATAGATCCAGAGAGAGCCTCTCCTTTTTGGATACGAGGGTAGAAATAATGGCGGAAAAGAGCAGAATTGGGGATCACGCCAGCGAAATTCTCACAGAGATGGGCAAAGATAGACATGCAAAGTACGGCATTCGGCGTGAAATCAAGAAGGTGGAAGCCGTACGTGTACATGTTGTCGTTGAAGAAATCAGAAAAGGGTGGACAGAGCCCGCAATAGAAATATGCAGTGAAGAAGGGGTATCTGTCCGATCCACCTTTGGAGCAAGCACCTGGGATTACACGTGTGGCGGGGTGAGCTTGCGTTCCCTTCGCCCACATGCATTGATATCGCCCCTTCAAAACTTCGGCGTCGAGTGTCGGAGGGAAGACGACGAGCCTCTTCCGCATCTTCACCAGTTCGCTCTCCGGAACTTTGGCTTTCGCCTCCTTGTCCTTGCCCTTGCCTTTGCTGGCCTTGGGCGGCATGGCGACTGTGAGGACGGAAGCTGGGGGCGGAGCGAGCGCGGGAGCAGCGCGCGGAAGAGGAAAAAGGTTTCGCTCTAAGCTCGAGGAAAGGAAGGCGATGGCGATGGCGATGGCCAGATTGAGAAGAAGGGGGGGGGTAAATAGGTTTGCGCCTCTGCGACTTCTTTTTATGGGGAAGGAGCGGGGCCGCCTTGTTTATTCCCCAATATGAATGCGCCTCTATAGGCGCGAGACAGTTTGCAGCCTTTTTGGCACGCTTCCCACGTCGCGCGCTCCGTGCGCGTAGTGGGGGGCACAGTAAAACAAGATATTTACGAGCAGTTAATTCCCTGCCACGCGTGCCCGTGCACTGTTTGGGCCTAGCCCAACAACGCCTCGCACTCGTGTATGGCCTAGGCCCGGGGGCTCCTGTCGGTGTACTAAGTATTGGGCCACTAGTACCTCGTACTTGTGCACGGACAGTTGTAGCCATCCTCGCGGCAAGGCTTGCCGGGATCAGCTCGGGGTCGATTCAACCCATCAAGGAAATCATCAAGTCAGAGATCTGAGGATCAGCAGATAAGCAGAGCTGGAATCCGAAGGCCAGCCTCCCCGGCAAGATCCTTGCCGGGATGGCCTTTGGGGCCCGGCAAGGCTTGGCGCCCGGCAAGGCTTGGCGTCCGGCAAGGCTTGGCGCCCAGCAAGATTCGGCGCCTGGCGAGATTATGCCGCTGTGCCACCGCTTCGGCACAGTAACGTGTCTGACATTCTGGGTCCTTCTCTGGATGCGTGGCGACGCGCCAGTGGAGGAGAGCTTAAGCGGTGCTGATGGGATGGCCCCTTTTTCCATCCCCAAGAAAGTGAGGACACCTAAACGGACACCTCACGGTGCATTAAATGCGCTTGTCCTAATCCGTCAGGGGTTAGGTATGATACCCTGTAGCTACTTTACACCTCATTGTATATACATTTTGCCACTGTGGAGACCCCTTTCAGCATATAAAAGGAGGCCCAAGGCAACTGCTACAAAGGAGGAGAACTTCTGGCCCATTCTGCATGCGTAGCTGCTCTTTGAACGTACTGTTCATTGCGAGCGCTCCTGAAGGCTGGGCTCAAGAACATCAATAAGAACACAAAGCAGGAGTAGGGTTTTACGCTGATCAGCGGCCTGAACCTGGGTAAAAACCTCACGCGTCGATCACTGGTTCTGCTCTTTGCGTATACCTCTCCCCCCGCCGAATCGTAAAGGGGTCTCTCGGGGTCCCATAGGTGTCGTGCCCCGACATTGATCTTCATGAAGTAGGCAATCTCCTTACCCTTACAAACTTCTTGGTTCAACTCCACATCACAATGGAGGCTCCCAAGCGATACCTAACCAATCTAGGAGACACCACTCCTCAAAAGGTAATAGACGGTGTGTTGATGATGAACTCCTTGCTCATGTGCTTCAAATTATAGTCTCCCCAACACTCAACTCTCGCTCTCAGATTTGGCTATGGTGGAAGAGGGATTTGAGTGGAAAGCAACTTGGGGAAGACTAGAAATCAAGGTTCAAATGGTAGGAATGTAATCTCTTGATCTGAACCCATGAGTAGGTGGTTCTCTCTCAGAAAATATATGATGGAAGTGTAGGCACGTTCTGATGGCTATCTCACAAATGGAGAAGGGGGTGGAGGGGTATATATAGCTAGCCTCCACACAAAATCCAACCGTTACACAAATTTGACTCATCTCAGTGGCACCGATCAGTTCAAAAATGTGAACGTTAGGAATCTCGTTCGGACTGACTGGAACAACTCGGTGCGACCGATGTGCTACGGCTTAGGGCAAACCGCGTCTCGGTGGCACTGATTGCATCATCTCGATGAGACCGAAGTGAAGTAATAAGGCAACAGAGAGTTGGTCAAGCCATCTCGGTGAGACCAAAATAATTGCACCTGATAACAGAGAGTTGGCAAGGCCATCTCAGCGAGACCGAGATCCATATCGGTGAGACCAAACTGTTAGGGTTTCTAGCAATGGCTACGTCAAATGAACTCGGTGACTCCGGGTAGAAAGAATCGATGGGGCCGAGTTGGAGTTTAGGTTTTGGACATATTTGGATGGAGAAAGTGGTTGAGGGTTTTGGAGCAATATCACTAAGCACTTGAACAAGTAGACCATTAAGCAACACCTCATCCCCTTTTAATAGTATTGGCTTTCCTATGGACTCAATGTGATCTTGGATCACTTAAATAGAAATGAAGAGTCTTCAGCTTTTGCCAATCTTTTGTCCTTAGCATTTTGAGGGGTCCACATCTCTATCTCATGCCATGCCAATCATTGAACATCATGAAAATATTTAGCTTGAATGGATATTAGTTCAATGATCTATATGTTGTTATGAATTACCAAAACCACCCGGGGATTAGTTGCACTTTTAGGATCGCTTGCACAAGCGGAAAGGAGGCGAGCGGGGCTTCCCTTTACGTGCCGCCGGCACTGCCGCTGGTTCCCTCTTGTAGGATCGAAAGTAGGTCTAGAGGGGGGGTGATTAGACTACTTGACCAAATAAAAATCTAGCCTTTTCCCAATTTTAATTGTTGGCAGATTTTAGCAACTAGTACAAGTCAAGCAATCAACCTACACATGCAATTCTAAGAGTGTAGCAGCGGAAAGTAAAACATTGCATATGAAGGTAAAGGGAAGGGTTTGGAGAAGGCAAACGCAATGTAGACACGGAGATTTTTGGCGTGGTTCCGATAGGTGGTGCTATCGTACATCCACGTTGATGGAGACTTCAACCCACGAAGGGTAATGATACGTCTCCAACGCATCTATAATTTTTGATTGTTCCATGCTATTATGTTATCTGTTTTGGATGTTTTATATGCATTAATATGCTATTTTATATTATTTTTGGGACTAACCTATTAACCTAGAGCCCAGTGCCAGTTTCTGTTTTTCCTTGTTTTTAGCTTCGTGGAAAAGGAATACCAAATGGAGTCCAAACGGAATAAAATCTTCGCTATGATTTTTCTTGGACCAGAAGGCACCCAGGAGACTTGGAGATGAAGTCGGAGGAGCCACGAGGCGGCCACAAGGGTGGAGGGCGCGCCCAGGGGGGTAGGGCGCGCCCCCTGCCTTGTGGCCCCCCCCGTGACCCTCCTGATCTAATTCTTTCGCCTATATATTCACATATGTTCCCAAACCACCAGAAGCATCCATGAAAACACTTTTCCACCATCGTAACCTTCTGTACCCGTGAGATCCCATCTAGGGACCTTTTCCGGCACCCTGCCGGAGAGGGATTCGATCACGGAGGGCTTCTACATCGACCCTATTGCCCTTCCGATGAAGCGTGAGTAGTTTATCTCAGACCTACGGGTCCATAGCTAGTAGCTAGATGGCTTCTTCTCTCTCTTTGATTCTCAATACCATGTTCTCCTCGATGTTCTTGGAGATCTATTCGATGTAATACTTTTTTGCGGTGTGTTTGCCGAGATCCGATGAATTGTGGATTTATGATCAGATTATCTATGAATATTATTTGAATCTTCTCTGAATTATTTTATGCATGATTTGATATCCTTGTAATTCTCTTCAAACTATCGGTTTGGTTTGGCCAACTAGATTGGTTTTTCTTGCAATGGGAGAAGTGCTTAGCTTTGGGTTCAATCTTGCGGTGTCCTTTCCCAGTGACAGTAGGGGCAGCAAGGCACGTATTGTATTGTTGACATCGAGGATAAAAAGATGGGGTTTACATCATATTGCTTGAGTTTATTCCTCTACATCATGTCATCTTACTTAATGCGTTACTCTGTTCTTCATGAACTTAATACTCTAGATGCAGGCAGGAGTCAGTCGATGTGTGGAGTAATAGTAGTAGATGCAAAATCGTTTTGGTCTACTTGACACGGACGTGATGCCTATATTAATGATCATTGCCTTAGATATCGTCATAACTTTGCGCTTTTCTATCAATTGCTCGGCAGTAATTTGTTCACCCACCGTATTATTTGCTATCTTGAGAGAAGCCTCTAGTGAAACCTATGGCCCCCGGGTCTATTTTCCATCATATAAGTTTCCGATCTACTATTTTCCATCATATAAGTTTCCGATCTACTATTTTCTATCATATAAGTTTCCGATCTACTATTTTGCAATCATTTACTTTCCGATCTATAAACCAAAAAGATTTACTTTATCTTTTATTTAGTTTCATCTATATCTATCATATCTCACTTTTGCAAGTAACCGTGAAGGGATTGACAACCCCTTTATCGCGTTGGGTGCAAGTTGTTTGATTGTTTGTGCAGGTATTCGGTGATTTGTGCATTGTCTCCTACTGGATTGATACCTTGGTTCTCAAACTGAGGGAAATACTTATCTCTACTTTGCTGCATCACCCTTTCCTCTTCAAGGGAAAAAACCAACGCAAGCTCAAGAAGTAGCAGGAAGAATTTCTGGCGCCGTTGCCTGGGAGATCTATGCCAAGTCAAGACATACCAAGTACCCATCATAAACTCTCATCTCTTGCATTACTTTATTCGCCATTTGCCTCTCGTTTTCCTCTCCCCCACTTCTAAAATGATTTTCGAAAAGATTTGCCTTTTTATTCGCCCTTCTTCCGTTCGTCTTCTTCGTTTGCCTTTTGTTTGCTCATGCGTTTGATCGCTTGTCTTGTTCCCATGGCTATTCCTCCCATCATTGTTAGCACTCCCGATAACGAAGTTCTCAATTTTAAACAAAGGGAGGGAGAAAATTTAAAAGATGCTTGGTATAGAATTTGCAATGCTCAAAATAGATCTACTTGAAAGCAATCTACTGCCGTTCTTCTTCGCAATTTTTATGTAGGCATTACTCCTTGGAATAGATATGTTCTAGATACCATTACCGGGGGAAATTTCTTGGGGAGCCATACTTTTGATTCTTACAATGCCATGATAGATTTGCTAGGCCCACCACCTCTTCTGATCAATGGAACTGTTTTAACCTTGGAACATGTGATGCAAAGGTTGGATATTATTGAGAATAAAATTGCTACTGCAGAGTTGATTGAAAATTTGGATAAAAATATTCATAATCAGATTACTCAATATGGATCTAAGGTAGGAGTTACTTTAAAAAACCTTAGGGAAAAGGAACCCATAGTTAATGAAAAGATAGATCAAGATTCTACTAGAATCGGCAAACTAGAAGACATAATTACCAACTTGGGCTCCACTTTTTCCTCCGTTAAAACTGCTCAAAATATTCCTCCTACTAAGATTGCCAAGTTTACTTACGTTCCTAAGAACAAGGGTGAATCTTCTAGTAAGGAAAATGAAGATCTCAAAACAATAAGTGTTCACCCCAATTTTTTTGATATTATTAAGGAACCAATTGCTACAAGTGAATTTATTGATTTCTTGCCTAGGAGTTTGATCATTGACAAAACCAAAGAACCTCCTAAGGATTATAAGTGTGTGATTGATGGATTGCATACCAAAGATAACAATACCTAGATCTATTCGTGTTTTTATGCCTAGCTAAGGGCGTTAAACAATAGCGCTTGTTGGGAGGCAACCCAATTTTATTTTTTGTTTTTGCTTTTTTGTTCCTGTTTTGCTTTGAATAATTCATCTAGACTCTGGTTAGATGTGATTTTGTGTTTTAATTAGTGTTTTTGCCAAGTAAGACCTCTGGGATGGCTTACGGTGATATTTGATTTGATCTTCCTGAAAAACAGAAACTTTTGCGTCCAGTCACAGAATTTTAATAATTCACTGGAGCATTGAAAAACCATGAATTTTTTATACAAGATTTATATACAAATTGAATCTGTTTTACTAATTTTTCAGTATTTTTGGATTTACATAAGTATTAGAACAATTCGTATCTTCGCAGACTGTTCTGTTTTTGACAGATTCTGTTTCTTTGTGTTGTTTGCTTATTTTGATGAATCTATGGGTAGTATCGGGGGGTATGAACCATGGAAAAGTTGGAATACAGTAGATATTACACCAATATAAATAAATAATGAGTTCACAACAGTACCAAAAGTGGTGATTTATTTTCTTATACTAATGGAGCTTATGAGATTTTCTGTTGGGTTTTGTGTTGTGAAGTTTTCAAGTTTCGGGTAAGGATTTGATGGACTATGGAATAAGGAGTGGCAAGAGCCTAAGCTTGGGGATGCCCAAGGCACCCCAAGGTAATATTCAAGGACAACCAAGAGCCTAAGCTTGGGGATGCCCCGGAAGGCATCCCCTCTTTCGTCTTCGTCTATCGGTAACTTTACTTGAGGCTATATTTTTATTCACCACATGATATGTGTTTTGCTTGGAGCATCTTGTATGATTTGAGTCTTTGCTTTTTAGTTCGCCAAAA
This sequence comes from Thinopyrum elongatum, assembly GCA_011799875.1. Classification (NCBI taxonomy): domain Eukaryota; kingdom Viridiplantae; phylum Streptophyta; class Magnoliopsida; order Poales; family Poaceae; genus Thinopyrum; species Thinopyrum elongatum. The sequence continues at coordinate 114,004,368 of CM022300.1, forward strand.
TCATCCTTGCTGTACACACCTTTTGAGAGGGACATGCATGAATCGTGATTTATTAGAATACTCTATGTGCTTCACTTATATCTTTTGAGCTAGGCAATTTCGCTCTAGTGTTTCACTTATATCTTTTTAGAGCACGGCGGTGGTTTTATTTTATAGAAATTGTTGAACTCTCATGATTCACTTATATTATTTTGAGAGTCTTTAAACATCATGGTAATTTGCTTTGGTTATAAATTTAGTCCTAATATGATAGGCATCCAAGAGGGATATAATAAAAACTTTCATATGAAGTGCATTGAATACTATGAGAAGTTTGATTCCTTATGATTGTTTTGAGATATAGAGATGGTAATATTAGAGTCATGCTAGTGAGTAATTGTGAATTTGAGAAATACTTGTGTTAAAGTTTGTGATTCCCGTAGTATGCATGTATGGTGAACCGTTATGTGATGAAGTCGGAGCATGATTTATTTATTGATTGTCTTCCTTATGAGTGGCGGTCGGGGACGAGCGATGGTCTTTTCCTACCAATCTATCCCCCTAGGAGCATGCGTATAGTACTTCATTTTGATAACTAATATATTTTTGCAATAAGTATGTGAGTTCTTTATGACTAATGTTGAGTCCATGAATTATACGCACTCTCACCCTTCCACCATTGCTAGCCTCTCTAGTGCCGCACAACTTTCGTCGGTACCATACACCCACCATATACCTTCCTCAAGACAGCCACCATACCTACCTATTATGGCATTTCTATAGCCATTCTGAGATATATTGCCATGCAACTTTCCACCGTTCCGTTTATTATGACACGCTTCATCATTGTCATATTGCTTTGCATGATCATGTAGTTGACATCGTATTTGTGGCAAAGCCACCATTAATAATTCTTTCATACATGTCACTCTTGATTCATTGCACATCCCGGTACATCGCCGGAGGCATTCATATAGAGTCATATTTTGTCCTAAGTATCGAGTTGTAATTTTTGAGTTGTAAGTAAATAAAAGTGTGACGATCTTCATTATTAGAGCATTGTCCCATGTGAGGAAAGGATGATGGAGACTATGATTCCCCCACAAGTCTGGATGAGACTCCGGACGAAAAAAAAGAGGCCAAAAAAATGAGAAGGCCCAAATAAAAAAATGAGAGAAAAGAGAGAAGGGACAATGTTAGTATCCTTTTACCACACTTGTGCTTCAAAGTAGCACCATGATCTTCATGATAGAGAGTCTCCTATGTTGTCACTTTCATATACTAGTGGGAATTTTTCATTATAAAACTTGGCTTGTATATTCCAATGATGGGCTTCCTCAAATTGCCCTAGGTCTTCGTGAGCAAGCGAGTTGGATGCACACCCACTTAGTTTTCTTTTGAGCTTTCATAAACTTATAGCTCTAGTGCATCCGTTGCATGGCAATCCCTACTCACTCACATTGATATCTATTGATGGGCATCTCCATAGCCCGTTGATACGCCTAGTTGATGTGAGACTATCTCCTTCTTTTTGTCTTCTCCACAACCACCATATTCTATTCCACCTATAGTGCTATGTCCATGGCCCACGCTCATGTATTGCGTGAAAGTTGAAAAAGTTTGAGAACATCAAAAGTATGAAACAATTGCTTGGCTTGTCATCGGGGTTGTGCATGATTTGAATATTTTGTGTGATGAAGATGGAGCATAGCCAGACTATATGATTTTGTAGGGATAAGCTTTCTTTTGCCATGTTATTTTGAGAAGACAAAATTGCCTTGTTAGTATGCTTGAAGTATTATTGTTTTTATGTCAATACTAAACTTTTGTTTTGAATCTTATGGATCTGAACATTCATGCCACAATAAAGAAAATTACATTGATAAATATGTTAGGTAGCATTCCACATCAAAAATTCTATTTTTATCATTACCTACTCGAGGACGAGCAGGAATTAAGCTTGGGGATGCTTGATACGTCTCCAACGTATCTATAATTTTTGATTGTTCCATGCTATTATGTTATCTGTTTTGGATGTTTTATATGTATTAATATGCTATTTTATATTATTTTTGGGACTAACCTATTAACCTAGAGCCCAGTGCCAGTTTCTGTTTTTTCCTTGTTTTTTAGCTTCGTGGAAAAGGAATACCAAGCAGAGTCCAAACGGAATAAAATCTTCGCGATGGTTTTTCTTGGACCAAGAGACTTGGAGATGAAGTCGGAGGAGCCATGAGGCGGCCACAAGGGTGGAGGGCGCGCCCAGGGGGGTAGGGCGCCCCCTGCCTTGTAGGCCCCCCGTGACCCTCCTGACCTAACTCTTTCGCCTATATATTCACATATGTTCCCAAACCACCAGAAGCATCCACGAAAACACTTTTCCACCGCCGCAACCTTCTGTACCCGTGAGATCCCATCTAGGGACCTTTTCCGGCACCCTGCCGGAGGGGGATTCGATCACGGAGGGCTTCTACATCAACCCTATTGTCCTTCCAATGAAGCGTGAGTAGTTTATCTCAGACCTACGTGTCCATAGCTAGTAGCTAGATGGCTTCTTCTCTCTCTTTGATTCTCAATACCATGTTCTCCTCGATGTTCTTGGAGATCTATTCGATGTAATACTTTTTGGCGGTGTGTTTGCCGAGATCCGATGAATTGTGGATTTATGATCAGATTATCTATGAATATTATTTGAATCTTCTCTGAATTCTTTTATGCATGATTTGATATCTTTGTAATTCTCTTCGAACTATCGGTTTGGTTTGGCCAACTAGATTGGTTTTTCTTGCAATGGGAGAAGTGCTTAGCTTTGGGTTCAATCTTGCGGTGTCCTTTCCCAGTGACAGTAGGGGCAGCAAGGCACATATTGTATTGTTGCCATCGAGGATAAAAAGATGGGGTTTACATCATATTGCTTGAGTTTATTCCTCTACATCATGTCATCTTACTTAATGCATTACTCTGTTCTTCATGAACTTAATACTCTAGATGCAGGCATGAGTCAGTCGATGTGTGGAGTAATAGTAGTAGATGCAGAATCGTTTCGGTCTACTTGACACGGACGTGATGCCTATATTCATGATCATTGCCTTAGATATCGTCATAACTTTGCGCTTTTCTATCAATTGCTCGGCAGTAATTTGTTCACCCACCATATTATTTGCTTTCTTGAGAGAAGCCTCTAGTGAAACCTATGGCCCCCGGGTCTATTTTCCATCATATAAGTTTCCGATCTACTATTTTCCATCATATAAGTTTCCGATCTACTATTTTGCAATCTTTTACTTTCCGATCTATAAACCAAAAATACCAAAAATATTTACTTTATCTTTTATTTAGTTTCATCTATATCTATCAGATCTCACTTTTGCAAGTAACCGTGAAGGGATTGACAACCCCTTTATCGCGTTGGGTGTAAGTTGTTTGATTGTTTGTCCAGGTATTTGGTGATTTGTGCGTTGTCTCCTACTGGATTGATACCTTGGTTCTCAAACTGAAGGAAATACTTATCGCTACTTTGCTGCATCACCCTTTCCTCTTCAAGGGAAAAACCAATGCAAGCTCAAGAAGTAGCAGGTAACAGTTGTGCGAGTCCACGGAGGGCTCCATCCACGAAGGGTCCACGAAGAAGCAACCTTGTCTATCCCACCATGGCCTTCGCCCACGAAGGACTTGCCTCACTCGGGTAGATCTTCACGAAGTAGGCGATCTCCTTGCCCTTACAAACTTCTTGGTTCAACTCCACAATCTTGTCCGAGGCTCCTGATACGTCTCCAACGTATATATAATTTTTGATTGTTCCATGCTATTATATTATCTGTTTTGGATGTTTTATATGCATTAATATGCTATTTTATATTATTTTTGGGACTAACTTCTTAACCTAGAGCCCAGTGCAAGTTTCTATTTTTTCCTTTTTTTGAGTTTCGTAGAAAAGGAATATCAAACGGAGTCCAAACGGAATAAAACTTTACAATAATTTTTCTTGGACCAGAAGACACCTACGAGACTTGGAGTTGAAGTCAGAAGACCCACGAGGAGACGAGAAGTCGTAGGGGCGCGCCCTAGGGGGGGCGCCCCCTGGCTTGTGCAGCCCTCGGGAGTCCACCGACCCACTTCTTCGTCCTATATATTCACATATATTCCAAAACCCTAGGAAAGAGCCACGGAAGTACTTTTCCACCGCCGCAACCTTCTGTTCCTGTGAGATCCCATCTTGGGGCCTTTTCCGGTGATCTGCCGGAGGGGGATTTGATCACGAAGGGCATCTACATCAACCCTATTGCCTCTCCGATGAAGCGTGAGTAGTTTACCTCAGACCTACGGGTCCATATCTAGTAGCTAGATGGCTTCTTCTCTCTCTGTCTCTTTGATTATCAATACCATGTTCTCCTCGATGTTCTTGAAGATCTATCCGATGTAATATTCTTTTGCGGTGTGTTTGTCGAGATCCGATGAATTGTGGATTTATGATCAGATTATCTATGAATATTATTTGAATCTTCTCTGAATTCTTATATGCATGATTTGATATCTTTGTATTTCTCTTCGAATTATCGGTTTGGTTTGGCCAACTAGATTGGTATTTCTTGCAATGGGAGAGGTGCTTAGTTTTGGGTTCAATCTTGCGGTGTCCTCACCCAGTGACATAGTAGGGGTAGCATGGCACGTATTGTAATGTTGCCATCAAGGATAAAAAGATGGAGTTTTCATCATATTGCTTGAGTTTATCCCTCTACATCATGTCATCTTACTTAAGGCGTTACTCCGTTCTTTATGAACTTAATACTCTAGATGCATGCTGGATAGCGGTCGATGTGTCGAGTAATTGTAGTAGATGCATAATCGTTTCGGTCTACTTGACACGGACGTGATGCCTATATGCATAATCATTGCCTTGGATATCATCATAACTTTGCGCTTTTCTATCAATTGCTCGACAGTAATTTGTTCACCCACCGTATTCTTTGCCTTCAAGAGAGAAGCCTCTAGTGAAACCTATGGCCCCCGGGTCTATTTTCCATCATATATTTTCAGATCTATATATCAAAAATACCAAAAATACCTTGCGGCAATTTATTTACTTTGTTTTACGTTTTGGCAATCTTATATACCTATCTCTATCAGATCTCACCTTTGCAATTGACCGTGAAGGGATTGACAACCCCTTTATCGCGTTGGGTGCAAGTCTTTGATTGTTTGTGCAGGTGCATAGATTGGGGACTTGCTTGTACCTCCTATTGGATTGATACCATGGTTCTCTAACTAAGGGAAATACTTACCTCTACTTTGCTACATCACCCTTTCCTCTTCAAGGGAAAAACCAACGCAAGCTCAAGAAGTAGCAGGAAGAATTTCTGGCGCCGTTGCCGGGGAGGTCTACATCAAGCCTACCAAGTACCCATCATAAACTCTCATCTCTTGCATTACATTATTCGCCATTTTCCTCTTATTTTCCTATCCCCCACTTCTAAAATGATTTTCAGAAAAATACAAAAAGATTTGCCTTTTTATTCGCCCTTCTTCCGTTAGTCTTTTCGTTTGCTTTTTGGTTGCTCGTTTGCTAGATCGGTTTGTTGCCACCATGTCTGAATCAGGGGAGGTTATCATTGAAAATTTTGAGAATATTTCTACCCTAAATCTTGAGAAAAAACTTGATTCTTGCTCTTTGGATCACGAAACTGAAAACCCTCCTAATTACAAAGCAAAAACTTTTCATGTGGGAGACGGTAATATTATTGGGAAGAGTGTTATTCAAGAATTCTTTGATTGTACGGGAGCAATGCCTATGAATAAGAGATCTATTCTTCTTAATACAAATTGTTATGCGGATGCTATTGTCATGCTCGTTGAAAATTTGGAAAGAAAATTTGTGCACATTCATCCTGCTCTGCAAAAGGTGTTTTATGAACTTCCCAATGTTAATCATCCTAAGGCTATAAAGATTGCCACTATCATCCTTATGCGTGAATTTGATTTTATCGTTCAAGAAGCTAGGGAAATTTTTGCTTTCTATAAAAAGGATATCGAACATCCTCTGATTGAAGAAATCCTACATGATAAAGAAACCTTGCGTAGCTTGGAATCTAGAGATTTTCAATCTTACAGTGACAATCTTAGGAGAAGAGTTCCCTATTCAGAATTACCCAAACTATCTACCTTGAAACTTATGGTGAATTTGATTGGATAACTAGGGGAATTTATGTAGGATTCAATGATGATTGGTTAGAAGAAAAAATTAGGGAACCTATTAAAAATGAGATACGTGTTTTATATGATGATATTTATGGTGATGATCCAGACTATGAGTTTATGAATGTCAAAGTTACTAATCAAAGTCCTTTTCATGAATTGAGTTATCCTACTAGAAAGGAAAGAAAAGAAAAAAAGGATTTGCTAGAAAGGGTTTTGGAAGATTTGGTTAAAAAGGAATTGCATACCAAAGATGACAATACCTAGATCTATTGCAATATGCCTAGCTAGGGGCGTTAAACAATAGCGCTTATTGGGAGGCAACCCAATTTTATTTTTGTGTTTTTTGTTTTTCTTCTGTTCTTGAATAAAATACACATTATTACCTCTGTAGTAATTGTGTTTTGGTGTTTTAATTAGTGTTTGTGCCAAGTAAGACCTTTGGGATGGCTTATGGTGATAGTTGATTTGATCTTGCTGAAAAACAGAAACTTTTGCGTCCAGTCACAAAATTGTTTAAATTCACTGGAGCGTAGAAAAACCTGAATTTTTTACAAAAGATTGATATACAAATTTCCTATATTTTCCTTATTTTTAAGTATTTTTGGAGTTACATAAGTATTAGAACAATTCAGATCTTCGCAGATTGTTCTGTTTCTGACGGATTCTGTTTTCTATGTGTTGTTTGCTTATTTTGATGAATCTATGGGTAGTATCGGGGGGTATGAACCATGGAGAAGTTGGAATACAGTAGATATTACACCAATATAAATAAATAATGAGTTCACAACAGTACCAAAAAGTGGTGATTTATTTTTTTATACTAACGGATCTCATGAGTTTTCTGTTGAGTTTTGTGTTGTGAAGTTTTCAAGTTTTGTGTAAAGATTTGATGGACTATGGAATAAGGAGTGGCAAGAGCCTAAGATTGGGGATGCCCAAGGCACCCCATGGTAATATTCAAGGACAACCAAGAGCCTAAGCTTGGGGATGGCCCGGAAGGCATCCCCTCTTTCGTCTTCGTCTATCGGTAAATTTACTTGAGGCTATATTTTTATTCACCACATGATATGTGTTTTGCTTGGAGCGTCTTGTATGATATGAGTCTTTGATTTTTAGTTTGCCACAATCATCCTTGCTGTACACTACGTTTGAGAGGGACACGCATGAATCGTGATTTATTAGAATACTCTATGTGCTTCACTTATATCTTTTGAGCTAGGCAATTTTGCTCTAGTGCTTCTCTTATATCTTTTTAGAGCACGGCGGTGGCTTTATTTTATAGAAATTGTTGAACTCTCTTGCTTCACTTATATTATTTTGAGAGTCTCTAAACAGCATGGTAATTTTCTTTGGTTATGAATTTAGTCCTAATATGACGGGCATCCAAGAGGGATATAATAAAAACTTTCACATAAAGTGCATTGAATACTATGAGAAGTTTGATTCCTTATGATTGCTTTGAGACATAAAGATGGTGATATTAGAGTCATGCTAGTGAGTAATTGTGGATTGGTAGAAATACTTGTGTTAAAGTTTGTGATTCCCGTAGCATGCACGTATGGTGAACCGTTATGTGATGAAGTCGAAGCATGATTTATTTATTGATTGTCTTCCTTATGAGTGGCGGTCGGGGACGAGCGATGGTATTTTCCTACCAATCTATCCCCCTAGGAGCATGCGTGTAGTACTTTGTTTCGATAGCTAATAGACTTTTGCAATATGTATGTGAGTTCTTTATGACTAATGTTGAGTCCATGGATTATACGCTCTCTCACCCTTCCACCATTGCTAGCCTCTCTAGTACCGCGCAACTTTCGCCGGTGCACTACACCCACCATAACCCTTCCTCAAAACAGCCACCATACCTACCTATTATGGCATTTCCATAGCCATTCCGAGATATATTGCCATGCAACTTCTACCATTCCGTTTATTATGACACGCTTCATCATTGTCATATTGCTTTGCATGATCATGTAGTTGACATCGTATTTGTGGCAAAGCCACCATTCATATTTTGTATGCATGTCTCTCTTGATCATTGCACATCCCGGTACACCGCCGGAAGCATACATATAGAGTCATATTTTTTTTCTAAGTATCGAGTTGTAATTCTTGAGTTGTAAGTAAATAAAAGTGTGATGATCATCATTATTAGAGCATTGTCCCATGTGAGGAAAGCATGATGGAGACTATGATTCCCCCACAAGTCGGGATGAGACTCCGGATGAAAAATAAAAAATAATAATAAAAAAGAGAAAAAATAATTTTAAAAAGAGGCCAAAGAGCCCAAAATAAAAAAATGAGAGAAAAGAGAGAAGGGGCAACGCTACTATCCATTTTCCACACTTGTGCTTCAAAGTAGCACCATGATCTTCATGATAGAGAGTCTCCTATTTTGTCACTTTCATATACTAGTGGGAATTTTCGTTATATAACTTGGCTTGTATATTCCAATGATGGGCTTCCTCAAAGTGCCCTAGGTCTTCGTGAGCAAGCGAGTTGGATGCACACCCACTTAGTTTCTTTTTGAGCTTTCATACACATATAGCTCTAGTGCATCCGTTGCATGGCAATCCCTACTCACTCACATTGATATCTATTGATGGGCATCTCCATAGCCCATTGATACGCCTAGTTAATGTGAGACTATCTCCTTCTTTTTGTGTTCTCCACAACCACCATATTCTATTCCACCTATAGTGCTATATCCATGGCTCACGCTCATGTATTGCGTGAAAGTTGAAAAAGTTTGAGAACATAAAAAATATGAAACAATTGCTTGGCTTGTCATCGGTGTTGTGCATGATTTAATACTTTGTGTGATGAAGATGGAGCATAGCCAGACTATATGATTTTGTAGGGATAACTTTCTTTGGCCATGATATTTTGAGAAGACATGATTGCTTTATTAGTATGCTTGAAGTATTATTGTTTTTATGTCAATATTAAACTTTTGTTTTGAATCTTATGGATCTGAACATTCATGTCACAATAAAGAAATTACAAGGATAAATATGTTAGGTAGCATTCCACATCAAAAATTCTGTTTGTATCATTTACCTACTCGAGGACGAGCAGGAATTAAGCTTAGGGATGCTTGATACGTCTCCAACGTATCTATAATTTTTGATTGTTCCATGCTATTATATTATCTGTTTTGGATGTTTTATATGCATTAATATGCTATTTTATATTATTTTTTGGGACTAACTTATTAACCTAGAGCCCAGTGCCAGTTTTTGTTTTTTCCTTGTTTTTGAGTTTTGCAGAAAAGGAATATCAAACGGAGTCCAAACGGAATAAAACTTTACGATGATTTTTCTTGGACCAGAAGACACCTACGAGACTTGGAGTCCAAGTCAGAAGACCCACGAGGCGACGACAAGGGGGGGCGCCCCCTGGCTTGTGGCCCCCTTGGGAGTCCACCGACCTACTTCTTCGTCCTATATATTCACATATATTCCAAAACCCTAGGAGAGAGCCACGAAAATACTTTTCCACCGCCGCAACCTTCTGTTCCCGTGAGATCCCATCTTGGGGCCTTTTCCGGTGATCTGCTGGAGGGGGATTCGATCACGGAGGGCATCTACATCAACCCTATTGCCTCTCCGATGAAGCGTGAGTAGTTTACCTCAGACCTACGGGTCCATAGCTAGTAGCTAGATGGCTTCTTCTCTCTCCTTGATTCTCAATACCATGTTCTCCTCGATGTTCTTGAAGATCTATCCGATGTAATATTCTTTTGCGGTGTGTTTGTCGAGATCCGTTGAATTGTGGATTTATGATTAGATTATCTATGAATATTATTTGAATCTTCTCTGAATTCTTATATGCATGATTTGATATCTTTGTATTTCTCTTCGAATTATCGGTTTGGTTTGGCCAACTAGATTGGTTCTTCTTGCAATGGGAGAGGTGCTTAGTTTTGGGTTCAATCTTGCGGTGTCCTCACCCAGTGAGAAAGTAGGGGTAGCGAGGCATGTATTGTATTATTGCCATCAAGGGTAAAAAGATGGGGTTTTCTACATATAGTATAGGGCCACCTGCAGGTGGTTCGTATGTGGTCTCACCCATCTCCCGCCACAAACACACATTTGTGGGTCGGCACACAGTCCACCTTTGTCCGGAAGCGAAAGGGGAAGTTTGACCATATATATGATGGACTCCTATAGGTTTTGTGTTACGGTAGGGTGAGATTTCAAACCTAACTATCTGGGGGCATGCATTCGTAGCTAGGATTCCCTTACCGCCGACACGAAGTGGGGTTCGTAGGGGGTGACTGACTAGCAATAATGTGCGCTTTGTGCGACAGGTGCCACATCAAAGTTGTGCATTGGGTATTCGAACATCAAACCACCCTTTTCATACATATATTTGGTCCACATTGATACGTCTCCAACGTATCTATAATTTTTGTTTGTTCCATGCTATTATATTATCTGTTTTGGATGTTTTATATGCATTAATATGCTATTTTATATTATTTTTGGGACTAACTTATTAACCTAGAGCCTAGTGCCAGTTTCTATTTTTTACTTGTTTTTGAGTTTTACAGAAAAGGAATACTAAACGGAGTCCAAACGGAATAAAACTTTTGCGATGATTTTTCTTGGACCAGAAGACACACATAGGACTTGGAGAGGAAGGCAGAAGAGTCCCGAGGGCTCCACAAGCCCTCAGGGCGCGTCCTAGGGGGGTGCCCCCTGGTTTGTGGGCCCCACGAGAGTCCTCCAACCCTAATCTTTGGCCTATAAATTCAGAAATATTCCCAAACCACCACAGGCATCCACCAAAATACTTTTCCGCCGCCGTAACCTCTTGTTCCCATGAGATCCCATCTTGGGGCCTTTTCCGGCATCCTGCCAGAGGGGAATTTGATCACGGAGGGCTTCTGCATCAACTCTATTGCCCTTCCGATGAAGCGTGAGTAGTTTACCACAGACCTACGGGTCCATAGCTAGTAGCTAGATGGCTAATTCTCTCTCTTTGATCCTCAATACCATGTTCTCCTCGTTGTTCTTGGAGATCTATCTGATGTAATATTCTTTTGCGGTGTGTTTGTCGAGATCCGATGAATTGTGGATTTATGATCAATTTATCTATGAATATTATTTGAATCTTCTCTGAATTCTTATATGCATGATTTGATATCTTTGTATTTCTCTTCGAATTATCGGTTTGGTTTGGCCAACTAGATTGGTATTTCTTGCAATGAGAGAGGTGCTTAGTTTTGGGTTCAATCTTGCGGTGTCCTCACCCAGTGACATAGTAGGGGTACCGAGGAACGTATTGTATTGTTGCCATCAAGGATAAAAAGATGGGGTTTTCATCATATTGCTTGAGTTTATCCCTCTACATCATGTCATCTTACTTAAGGCGTTACTCCATTCTTTATGAACTTAATACTCTAGATGCATGCTGGATAGCGGTCGATGTGTGGAGTAATAGTAGTAGATGCAGAATCGTTTCGGTCTATTTGACACGGACGTGATGCCTATATGCATAATCATTGCCTTGGATATCGTCATAACTTTGCGCTTTTCTATCAATTGCTCGACAGTAATTTGTTCACCCACCGTATTATTTGCCTTCAAGGGAGAAGCCTCTAGTGAAACCTATGGCCCCCGGGTCTATTTTCCATCATATATTTTCAGATCTATATATCAAAAATACCAAAAATACCTTGCTGCAATTTATTTACTTTGTTTTACGTTTTGGCAATCTTATATACCTATCTCTATCAGATCTCACCTTTGCAATTGACCGTGAAGGGATTGACAACCCCTTTATCGCGTTGGGTGCAAGTGTTTGATTGTTTGTGCAGGTGCATAGATTGGGGACTTGCTTGTACCTCCTACTGGATTGATACCTTGGTTTTCTAACTGAGGGAAATACTTATCTCTACTTTGCTACATCACCCTTTCCTCTTCAAGGGAAAAACCAATGCAAGCTCAAGAAGTAGCAGCTCCGAAGCGACACCTAACCAATCTAGGAGACACCACTCTCCAAAAGGTAATAGATGGTGTGTTGATGATGAACTCCTTGCTCTTGTGCTTCAAATGATAGTCTCCCCAACACTCAACTCTCTCTCACAGATTTGGCTATGGTGGAAAGATGATTTGAGTGGAAAGCAACTTGGGGAAGGCTAGAGATCAAGATTCTTGTGGTAGGATTGGAATATCTTGGTCTCAACACATGAGTAGGTGGTTCTCTCTTAGAAAATGAGTAGTGGAAGTGTAGGCACGTTCTGATGGCTCTCTCACATATGGAGAAGGGGGTGGAGGGGTATATATAGCCTCCACACAAAATCCAACCGTTACACACATTTGATCCAATCGGTCAGACCGAATAGAAGAACTCGGTGAGACCGATTCAGTTCAAAATGTGAACGTTAGGAATCTCGGTGGGACCGACTGGAACAACTCGGTGGGACCGATTGCATGAACTCGGTGAGACCGATTTCAGCAAAGAGCAAACAGAGAGTTGGTCAAGCAAACTCGGTGGGACCGATTGCTCATTTCGGTGAGACCGAAATGTTACAAAGGGAAACAGAGAGTTTGCAGGGCCAGCTCGGTGAGACCGAGATCCGTATCGGTGTGACCGAATTGCTAGGGTTTCTGGCAGTGGCTATGTCAACTGAACTCGGTGGCGCCGGATGGATCAAATCGGTGGGGCCGAGTTTGACTTTGAGTTTTGGACATATTTGTAAATGAGAAAGTGGTTGAGGGCTTTGGAGCAATATAACTAAGCACTTTGAGCAAGTAGACCATTAAGCAACACCTCATCCCCTTTTAATAGTATTGGCTTTCCTATGGACTCAATGTGGTCTTGGATCACTAAAATATAAATGAAGAGTCTTGAGCTTATGCCAATCTTTGTCCTTAGCATTTTGAGGGGTCCACATCTCTAGTCCATGCCATGCCAATCATTGAACTTTCTGAAATATTGAACTTGAATGGATATTAGTTCAATGAGCTATATGTTGTTATGGATTACCAAAACCACCCAGAAGATTAGTTGCAATTTCAATCTCCCCCTTTTTGGTAATTGATGACAACATATAGATCAATGCTTCGACAAATGATAATATGAATGAAATACATCGTCGCTTTGAGAATTATGTGATAAGCATGCAAGAGCTCCCCCTAAATTTGTGCATTATTTAAAATTTGCTTTTGAATGCAAATGCACAATCGATTAGGATCATGGGTCACTCTTCCATGTCACATACATCTTGGTGGAGCGCTCAAAATGATAAGAGTTAAATAACATGCACTCGTCACCAAAGATAAAAGTGATTGATCATACACAAATAATCATAAAGATATTAGGATGCAACCACACATTAAGCATAGTATGATCAAACACATGATCACATAAGTATCTCACGAGCATAACACAAATTGTAGCATAGGAATCAAACAACCAAACGATCAAAGTAGCAAGAGAAGCAAATGAAACCAAAACACACACTCTCTCTCTCTCTCTCTCTCTCTCTCGAAGCCTATGATCTATACACTTTCTCCCCGTTTGGCAACAAGTTACCAAAAAGTTTGAAAATGTATAGTGCTATTCGGCACTCTAGGAACAATCTCCGGGAGCTCCTGAAGGGGTCTTCTAGCTTGTCGCTCTGGTGTGCGTAGATGGTGTGGAGAGGAGGGCATCTGCAAATGCTTCTGAAGAAGTCTGTGGAGCTAGAGGGGTTGACACTGGAGGTACAACTGTGGCAGTTGCTGCAGGTGCTGAAGTGGTAGTCCTGGAGTCTCTGACAACTGGCATAGCTGATGACCTTTGTGCCCTTGGCACTCTCTGAAAAGTATCTGTGGTTGGTCTATCTTCCCAGTCCTCAACATCTTCTTGGAGCTTCTCCACAATGGTCTGTATCTCAGTGACCTTCACATCTAGGTCATGAAATTTTGTCTCTATGATCCTCTCAAGACTTTCCTGATTTTGAGTCAGGGTGGCCAAGCCCTTCTCAATTCTCACTGTAGCCTCAAGCAGATAACTAAGTTGATCTTGCTTGGTCTTGAGTAGCACTGTGGAGGCATCTGGTGCACTTGCTGACTTTGCTGCTTTTGCAGCCTTTGCCTTCTCTATCTTCTCCTGGGCTTCTGCACAATTAGGATGGGATGCATCCATGACAACCTCGTTGTCCTCAAAATCTGGCCTCAGGGGTAGATGCTCACTATCTAGTAGGTATGTCCCGGTTCCCATCTTGGAATTGATCAACATTTGAATGTGAGGGGCATATCCACAAGATTTCTTCTAATCTGCAGCTGTTCTCTTCACAATTTCTACAATCAAGCTCGGCACCTTGAATTTCTGTGGCACATCAAATAAGTGAAGCAAGTTGATTGAGTGACCACGAATCATTCTATGATCTCCTGACTTGGGCAGCAGAGTGTGCCTCAATATAGTGTTCATTGTGGTCAAGCCAGAGAGCAAATAGTAGATAGATCCAAGCTTGTGAGTCTCCAAGGCTTTGTCGGGAATCGACTTGTACATGTTAGCCATGGAGTTGTGATCCTTTATAGGCTTAGCATACACATCAATGTCATTCTCCTCTTCCTCTGGGGCATTGATCAGCTTGGCCCATTCTGAGATAGTAGAGTGATATCTTGTTCCTTCTATCATCCAGACAATCTTTCCATCAGGGTAGAAGTGAGCAGTGGAATAGAATTGCATGATCATCTCATCGTTCCACTTTGTCAACTTCTAACCAACAAAAGTGTCAACACCATTCAGTCTGAAGCTCTCATGCACACTTGGGAAGTAATCTTCATTGTCATCAATGTACTTCCAATCCACCCATTTCATGTCACACACAATGGGCTTCTTGTCCAAAAGGACAGTCTCATAGAAATCCTGCTATTCCTTGGTGTGAAAGCGATAGTCCATAGCAGTTCTTCTCCTAGTGGCATAGGGGTCTGTCTGTCTCCATAGTCTCAGACCTGCATCCTTTCTTAGCTTCATATTCTCTGCCACAGGATGATCATCACTATGGTTTGGAATCTTGGGCTTCAGTTTTCTGAGCACTAGTGGCTCATCATCTTCTTGAACTTCAGGCACTGGGGCCTTGTTCTTTTCATCACTATGATCTCTTTGGTGCAATTGGCTTGGGGGCTTGAGCTGGAGCTGAAGGCTTGGGGGCAGACTTGGGCTTAGATGGAGTAGCCCCAATCCTTATGGCATCCCCCATAAGCTTCTGAGTCTTTGCAGGAGGTGCAATAGGCTCATCCTCCTCCTCATCTTATTCAGAATCTCTCATCATGGAAGGTTTACCAATGACTCTGGCAATAGTCTTTCGGACCCTTTCCTTCCTCTTCTTTCCACCTGCAGCCTCTTCCTCTCTTGGTTCAAGAGTAAATTCCATGGTTTCTTGAGTTGAGGCTCTGGCCTTTGACATTGGAGCTCTCTTAGCAGGAGCCTTCTTCTGCATTCCAGGCTTTGTGGCAGCAGCATCATATTCCTTTTTGAGCACCTTCTTTTTGGAGGTCACTTCCTCCTCAACAACAAAGTCCTCATCCTCAGATTCAGATGTTCTCTTCTTCCTTTGCCTAGTAGCTACCATAGGCAAATTGCTGGGAGTGCTCCTACTCCCCTCATCATAGCTACCAGAGGGACTAGAGCCCTCACTGAGGTTGAGCTGCTCTTCAGACCTGTTCTGACTATCACTGCCCTCTGACATTGCTGAAACTGACCTTGTGAATAGTTGGGTGTAGATAGAGTAGATGAGCATCACAAAGTACAGCTTGTTTTGCAAAAATATTGAGACAAAAACTTAACTTTAATTTTGTGCAGAAAGCATTTCGGAGCTACTGATTTGACAAACTCGGTGACACTGAAGCACTAACAAAGTCTAAACACACATTTTCGGTCAGACCGAAATGCAGTTCGGTGACTCCGAGATGCTAGGGTTTCATAGAGAAAGTGATTTTGGTCGCACCGATCAGTACACTTCGGTCAGACCGAGTTGTACTTGTGCAATGGCCAGGGCCAATCGGTGTGACCGAGATCCTCAGATCGGTCGGTCCGAGATGGGTTCGGTGGAAACCTAACCCTAAGTTTTTGCATCAAATCTATTCTAAGGAGTTCGTTTGGTGGATAGATCAATCTCATACGTGGGAAGAACATAGGCATTACACTTTGTGCAAGAATCGGAGTAAAGGAAAGCACAAAGGGTCAAATCCGTACCCTAACTTGGCGACGGACTTGCTACGGCGACAACGGCGGTGAGGATTCCATTGACGGTGGCGGAGACCAGCGGCAGAAGGTCACTGGCGACGACGACGATGATCCGGAGACCAGGGGCGGCAGTGCTGGGGCACGGGCTCGTGCGGTTGAAGTGATTTTCAACCGTACGGGTACGCAGAGTATAAATACCCAGGCGCTGTCGGTGTGACCGAGTGGAACTACTCGGTGGCACCGAGATGCAAAACTGCTAGTAGTTGCTGCAACTCGGTGTGACCGAATGGTTCTAATCGGTTGCACCAAGATAAAACCTAGATAAACTTAATGACTTCGGTGAGACCGAGTAGGAGTGAATTGGTCTGACCGAAAGGCATTAAGAGGTTTTGGAAGTTAAGCCCTTAACGGATCGGTAGCTCCAAGTGCTCCTCACCCGAAGAGTCCAAATTTGACTTGTTCAAACTTTGTGATGTAGCATGAATAGAGTTTGAGACGAGAAAAAGCATAGATAGGTAGAGGGAGAACTTAGGCATTATTGTCCATCCATTTAGCAAGAAGAAAAACCAAACAATCAAAGCAACAAATGGATGCCCTCGAATGGAGAAAATTATGCAACCAACATGCTCACACAATAAGATAGCAAATAAAACATGTGGCAAAGCATGCACAAACACTCTAGCATCCATCAAGCAATTGGCGATGACTAGGTCATCTATGTATGAGTATATTGACTTAGGAGTCAAATGAGAACATTTGATCATAGGTCATACTCATCGTTTAAGCACAAGTGGGGTTACCACTTTTACATAAAGCATCGTTGTATTCACATCATTAGAGTTGCTTTATCTTAATTTTTAGAGCAAAGCTCCCCCTAGATGTGATATCCCTCCTTAGAGGGATGAACTAACCTTGGGTTTTGTCGATGATGACTTCCTGTAGGTGTTGAAGATGTGGATGCTCAATGTTGATGTAGATCATTTGGAGCAATCTATTGGAGTGAGTTGCACTTTCAATACCTACATGGGTTAGTCCCATAAGGAACACACAAGGATATCCATAGACATAGAGTGAAACACACATATGATGATGTCCATGAAAGCATTAGGTTACCTTGTCCCTTGTCTTACCAACAAGAGGGTTTGTGACTCCTTGAACTAGTGCAAGATATGAAAATTGATTGCACTTGCCCTTGCCAAAATGAATATAAGTGAAGTATGTTGGCGGAGTCACCCTCAAGAACTCTCTAGTTCTTCATCTTTGGGATCCACATCAACTTGATGGGAATCCTTGGAGTTGTAGTCGTACTTGATAAAGTAGAACTTGATGTAGTCTTGGGAACCCACCCGACCAAGGCCTTAGGAGCTTCTTCAAATGAATCAATCTCTTCTTGAAGCTTGTCCTTGCCTTTTAGCTTGTGGTCTTATGGTGGAAGATCATCTTGAGCTTGTGTTCCCTTGAAAGAAGTGGGGTCATACTTCTCTTGTTGAGGAACAAACTTCGTCTTGGGGTATTGATCTTCTTCCCACCCAACTCCATTGGCATTGAACTTTCGTTCAAAACCAACACCTTGATTCTTCCAGTGCCTTCCTTGCTTGCATACAATTTCCTCAAATTGCTTACTTCTGGCAAGGCTCTTGTAAACACCATTCTCTATAATTCCCTTCAATAAGCTATTTTCTTGCTCAAGTGTAACTTGGCTAAGAGAATCATTAGTGGAATCAAGAGAACTACTAGAAGCAACAATATTGGATTTAACATGATTATTGTTACTACTAGAAGAAGAATCTTTCTTGTTCTTGTTGCTAGGTTTTACTTGTGGCATATAAGTAGACAAGAGTAAATGCTTGGCAATGTAAGAAGAACTCTTCTTTCGAAGATCATCATTGATAGCTTTTAAGAACCCATGCTCTTGCTCTAAATTTAGCTTCTCGAAGCATAGCTTCTCATGAGTCTTTAGGAGCTCTCTATGATCCTCTAGAGTTGTTTCATGAGCTAACTTAAGAGTGTTTAGTTCTTTAGTTAGACGCTCAATCTGTTGGGGAACGTGCAATTTCAAAAAAATTCCTACGGTCACGCAAGATCTATCTAGGAGATGCATAGCAACGAGAGGGGAGAGTATGTCCACGTACCCTCGTAGACCGAAAGCGGAAGCGTTAGCTTAACGCGGTTGATGTAGTCGAACGTCTTCGCGATCCAACCGATCAAGCACCGAACGTACGGCACCTCCGAGTTCAGCACACGTTCAGCTCGATGACGTCCCTCGAGCTCTTGATCCAGTTGAGGACGAGGGAGAGTTCCGTCAGCACGACGGCGTGGCGACGGTGATGATGAAGTTACCAGCGCAGGGCTTCACCTAAGCACTACGACGATATGACCGAGGTGTTAAACTATGGAGGGGGGCACCGCACACGGCTAAGAGAAATCTTAGTATCCTTGGGGTGCCCCCCTGCCCACGTATATAAAGGAGGGACGAGGAGGCCGCCGGCCTAGGAGGGGGCGCGCCATAGGGGGAGTCCAACTAGGATTCCCAATCCTAGTTGGACTCCCCTTCCTTTTCCAAGAGGGGGAGAGAGGGAAGGAGGAGGAGAGGGAGAAGGAAAGAGGGGGGCGCCGCCCCCTCCCTAGTCCAATTCGGACCTGCCATGGGGGGGGGGGCACGCGGCCACCCCTTGCGGCCCTTCTCTCCTTTCCACTAAAGCCCATGAAGGCCCAATACTTCCCCAAGGGGGTTTCGGTAACCTCCCGGTACTCCGAAAAATACCCGAATCACTTCGGAACCATTCCGGTGTCCGAATATAACCTTCCAATATATCAATCTTTACCTCTCGACTATTTTGAGACTCCTCGTCATGTCCATGATCTCATCTGGGACTCCGAACAAACTTCAGTCATCAAATCACATAACTCATAATATAAACCGTCATCGAACGTTAAGCGTGCGGACCCTACGGGTTCGAGAACTATGTAGACATGACTGAGGGAGTCCTGGATTAAGGGGTCCTCGGGTGTCCAGGCTATGTAAGGTGGGCCGGACTGATGGGCCATGAAGATACAAGACAGAAGACTCTCTCCCGTGTCCGGATGGGACTCTCCTTGGCGTGGACGACAAGCTTGGCGTTTGGATATGAAGATTCCTTTCTCTGTAACCGACTTTGTACAACCCTAGCCCCCTCCGGTGTCTATATAAACCAGAGGGTTTAGTCCGTAGAGACAATCATAATCAGACAGGCTAGACTTCTAGGGTTTTAGCCATTACGATCTCGTGGTAGATCAACTCTTGTAATACTCATATTCATCAAGATCAATCAAGCAGGACGTAGGGTATTACCTCCATAGAGAGGGCCCGAACCTGGGTAAACATCGTGTCCCCCGTCTCCTGTTACCATCGACCTTAGACGCACAGTTTGGGACCCCGCACCCGAGATCCGCCGGTTTTGACACCGACATTGGTGCTTTCATTGAGAGTTCCGTTGTGTCGTCGCTAGAAGACTCGATGGCTCCATCAATCATCCACAACGATGCTGCTTTGAGGGAGGTCTTTCTCCCCGGCCAGATCTTCGTATTCGGTGGCTTCATACTGCGGGCCAACTCGCTTGGCCATCTAGAGCAGATCGACAGCTACGCCCCTGGCCATCAGGTCAGGTTTGGAAGCTTGAACTACGTTGCTGATATCCGCGGAGACTTGATCTTCGACGGATTTGAGCCCATGGCAACCGCTCCCTACCACCGCGATGAACATGACCTAAATCTGTCATCGGACCATACCCGGGAGATAGCGCCTGTAACTGCCCTGGCCCTAGATCTGGAGCAGATTGCGCCATCCGAGGACGGGAAGCTCAACCCCGCCACGGAAGCCGCAGACTCAGCGGCGTTGGAGCCGCACACAGACCCAACTTTGAACGGGATCTGTGTCATCGGAACCTCGGATTCGTCTCCGGCCACAGGTTTCGAACCGCGTGCGTCCGCGCCCATCGAGCTCGATCGGGCGCCGATCGTCGAGTTCAGCTCCGTGGACATCTTCCGACACTCACCTTTGGGTGATGTGCTAAACTCATTAAAAACCCTCTCCTTAGCGGGGGACTCACAGCCGAATTATATCCAGTTTGAACTGGAGGCTGATGACGGAGAATTTCGCTTCCCACCCACCGCCCACTTCATTGCCACTGTCGAAGACTTAACCGACATGCTCGATTATGACTCCGAAGACATCGACGGTATGGACGACGATGCCGGAGAGGAGCAGGCCCAAAACCCGCCGTTTACTGGGCGCTGGACAACCACCTCCTCGTATGACGTGTACATGGTGGATACTCCCAAAGAGAATAACGGCGATAACGAGAAAGATCCAGTCGAGAATAAACCTCCTGAGACACAGCCAAAGAGCCGACGTCAGCGGCACCGCTCTAAATCACGCCGTGGAAAAGACAGCAATACCGGCACAAGAGAAAACAATACTCCGGACGATGCTGAAGACAAAGAAGATCCCGCTGAGCCGACTTCTGAACAGGACGGTAGGGAAGATGGGCAAGTCAGCCCTGACGAACAGGCCATAAACAAAGACTCGGAGGACAGCAACTATCTTCCACTCTCCGAAGATGAGGTGAGCCTCGGCGACGAAGACTTTATCGTGCCTGAGGAACTCATCGAGCAGGAGCACTTTAAGCGCAGGCTAATAGCCACTGCGAGGAGCCTGAAAAAGAAACAGCAGCAGCTTCAAGCTGATCAAGATCTCCTCAACGACAGATGGACTGATGTCCTGGCAGCCGAGGAATACAGACTCGAGCACCCCATTAAAAGTTACCCGAAGCGTAAATTGCTACCCCAATTCGACGACGAGGCACTTGAGCCCATGCCATCAACACGTAATGCGGCTGACCGACCACCACGTGGCCGGGACAAAGCGACAACCCAAGCCGAACACCTGCCCATACTACCTCACCGTAAAGGCAAAGATACCACAGCTCGGGAATACACATATGACCTGCGGCAAGACCTGGTGAATAGAGTAGGCCAGTCCAGATCGATCTACGGATCGCGGGGGCATGCCCTGGCGCGCGACGACGGCTATCAAGCCAGACGTAACGAGCATAACCACGTCCGGGCCGAAAACCGCAGACGGACTACATCTGCACTACGTCGCGACTTGGCCTGATATAGAGGCGCCGAACATCCCCTCTGCTTCACTGATGAAGTAATGGAGCACAAATTCCCAGAAGGGTTTAAACCCGTAAATATCGAATCATATGATGGAACAACAGATCCCGCGGTATGGATTGAGGATTTTCTTCTCCATATTCATATGGCCCGCGGCGATGACCTTCACGCCATCAAATACCTCCCACTAAAACTCAAGGGGCCAGCTCGGCACTGGTTAAATAGTCTGCCTGAAAACTCTATTGGCAGCTGGGAGGACTTGGAAGACGCCTTCCGCGACAACTTCCAAGGCACATATGTACGACCTCCGGATGCCGATGACTTAAGTCACATAGTTCAACAGCCTGGAGAGTCGGCCAGGAAATTCTGGACTAGGTTCCTAACTAAAAAGAACCAGATCGTCGACTGCCCGGATGCCGAAGCCCTAGCGGCCTTTAAGCATAGCATTCGCGATGAATGGCTCGCTCGTCACCTCAGCCAAGAAAAGCCAAAGTCCATGGCAGCCCTCACGGCACTCATGACCCGCTTTTGTGCGGGCGAGGATAGTTGGCTAGCACGTAGCAATAACACTACAAGCGATGCCGGTACCTCTGAAGCCAAGAATAGCAATGACAAGCCCCGAGGCAACAGGCACAAGCGCCGAAGCAATGGTGGCACTGCCGATGACACGGCAGTCAACGTCGGTTTCAGCGGCTCCAAGTCCGGCCAGCGGAAGAAGCCATACAAAAGAAACAATCCGGGCTCATCCAGCTTGGACCGCATACTCGATCGTCCATGTCAGATCCACGGCACCCCTGATAAACCAGTCATTCATACCAACAGAGACTGTTGGGGTTTTAAACAGGCCGGCAAGTCAAATGCCGAAAACAAGGAGAAGGGGTCGCAAAGTGAGGACGACGACGAGGAGTCCTGTCCGTCGAACACAGGAGGACAGAAGAAGTTCCCTCCCCAGGTTAAAACGGTGAACATGATATACGCCACTCATATCCCCAAAAGGGAGCGCAAACGAGCGCTCAGGGACATCTATGCGATAGAGCCAGTCGCCCCAAAGTTCAACCCATGGTCGTCCTGCCCGATCACCTTTGATCGCAGGGACCATTCGACCAGTATCCGTCATGGCGGTTCAGCCGCACTGGTCCTCGATCCAATTGTTGATGGATTCCATCTCACGCGCGTCCTCATGGACGGCGGCAGCAGCCTGAACCTGCTCTATCAGGATACAGTGTGCAAAATGGGCATCGATCCCTCAAGGATCAAACCCACAAAAACTACCATTAAAGGAGTCATACCAGGTGTAGAGGCCCGCTGTACGGGCTCAATCACACTGGAGGTTGTCTTCGGATCCCCGGACAACTTCAGAAGCGAAGAGTTGATCTTCGATATCGTCCCCTTCCTCAGCGGCTATCACGCACTGCTCGAACGAACCGCATTTGCTCGATTCAATGCAGTGCCACACTATGCTTATCTCAAGCTCAAGATGCCGGGACCACGCGGCGTCATAACAGTTAACGAAAACACGGAGCGCTCCCTCCGTACTGAGGAGCACACCACGGCCTTGGCAGCGGAAGTACAGAGCAGCCTTGCCAAGCAGAATCTTAATTCAGCGGCCAAGCTCCCGGACACTGTCAAGCGGATCCGGACTACTCCGCAGCATAACAGTCCGGCTCGTCAGGAGTTAGACTAGCAATCCGGCCTCCGTCTCCGTCCCGGCCAAATGGCGGCATACGTACCACGCGTACATAACTACGCACTTAAAATACCATGGGCATAGACGGAGGCATAACTAGATTGTGGTCCATAATACGGCTCGACTTCCCCTGGACACACATACTTTCACCTTTTCTTTTTCATCCTTTTCAGGTTTCTTTTCCACAGGCCCCTCAAGATGGCCTGATCATCGGTCATTTCGAAGGATAGATACACCAAGACAGCAAGAAGCATTGAGGTATACGGGAATCTTTAGGAGGTCTTTTTGACGATCACTCCACCTGTTCTCAGGACCCGCACGCAGCTCTCTCTTGGTCATGGCATGTTAAATAGCCCTGTTGCTTATCGCACTACTTATACGCTTTGACGTATCAATAAAATTGTAATGGAAAAAGTTCGCGGCCCAACTTCTACGGCACTAGCTTACTACTTCATTTTTCTTGATAATCTTATCAATTGCACCCGTACACTTTGGTACGGCTTAAATTCGCCAGGGGCTTTATTGCGCCCCATATTATGGCAACAAACTCCAAACACTTTTTTCAGTATAGTTCGGCACCCCGAATTTAGCATTATATGCATTGGCCCCGAATCATGTCTTTGGTCAATAGTTGGGTTGCCCGGCTCCTGTGCTTACTACCTTACGTTCCGCTATATCGGCTAGGGTAGTAAAGGGAGAACTACTACGATTGTGCCCTGGTTTATCCAGATGAGCACCTCAGTAGAGAAAGCTGAAAACTGACTGTCATGATGCGGCGTGAGCCGGTCAGCTCTTCGGAGGTTACAAATCTTTTGCGATTTTTTCCGCATTATGCGACGAATCGGTCTCTACCCGATCAGGTGTTTACAGCACCCTAGTTCGGATTCACAAATACTAGGGGCTGCGCCTAAATTTCTATTATAAAACTCCTATGGCTAAGTGAGGGTGATAAAGCCACATAGTCCGATTGCCTGGTTCGTTGCGCTAAACACCTCCTTCAAGGACCAAACTCTGGATCAAGAGTGTTTAGATTTTATCCCGAACACCCCCGTACTACCTACGTGGGGGCTGAAGCCGACGACTGGCCAACTCTCAGATTTAATAAAACAGCCGCACAGGAGGAAAAATCTTGATATAAACAACTAACATTATATTGCATATCAGTTTTGTTCCATTATAAGGACAGGATAACATGAATATATTCATCCAAAGATAATGTCTTTTGCACACTGCTCCGCCACGATGCGGGATCCCTCCAGGACATCGTTAAAATATCGCTCGGGCGTGCAGTGCTCCTTGCCCGCGGGCGGTCCCTCGGTCGCGAGCTTGACGGCGTTCATCTTCGCCCACTGTATCTTGACACGGGCGATGGCCATCCGCGCACCTTCAATACAGACCGACCGCTTGATGGCATCAAGCCGAGGGCAGGCAGCAACCAGTCGCTTCACGAGCCCGAAGTAGCTGTTGGGTATGGCTTCGGTAGGCCATAGACGGAATATCAAATCCTTCATGGCCAATTCGGCCACCCTATGCAGTTCGGTCAGCTGTTTCAGCTGATCACTGAAGGGCACCGATGCTCTGGCGCAAGGTATTGCGACCAGAACAGCTTCTCCGTTGAGCTCCCCTCTTCGGCTCGGAAGAAATCCGCAGCATCAGCAATGCTGCGCGGCAGATCCGCAAACGCTCCTGGAGAACTCCAAATCCGGGTCAGTAAGAGGTACCTTTTCTTCACAAATTTGCTTTGCATTATAAAGGCCTTACCCGGCGTGATTTTCCTGGCCTCTTGGATTTCCTGGAGGGTGCCCTGGGCTTCAACCCGAGCCTCTTGTGTGCTTTGGTGGGCCTTAGCAAGCTCGGACTCTTGATCCGTAATCTTGCGCTCCAAGGACTCGCATTTCTTTACAGCATCCTGGAGCTCTTGTTGGACCTCACCGACCCTGGCCTCGTGCTTTTCGCGGACGGATTGTTCCTCCACCGCTCTCTTCTGGGCCTCGGCCAGCATCTTTTTAAGGGCCTCCACCTCGGTCGCCACTCCTACAAATATCATGGCACTATGGTCAATACAAATCATCTATCCTTTCTGATATACAGAAGGTCATGGCATACCTTGCTTGTCCTCCAGCTGCTTTTTCACACGGCCGAGTTCTTCCTCGGCCCGCTCCAAACTCTGCTTCAGTCCGGAGACTTCGGCAGCATGGGAGGTCACAGCCAGCAGCGACGCCTGCTTTTTCACATAGACATGCATGGTTAGTCTCCTGCGAAAATTGTTTGATCCTTTGTCCGGCTTTTCTTTTCGACCACCGGACAGTGTCTCAGGGGCTACTGTCTATACTGTGACATTCTTTTTACATAATTGCGTTTCATACCTCAAAACCTGTTAGAAGGCTTGTGCAGGCTTCGATCAGTCCGCTCTTCGTGGACTGAATCTTCTCAATCACCGTACCCATGAGGGCACGGTGTTCCTCTACAATGGAAGCACTTCGCAGCGCTT
The DNA here is from genome assembly GCA_011799875.1 of Thinopyrum elongatum. NCBI lineage: Eukaryota > Viridiplantae > Streptophyta > Magnoliopsida > Poales > Poaceae > Thinopyrum > Thinopyrum elongatum. Next base: position 114,030,065 of record CM022300.1, read on the forward strand.
CCAGTAGGGTGTCCGGTGCCTCTGGTTGGACAGAGGTCACCGGTGAAATAGGCACACCCCCTTCTTTCGAAGGAGGTTGCTTGCCAGATTCCGGAGCCGTATAGGTCTCCGGGACCATATTCGGCTGGGGGCCGAATTGGACCTGGCCCCCATTGCCAGTCTCCATGGGGATTTGCTCCCCCATGTGTCCGGCGGCCGAGGTTTCACCCTCTGGCGCCGCGCTGACGGCCTCCTGCATCTCTCCCTGGCCTGGGATCCTCCGGGACAACGCCTCGGTGTCACCCATGGCCTTGGGAGAAGAGGCCGCCGGAAGGGACCCGCTGTCCATCACCTTCGGGTCCAGCGAATTCCCCGAAGATGAGGATCGCGCGAGGTCGGAACAAGCCGAACTGCAAGTACATGATTCAACATGTTAAAACTATGGAGAAAAGAGGCTGGATATATGAATGCATCAGGGTCTTTGAGTACTCATGACTCGGCCAGGGGCTTATCTCGGGGGCGCCGCTCTGGGCTTCTGTCGACGTCCCATGCGGAATTATCCGCGAGGGAGACCTTCCCCTTCTTGGATGCCTCTGCCTCCAGATTTATGGGGGCCGCCCTTTTCTTCCTTCCTCCCTCAAGGGGAGAGTTACTTTCCTCCTCCTCCTCGTCGTCCTCTGTGGCGGTGGAGTGAGTCTCGGCGTCTTCGGATGTCGCGTCCGAAGTTCCCTTGCGATGGAGGCCACTTTTGGTCTCCTTGGCCTTTTTCTTGGCCTTCTTCTCCGGCGCCTGGTAGGGCGCCGGGACCAGCATCTTCGTCAGAAGCGGGATGGCTGGTTCCTCGGGCAGCGGAGCCGGACACTTAATCCGCTCTGCCTTCTTCGTCCAGCCCTGAAAAAATAAATAGGGAGGCTTAGGCATTTTCCCTGAGTAAGCAAGTAAAGGATACACCTTGAAGCGCGAAAGACTTACCGGACTAGCGGGATGGGCCAGGTCGTGCCCACGGTCCTCGGTCGTCTCCGGCCATTTCTCGTTGGCCTTAAAAAGCACCTTCCAGATGTCTTCGCGCGTAGTTTCGAAGAACTGTTGCAAGGTCTAGTGCTCGGCCGGATCAAACTCCCACAAATGGCAAGTCCGGCTTTGGCATGGAAGGATCCGGCGAACTAGCATCACCTGGATCACATTGACAAGCTTGATGTTCTTGTCCACCATACTCTGGATACGCGCCTGCAGCGCTGTCAGCTCCTCCAATGATGCCCAATTCAGGCCCTTCTCTAGCCAGGAGGTGAGCCGCATTGGGGCTCCGGACTTGAATTCAGGAGCCGCGGCCCAGGTGGCGTCGCGGGGCTCTGTGATATAGAACCACAGTTGCTGCCACCCTTTGACGGTCTCCACAAAGGTACCTTTGGGCCATGTGACGTTGGGCATCTTGCTCACCATGGCGCCTCCGCACTCTGCGTGTTGGCCATCCGCCACCTTCGGCTTCACATTGAAAATCTTGAGACACAGTCCGAAGTGGGGTGGGATGCGGAGGAAGGCCTCGCACACGACAATAAATGCCGAGATGTTGAGGAAAGAATTTGGGGCTAGATCATGGAAATCTAGCCCGTAGTAGAACATGAGTCCGCGGACGAAAGGGTGGAGAGGAAACCCTAACCCGCGGACAAAGTGGGGGATGAACACCACCCTCTCATGAGGCTTGGGGGTGGGGATGATCTGTCCCTTGGCCGGAAGCCGGTGGGCGATTTCCTTGGCCAAATACCCCGCCTCCCGGAGCTTCGTGATGTCTTTCTCCTTCACGGAGGAGGCCATCCACTTGCCTTGCGCTCCGGATCCGGACATGGTCGGAGTGCTTCTTTGAGGCGGAAAAGATGAGAACTTAGGCGCTGGAGCTCAGGAATGGAGAGGCAGAGAAAGAGAAGGCATGGGTGAAAGGGGGTGAATCCTTATCTCCTTATAAAGGCAGTGAATATCAAGCACCTCCCCACTCGCCTTAAAACTCGCCTATTCCCAAGGGCCGTGCAAATTGCACGGTTGGATTACCCACGTCCGTATTGACGAGAATCCCGTAATGAAGGGACACGATCTCTGCTGTGACAAGACATGCCACTGGAAACCGCATCTCAAAGCATGGAGCGGGAGACTAAAGAACGGTTCGGAATAATTACCGTGCAGGGACGTGGTGTCGCGTTACAAAAAGTTGTCAGCGGATTGGACTCGTGAAATATTATACTCTCTGCGGTTGTGTGTGGTACTTGTTTTGCAGAGCCGGACACGCTTTCTATGCTCGAAGTCTGTTTTGGAGTATTCGGAGGAGGAACCCGCCTTGCAATGCCGAAGACAATCTGCGCGCCGGACACATCGTCATTGAAGCCTGGTTCAGGGGCTACTGAGGGAGTCCTGGATTAAGGGGTCCTCGGGTGTCCAGGCTACATAAGGTGGGCCGGACTGATGGGCCATGAAGATACAAGACATAAGACTCTCTCCCATGTACGGATGGGACTCTCCTTGGCGTGGACGACAAGCTTGGCGTTTGGATATGAAGATTCCTTTCTCTGTAATCGACTTTGTACAACCCTAGCCCCCTCCGGTGTCTATATAAACCGGAGGGTTTAGTCCGTGGAGACAATCATAATCAGACAGGCTAGACTTCTAGGGTTTTAGCCATTACGATCTCGTGGTAGATCAACTCTTGTAATACTCATATTCATCAAGATCAATCAAGCAGGACGTAGGGTATTACCTCCATAGAGAGGGCCCGAACCTGGGTAAACATCGTGTCCCCCGTCTCCTATTACCATCGACCTTAGACGCACAGTTCGGGACCCCCTACCCGAGATCCGCCGGTTTTGACACCGACAATGACTGAGACACATCTCCGGTCAATAACCAATAGCGGAACCTGGATGCTCATATTGGCTCCTACATATTCTACGAAGATCTTTATCGGTCAAACCACATAACAACATACGTTATTCCCTTTGTCATCGGTATGTTACTTGCCCGAGATTCGATCGTCGGTATTATCATACCTAGTTCAATATCGTTACTGGCAAGTCTCTTTACTCGTTCCGTAATGCATCATCCCGCAACTAACTCATTGGTCACATTGCTTGCAACGCTTCATATGATGTGCATTACCGAGAGGGCCCAGAGATACCTCTCCGATACTCGGAGTGACAAATTCTAATCTCGATCTATGCCAACCCAACAAACACCTTCGGAGACACCTATAGAGCATCTTTATAATCACCCAGTTACGTTGTGACGTTTGATAGCACACAAAGTGTTCCTCCGGTATTCGGGAGTTGCATAATCTCATAGTCAGAGGAATATGTATAAGTCATGAAGAAAGCAATAGCAATAAAACTTCACGATCATTATGCTAAGCTAACGGATGGGTCTCGTCCATCACATCATTCTCTAATGATGTGATCCTATTCATCAAATGACAAGACATGTCCATGGTCAGGAAACATAACCATCTTTGATAAACAAGCTAGTCAAGTAGAGGCATACTAGGGACACTCTGTTTGTCTATGTATTCACACATGTACTAAGTTTCCGATTAATACAATTCTAGCATGAATAATAAACATTTATCATGATATAAGGAAATATAAATAACAACTTTATTATTGCCTCTAGGGCATATTTCCTTCAGTCTCCCACTTGCACTAGAGTCAATAATCTAGATTACACAGTAATAATTCTAACACCCATGGAGTCTTGGTGCTGATCATGTTTTGTTCGTGGAAGAGGCTTAGTCAACGAGTCTGCAACATTCAGATCCGTATGTATTTTGCAAATCTCTATGTCTCCCTCCTTGACTTGATCGCGGATGGAATTGAAGAGTCTCTTGATGTGTTTGGTTCTTTTGTGAAATCTGGATTCCTTCGCCAAGGCAAATGCTCCAGTATTGTCACAAAAGATTTTCATTGGACCCGATGCACTAGGTATTATACCTAGATCGGATATGAACTCCTTCATCCAGACTCCTTCATTAGCTGCTTCCGAAGCAGCTATGTACACCGCTTCACACGTAGATCCCGCCACGACGCTCTGCTTGGAACTGCACCAACTGACAGCTCCACCACTCAATATAAATACGTATCTGGTTTGTGACTTAGAGTCATCCGGATCAGTGTCAAAGCTTGCATCGACGTAACCATTTACGACAAGCTCTTTGTCACCTCCATAAACGAGAAACATATCCGTAGTCCTTTTCAGGTATTTCAGGATGTTCTTGACCGCTGTCCAGTGATCCACTCCTGGATTACTTTGGTACCTCCCTGCTAAACTTATAGCAAGGCACAAATTAGGTCTGGTACACAGCATTGCATGCATGATAGAACCTATGGCTGAGGCATAGGGAATGACTTTCATTTTCTCTCTATCTTCTGCAGTGGTCGGGCATTGAGTCTTACTCAACTTCACACCTTGCAACACAGGCAAGAACCCTTTCTTTGACTGATCCATCTTGAACTTCTTCAAAACTTTATCAAGGTATGTGCTTTGTGAAAGTCCTATTAAGTGTCTTGATCTATCCCTATAGATCTTGATGCCCAATATATAAGCAGCTTCACCGAGGTCTTTCATTGAAAAATTCTTATTCAAGTATCCTTTTATGCTATCCAGAAATTCTATATCATTTCCAATCAATAGTATGTCATCCACATATAATATCAGAAATGCTACAGAGCTCCCACTCACTTTCTTGTAAATACAGGCTTCTCCAAAAGTCTGTATAAAATTATATGCTTTAATCACTTCATCAAAGTGTATATTCCAACTCTGAGATGCTTGCACCAGTCCATAAATGGATCGCTGGAGCTTGCATACTTTGTTAGCACCTTTAGGATCGACAAAACCTTCTGGTTGCATCATATACAACTCTTCTTTAAGAAATCCATTAAGGAATGCAGTTTTGACATCCATTTGCCAAATTTCATAATCATAAAATGCGGCAATTGCTAACATGATTCGGACAGACTTAAGCATCGCTACGGGTGAGAAGGTCTCATCATAGTCAACTCCTTGAACTTGTCGAAAACCTTTCGCAACAAGTCGAGCTTTGTAGACAGTAACATTACCGTCAGCGTCAGTCTTCTTCTTGAAGATCCATTTATTCTCTATGGCTTGCCGATCATCGGGCAAGTCAACCAAAGTCCACACACTTTGTTCTCATACATGGATCCCATCTCAGATTTCATGGCCTCAAGCCATTTCGCGGAATCTGGGCTCATCATCGCTTCCTCATAGTTCATAGGTTCGTCATGGTCTAGTAACATGACTTCCAGAACAGGATTACCGTACCACTCTGGTGCGGAACATACTCTGATTGACCTACGAGGTTTGGTAGTAACTTGATCCGAAGTTTCATGATCATCATCATTAACTTCCTCACTAATTGGTGTAGGCATCACTGGAACTGATTTCTGTGATGAACTACTTTCCAATTCGGGAGAAGGTACAATTACCTCATCAAGTTCTACTTTCCTCCCACTCACTTCTTTCGAGAGAAACTCCTTCTCTAGAAAGGATCCATTCTTAGCAACGAATATCTTTCCTTCGGATCTGTGGTAGAAGGTGTACCCAACAGTCTCCTTTGGGTATCCTATGAAGACGCATTTCTCCGATTTGGGTTCGAGCTTATCAGGTTGAAGCTTTTTCACATAAGCATTGCAGCCCCAAACTTTAAGAAACGACAGCTTAGGTTTCTTGCCAAACCACGGTTCATATGGTGTCGTCTCAACGGATTTAGATGGTGCCCTATTTAACGTGAATGCAGCTGTCTCTAATGCATAACCCCAAAATGATAGTGGTAAATCGGTAAGAGACATCATAGATCGCACCATATCTAATAAGGTACGGTTACGACGTTCGGACACACCATTATGCTGTGGTGTTCCAGGTGGCGTGAGTTGCGAAACTATTCCACATTGTTTCAAATGAAGACCAAACTCATAACTCAAATATTCACCTCCACGATCATATCGTAGAAACTTTATTTTCTTGTTATGATGATTTTCCACTTCACTCTGAAATTCTTTGAACTTTTCAAATGTTTCAGACTTATGTTTCATTAAGTAGATACACCCATATCTGCTCAAATCATCTGTGAAGGTCAGAAAATAACGATACCCGCCGCGAGCCTCAACACTCATCGGACCGCATACATCAGTATGTATAATTTCCAATAAGTCAGTTGCTCGCTCCATTGTTCCGGAGTCTTAGTCATCTTGCCCATGAGGCATGGTTCACAAATATCAAGTGATTCCAAAAGCCCATCAACATGGAGTTTCTTCATGTGCTTTACACCAATATGACCTAAACGGCAGTGCCACAAATAAGTTGCACTATCAGTATTAACTTTGCATCTTTTGGCTTCAATATTATGAATATGTGTATCAGTACAGTCGAGATTCAACAAAAATATACCACTCCTCAAGGGTGCATGACCATAAAAGATATTACTCATATAAATAGAACAACCATTATTCTCTGATTTAAATGAATAACCGTCTCGCATCAAACAAGATCCAGATATAATGCCATGCTCAACGCTGGCACCAAATAACAATTATTCAGGTCTAAAACTAATCCCGAAGGTAGATGTAGAGGTAGCGTGCCGACGGCGATCACATCGACTTTGGAACCATTTCCCACGCGCATCGTCACCTCGTCCTTAGCCAATCTTCGTTTAATCCGTAGCTCCTGTTTCGAGTTGCAAATATGAGTAACAGAACTAGTATCAAATACCCAGGTGCTACTACGAGCATTAGTAAGGTACACATCAATAACATGTATATAAAATATACCTTTCACTTTGCCATCCTTCTTATCCGCCATATACTTGGGGCAGTTCCGCTTCCAGTGACCAGTCCCTTTGCAGTAGAAGCACTCAGTTTCAGGCTTAGGTCCAGACTTGGGCTTCTTCCCGGGAGTAGCAACTTGCTTGCTATTCTTCTTGAAGTTCCCCTTTTTCCCTTTGCCCTTTTTCTTGAAACTAGTGGTCTTGTTAACCATCAACACTTGATGCTCCTTTTTGATTTCTACCTCCGCAGCCTTTAGCATCGCGAAGAGCTCGGGAATTGTCTTTTCCACCCCTTGCATATTATAGTTCATCACGAAGCCTTTATAGCTTGGTGGCAGTGATTGAAGAACTCTGTCAATGACACTATCATCAGGAAGATTAACTCCCAGCTGAGTCAAGTGGTTATTGTACCCAGACATTCTGAGTATATGTTCACTGACAGAACTATTCTCCTCCATCTTGCAGCTATAGAACTTGCTGGAGACTTCATATCTCTCAACTCGGGCATTTGCTTGAAAAGTTGAAATATTAACTTCAACTCTTGGAACATCTCATATGCTCCATGACGTTCAAAACGTCTTTGAAGTCCTGATTCTAAGTCGTAAAGCATGGCACACTGAACTATCGAGTAGTCATCAGATCGAGCTTGCCAGACGTTCATAACATCAGCATATGCTCCTGCAGCAGGCCTTTCACCTAGCGGTGCATCAATTACATAATTCTTCTGTGCAGCAATGAGGATAATCCTCAAGTTACGGACCCAGTCCGTGTAGTTGCTACCATCATCTTTGAACTTAGCTTTCTCTAGGAACGCATTAAAATTCAAGGGAACGGTAGTACGGGCCATTGATCTACAACAACATAGATATGCAAAAACTATCAGGTACTAAGTTCATGATAAATTAAAGTTCAATTAATCATATTACTTAAGAACTCCCACTTAGATAGACATCCCTCTAGTAATCTAAATGATCACGTGATCCATATCAACTAAACCATGTCCGATCATCACGTGAGATGGAGTAGTTTTCAATGGTGAACATCTCTATGTTGATCATATCTACTATATGATTCACGCTTGACCTTTCGGTCTCAGTGTTCCGAGGCCATATCTGCATATGCTAGGCTTGTCAAGTTTAACCCGAGTATTCTGCACGTGCAAAACTGGCTTGCACCCGTTGTATGTGAACATAGAGCTTATCACACCCGATCATCACGTGGTGTCTCGGCACGACAAACTGTCGCAATGGTGCATACTCAGGGAGAACACTTATACCTTGAAATTTAGTGAGGGATCATCTTATAATGCTACCGCCGTACTAAGCAAAATAAGATGCATAAAAGATAAACATCACATGCAATCAAAATATGTGACATGATATGGCCATCATCATCTTGTGCCTTTGATCTCCATCTCCAAAGCACCGTCATGATCTCCATCATCACCGGCTTGACACCTTGATCTCCATCATAGCGTCGTTGTCGTCTCGCCAACTATTGCTTCTACGACTATCGCTACCGCATAGTGATAAAGTAAAGCAATTACATGGCGATTGCATTTCATACAATAAAGCGACAACCATAAGGCTCCTGCCAGTTGCTGATAACTTTTACAAAACATGATCATCTCATACAAAAATGTATATCACATCATGTCTTGACCATATCACATCACAGCATGCCCTGCAAAAACAAGTTAGACGTCCTCTACTTTGTTGTTGCAAGTTTTATGTGGCTGCTACGGGCTTCTAGCAAGAACCGTACTTACCTACGCATCAAAACCACAACGATTTTTCGTCAAGTGTGCTGTTTTAACCTTCAACAAGGACCGGCCGTAGTCAAACTCGATTCAACTAAAGTTGGAGAAACAGACACCCGCCAACCACCTTTGTGCAAAGCACGTCGGTAGAACCAGTCTCATGAACGCGGTCATGTAATGTCGGTCCGGGCCGCTTCATCCAACAATACCGCCGAATCAAAGTAAGACGTTGGTGGTAAGCAGTATGACTATTATCGCCCACAACTCTTTGTGTTCTACTCGTGCATATCATCTACGCATAGATCTGGCTCGGATGCCACTATTGGGGAACGTGCAATTTCAAAAAAATTCCTACGCTCACGCAAGATCTATCTAGGAGATGCATAGCAACGAGAGGGGAGAGTATGTCCACGTACCCCCGTAGACCGAAAGCGGAAGCGTTAGCTTAACGCGGTTGATGTAGTAGAACGTCTTCGCGATCCAACCGATCAAGCACTGAACGTACGACACCTCCGAGTTAAGCACATGTTCAGCTCGATGACGTCCCTTGAGCTCTTGATCCAGTTGAGGACGAGGGAGAGTTCTGTCAGCACGACGGCGTGGCGACAATGATGATGAAGTTACCGGCGCAGGGCTTCACCTAAGCACTACGACGATATGATCGAGGTGTTAAACTGTGGAGGGGGGCATCGCACACGGCTAAGAGAAATCTTAGTATCCTTGGGGTGCCCCCTGCCCACGTATATAAAGGAGGGAGGAGGAGGCCGCCGACCTAGGAGGGGGCGCGCCATAGGGGGAGTCCAACTAGGATTCCCAATCCTAGTTGGACTCCCCTTCCTTTTCCAAGAGGGGGAGAGAGGGAAGGAGGAGGAGAGGGAGAAGGAAAGAGGGGGGCGCCGCCCCCTCCCTAGTCCAACTCGGACCTGCCATGGGGGGGGTGCGCGGCCACCCCTTGCGGCCCTTCTCTCCTTTCCACTAAAGCCCATGAAGGCCCAATACTTCCCCGAGGGGGTTCCGGTAACCTCCTGGTACTCCGAAAAATACCCGAATCACTTCGGAACCATTCCGGTGTCCGAATATAACCTTCCAATATATCAATCTTTACCTCTCGACCATTTCGAGACTCCTCGTCATGTCCGTGATCTCATCCGGGACTCCAAACAAACTTCGGTCATCAAATCACATAAATCATAATACAAACCGTCATCGAACGTTAAGCATGCGGACCCTACGGGTTCGAGAACTATGTAGACATGACCGAGACACATCTCCGGTCAACAACCAATAGCGGAAACTGGATGCTCATATTGGCTCCTACATATTCTACGAAGATCTTTATCGATCAAACCGCATAACAACATACGTTATTCCCTTTGTCATCGGTATGTTACTTGCCCGAGATTCGATCGTCGGTATTATCATACCTAGTTCAATATCGTTATCGGCAAGTCTCTTTACTCGTTCCATAATGCATCATCCCGCAACTAACTCATTAGTCACATTGCTTGCAAGGCTTCATATGATGTGCATTACCGAGAGGGCCCAGAGATACCTCTCTGATACTCGGAGTGACAAATCCTAATCTCGATCTATGCCAACCCAACAAACACCTTTGGAGACACCTGTAGAGCATCTTTATAATCACCCAGTTACGTTGTGACGTTTGATAGCACACAAAGTGTTCCTCCGGTATTCGGGAGTTGCATAATCTCATAGTCAGAGGAATATGTATAAGTCATGAAGAAAGCAATAGCAATAAAACTTAACGATCATCATGCTAAGCTAACAGATGGGTCTCGTCCATCACATCATTCTCTAATGATGTGATCCTGTTCATCAAATGACAACACATGTCCATGGTCAGGAAACATAACCATCTTTGATAAACAAGCTAGTCAAGTAGAGGCATACTAGGGACACTCTATTTGTCTATGTATTCACACATGTACTAAGTCTCCGGTTAATACAATTCTAGCATGAATAATAAACATTTATCATGATATAAGGAAATATAAATAACAACTTTATTATTGCCTCTAGGGCATATTTCCTTCACAATCTCCTTCTTATCATTGTCATTTGTTTCATTTTGATTATCATGATTAATAGCAATTTCATCATAGTTTTCATCACTAGTGTTGTCAACAAGTAAATCATCACCTAGCAAATCATCTTCATCACTATTGAAATCAAAGTACTCGGGGTGTGATATCTTAGGGCCTTTAGCCATGAAGCATCTTCCAATTCCTTCATCTGGTGAGTCAAATATGTCGTAGGAGTTGGATAACACAAGTGCAAGACCGGCAATACCTTCATCTTGAGTATATTCAGAGTTGGAGTGATAACTTCTCTCGGAGTAGTTGTCGGAGTCGGAACCGGATACCCATTCACCAACGTGAGCTTGATGTCTTCGTCTTGTGTAGCTCTTTGATGACTTGTCCTTCCTTTCCGAATCCTTGCTTCTACGAGGGGGTCTTCGTTCATAACGATCATCTCTACTCCTTCTCTCTCTTGGTGGTGATTCATCTCTTTTACTTCTCCTTTTAGGTGAATCTTCTCTTTTCTTGTAGGGAGTCGTACACTCATTGGAGTAGTGTCCGGGTCTTCCACAATTGTAGCAATTACGATCATGACTAAAAGATCTTTTATCATTGTAGGACCTTGACTTGAAACTTCTCTCTTTGCTTATATTCTTGTAGAATTTGTTGAAGTTCTTCACCATTAAGCTCAATTCTTCATTAAAGACTTGTTTCTCACTTGATGTTGTAGGAGCATCACATGAAGCTTTATAAGCACCACTAGACTTGTTATGGAGCTCTTCCTTATCCTTGAGTGACATCTCATGAGCAACAATTCTACCAATGACTTCCATTCTCTTGAGATCTTTGTAATTGGGTATCATTTGGATCAATGTGCACACGGTATCATATTTTCCATCCAAGGCTCTTAGGATATTCTTGATGACGAATTTGTCGGTCATCTCTTCGCTTCCTAAGTTGGCAATCTCATTTGTGATGAGAGCAAGCCTAGAGTACATCTCAGCGACTCCTTCACCATCTTTCATTTTGAACTTGTCAAGTTGACTTTGAAGCCTATCCAACTTGGATTCCTTGACGGACTCGGTACCTTCGTGCATATCAACCAAAGTATCCCAAATTTCCTTTGCATTCTCAAGGCGGCTGATTTTGTTGAATTCTTCGGGGCACAATCCGTTGAAGAGAATATCGCAAGCTTGAGCATTGCATTGTAACATCTTCAATTCTTCCGCGGACGCTTCACGATCCGGTTCTCTTCCATCCTCGAAGTATTCACCTTGCAAGCCAATACGCACAATAACCCAAACGGCAGGGTTATGACTAAGAATATGCTTTTTCATCTCTTGCTTTCAACTAGCAAAATTTGTACCATCAAAGTAAGGACCTCTACGGTGATAATTCCCCTCGCTAGACGCCATACTCTCCTAGGTTGTGAAACCAAGGCTATGATCACCAAAGCTATGGAAATCAAGGCAAATGGAGACCAAAGCTCTGATACCACTTGTAGGATCGAAAGTAGGTCTAGAGGGGGGTGATTAGACTACTTGACCAAATAAAAATCTAGCATTTTCCCAATTTTAATTGTTGGCAGATTTTAGCAACTAGTACAAGTCAAGTAATCAACCTACACATGCAATTCTAAGAGTGTAGCGGCGGAAAGTAAAACATTGCATATGAAGGTAAAGGGAAGGGTTTGGAGAAGGCAAACGCAATATAGACACGGAGATTTTTTGCGTGGTTTCGATAGGTGGTGCTATCGTACATCCATGTTGATGGAGACTTCAACCCACAAAGGGTAACGGTTGCGTGAGTCCACGGAGGGCTCCACCCACGAAGGGTCCACGAAGAAGCAACCTTGTCTATCCCACCGTGGCCATCGCCCACGAAGGACTTGCCTCACTCTGGTAGATCTTCACAAAGTAGACGATCTCCTTGCCCTTACAAACTTCTTGGTTCAACTCCACAATCTTGTCGGAGGCTCCCAAGTGACACCTAACCAATCTAGGAGACACCACTCTCCAAAAGGTAATAGATGGTGTGTTGATAATGAACTCCTTGCTCTTGTGCTTCAAATGATAGTCTCCCCAACAATCAACTCTCTCTCTCACATATTTGGCTATGGTGAAAAGATGATTTGAATGGAAAGCAACTTGGGGAAGGCTAGAGATCAAGATTCTTTTGGTAGGATTGGAATATCTTGGTCTCAACACATGAATAGGTGGTTCTCTCTCAGAAAATGAGTAGTGGAAGTGTAGTCACGTTTTGATGGCTCTCTCACATATGGAGAAGGGGGTGGAGGGGTATATATAGCCTTCACACAAAATCCAACCGTTACACACATTTGACCCAACTCGGTCGAACCGAATAGAAGAACTCGGTGAGACCGATTCAGTTCAAAATATGAACGTTAGGAATCTCGGTGGGATCGACTGGAACAACTCGGTGGGACCGATGTGCTAGGGCTAGGGCAAAACCTCATCTCGGTGGCGCCGATTGCGTGAACTCGGTGAGACCGATTTCAGCAAAGAGCAAACAGAGAGTTGGTTAAGCAAACTCGGTGGGACCGATTGCTCATTTCGGTGAGACCGAAATGTTACAAAGGGAAACAAAGAGTTTGCAGGGCCATCTCGGTGAGACCGAGATCTGTATCAGTGTGACCGAATTGCTAGGGTTTTTGGCAGTGGCTATGTCAACTGAACTCGGTGGCGCTGGATGGATCAAATCGGTGGGGCCGAGTTTGACTTTGAGTTTTGGACATATTTGGAAATGAGAAAGTGGTTGAGGGCTTTGGAGCAATATCACTAAGCACTTCGAGCAAGTAGACCATTAAGCAACACCTCATCCCCTTTTAATAATATTGGCTTTCCTATGGACTCAATGTGATCTTGGATCACTAAAATATAAATGAAGAGTCTTGAGCTTATGCCAATCTTTGTCCTTAGCATTTTGAGGGGTCCACATCTCTAGTCCATGCCATGTCAATCATTGAACTTTCTGAAATATTGAACTTGAATGGATATTAATTCAATGAGCTATATGTTGTTATGGATTACCAAAACCATCCGGGGATTAGTTGCACTTTCACCTCTCCCTCCGTCGGCCGCTCCGGCGGCGGGAGGGAGGAGGGCCTTGGATCTGTGCGTGGGGTGGGTTCGCAGTAGGGTTAGGTTTGAGGGAGATGCTGGCGAGGCTGTTGTGGCGGCGTCGCGTCTAAATAAGTTTCCTTGGACTCCGTTCATGATCAGACGAAGCTCTTGCCTTCGTCTAGGGCCAGCGGGGTGGGGAATTCCCGGATCTCGTCGAGGTCGCGTGCTATAGTGTCTGGAGGTCGATCGGCACTGACCGGTTGGGTCCTCGGATGTCTGGTGGTTGTGTGGAGATGCGATTCTTTTTTCTCGTCGGTATGATTTTTCGTTGTTGTTCTTCCTCTTTCTTTGTGGTACTGGAGGGATGTCCTGCTTTGCCTGGGCGGTTGACCCGGTCGCGGCGCCGGAACTGGATCCTAATTCTCTTCCATCTGGAAGAGGCACATATAGCGGTACTCAAAGCCATAGATGGCGAGGCTGGTGTAAGCGTGTTGGATGCACATGTGTGTCCTTATCTTTTCAGCGCCGGTGCGAAGAAAAGGGGAGCAGCGCTGCGGCGATTTATGCCGTGGTTGAAGATGATGACCTGCTTGGGTCTAGTTGCAGATTCTTGTGTTGCAGGAGTCTTCTCGCAAGGTTCAGGAATGATGACATAGAGCTCCGGAGATCTTCGTGTTTTACTGGTTGTTTTAGGGCGCTCCCTGTTTTTCTGGTTCTTTGTATGTGTGTTAGGGTGTGCTTGTACGGATGATATATTTTTTTATTTTGTGATTTGAATGCAAGCATACTTTCTAAAAAAAAAATCCACTAGCATTCACCATCGAAGAACACATCATCAGTGTCGTCTTCAAAAGAGAGAAGATGGTGCCCGGTTCCCGAAGCACGAAACACGTGACGTGACAGGAGTATAAACAACTACGTTTCCTGTCATTTTCAGATTGTTCTCACATATATATATATAGAGAAAAACATACTAATGCGTATTTGCTTCCACTTTAGCTGCTTGTAAATAGCCTGAAAATAGTCTTTTTACCAATGCGTATTTGCTTCCACTTTAGCTGCTTGTAAATAGCCTGAAATTAGTCTTTTGGCCAGTCGATTTTCGCAGGAAGGAAGCAGCCATTGGCTCGCCGAATAAGCCCTCTGGGTTAGGCGACACCATTATCTATCTTAGGATGTGTGTGCGTGTGTGTTGGGGAAGGAGGGCAGGTTCGCCAGAAAATATTGTTCATGGTAAGGGATGGCAGCAACACGGAGGTGGGCGGCGGTTGGGGGAAGGCGGGGAGGCAAGACTGACGCGGGAGTGCCGCCAGCACCGGATGGCAGCGGCAGATAGTTAGAACGGTTCGAGGTAGAATGCACAGTCAAAACGTTTGGAAGATTGAAGAGGCCGATCTAGCCATCCATCTTGCATTCGACGGCTCACAACAATTCGTCTGGCCCAAATTGGCTTTTCAGTTATCTGACATATAGCCAGTCCCATTTGCTTCACCTTGTTGCATAGGTATAAGTGTACACTATCAAAGGGGTCTATGTTATAGTGGACTGATAAAATTGTAGTACTCTATTAATTCAAAATAATTGACGCAACTTTAGTATAATTTATACTTTTGGATAGGAAGGGGTAGTTTTTTTAGTATTAATTTGCTTCACCTTTTACAACATCAACAGCATATGTATCACTCCACACGATCAGAGATTTCTATGACGGAGCAAGAGATCAGATCGATCTGACGAGAGCCTGATGAATCGATGCCGTTGGACCGTTTCCGCACCAGCACATTAATTCGGACCGCTCGATCAGGATTCCCCGTTCCTACCTTTTATCCCCATCATCCTTCGCGTCCGCGACACGTAGAGGTCCCGTGGCTTGACGACGCCGGGGATGTGGCCGATGAGCGACATGAACGGCAGCTCCGACACCGCGTCGCGGCGGCCGAGCGTGACGGTGATGGCGGCCTTCGAGGCCTTGTATCGGTGCAGCTTATGCTCCGGCCCGGCGGACCTGAGCAGCAGACGCAGGTTCCGGGACACCACCATGGCGTGCCGCTGCGCCAGGTACCCCTGCTTCGCCTCCGGCACGTCCGTGATGTCGCCAATGGCGAACACGTTCTTGAGCCTGCCCACGCGCAGGTGCTCGTCCACCATCAGCCTGCCGTCGGCGTCAATGTATTCCCCGAGGAACGTGCCCCGCAGCCACCCGGACGCGACGGGCCGGCCCGTGCACACGAAGTGGCAGTCGGCGGACACCGTCTCCCCGGCGGACGTCGTGAAGTCGCGCTGTCCGTCGTGACCGTCGCCGCTGCCGGCGAGATCGACGTCGATGGTCTGGTCCAGCAGCACGGTGACGTTCCTGGACCGGAGCCACTCGAGCGCCTTGGCCGACGCGCGGGGGCTCATCACCATGAGCAGCCGAGGCCCGCCGTGGACGAGGGTGACTCGCTTGTCGGGGCTGTCCATGATGATCTCCGCCGCGAGTTCGACCCCGATGGGCCCGCCGCCGATGATGAGCACGGAGCTCGCGGCGGCGATCCGGTCCTTGTCGCGGTGGAACATCTCGAGTCGCTCGGAGCGGCTCTGGGGCCGGGTGCAGGTGCGGCCCGTGGCGATGACCAGGAAGTCGTAGCCGACGGTGCGACCGATGGAGGTGAGAACGACGGAGTCATCGACGCCGACCGCCGACGCCGTCACTACCTTGGCGTCGGTGAGGTAGTCCGCGTGCGGGATCACGGTGCGCTCCACCACCGTCGGCTCCACCTTGGCGCGCACGTTCGCCCACGGGATCTCGAAGTACTCCTTCCTGCATGGGTCCATCCATGGCGTATCACAAAATCAATAACAACCGATCAACCAATGTCGCGATTAATGGCGTGCGTGCGTACGGGTCGATGAGGACCACGTCGGCGTGGTTTTGGAGCGTCTTGGCGAGGAGGGCGCCGGCGATGCCACCGCCGACAATGACGACGCGGTCGCCGTCGCACCGCAGCATAGCTGCAGGTGCACGGAACGAGCCCTGGTTGGGACACCAAGAGAGGTGCCTGTGCACGTGAGGGTCGATCGAAGCCGGTCGGACGTCGACACGGCCGGCGGCAAAACCGAGCTGGGCCCCTCAGGATATGGACCCCACCTGTCAATGAGCTAGCTAACCTGCAGGGATATAATTATTTGCCAAAAAAACTTGATTCCCCAAAATAGGAGTAGTTCTATTTCCCGCCTAGCCACAAAAAAATAGCTCATTTTGGAAGTCCGGCGATAACGAGACGTTGGCCTTAGCCAGCCTTGCCCAAATCTTCGGACTCAACTTATCCATATTCAAAGTAGATGACATTTTTTACACAACCTCTAATATGCATCATTGATACTTTGACTAGAAGTTACATCTTGTATCAATAAGTAGAGAACATATTATGAAACTATGTCATGGGAATTGCTTTTCTTTTTGACAAATGTTATGTGAATTGCTAATAATACTGCAAGAGAGTTTTCCGGGAATCAATTGAAATCAGTGGGGCAATCACACGCTGAAATCAACCCGTCCCACACTCTTTACCCACGTCGAGCGTTCTTTTCTTACCCTTATCTCTATATATCCACCGCTTCTCACCCACTCGTTTTCCCCCAATCGCAACCTTGACGTTATGCGAAGCATTGATAACTTGATGTGGCTATCAAAACGGTTTTGGGCCTCAAGGCATAAGAGTTGGCGAGGCATGTGATGCTGCCCAACAAACAGTAGTCGTATAGAGATGCAATTAGCAAGTGTTGCTTACCGAGTGATTTAGTCGTCTAGAGGTGATGCAAAAGCTCATTAGTCGACATGTTGACCTTGAATCTTGAATCACTAAGTATCAGCGGAGGGATGTAGATTTTAGTTGGAGCATTTTTATTAAAAATGTTTAATATGAATTACTCTTCATGAATACATGTCTTAGTGCTTTTACATATTTCTGTTGTAGATCAATGGCACCATCTGCTCAAGTTTTCAGTTTTGCGTTGAAATCAATCCTTGAGAAAAACAAACTTACTGGAACACACTTCACAACCCGGTATAGAAATCTGAGAATTGTTCTTAGGCATGATAAAAAAGGAACATGCTCTAGAGGAACCACTTTCAGAGGAACCAACCCATAATGCAACTGCTTACTGTTAAAAATGCCCACTAGAGAATCGTTGATGAGTCGTCTAAAATCAGCTGCCTCATGCTTGCATGCATAGACTCAGACTTGCAACGGCAGTTCAAGAACATTGAGGATTTCGATATGATCAAGAATCTCAAGGGAATGTTCGATACTTTGGCAAGGACCGAGAGATTTAACATATAGAGGTCCTTGATACATTGTAAGCTGAAAGAGGGTGATCCACTGAGTCCACATGTGATCAAAATGGTTGGTTACGTGCAGGCTCTGGAAATGTTAGGCTTCCCACTAGGACATGAGTTGTCCACGGATACAAATTCCGACTTCACTTCCGGCTAGCCGTGGCTCGTTCGTTTCGAACTATCATATGCATGGCATGGATCAAAAGCTCAGTGAGTTGCATGGGATGCTTGGCGACGGAGTAGGACATTAAGAAAAAATCACATTAAGTGTTGATGGTGCAGAATAAGTTTAAATTCAAGAAAAGTTTTTGGAGTAAGGCTAAGCCAAAGGGCAAGAATAAGGATGTGACCCCGACTCCAGTCGTTGAGCATATATCGGGACCGGATTCAAAAACCATGAACTGTGCAAGAAAACCGGTCATTGGAAGAGGAATTGCATCAAGTACTTGGACGACCACGTCAAGAAAAGTGGAAGTACGTCTTCTTCTTGAGATATACTTGTTGTATATGTTATAGGCATTTATCTTACCGATTTTTATAGTAGCTCTTTGGTATATGATACCAGATCAATTATTCATATTTGCAACTCTATTCGGTGGCTAAGAAGAACTAGGAACGTCGCAAGAGGAGAAGTTGATATACGTGCAGGGAATAAAGCAAAAGTTGCTCCATTCGCCGTCGGCACTATGTAACTTAATTTACCTCCATGATTTGTAACGAAATTCAGTAATTGTTACTCCCTCCGTTCCACAATGTAGTGCATATTTCTTTTTTTAACAAGTCAAACTTTACAAACTTTGGTTAAGTTTGTAGAAAAAATATATACATCCAGAATACCAATTACATATATTAGATACATTACAAGATGTATTTTAATATTGTATATATTTGGTATTGTAAATATAAGTCGTTTTATCTATAAACTTAGTCAAAGTTTGTAAAGTTTGACTTTACAAAAAATCTATATGCACTACATTATTGAACATATGGAGTACAACTTTAAGTCAAAACATTATATCTATCTCATGCTTGAGAAGACAAGGTTATGATTAAGGACAATGGTTGTTCTATGTATTTAAATAATATATTTTATGATTTTGCACCAGTTGTGAACGGGTTATTCACTTTAGATCTTGAAGGTGAGTCTGTTTAGAACATAAATGTCAAGAGGCATAAGCCTAATGAGATAAACCCTACTTACTTCTAGCATTGTCGACTCTGACACATTAGTCGAAACTCATGCAGAAACTCCATGATGATGGACTTCTAACTTCGTTTGCTTTTGAATCATTTGAGACATGCGAGTCCTGCCTACTTGGTAAGATGAATAAAAATCCTTTCGCAGAGAGTTATAAGAGGGCGTCCAAGCTACTGGAACTTATATATAGTGATGTATGTGGACCAATGAGCACGACAACCACAGGTGGTTTTCAATACTTTTACCGAACACTTGAGAGGTATGGATATATCTACTTGATGAGAGAAAGTGCCTAATAGAGCTCGAGTTCCATGGAGATCTTTATTTGAAAAGTCCAAATAAAAATTTCAAGTTTAAAAAAAAATCTGAAAAAAGACACATACACATATGGATGTATACTAATGTTCATATAAAATTACATGATATCCATATATGTTACATATGCGACGCAGTCAAAGATATATATCACATATGCGAAGTTTTATGAAGCAAAATATTTTTTATGCGAGGCTACACAAAATATGACAAAATCACATATTTCTAGCACATGTACTATTCACTATAATTTTTTTAATAAGCCACATAAAAACATATTCCCTGATGAAATTTCACACACATCTAGTATACATCTATAAGTACTTGTGTATTTTATTGAAAACTTCAAAAGTTATTTTTTGTATGTTTGAAAATTTCGGGCCACTCTCTTTGATAAGGCATAAGTTTTTATGTTAGAAGGGATAGAGAGGGATTGATGGAATCGTTGATTAATTTAATTGAGCCTCGTGGGCATATATATAGGAGTACATGGTCATCTTGGAGTACAAGGCATGTCAGAATATTTTCTAGTCTATCCTATGTTTCCAATCTAATCAATCTATCAACACCCCCCCCCCCCCCCCCCCCGCAGTCACAACGTTAGCGGCGCAGACGGTGAGACTGGAGGAGAATCCGAAGGCAAGCCGACGGACACCCCCCCTCCCCCCCCCCCACAGTCGTAACGGTCGATGCATCGTGGAAGTCGTGGTTGGAGTGGAAACCGACGAGGTGGCTCAAGCAAGGCGGTAGCCCTTTGTGTCATTTGTCGAAGTAGCTGAGAGCGTAGGGTGATGTAGCCGTGGTTGAGGTAGCCGTGCGAAGAATGCCGTGGTCGATGTCGAATCGGGGTAGCCAGTGTCGAGGAAGTCGCCTTGGAGCCGCTGACGCAAGGAGGCGCCGAGTTAGTCATGGGCACAATGATGTCGAAGTAGTGGTGCGCCGGGAAGAAGACGTTATTGACGACGCGTCACGCCGGGTTTGCCAAGCCCGGGGACACATCATGGACGAAGGCACGCATCGGTGTTGCCAGCACCGGGCATGCGTAGACGGACGAAGACGAAGTTGACAAAGCGTCGCACCAGGCTTGCCAGGCCCAGGGACACATCGTGCACGAAGGCACGCATCGGTGTTGCCAGCACCGGGCATGCGTAGACTGGGACCTGCACGAGCTGTACGCCATGTCGGAGAAGTCAGAGAGACCAGCAAAGAAGGACTCGACGATGGTTGCGGCGCCAATCGGCGCGAGGCCGATGTCGCCCGCGGTTGTCGGAGTAGACGAAGTGGTCGGGGTAGATGACGGCGACGCTGGCGACGGGCTGGTGCTGGACGAAGACGAAGGAGGTGGACGGGTGGCGGCGGCTACGAGGGTAGCGGCGGCGGCGCCGACCGCTAGGTTAGGAGCACGGCGACGATGCTCGAAGTAGGCGAGGAACCCGACAGTGTAACGAAGACCGGCGCGGACGGTGGCGTTCCCGTGCCGAGGGAGATGGTGCGGCACATACCACGGGAGGTGGACGCGCGGTGACGGCAGAGTGGACCGCGGGCCGCGGCGCTACGGTCTAAAGGGGCGACGCAGCGACGGCGGGGACCGTGGGCCGCGGCGCTATAGCCCAAAGGGGTGGCGCAGCGGCGGAGTGCGGGTCGGTGCAACCGCGGGGACGGCCTCGGGGCGACGATGGGGACCGCGTATCGTGGCACTACGGCCCGAAGGGGAGACGCGCGAGTCGATGCAGCCGCGAGGAGAACCATGGGGCGGCGGCGCTGTGGCCCGACGGGGCGACGCAGCGGCAGCCCGATGCTTGATTGGTGGAGAGGCGCACTATAATGATGCGGTTTGAAGCTACGTCGGTATTTCCCCAAAGAGGAAGGGATGATGCAGCACAGCGGCGGTAGGTATTTCCCTCAGTGATGAAACCAAGGTTATCGAACCAGTAGGAGAACCAATCAACACTACGTAAACAGCACCTGCACACAAATATCAAATACTCGCAACCCGACGTGTAAAAGCGGTTGTCAATCCCTTTCGGGCAACGGCGCCAGAAATTGGCAAACAGACGTGAGAGAGTAGTAGATATTGATAGATCGAACGCCAAATAAAATAAAGTGCAGCAAGGTATTTTTGTATTTTTGATTTAATAGATCTGAAAATAAAAGTTGCAAATAAAGAAAAGAGCGAATAGCAAACCAGATCTTGAAAGCAAATATATTGGAAAAGAGACCCGGGGGCCGTAGGTTTCACTAGTGGCTTCTCTCGAGAAAAATAGCAAACGGTGGGTGAACAAATTACTGTTGGGCAATTGATAAAACTTCAAATAATCATGACGATATCCAGGCAATGATCATTATATAGGCATCACGTCCAAGATTAGTAGACCGACTCCTGCCTGCATCTACTACTATTACTCCACACATCGACCGCTATCCAGCATGCATCTAGTGTATTAAGTTCATGGAGAAACGGAGTAATGCAATAAGAACAATGACATGATATAGACAAGATCTATTTATGTAGAAATAGACCCCATCATTTTATCCTTAGTAGCAACGATACATACGTGTCGGTTCCCCTTCTGTCACTGGGATCAAGCACCGTAAGATCGAACCCACTACAAAGCACCTCTTCCCATTGCAAGATAAATAGATCAAGTTGGCCAAACAAAACCGAAATATCGAAGAACAAATACGAGGCTATAAGCAATCATGCATATAAGAGATCAAAGAAGACTCAAATAACTTTCATGGATAAAAAGATAGATCTGATCATAAACTCAAAGTTCATCGGATCCCAACAAACACAACGCAAAAAGAGTTACATCATATGGATCTCCATGAGACCATTGTATTGAGAATCAAACGAGAGAGAGAGAAAGCCATCTAGCTACTAACTACGGACCCGTAGGTCTACAAAGAACTACTCACGCATCATCGGAGAGGCACCAATGAAAGTGGTGAGCCCCTCCATGATGGTGTCTAGATTGGATCTGGTGGTTTTGGACTCTGCGGCGGCTAGAATTGATTTTCGTCTACTCCCCTAGGGTTTCTGGAATATTGGGGTATTTATAGAGCAAAGAGGCGGTTCGGGGGGCACCTGAGGTGGGCACAACCCACCAGGACGCGCCTGGGCCTCCAGGCGCGCCCTGGTGGGTTGTGCTCCCCTCGGAGCACCCCCCAGGCGCTTCTCTGGCCCACTGGATGTCTTCTGGTCCAAAAAAAATCCACAAAAAGTTTCCCTGCATTTGGACTCCGTTTGGTATTGATTTCCTGCGATGTCAATAGGTTAGTACCAAAAAATGATATAAAATGACTATAAAATGATTGTAAAACATCCAAGAATGATAATATAACAACATGGAACAATAAAAAATTATAGATACGTTGGAGACATATCAACATCCCCAAGCTTAATTCCTACTCGTCCTCGAGTAGGTAAATGATAAAAACAGAATTTTTGATGTGGAATGCTGCCTAACATGTTCATCAAATATTCTTTTCTTTATAGCATGGACATTTGGACTTTTATATGGTTCAAAGCAATAGTCTAGTTTTGACATGATAACTTAAATACTCAAGCATATCAACAAGCAACCATGTCTTTCAAAATATCAACACTAAAGCAAGTTATCCCTAGCCCATCATGCTCAACCATTGATCCATTCATGAGACACTCGCATATTAACTACACCCAATGCTCAAGTACGATCATAGTGCCTCCTAGTTGGTGCTTTATAAGAGAAGATGGAGACTCAAATTAAAAATAAAAATTGCATAAAGTAAAGAAAGGCCCTTCACAGAGGGAAGTAGTGATTTGTAGAGGTGCCAGAGCTCAAAGCGAAAAAACTTGGAGATAAAAACATTTTGGGAGGTGTGCTTTTCCCACCAACGAAAACGACTTAGAGTTCCCAACACTTTCCATGCTAGATATATCATAGGCGGTTCCCAAACAGAAAATAAAATTTATTCCTTTTTCCACCATTTCTTTCTCTTTCCATGGCTAGCCGTATCCACGGGTGCCCTCCATACCAACACTTTCCAAGGAATTTATTATTTGACAACATAAAGTAAATTCATTTTTCATTTCGGGACTGGGCATCCCTAATACCTTTGCCTTACTCTCGTGTATTGACAAGTGAATAAACACTCATCGTGAGAATAACACATCTAGCATGGAAAATATTAGCCATCCCTCATCGCCTCGCGAGCGGTACGAACACACAAAAGAGAAGTTTATTTTGAAAATTAGGGATGGCACATGCAAATTTGCTTAGAACAGCAAAAGAATACTGCATATAGGTAGATATAGTGGACTCATGTGACAAAACTGGTTTAAATGGTTTTGGATGCACAAGTAGTGATCATACTTAGTGCAAAATGAAGGCTAGCAAAAGATTGAGAAGCGACCAACCAAAAAATGAATAATATCATAAGCTAGCATTAAGTATAATTAACACTGAATAATACACCACAAGTAGGATATAATTTCATTGCATAACTATTGACTTTCGTGCTTGCATAGGGAATCACAAACCTTAACACCAATATTCTTACTAAAGCACAATTACTCATCAACATAACTCATATATCACATCATCATATCTCAAAACTATTACAAGGAATCAAGTTTATTTTGTCCAATGATCTTCATGAAAGTTTTTATTATATCCTTCTTGGATATCTATCACTTTGGAACTAATTTTCATGTGTTGCTTTTGATAAGCTCAAACAAATATAAGTGAAGATCATGAGCATAATACTTCTTTCTCTCAAATTAATTTAAGTGAAGCAAGAGAGAATTTCTTAAAAAATTTACTAACTCCCAAATAAATCTAAGTGAAGCATGAGAGCATTTCTTTAAAAATACTAAAGCACGCCATGCTCAAAAAGATATAAGTGAAGCACTAGAGCAAATCCATAGCTCATAAAAATTTAAGTGAAGCATAGAGAGCAATTCTAACAAGTCATGGCATAATTTTGGCTCTCTCAAATAGATGTGTCCAGCAAGGATTCATAACTTAGAACATAAAGCAAAACAAGCAAAGACTCATATCATACAAGACGCTCCAAGCAAAACTCATAGTATGTCACGAATAAAAATATAGCTTCGAGTAAAATACCGATGGTCGTTAGAAGAAAGAGGGGATGCCACTCGGGGCATCCCCAAGCTTAGTTGCTTGCTTATCTTTGGATAATAGCTTGGGATTCCATGGGCATCCCCAAGCTTAGGCTCTTCTTACTCCTTATTCCTTCATCCATCGTAAGATAACCCAAAACTTGAAAACTTCAATCACACAAAACTCA
Source organism: Thinopyrum elongatum (assembly GCA_011799875.1). Taxonomy (NCBI): domain Eukaryota; kingdom Viridiplantae; phylum Streptophyta; class Magnoliopsida; order Poales; family Poaceae; genus Thinopyrum; species Thinopyrum elongatum. Next base: position 114,054,868 of record CM022300.1, read on the forward strand.
ACAAAACCTTCGTGAGATCCGTTAGTATAAGAAAGCAAATCACTACTATAAGTACTGTAGCAAACCAATTCATATTTTACTCTTGCATTATATATACTGTATTCCAACTTTTCTATGGCAAAAACTCATCAAAGAAAACCATAGAATCATCAAAATAAGCAAACAACGCAAAGAAAACAGAATCTGTAAAAAACAGAATAGTCTGTAGCAATCTGGATATTTCGAATACTTCTGAAACTCCAAAAATTCTTAAAAATTAGGAAAACAGAGAAAATTTGTATATCAATATTGTGTAAAAAATTCAGGAGTTTTCGTCTCTGATGTGAATTTTCAAAATTGTTTTAGTGGATGAAAAAGTTTCTGTTTTCCAACAAGATTAAATCAACTATCACCCAACATAATCCTAAAGGCTTTATTTGGCACAAACACTAATTAAAACACAAAAAAATTTATAACAGTAGCATAATTGTGCAAACACTCAAGAACAGAAAGCAAAAATCAAAAATAAATTTTATTCATTGGGTTGCCTCCCAACAAGCGCTATTGTTTCACGCCCCTAGCTAGGCATAAAGCAAGGATTTAAGTTTTGTCATCCTTGGTCTCCAACTCTTCAATCAAACACTTAGAATTCTTCAAGGATTTAGCATATAAATTATCAATGACAATACTTCTAGGCACGAGATTGAAAAATTCATTCTTGCAAATAGGGTCTCTTATCACTTCAATAAAATTGGGATAGATGCTAATCATCTTAAGATCTCCTTTATCATTACTAGAAGTTGCACCCTTGTTTTTAGTAACTTGAGTAGTCTTGCCAATTTTTACGGGAGTTTTGGCGGAAGCAAAATCCGTACTTAGATTACTAAAGATTTCTTCTAGTTTATCAATCCGAGACGGGCTTTCTTCAATTTTTTCATGAATTACGGTCCCCTTTTCTTTTAGCAACTTAAAAACTTCTCCCGCTTTTGACCCAATTTTAGTGGCAAAATTATGTATCTTTTTATCCAAGTTTTCAATATGCTCTTCAGTAAGCATTTTCTTTTCAATAGCATCTAATCTTTCCATAACATGCTCAAGAGTCAAAGTTGTTTCATTAATCATAAGAGGTGGTGATCCTACTAAATTTCCCATAGCATTAAAAGCATCAAGAGAGGGACACATCAAGAAATTTCCACCGGTAATCGTATCAAGGACGAATCTATACCAAGTGGTGATGCCCACATAAAAACAGCGAAGAAGAACAACGGTAGATTGCTTACGGATAGATCTATTATGAGCATTGCAAATTCTATACCAAGCATCTTCTAAATTCTCTCCTCCCCTTTGTTTACAGTTGAGAACTTCATTCTCGGGAGTGCACGCAATAGAGGAAGAACTATCCATAACGACAAAAAGTGGCAAACAAAATTGCACACAAGATAGATCTGACGGGAAAACGGCGAACGAAAAAGAGGGCGAATAAAACGGCAATTTTTTTGTGAAGTGGGGGAGAGGAAAATGAGAGGCAAATGGCAAATAATGTAAATTGCCAGGAGATGAGATTTGTGATTAGGAACCTGGTATATGTTGAAGATCCTCCCCGGCAACGGCGCCAGAAATTCCTTTTGATGCGGCTTGAAGCTACGTCGGTATTTCCCCAAAGAGGAAGGGATGATGCAGCACAGCGGCGGTAGGTATTTCCCTCAGTGATGAAACCAAGGTTATCGAACCAGTAGGAGAACCAAGCAACACTACGTAAACAACACCTGCACACAAATAACAAATACTTGCAACCCGACGTGTAAAAGGGGTTGTCAATCCCTTTCGGGCAACGGCGCCAGAAATTGGCAAACGGACGTGAGAGAGTAGTAAATATTGATAGATCGAACGCCAAATAAAATAAAGTGCAGCAAGGTATTTTTGTATTTTTGATTTAATAGATCTGAAAATAAAAGTTGCAAATAAAGAAAAGAGCGAATAGCAAAACAGATCTTGAAAGCAAATATATTGGAAACGAGACCCGGGGGCCGTAGGTTTCACTAGTGGCTTCTCTCGAGAAAAATAGCAAACGGTGGGTGAACAAATTACTGTTGGGCAATTGATAAAACTTCAAATAATCATGACGATATCCAGGCAATGATCATTATATAGGCATCACGTCCAAGATTAGTAGACCGACTCCTGCCTGCATCTACTACTATTACTCCACACATCGACCGCTATCCAGCATGCATCTAGTGTATTAAGTTTATGGAGAAACGGAGTAATGCAATAAGAATGATGACATGATGTAGACAAGATCTATTTATGTAGAAATAGACCCCATCATTTTATCCTTAGTAGCAACGGTACATACGTGTCGGTTCCCCTTCTGTCACTGGGATCAAGCACCGTAAGATCGAACCCACTACAAAGCACCTCTTCCCATTGCAAGATAAATAGATCAAGTTGGCCAAACAAAACCCAAATATCGGAGAAGAAATACGAGGCTATAAGCAATCATGGATATAAGAGATCAAAGAAGACTCAAATAACTTTCATGGATAAAAAGATAGATCTGATCATAAACTCAAAGTTCATCGGATCCCAACAAACACACCGCAAAAAGAGTTACATCATATGGATCTCCAAGAGACCATTGTATTGAGAATCAAACGAGAGAGAGAAAGCCATCTAGCTACTAACTACAGACCCGTAGGTCTACAAAGAACTACTCACGCATCATCGGAGAGGCACCAATGGAAGTGGTGAACCCCTCCATGATGGTGTCTAGATTGGATCTGGTGGTTCTGGACTCTGCGGCAGCTGGAAATGATTTTCGTCTACTCCCCTAGGGTTTCTGGAATATTGGGGTATTTAAAGAGTAAAGAGGCGGTTCGGGGGGCACCCGAGGTGGGCACGACCCACCAGGGCGCGCCTGGGCCTCCAGGCACGCCCTGGTGGGTTGTGCTCCCCTCGGAGCACCCCCAGGCGCTTCTCCGGCCCACTAGATGTCTTCTGGTCCAAAAAAAATTCACAAAAATTTTCGCTGCGTTTGGACTCCGTTTGGTATTGATTTCCTGCGATGTAAAAAATATGCAAAAAACAGCAACTGACACTTGGCATTATGTCAGTAGGTTAGTACCAAAAAATGATATAAAATGACTATAAAATGATTGTAAAACATCCAAGAATGATAATATAACAGCATGGAACAATAAAAAATTATAGATACGTTGGAGACGTATCATATACTCGGGACTGTCTTCACGGGACCTGCGGAGGCGCGCGCAACCAACGGGCCAGGTCGGTCGCGTGACGTAGATGGGGCGGATCGCGGTGACGAGTGGGTGATCAAGCCGATCGCGCGCGAGGTCGGGGACGCCGCTCGGTGGAGGCGGAGTCCGAGAGGAAGCCGACGAAGACGGACGGCGTGGGACGACGTGCGGACGATCGCGTCAGCACCGGCACCCGGGCTGCCAAAGCAGCGCCGGCGCCCGGGCAACGAGGCCTGAGCGACCAACATAGTAGCGACGTCCGAGCTAAGGCAGCCGACGAGCCAGAAGCAGCCGACCCGACGCAGCCAGGGATGAGGCTGGCGAGGCAGACCGCAGGGCCGCCGTGCAGACGCGGTGGAGGCGGGTGGCGTGGATCGATGGGCAGGCCGGCGCGCGAACGGCGGCTATGATGGGCCGCCGCATGGCGCGAGGCCGTCGGGTCGGGGCGATGCAGGTGTCCCGGTCGGAGAGGGCGGTGACGGCCGGCGTAGATCGACGAGCGGGCCGGCGCGCGGACGACGGCCGTGAGGGGCCGCTTGTCGCGCGAGGCCGCTATGTCGTTGAAGTAGCCTGCCGGTCACGCCGGTGTCAGAGTAGAGGCGCATGGGGGTCGTCGACGGCGGCGGGCGACGCAAACCGATCAAGCATAGATCGGAAAACCAAAAAGAAAATGCCGATCAAGGTGACCGGCGGGAGAGAGAAAAACCCGGAGCAAGGGCTCGGGAAAAAGACTCTCTAAGGCAGCCGGTCAACACGACCGGCGAATGAACCCTAGGTACGGGCGGCGCGGCCCCCGGCGGCGGTCATAGAGGCCGACCGCCCCAGGGGCGGCGCGCGAGTGCAGAAGCGGCGGCGGCTAGGGTAAGGCTGATACCATGTTAGAAGCGATAGAGAGGGATTGATGGAATTGTTGATTAATTTGCTTGAGCCTCGTGGGCATATATATAGGAGTACATGGTCATCTTGGAGTACAAGGCAGGTCAGAAAATTTCCTAGTCTATTGTATGTTTCCAATCTAATCAATATACTCAACATTTTAGAAGAAACTCGGTTTCTGGAGAGATACTTGGATGTGTGGGCCTGAAGAGGAACATTCTAGAGACAACAAAAAGAAGAGGAACACTCTAGAGACAACAATGCAAAAGCTTGAGGCAGCATCAACTATGGTGTTCAAGTAACCTCTGGTGAACAATATTGTGTCACACAACATTAGTAACAAGCCAGACTCGTGTGAGATCTATGTTGATGTACATGTGCAACATGTCATGCAGCATGGTGTGAACAAGATTCACTAGTAGGAAAAACTCTATAGGTAACCACTTAGTAGTGGTGCCCCTTATTTGACATGCCTTACTGCTACTTAGTAGTAACGCGGGTGAAAAATCCAAGCTACAGGTAAACCGTAGTAGTAGCGCAGGTATAGTAGGCACGCGCTACTACTAAGTGGATCCCCCGAACATGCAGTAGTATAGCGTGGGGTGTAAAACCTGCACTACTACTAAGTGGATAGCTGTAGCGCATGTGGGACACCCCACGCTACTACTATGGATAGACGAGGTCAGCTGATGGGCCCCACTTAGTAGTAGCGCATCTGTCTCAGGCTACGCCACAACTATTGGGCGTAGTAGTAGCGCGGTTCCCGTGCCCCATGCTACTACTAAGCGCAACACCCACCTACCCCCAGTCTGTGTTGACTGGGCCCTCCTGGTCGCCCCCCACTTTCTTCTCTCTCTCTTTCTCTCTCTCTGCCCGATCCCCTTCTCTCTCTTGATCTCCACCGCCGCCACTACTACCGCCGCCTCCCCTGGCCATCTCCGGTGGTCTCCGACGCCGTTCTAGCTAGTAAATTACTCCCCTCACGCCGCTCTTCCTTTCAGTCAAACCAATCTCCATGATTGCTTCCTCCTCGCCCCGATCCCTTGGGTTATTTGGTGACCTAGGGTTTTGGTGGTGGTTCTGATGTGGTGCTTCGGTAATCCCCCGGTCGTTTTGGGGTGCACACGACGTCTCCATTTGCTCACCGTGGCACGGTGATGCTCTTGGGTGCCGTCTCCGTGAGATGGTGCCCTTGGAGCAGCGTCACCATGCCCGGCGCTTGCTTTGGTTGCCGCGGGTGCTTCGGCGAACTCCGGGCCCTCTCTTGGATGTGATGGTGGTCACACCACAGCCGTGGTAGGGCTGCGTGATACGTCTCCAACGTATCTATAATTTTTTTTATTGTTCCATGCTACTGTAGTACCAATCTTGGATGTTTTATATGCATTTATATGCTATTTTATATTATTTTTTGGGACTAACCTATTAACCTAGTGCCCAGTGCCAACTATTGTTTTTTGCTTGTTTTTGGCTTTTTAGAAAATCATTATCAAACGAACTCCAGACGGAAAAAAAATCTTTGGATTAATCTTTGACCAGAAGGGACCCTCGAAGCTTCAGGAGGAGACCAGATGAGATACTAGAGAGCCACAAGCTCGAGGGGTGCGCCCCCTGAGCTTGTGGGCCCCACACAGCTCCGTTTGACCTAACTTCGCTTCTCTAAATTCCCAAATATTCCCAAAACAACAGAGAGCCACCCGAAACACTTTTTCCGCCGCCGCAAGCTTCTGTTCTTCCGTGATCCCATCTGGAGGCCTTTTCCGGTACACTGTCAGAGGGGGAATTGATCACAGAGGGCTTCTACATCATCCTTGCTGCCTTCCGATGATGCGTGGGTAGTTCACCACAGACCTACGGGTCCATAGCTAGTAGCTATATGGCTTCTTCTCTCTCTTTGATCTTCAATACAATGTTCTCCTCGATGTTCTTGGAGTTCTATTCGATGTAATCTTCTTTTGTGGTGTGTGTGTGGGGATCCGATGAATTATGGGTTTATGATTTGAATATTGATGAGAAGTAATTGAGTCTTTTCTGTACTTTATTATGCATGATTGTTATAGCTTTGTATTTATCTTCGATCTATCCGTTTGGTTTGGCCAACTAGATTGATTTATCTTCAGTGGGAGAGGTGCGTTGTGATGTGTTCAATCTTGCGGTGCTCTATATCTCAGTGACAGAAAGGGACAATACACGTATTTGTATTGTCTCCATTAAGGATAAAACGATGGGGTTTATTCATATTGATTGAGTTTACTTCGACTACATCATGTCATATTGCTTAAGGCGTTACTCTGTTTTCATACTTAATACCATAGATGCATGCTGGATAACGGTCGATTGGTGGAGTAATAGTAGTAGATGCAGGCAAGAGTCAGTCTACTTGTCTCGGACGTGATACCTATATAAATGATCATTGCCTTGGATATCGTCATAACTATGCGCTTTTCTATCAATTGCCCAACAGTAATTTGTTCACCCATCGTATGCTATGTGTTCAAGAGAGAAGCCTCTAGTGAAAACTATGGCCCCCGGGTCTACCTTTATCATATTATAAAATCCAAAAATACCTTGCTGCAATTTTTTATCTTTTATTTTGTTTTGCAATTTATCTATCTACCACTACAAGATTTGATCCTTGCAAGTAACAAGTTCAAGGGGATTGACAACCCTCTTGCCCGCGTTTGGTGCAAGTATTTGCTTTTGTGTGTGCAGGTGCTGTTCACAAGGCTTTGCGTGATTCTCCTATTAGTTCGATAAATCTTGGTTCTCACCGAGGGAGATACTTATCTCTATTGTACTGCATCTCCCCTCCTCTTCGGGGAAAATCCCAACGCAGTTCACAAGTAGCACTCAATTCTGCTACGGCTCCATCCCCTCTTGGTGAGCCCTCTCCTCCTGTTCTAGGGGTTCTGCTCCACTTCTTGATGCTAGCCTTGTTTGTGCTGATCTAAATTCAGTCTGGAGGTGTTCTAGAGCTTAGTGGTAGTGGTTTGTGTCCTTGGTTGAAGTGGTGGTTCGATCTGATCTAGTTCCTGTACTACTTAACTCTAAACTTGACTGAATTTTATGCAGCTAACTCTGAAACTGTGCTTTAGGTGGTTCTAGGTTTACTTCTAAGTGCCGCTAGTCTCTGTGTTGTATTAGCAGTAGTAGATAATTACTCTGATAGTACTAGATTAGGGTTTCAACAATAATTTCTACTACCGGTTTGTATTTTAGTGTTTGATAACTGTTTGTGGTGTCTTTGATTCAGTCAACTAAATCTGCTGCTTTAGCTTCTATATATGTGTTGTTCAATGTATTTGTACCTTTCCATTAGTCTGTTTAATCTTTAGATAATAGTGAATTATTACTGTTGTCAAATGTTACTGCTGCTGCTGTTTAATTATAGTAGCACTTGCTAAAGCTACCAGCCCATGTGCTTGTGGGTGCTGTGTCCTAGTTGTAGAAAAATACCAGGTGCATGTGTAGTGCAGTGTTCTGCATAAGCAGATAATCAGTTGGGTGCTACCCTGGCTATTTCTTCTATGCTAGTTCTAAATTACTTAAGAACATATACTCACTTATTCTAGCTCACTCTCACTTCTCTCTCTAGCACTGGTATGAACAGATACCACTTGATCTTAGTTGTCTTCTTTCTTGTCTATCTCTTTATCTCTCTTTTATTAAACTGTTGATAAGAAATGTTGCCTGATCTTAGTCTGCCTATGATGCTGGTCTGAGGCCTCTCTGGGATGCTCTAAAGTTATTGCTTGCTATAATTTTCCTAAACCCAATGATGCATAGCACATCATTTCTGTGCACTCCTAAGGGTTCTAACCCACCAAATCCTACCTCTAGATGCTGGGTAGCTTGGCCTTGAGGATCTAGTTATGTTTCTTCTCGTGAATAGCCTGCACCTCATTGCAGCTTCACTCTAACACTTCCTGATGTGGTTTTGGTATGGTACTAAGTACCTGAAGTGGAAAAGGGTGAACTGCTGCGACTGTGGTGCTATTTATAGGCTTAGAGTGTCAGGCCCAAGTGAATGGCTTCCAGCGCAACAACCACAAATGTTAGAAAGTAAAAAAGCGAAGAGAAAGCTAGTTACTTGAAGTTCACGCAAGTGGGTGAGAGGAAGAAGAACCGTCTTAAGAACTACTTCATAATCCCTTTCTTGCTCATCGTGATTGCTTTTCTGTTGTATGTGTCTTGGGGAACGTTGCATGGAAAACAAACATTTTCTACGCACACGCAAGATCTATCCATGGAGATGCATAGCTACAAGAGGGGAGAGTATGTCTACGTACCCTCGTAGACCGTAAAGCGGAAGCGTTTATCAACGCGGTTGGTGTAGTCGAACACCTTCGCGATCCAACCGATCAAGTACCGAACGTACGGCACCTCCGCGTTCAGCACACGTTCAGCTCGATGATGTCCTCGCCTTCTTGATCCACCAAGACGGGCGAAGTAGTAGATGAGTTCCGGTAGCACGATGGCGTGGTGACGGTGGTGGTGAACTTTTTCCCGCAGGGCTTCGCTATGCACTGCGGAAAAACTAGACGGAGGATGAAACTGTGAAGAGGGGCGCCGCCCACGGCTAAGAGATTGTCGTGGGTTGTGTGGCGCCCCTCCCTCTCATATATATAGGTGGGGGGAGGGGAGGTAGCCAGGGTGCGCCCCAAGGTGTCCGGCCGGCCCCCTTGGGCGCCTGCCCTATGGCGCCCCCTTCCCTTGTTTGGCGCCTAGGAGAAGGCAGGAGGGGGAGGCGCCCCCCTTCCCTTTTTCTCATGCGGGAGAAAAGGCAAGAGGGGCTAGCCCTCTCCTTTTCCTTCCCTAGGGCTGGCGCCATGAGGTGGAGGCGCACCAGCCCTATGTGGGCTGGTGTGCACCCCCTCATTGGCCCGTTTGGCCCATTAAACTCCCGGGGCCTCCCGAAACCCCTTCCGGTGATCCGATGACTACCCGATACATTCCGAAACCTTTTCGGTGACCAAATAGCATCGTCCTATATATCAATCTTTACCTACGGACCATTCCGGAGCTCCTCGTCATGTCCGTGATCTTATCCAAGACTCCGAACAATATTCCGTCACCAACTCACATAACTCATATAGTACTATATCGTCAACGAACGTTAAGCGTGCGGACCCTACGGGTTCGAGAATGATGTAGACATGACCGAGATGCCTCTCCGGTCAATAACCAATAGCGGGACCTGGATGCCCATATTGGTTCCTACATATTCTACGAAGATCTTTATCGGTCGAACCTTTATGACAACATACGTAATTCCCTTTGTCTGTCGGTATGTTACTTGCCCAAGATTCGATCATCGGTATCTTCATACCTAGTTCAATCTCGTTACTGGCAAGTCTCTTTACTCGTTCCGTAATACACCATCTCGTAACTAACTCCTTAGTCACTTTGCTTGCAAGCTTCTTGTGATGTGCATTACCGAGAGGGCCCAGAGATACCTCTCCGATACACGGAGTGACAAATCCCAATCTCGATCCATGCCAACTCAACAGACACCTTCGGAGATACTTGTAGAGCATCTTTATGATCACCCACTTACGTTGTGACGTTTGATAGCACACAAGGCATTCCTCCGGTATCCGGGATTTGCATGATCTCATGGTCGAAGGAATATGTATTTGACATTAAGAAAGCAATAGCAATAAACTGAACGATCATATGCTAAGCTAACGGATGTGTCTTGTCCTTCACATCATTCTCCTAATGATGTGATCCCATTATCAAATGACAACTCATGTCTATGGTTAGGAAACCTTAACCATCTTTGATCAACGAGCTAGTCTAGTAGAGGCTTACTAGGGACACGGTATTTGTTTATGTATCCACATATGTATTTAAGTTTCCGGTCAATATAATTCTAGCATGAATAATAAACCTTTATCATGATTAAGGAAATATAATAATAACCATTTTATTATTGCCTCTAGGGCATATTTCCATCAGTCTCCCGCTTGCACTAGAGTCAATAATCTAGTTCACATCGCCATGTGATTAACACCCATAGTTCACATCGCCATGTGATTAACACCCAAAGAGTTTATTAGAGTCAATAATCTAGTTCACATCGCCATGTGATTAACATCCAAAGAGAAGGTGTGATCATGTTTTGCTTGTGAGAGAGGTTTAGTCAACGGATCTGCCATATTCAGATCCGTATGTATTTTTGCAAATTTCTATGTCTACAATGCTCTGCATGGAGCTACTCTAGCTAATTGCTCCCACTTTCAATACGTATCCAGATTGAGACTCAGAGTCATCCGAATCGGTGTCAAAACTTGCATTGATGTAACCCTTTACAACGAACTCTTTATCACCTCCATAACTGAGAAATATTTCCTTAGTCCTCTTTAGGTACCTAAGGATAATTTTGACCACTGTCCAGTGATCCACTCCTGAATCACTATTGTACCCCCTTGCCAAACTCATGGCAAGGCACACAACAGGTATGGTACACATCATGGCATACTTTATAGAACCTATGGCTCTGGCATAGGGAATGACTTTCATTCTCTCTCTATCTTCTGCCGTGGTCGGGTTTTGAGTCTTACTCAACTTCACACCTAGCAACACATACAAGAACCCTTTCTTTGACTGGTCCATTTTGAACTTCTTCAGAACTTTGTCAAGGTATGTGCTTTGTGAAAGTCCTATTAAGCATCTCGATCTATCCCTATAGATCTTGATGCCCAATATATAAGCAGCTTCACCGAGGTCTTTCATTGAAAAATTTGTATTCAAGTATCCTTTTATGCTATCCGGAAATTCTATATCATTTCCAATCAACAATATGTCATCCACATATAACATCAGAAATTCTACAGAGCTACCACTCACTTTCTTGTAAATACAGGCTTCACCGTAAGTCTGTATAAAACCATATGCTTTGATCACCTCATCAAAGCATATATTCCATCTCCGAGATGCTTGCACCAGTTCATAGATGGATCGCTGGAGCATGCACACTTTGTTAGCACCTTTAGGATCGACAAAACCTTCTGGTTGCATCATATACAACTCTTCTTTAAGAAATCCATTAAGGAATGCAGTTTTGACGTTCATTTGCCAGATTTCATAATCATAAAATGCGGCAATCGCTAACATGATTCGAACAGACTTAAGTATCGCTACGGGTGAGAAAGTCTCATCATAGTCAACCCCTTGAACTTGTCAAAAACCTTTTGCGACAAGTCGAGCTTTGTAGACAGTGACATTACCATCAGCGTCCATCTTCTTCTTGAAGATCCATTTATTCTCAATGGTTTGCCGATCATCGGGCAAGTCCACCAAAGTCCATACTTTGTTCTCATACATGGATCCTATCTCAGATTTCATGGCCTCAAGCCATTTATCGGAATCTGGGCTCATCATAGCTTCTTCATAGTTCGTAGGTTCGCCGTGGTCTAATAACATGGCTTCCAGGACAGAATTACCGTACCACTCTAGTGCGGAACATGTTCTGGTCGACCTACGAAGTTCAGTAGTAAGTTGATCTGAAGTTTCATGATCATCATCATTAGCTTCCTCTCTAGTTGGTGTAGGCATCACGGGAACAGTTTTCTATGATGTGCTACTTTCCAATTCGAGAGTAGGTACAATTACCTCATCAAGTTCTACTTTCCTCCCACTCACTTCTTTCGAGAGAAACTCCTTTTCTAGAAAGGACCCATTCTTGGCAACAAAGATCTTGCCTTCGGATCTGTGGTAGAAGTTGTACCCAATAGTTTCCTTAGGGTATCCTATGAAGAAACACTTCTCCGATTTGGATTCGAGCTTATCAGGCTGAAGCCTTTTGACATAAGCGTCACATCCCCAAACTTTAAGAAACGACAGCTTAGGTTTCTTGCCAAACCATAGTTCATACGGTGTCGTCTCAACAGATTTAGACGGTGCCCTATTTAACATGAATGCGTCTGTATTTAATGCATAACCCCAAAATGATAGTGGTAAATCGGTAAGAGACATCATAGAACACACCATATCTAATAAAGTACGGTTACGATGTTCAGACACACCATTACGCTGTGGTATTCCAGGTGACGTGAGTTGTGAAACAATTCCACATTGTTTTAAATGAAGGCCAAACTCGTAACTCAAATATTCACCTCCATGATCAGATCGTAGAAACTTTATTTTCTTGTTACGATGATTCTCTACTTCACTCTGAAATTCTTTGAACTTTTCAAATGTTTCAGATTTGTGTTTCATTAAGTAGATATACCCATACATACTCAAATCATCTGTAAATGTTAGAAAATAACGATACCCGCCGCGTGCCTCAACACTCATCGGACCGCATACATCGGTATGTATTATTTCCAATAAGTCATTAGCTCGCTCCATTGTTCCGGAGAACGAAGTTTTAGTCATCTTGCCCATGAGGCATGGTTCGCAAGTATCAAATGATTCATAATCAAGTGAAATGATTCATAATCAAGTGATTCCAAAAGTCCATCCGCATGGAGTTTCTTCATGCGCTTTACACCAATATGACATAAACGGCAGTGCCACAAGTATGTTGCGCTATCATTATCAACTTTGCATCTTTTGGCATCAATATTATGAATATGTGTATCACTACGATCGAGATTCAACAAGAATAGACCATTCATCAAAGGTGCATGACCATAAAAGATATTACTCATATAAATAGAACAACCATTATTCTCTGACTTAAATGAATAACCGTCTCGCAATAAACAAGATCCATATATAATGTCCATGCTTAACGCTGGCACCAAATAACAATTATTGAGGTCTAAAACTAATCCTGAAGGTAGATGTAGAGGTAGCGTGCCGACGGCGATCACATCAACCTTGGAACCATTCCCGACGCTCATCATCACCTCGTCCTTAGCCAAACTTCGTTTATTCCGCAGCTCTTGTTTTGAGTTACAAATATGAGCAACCGAACCAGTATCAAATACCCAGGCACTACTACGAGCATTAGTAAGGTACACATCAATAACATGTATATCAAATATACCTTTGTTTACTTTGCCATCCTTCTTATCCGCCAAGTATTTGGGGTAGTTCCGCTTCCAGTGACCATTCCCTTTGCAGTAGAAGCACTCAGTTTCAGGCTTGGGTCCAGCTTCAGGCTTCTTCATGGGAGCGGCAACTTGCTTGCCATTCTTCTTGAAGTTCCCTTTCTTTCCCTTGCCCTTTTTCTTGAAACTAGTGGTCTTGTTAACCATCAACAGTTGATGCTCCTTCTTGATTTCTACCTCCGCGGCCTTAAGCATTGCGAAGAGCTTGGGAATCGTTTTCGTCATCCCTTGCATATTATAATTCATCACGAAGCCTTTATAGCTTGGTGGTAGTGACTAAAGAACTCTGTCAATAACACTTTCAACTGGAAGATCAATTCCCAGCTGAGTCAAGTGGGTATGATACCGAGACATTTTGAGTATGTGTTAACTAACAGAACTGTTCTCCTCCATCTTGCAGCTATAGAACTTGTTGGAGACTTCATATCTCTCAACCCGGGCATTAGCTTGAAATATCAACTTCAGCTCTTGGAACATCTCATATGCTCTGTGACGTTCAAAACGTCTTTGAAGTCTTGGTTCTAAGCCGTAAAGCATGGCACACTGAACTATTGAGTAGTCATCAGATCGAGTCTGCCAGACATTCATAACATCTGCAGTAGCTCTTGCAGCAGGTCTGTCACCTAGCGGTGCATCAAGGACATAATGCTTCTGTGCAACAATGAGGATAATCCTCAAGTTACGGACCCAGTCCGTGTAGTTGCTACGATCATCTTTCAACTTAGCTTTCTCTAGGAACGCATTAAAATTCAGGGGAACGGTAGCACGGGCCATTGATCTACAACATAGATATACAAAAACTATCAAGACTAAGTTCATAATAAATTAAGTTCAATTAATCAAATTACTAATGAACTCCCACTTAAATTAACATCCCTCAAGTTATCTAAGTGATACATGATCCAAATCAACTAACCCATGTCCGGTCATCACGTGAGATGAGGTAGTCATCAATGGTGAACATCTCTATGTTGATCATATCTACTATATGACTCACGTTCGACCTTTTGGTCTCTAGTGTTCCGATACCATATTTGTACATGCTAGGCTCGTCAAGTTTAACCCAAGTATTCTGCATGTGCAAAACTGTCTTACACCCGTTGTATGTGAACATAGAGTCTATCACACCTGATCATCACGAGGTGCTTCAAAATGATGAACTTTGGCAACGGTGCATACTCAGGGAGAACACTTTTATCTTGAAATTTAGTGAAGGGATCATCTTATAATTCTGCTGCCATTCTAAGCAAAATAAGATGCATAAAGGATAAACATCACATCCAATCAAAATATGTGACATGATAAGGCCATCATCATCTTGTGCTTTTGATCTCTATCTCTAAAGCATCGTCATGATCTCCATCGTCACTGGCTCGGCACCTTGATCTCCATCGTTGCGTCGGGGTCGTCTCACCAACTATTGCTTTTACAACTATTGCTAATACATAGCGATAAAGTAAAGCAATTACATGGCGCTTGCATTTCATACAATAATTAAGAGACAACCCTAAGGCTCCTGCCGGTTGTCGATATTACAAAACATGATCATCTCATACAACAACGTATATCACATCACGTCTTGACCATATCACATCACAACATGGCCTGCAAAAACAAGTTAGATGTAACACCCCCGGTGATTTGCCACCGTAATCACCCTTCTTGACTATGCCATGTCATCATGATCAACAGTGCTTGATCATCATTAGTAATAAATCCCTTTTCAAATTCAAATTCAAATGGAAATTCAAACTAAAAGTGAAAATAAAAGTTGTACAAATTCAGGAACTAAAATGTTCATAATACTGTAAATATTCCAGAGACAAGGCTAAAATTTTAACCAACAGTAAATAAATTAGTTAAGTGACTCAAGCAACCTCAAACAGTGGCTGAGAATAATATTTAATAACCTTTTATTTAATCCAAAATTTATATGAAATAGTAACTGACCCAAACTAGTTTTTGGTGCTAGGATATATTACATTGTGATTTATGGGCTACGTCTCATATTTTACAAAAACCATTTAGTGCCCAAATAATTTATAAAACAGTAAAGAAAAGAAAACAGAAAAAGAGAAAAAGAGAAAAGGCCTAAAACTACTGTGCACTTAGGCCTACTATCTACAGTGGCGGCCCAGCCCAACTAGCCCCCCCTCCCCCTACCTCCTGACGCCGCAGGCGCGCTGTCGAACAGCTAGCGCGCGCGCCCGGCCCCCCTAGCCCCCCCTCCTTGTGGTCAACAGCGGCCTCGCCTACGTCGCACGGTTAAGTGCATCCCCGCTGGCCCCCTGGCTCTCCCTCCCTCGCTCACTCCCTCTCGCTCTCCCTCGCCTCCCCATCTCACCCGAGCGCCACCGCCGACGCGCCGTCATCACCACCGCGGCCACCGACGTTCCCGAGCCTGACGGATGTGTCTGGGTGGTGCGCCGCCGACCGCCTCTTCCTCATCGACGGACGGCAAGAGCAGAGGTGCACCGGAACTCGCGGATCGAGCCGTCCTAGTATACGGCATCTCCGGCGATCGCCGTCGAATTTGCCTCGTCTCTGCGCTACCGACCACCGAGGGCCTTCGTGTGCCGCGCTGTAAGCCCCAGCTCCTCCCTCTTACCCCTCGCTTAGCGCTAGGACGCGCTGCACCGTCGTTCCCCCCTCGAGCCCGAGCTCGCCTCCGCAAGGCTCATCGCCGGCGATGCTCCGATGACCTTATGGTCACGGGCGAGCGTCAGTTGGACTCCCCGCATCGCGTAGACACCGTAGGAACTTAGCGCAGCCCGTATAGCTCGTCGTTGCCCCGAATCCGACGGCGCCCGAAACTCGCCGTCCGCTGCGGTGCTCACCGGCGACGACTCCGGCTATCCCAGCTCCCATGGCCACCGCCGTTCGACGCGGTGTGGAAAGGCGTTCGGAAGCAGGAAACCGCGACCATTTTGGTGCACCACAGGAGAATTCGGAGCTCGCCGGAGTTCCACCACCGCTCGGGGCTCGCCGGAGAGCTCCGGCGGCCGGCGCTGACCTGGCCCCGGTGGGTCTCGCGCCTGTGTCATTGAACACTGGGCCCCGCGGGCCCAGTTGACTGGGTCAACCGTCAACGTGGCAGCGTGGGCCACTGACATGTGGGTCCCGCGCGGTTAAATCAATTTTAAAAATAAATAAACTATTAATTAATATGTTAATTAATTAGTTAATTAATCACTAATTACTCACTGACAGGTGGGGCCACACCCCTGTTAATTAGTTTTAGTTAAATTTAAACCCTGGATTAGCCCTGTGTCTATGACATGTGGGCCCCACTAGTCAGGTTTGACCTAGCCGGCCCCCTGTTGACTGCTGATGTCATCAATGCGTCATGCTGACGTCATCCTATACTGTTCTGGATAATGTTGATTTAATTAAATCCAGAAATTAATAAAACTTTAGAAAATCAAATCTTTTAAACCGTAACTCCGATGAAAATAATTTATATATGAAAAATGACCAGAAAAATGAGACAAATCCGAATACGCTACCTACATACCTGTTAGATGCCTCTAACTATCTGAACATGCAAATTTTTGCCTGTTTCAGATAAGTGAATAGTGCCTGGCTTTTATAAAATAAATCCAAACAAATTCCTAAAATAACTAAATGACTTAGACATGTCTTTAGGCAACCCTGCACTGCACGTTAGCGTAGCCTGCTCTGTGTTGCTCCTGTTTGCCGTGTATTTATAATGTTTCCTCCCCCTCTTCTCTCTCGTTAGACTCCGACGCAGATCCAGGTACCGACACAGCTCCGGAGCCCGACGCCACCGTTGACGACCTTGCCCTTGCCGCCGAGCAACCAGGCAAGCCCCCCCCCCATGATCATCCCGATATCGCTATTCTTTCTCTCATGCTTGCATTAGAATTGCTGCTGCTACTACTTTACCTATTCTGATGCATAGCCTGTTTATTGTAACCTACTATTGATACCTTACCTGCTTACCCTAAACTGCTTAGTATAGGCCGGGTAGAGACCTATCAGTAACCCCACTTATCCCGACTGCCCCGCTGGATTATCCGAAGACCCGATCAATGGGATTGAAGACCAGGTCCCGGCACCGCACATCACCCCCCTTAGTTGTAACGACACTGGAGCGTTACTATCGAGTGCCGAGGGTGATACCTTTTGTAGCACTTCTGATGTTAACTCTGTAGAGTAGCTATTCGGTCATGATCATCGAGGGTGATTCCTCCTTCCCCACTTCCGATAACGACGCTGTCGTGCAACTCATCAAGTGTGAACCCATCGAGGGTGATTCCTCCGAGTTCACCTTGTCGGATACATCGAGTAGGAATCCAATGAGGGTGATACCTCAGATTCCCCTGATGTTATGGACACACGGATACTTGGACTTTACACTGTTACTTGGAAAGGCAGGTCGACCCTGAGGGGTACCCGCGTGAGCCTAAGTGGCGAGTGTTGTGGAGACGGGTTGACCTGGATGGTGCCCGAGTGATGATTATGAGGCGCGGTCGGGCATTCTTAACCCTTGCAGCAAGTCCTCGAGACGGGGCGACGGGGTCACATCTTTCGTGAGTCTCTGCTTGTTACCGCAAGCCCTAGTCCACTAACGATTTGGATATTTGATCCGAGCAGGCCTCTGGCCTGATAGCACTAACCATCACGTGGGCATAGTATGGGCGTTCTGCATCGTGGCATCAGCCAAAAGTTCTGTCAGACGTCCAGTTCAGTATTGTGGCATGGTCGGATCGTACCGACCATCCGAGGCGGTGCTGGTATCCACCCTGCACACAACGACCCGGAGTGCACAGGGCGATGGCCCAAGACCCCTGAGCGCTTAGGTTGTAGACCGGCGGGGACCTCTCTGCTGAGCTGTAGGTAGGTCTGTGGTGTATCGTTTGGCCGAGGCCGGGCATGACCCAGGAAAGTGTGTCCGGCCGGAGTTAATCGAGCGTGTTGGGTAAGTTGGTGCACCCCTGCAGGGAAGAACACACCTATCGATAGCCGGTCCTACGGTAAAGGACACTCGGAGTTGTATCCCGATCGACACAACTAGACCTTGAGATGATACCTGGATATATGGCTCTGGGATTGCTTCTCGCAGGGAGTCGAGAAGGGATCTCAGGACGAGGTTGATGACTGTATGGCTCTGGGATTGCTTTCTCGCAGGGAGTCGAGAAAGGATCTCTGGGTGAGGTTGAGACTTAATGATACTGCTACATTATATTATACTGTTCTACTCTCTTCTATTGCTGCAAGACCGCTGAAGATGCTAGTCTTTGATAGGACTAGGATTTCCTCTCTATTCTGGCATTTCTGCAGCCCAGTCCACATATACAGCCTTCCTTTGATAATGTTGCATATGTAGTGTAGATCCTTGCTTGCTGAGTACTTCTAAGTACTCACGGTTGCTTTGTTTTCTTTTCCCCCATATCAGTTTGTCGTGACCAGATGACGGAACCACTGAGACAGCTACCCCGCCGACGATCGACTACTACTACTACCCCGAGGGTGGTTACTGCTTCGAACTTGCCGTCGACCAGGAGTAGATTCGGAGGGTCCCAGGCAGGAGGCCTGCGCCTTTCGATCATAGTGTTTCCTTTTGTCCCGCCTTTAAAGGCCTTTCTATTTCTCTTTTAATATCTGTACTCAGATATCTGATGCTTCCGCTGACGCTTGTATGCCATCGAGCTATGTATTCGAGCCCTCGAGGCCCTGGCTTGTAATATAAAGCTTGTATGACTTTATTTATGTTCAGAGTTGTGTTGTGATATCTTCCCGTGAGTCCTTAGGCTTGATTGTGTGCATTTGCATGTATGATTAGTGCACGATTGAGCCGGGGGCGTCACATTAGACGTCCTCTACTTTGTTGTTGCAAGTTTTACGTGGTTTCTACGGGCTTCTAGCAAGAACCGTTCTTACCTACGCAAAACCACAACGGTGATTCTCAAGTTTGCTGTTTTAACCTTCTTCAAGGACCGGCTTTAGTCAAATTCGATTCAACTAAAGTAGGAGAAACAGACACACGCCAGCCAGCTTTATGCAAAACAAATTGCATGTCAGTCGGTGGAACCGGTCTCATGTGCGTGGACATGTAAGGTTGGTCCGGGCCGCTTCATCCCACAATACTGCCGAATCAAAATAAGACGTTGGTGGTAAGCAGTATGTCCATCACCGCCCACAACTTTTTTGTGTTCTACTCGTGCATATCATCTACGCATAGACCTGGCTCATGATGCCACTGTTGGGGAACGTTGCATGGAAAACAAAGAAATTCTATGCACACGCAATATCTATCCATGGAGATGCATAGCTACGAGAGAGGAGAGTATGTCTATGTACCCTCGTAGACCGTAAAGCGGAAGCGTTTATCAACGCGGTTGATGTAGTCGAACACCTTCGCGATCCAACCGATCAAGTACCGAATGTACGACACCTCCGTGTTCAGCACGTGTTCAGCTCGATGACGTCCTCGCCTTCTTGATCCAGCAAGACGGGTGAAGTAGTAGATGAGTTCCGGCAGCACGACGACGTGGTGACGGTGGTGGTGAACTTGTTCCCGCAGGGCTTCGCCGTGCACTGCGGAAAAACTAGATGGAGGATGAAACTGTGGAGAGGGGCGCCGCACACGGCTAAGAGATTGTCGTGGGTTGTGTGGCGCCCCCTCCCTCTCATATATATAGGTGGGGGGGAGGGGAGGCAGCCAGGGTGCGCCCCAAGGTGGCCGACCGGCCCCCTTGGGCGCCTACCCTATGGCGCCCCCTTCCCTTGTTTGGCGCCTGGGAGAAGGCAGGAGGGGGTGGCGCCCCCCCCCCCTCCCTTTTTCTCATGCAGGAGAAATGGCAAGAGGGGCTAGCCCTCTCCCTTTCCTTCCCTAGGGATGGCACCATGAGGTGGAGGTGCACCAGCCCTATGTGGGCTAGTGTGCACCCCATCGTTGGCCCGTTTGGCCCATTAAACTCCCGGGGCCTCCCGGAACCCCTTCCGGTGATCCGATGACTACCCGATACATACCGAAACCTTTCCGGTGACCAAATAGCATCGTCCTATATATCAATCTTTACCTCCGGACCATTCCGGAGCTCCTCGTCATGTCCGTGATCTTATCCGGGACACCGAACAACATTCGGTCACCAACTCACATAACTCATATAGTACTATATCGTCAATGAACGTTAAGCGTGCGGACCCTACGGGTTCGAGAATGATGTAGACATGACCGAGACGCCTCTCCGGTCAATAACCAATAGCGGGACCTGAATGCCCATATTGGTTCCTACATATTTTATGAAGATCTTTATCGGTCGAACCTTTATGACACCATACGTAATTCCCTTTATCTGTCGGTATGTTACTTGCCCGAGATTTGATCGTTGGTATCTTCATACCTAGTCCAATCTCGTTACCGGCAAGTCTCTTTACTCGTTCTGTAATACATCATCTCGTAACTAACTCCTTAGTCACTTTGCTTGCAAGCTTCTTGTGATGTGCATTACCGAGAGGGCCCAGAGATACCTCTCCGATACACGGAGTGACAAATCCCAATCTCGATCCATGCCAACTCAACAGACACCTTCGGAGATACTTGTAGAGCATCTTTATGATCACCCAGTTACGTTGTGACGTTTGATAGCACACAAGGCATTCCTCCACTATTCGGGAGTTGCATGATCTCATGGTCGAAGGAATATGTATTTGACATTAAGAAAGCAATAGAAATAAACTGAACGATCATATGCTAAGCTAACGGATGGGTCTTGTCCATCACATCATTCTCCTAATGATGTGATCCCGTTATCAAATGACAACTCATGTCTATGGTTAGGAAACCTTAACCATCTTTGGTCAACGAGCTAGTCTAGTAGAGGCTTACTAGGGACACGGTATTTGTTTATGTATCCACACATGTATTTAAGCTTCCGGTCAATACAATTCTAGCATGAATAATAAACCTTTATCATGATTGCCTCTAGGGCATATTTCCATCAATGTGATCATAGTTTAGATCGATGATGAAACATGTGTATTTGATCATATAGTTGTATTCGAGACTTAACTTGTATCACTATTTCGATGATGATGAGACATTATTGTATCACTATGATGATGATGACGACATTGCTGTATCATATAGTTTCAATGTTGTATATGTTGGACTATATAAAAACCTGTATAATTGATGTATAAATAATGTGTAAATATGCAGAAGAAAAAAGAAATAAATATTAAATTCAATAGTAGTAGCATACTGTTTAAGGTAGGAGGTAGCAGTAGCGCGGGGGTCACACACGCGCTACAACT
Organism: Thinopyrum elongatum; assembly: GCA_011799875.1. Lineage (NCBI taxonomy): Eukaryota > Viridiplantae > Streptophyta > Magnoliopsida > Poales > Poaceae > Thinopyrum > Thinopyrum elongatum. Next base: position 114,076,328 of record CM022300.1, read on the forward strand.
AAGTAGTAGTAGCGCAGCCTGTTAGTAGTAGCGTTGGGGCCACCTGTGCTACTACTACCCTGTTAGCTTTGGCGCGATAGTAGTAGCGTGCCCCTGTGCTACTACTAATAACAGGCATCACTACTAGACTTTTCCCTACTAGTGATTGGTCCAGTTTGATTGTTTTGATTTATAAATGCTGGAACTAGCTAAGAGCAGGCGGTACACATCAACGGAAAGATGATGGATAATTAGCGGTTATTTTGTACATGTATCTAATACTAACGTGTTATGTTCCCATAGTTACCAAAATGTTAATTAGCAAACGGAATAGCACGCATTGTATGGATATATTTTTGCCCGGGCACTGTATGTATGGAGCTTGGCTCATTCATTTATCTCAAAAATGGAATTTTATACTTCAAAAAAGAGAATTTTATCACATACACAGCTAATTCAGGCACCGTAGCCTAAACGAAACACATAACGAACCAACTGCCATGAGTAATGCTACACTTACGTACAATCAGTTACGTGTTTTTACCTAGTTAGCAACATGAAGAATTTTGATTGGAGAGAGGGAAAGGAGGAGCCCGCCTGCGTGAAACTCGAGGGGAGAGAGAGTTAGTTAGGAAGTTTACCTAAAGTTTTACGTAGGTGTTCGTAGATGTAGGATTATGCAACTGATCATAATAACCTGTGTAAAAAAACTAAAAATAGGCTTAACTCACCATAGAAGGTCGGTGTTGCAAAGCGTGCGTCATCCTCTAGTTTGTGATGATGTTCACATACTTCTAGTGACTAACATGTTTGGATTTCTTGCATGATTCTGATGTAGCAGAAGCTACTAATGAAATCAAATATACATGATATATTGTACAATACATACATACATACATACATGATATATGAACATACTAAAAATAATAAAGTAGTATGTGTGTGTGTGTGTATTTTGTTTGAACCTAAGAGCAGAGGGGCACCCGTAGGTCTGAAAAATTGTCTTGTTTACGAAGGACATAAATATTGATATATGAGAGATATGATGTGGTTACTGCAAAGTTTATGTTCTACTATCAGTAGGGGTTTTCTAGAAATACACACCAAGAATTCTCCACCTAAATTTGTACTCCCTCCATTCCAAAATATAGTGCGCCTGCGCTTCCCGAGGTCCAACTTTGACCATAAATTTAATCAACGAGACCGACTGCGGCTGAATTTTTTTTAATATAATTGAGAACTTCTTTTGAATACGAATTCACTGGTATAACTTTTGCTCCCGCCGCAGTCAGTCTTGTTGGTTAAATTTATAATCAAAGTTGAAGCACGGAAATAGAGGAAGCACTATATTTTGGAACGGAGGGAGTACGGGTTATCTTCCATCTAATGGCTCAGGTTAAATTTTCTATTCTTTCATCATAGGCCTCCCATCCTGCGCATCCCGCTGACTGATAGGCTGGTAGCCTCGTTCCTGGCACAAGTACGTGCGAGCACATCAGTAAACGTCGGCAAAGTGTGGGTCAGCCATATAGATTCGTTAAACTGCAGCTAGCTCGTTTCGTACTTATGTTATCTGCACTATCGCAAGTTTGTATGTACATATTTAAAAGTAAAGTCATCATACGACAACTGCTTCATCTATCGCACGCACACCCTCCGCCTAGCGCCGCTGGCCGCTCCGGCCACGGCGGACACAGCCCTCCCGTAGCCTGCCACTCCGGCGGCTCCGGCCACCCTTCGTTCCTTCCGGCAGCTTTGCTTCATCATGTCTCTCGCAGATCTGGACTTCTCCATTGGGCAGTCCTTCGAGAGAAGGATCTGGGATCGCCTTCGAAAACCAGTCAACTTCGCATCAGAACCAGGGCTCAGAGAATTCTTCCTTGTCGCTGAATTCACCCGCTCAAAGATCAAGCTATCCGAGACATCAGTGGGCACAATCCTTCTGTCATGCTTCGGCGGCCATGCTTCCTCCTTTAAAGTTAAGGCCATCCAGTGGAACCAATTCAAATTCTCAGTTTCATCTCTGGACGTGGGTTTTGCCATCTACAATGGAGGTAACATTTCTTCGCATCTTTTCAACATGGGATTCTTGCTCTGGGGCCCTAGTGGACCTAAATCACGTCAAATCGGCTATCCTTTCTCGCCGGAGCTGGAAGAAGGCTGGACTGAGGTCATCAGAGGGCGCAAAAGTAACTCATATGCTGATGCAGTTCGCGCACCTAGATTCTTTGCCAGTTCTCGCAACAACATTCCTCATTCCTCTCACATGGATCGACAAGATCCGATCTCAAGATCTGCTGCGCTAATCCCGGTCTCCTCTGTCTTCAATAGACTTCAATTCCCCCCTCCAGGTGGCAATCAGGGGGCGCCATCTTCGCAAATTCAAAATGATGCAGAGGCCCACGCACTTTTCCACGCCTCGTCAGACAGGTCTGGCCCGGCCCAAGCTCAAGAGCAATGCGGGCCTATTCCGGCATCTCAAGCCATCTGTGTCCGTTGTCTACTGCCGGGCCACCCCAGATCCGCCTGTCCAAACCGAATCAAGTGTCAAAAATGTAAACGGTGGGGCCATATTGCCAGTGGGTGCCGCTCCGTCTCCCCTGTCCTGTCAAATCCGCAGTCTGCCGTGATTTCTGTTCCTCCTGCCATAGCTAGCTCCAATGCAAGAGGACCGCCTTTGGCTCGTGCTTCCACGGATTTGCAGGCTAACCCAATCCCGCCCATTACTACCTTACCTAACAACACCACAATCCCCTCTCCGCCTCCTTCCAATCTCCCCCTGCCTCCTCCCCTTCCTCCATCAGAGCGCAGGCTTGCAGTCCCTGCATCCTACACCCAGTGGCAAAATCAACAGAGAGCGAACTTGGCAGGCATGGCAACTTCCCCTTCGACCCGACCCCGTTTCTTCCAAGAGGCCATCAAGCGATTCACGTGGAAGGCAGACCTGCTCGTGTGCGAGCGATTTCTTCTCCCTCTGCTTCGGTCCATGAAGAGTGGGCGATCGCTACTTTTGTCCCAATGCTAGATCTTCAGGTACCCTTTGCTAATGTCAGGCAGCTTTTGGGAGAATTTATCCGTGATGTCAAGCATCTTGATTTCTCTGAAATTTGCCCCTGCCCCTTTCGTCAAGCCTACATTAAGTTGAACTCTGTCTTCGATAGAGATGCTCTGGTTAATCAAAGCCCGCATGCTTTCGGGGACATTCATGTGATTTTTCAGAAACATAATCAGGGTCTGAATTGGAGAAATATGAATCTGACTAGGGATGTCTGGGCTCTACTAATTGGTTTTCCCTTCGACTAAAGAGAAATCCATGAGGTGGCTAATGCAGTTAGAAGTTTTGGGAAGTTTGTTCTTTGGGACAGAGCCAGGAGCACCAAGGCAGCACTTGTTGTTAAGATTAAAGTTGATGAGCTCAGAGATATACCTGCTAGCATTGTGGTGGGTGAAAGTGATGCTCACAATGCAGAGTCTTGGACCGTGCCTGTGGTGATCATCCAACATGAGCTTTTGGGAGGTGGGCCGCCCAATGAGGACCCAATTCCAGATGATGGAAATCCTCATTCGCAACCTGTAAATCCAAACTACCACCCTAACCAACTCAATCATTTCTTGGGACCAATTCAGCAGCACCAGGCTGAAGATGCAAATCACAACATGGATGCCAATGAGGAACCTCTCGATGCAGATGAAGAGATGCCTGGATGGGGGCACTGGGCTCTCCCAGCAGACCATATTGATCATGAACTGGAAGAGGGTGAATTTCTAGAACTAGTAGATCTGATGCAACCTCTAGATCTCCCAGACAATTTCCATGCAGAGCTGCCAGATATGGATGATCACAGTGGATTAACTCTTTCTTTGGGATCAAATGAGGTCATGGATCAGCCTGCTCCTTTGATAGAGGGAAATGAGCATTTGAATTTGTTGGGCCAGAATGAGCCCATCATTCCCAATGGGCCTATGGAAATCCACCAACCTGGCCCTGTTCTCAACCTGGCTGGGCCTTTGGAGGTTCCTCAGCCTGGACCTGCTGGGCTGGTTCAGCAGCCTGGACCTGATCTGAAACTGGATGGGCCTATCATTCAGCCTGGCCTTGATCTAAACCTGGCTGGGCCTGCTTTGGATACTGGCAACCTGGATTTTCTGCCTGTTGAGCAAGTTGCAGCTCAACTGCCACAACTTGAGATAGCTCAAGATCTGCCACTGCTTGATCTCAATTCTGTCCCTCAAGCTTTTGCAATCAACTGGGAGCTAAATGAAAATTTCAACCTGTTGCCTGAACATGAAGATCTGAGTCCTCTTATTAAGCTTGCTGACCTAGTGGTTGCCTCTGACAACGCATCACCTGGTTCAGGTTATAGTACACCTGTGGATGAAGAAATAGAGATTATTGAACAGCCACTGTTGCTCTCTGACAGCACAAGTAAGAAAAGTTCTATGCCTGGAAATCAAACCTCACCTCTGCCAGCTCACCCACAGGATGCTTGCTCAGAAACACAAATTTCAGATACTTCAGCACCACCACCTGGATTCCCAATCAAAGGCAGATTCCTTCAGCTTACTAGCAACAGTAATCCCTCATCCTTGCAAGAATTTACTGCTGATTCAAATAATGATCAGGAGAGAATGACAGGAATGAAAGAATGGTCTCAGCACTTTGCTACTGCCACTGAGGAAACCCAACAGGTTGCTGTGCCTGTTGAATGGGTAATGTTCATTTCTTGCACACTTCTGGACCCTAATAGATTTGAGTGGGCTAAGAATTTTCTTAATCTCCTATGTGGAGCATTATTCTAGAAGGATCAGTCTCTAATAAGCATTATAATTTTCACATCCCTAAGATCTGTCCTGTTTCTGTGGCTCCCTCATGTTCACAGGAAACAAGAGGAGAGGAGCACACTCAGCCTTTCTCCACACCTCAAGCTGGAAAATCAAAGCAAAGTCACAATCAAGAGCATATTACATCCTCGACTAGTGCACTCCATCTCAAGGGAAAAAGAAAAGAGAGAGCAGCTGTTGTGGAATCTGAGGTAAGAAGAAGCCTTATATTACAACAACTTTGTAATGGATTCAAGAAAAAATCTTGCCAAGATAGAAACTGCCTTCCCTGCCATGCTAAACCCCCCCTCTACAGCAGCAAAATTGTTAAAAACCTTAATTCCTCTTATTGCAAGGTGGATGCTAAGGACACTTCAGAGGAGTTGCTGGTCAAGAAGAGGACTAAGCAGGGAGGGAAAGGGAAGGACAGCAAGGAGTAGCAGCCCATTCCACAGAACTTCCAATTTATCAGTAGTAATAGAGTTATGGAAGACTGCATGCCGCTAGAGCTGATTTTGAGATTATGTAATATGTTGATATGTCAGAATGTAATGATCAGAACTTGGATGTACTGGAACTTGGTTACCCTTTCAAGCTTTAATTGCTGGCTTATGATCTATGTTAAGTATGACTTTCTCCAGCTTCTGTACCAGTTGACGAAACCACTTCCTACCAATGAATAGAGCTTGGAACATACTTAATTGGAATGTAAGAGGTTTAAACTCTAACAATAAGTGGCTGTCCATTGCCAACAAAATCCAAGACAATAACTGCTCCATAATCTGCCTGCAAGAAACCAAAAGAGAACATATTGACAGTGATTACTTGAAAAAGTTTTTCCCTGCTAGAATTAATAATTATGATTATGTTCCATCTGTGGGAGCATTAGGAGGGCTCTTAGTTGCTTGGAATGACAGCTATTTTCATGGAGAATGTCTCTTCAAAAATACCTATTCCATCGCTATCAGATTCACATCTGTTCATACTTCTAGCTCTTGGATTCTGACCAACATTTATGGCCCTTGTGACACTGAGGGCAAAGCTGAGTTCCTTGATTGGTTTTAGAACATTCAAATGCCTTCAGATACAGACTGGATTATTGCAGGAGACTTCAATTATATAAGACACCCAGACAACAGAAACAGAGGATCAGGAGATTTCTCCAACATGATGAAATTTAATGAGGCAATCAGCACTCTAGGTTTGGTTGAGATCCCACTCAAAGGCAGAAAATACACCTGGAGTAATATGCAAGATGCACCACTTTTAGAAAAATTAGACTGGGTCTTCACTTCAGAGCATTGGACAACTTCTTACCCCAACACATTAGCCCTTCCTCTATCCAAACCTGTATCAGATCACACTCCATGCATTATCAAAGTTGGGACACCCATTCCAAAGTCCAACATATTCAGGTTTGAAAATTTCTGGCTTGAACATCCTGACTTCAAGGCAGTGGTGGAAAGAATCTGGAACCAGCAAGTGGATGAGCAAGATTCTGCCAAAATTATCACTTCAAAATTCAAAAGACTAAGAAAGGGCTTAAAAATCTGGTCCAAAGCAATTTCTAATCTTGCTGGTATCATTCATGCCACCAATGAATTAATTGCCTTTTGGGACACTATTGAGGAATTTAGAGTTCTTTCCACTGTGGAGTTCAATGGCAGAGAGATCTTAAAAGTTCATCTTCTGAAGTTCCTGGATTATCAAAGAACTTATTGGAGACAAAGAGCTACCATAAAATGGGTGAAATATGAGGATGAAAATTCAAAATTCTTTCAGGCCAAAGCATCTTTGAAGTACAGGCAAAATCACATCACAGTCCTACAGGATGAGTCAGGCAATGAGTATTCTGAGCACAACGACAAGGCTAACATTCTCAGAGCAGCATTTAAAGAAAGACTAGGGCAATCCAAAAACACCAGTAATCCCCTGCACCTGCAGGATTTGCTCACCAGAAGAGATGATCTACTTTGTCTAGAGGAGCCTTTTTCCAAGGAAGAAATTGATTTAGTGATCAAAGAGATGCCCACCAATAAAGCCCCTGGACCAGATGGTTTCAATGGAAATTTTATTAAAGCTTGCTGGAATATCATCTCTACTGATTTTTACAAGCTCATTGAAGATTTTCATCAAGGAAAATATTAGCTTGAAAGTATCAATGCATCCTTTATCACTCTGATTCCTAAGAAAGATGTCTCACTTACTGCAAATGATTTCAGGCCTATCTCTCTTTTAAACTGCTCCATCAAGATTATTACCAAACTGCTAGCAAACAGGCTCCAAAAAGTGATCCTTAAATTAGTCCACCCTCACCAGTATGGTTTCCTCAAATGTAGAACAATCCAAGACTGTCTTGCTTGCGCTTTTGAGTATTTGCACCAGTGTCATATGTCCAAAGAGCAAATTCTAATTCTAAAGCTTGATTTTGAGAAAGCCTTCGACCTAATTGAGCATTCCACTATTCTGGAGATTTTTAAGGCCAGAGGCATTGGAGACAAATGGTTAATGTGGATGAAAAAAATCTTCAAATCTGGCACCTCATCTGTTCTACTCAATGGTGTGCCTGGGAAAGTCTTTCACTGCAAAAGAGGTGTCAGGCAAGGGGACCCTCTTTCTCCTCTGCTCTTTGTACTTGCTGCTGATCTTCTCCAGTCTATTCTAAATGCAGCAATGAACAACAATCTTATCCACTCACCACTTCAACACTCATCTTGTCCTGACTTCTTCGTCATACAATATGCTGATGATACCATTCTGGTTCTTCCTGCAATTACATGTCAAATCAATCAAATCAAGAACCTCCTGCTGCACTATGCAGAATTTACTGGCCTGAAAGTCAACTATCATAAATCAGTTTTAGTGCCCATGCATGTGTCTGAAAGCACCCTCCAGGTCATATTGAACTCCTTGGGATGCCAACAAGGAAGCTTTTCCTTCACTTACCTGGGGCTACCAATGGGCATTTCCAAGCCAAAGATAGAAGATTTCCATCCCATCATGCAGAAGATTGAAAGAAGACTCTCAGGCTGCTCAACAATGCTATCATATGATGGAAGAATCTTGCTCATCAAGTCTGTTTTTGCTGCTCTGCCCATCTTCTTCATGTGCACCTTAACACTACCAGCTGAGGTTATAGATCAGATAAACAAATATCTCAGAAACTTTCTTTGGAGAAAATTTGGAGAAGAACACAGAGGCATTTGTTTAGTTGCCTGGAACAAGGTTTGCAGATCCAAAACACAAGGAGGTCTGGGGATTCTGGATATTAAAACTCACAATGAGGCACTTCTTATGAAAAACATCTACAAGTTCCTCAATAAGGAAAATATCCCCTGGGTCAATCTAATTTGGGAAACATATTATAGTGCAACTCCCCCAACTGCTAGACTGCAGGGCTCTTTCTGGTGGAAAGCCCATCTGAAACTTCTGCCAAAATTCAAAAAGGTTTCCACATGCTCAGCACACTCTGGGGATACCATTCTATTCTGGTCTGATTCCTGGAACAATACTCCTCTGAAAGAACAGTTTGCTCAGCTTCATTCTTTTGCAAAAGATGACAACATCACTCTTCAATCATTTGTGCAATCTCAGAGTCACATTGATCTCTTCAACCTGCCTCTCTCCAATCTGGCCTTTGAACAGCCCATAGAAATACAATCTGCGCTGCCTGCATTAACCAACCAAGAGAAAGACGGATGGATTTGCAATAAACAGCCTGGGAGATATTCCTCTATGAAAATGTATAAGGCGATTGTTGACTCCCATGAGACACACCCCTTCTTCAGTTACATCTGGAAAAGCACAAGCAGGCTTAAGCATAAAATCTTCTTCTGGTTGATAGCTCATGATCGAGTCAATACTAGAGATATGCTTATAAGGAGGGGAATGCACCTGGATGACAAAACTTGTCCTTCTTGCTCAAAAGCCTGTGATGAAACCTTGATGCACATGCCGTGGGACTGTGATTTTGCACAATCATGCTGGGATCAAATAATCCCCAACAGACTCAGGGGCACATCAGTGTTTGAAGATTCCATGCTCGCTTCAATGAATCTACCGAAGGAATTTGCTCTAGAGATAATTATGGTTGGATGTTGGGTCATTTGGACTCAGAGAAATGGAAAGGTCTTCAGAAACATCCAACAGAGTCCTCAAACCTGGAAGATCTCTTTCAAAGCAGAACTGCTACTTCTCCAGCATAAGATCAAAGACAAGCATTCCACTGCTTTCAATCAGTGGGTGTTAAACAGCTTCTAAACTATCATCTATGTTTGAGAAAACTGGAGAAGGATGATCTGTGTACACTGAACTTATTTTGTTTTTGTTTATTTGTTTTATATATTAATGAAAATATACCGTAGAATGATTGTTCTACGGTTCTGGGCTTCAAAAAAAAATATTTAAAAGTAATTTTGTCCATACTTTCAGGCAGTGGGAGTTCAGGTTGATGGTACCGATGGGGTGAATATGACAACAAATCATGCAGTGATCCCACCTTCCTCAGACAGCAAGGTTTTGTATTTACATTCCTTTTCCTCTACCACAAGATACTGTGTATTATATTTGGAAATAGTTCCACTAATATTCACATCGGGAAATATCTGGTCTTATGGCGCAACTGGCTCGGGACCGCCCGATCAGCCACACGGCCAGGCGCGCCTTGGTGATCATGGTGTATGTTGCCGTCATTTCGAGGTGGATGACGCTGTGTGGATTGTGCCGTGACCATTGGCGGTGCTAGACTCACAACCTTGTGATGTCATTTCATCTAGATTCTTGGTGTTTCTATATATTTTGTCATGATATACAATTTTCAGAGGGTTTAGCACAGTTTGTTATGCCAGTTGACATCACAAAGTATGTGTAGCGTCACCAACTGGCCGTAGCGTGTCTGCGCATTAGTGCATCCCTATTTTCATTCTATGTTTCCATTATCTATTACAGACAGAAACTTGAGAGATGTTTTGTTTGGCTTTATTGCCTCAAGAAGCTTTCCTTTTGTTAGGACTAGTTCTATCAGAAGGACATTCTTCACTATTACTGACGATTTATGTAAATAATTTAGGGAGGACCAACCCAATTGATGAAAGTGTTCAGGGGCCTGCTTCTGGCGAATGTCTTCTTTGCATTGCCTTTGATTGTGATATTTTTCCCAAGATATAACGAGGAGTCAAAGAATGTTCTTCTCAGTTTGTTTGACAGAAAGGAAGTCAGTAACGAGAAAATGATCGTGTTAGGACTCTTTGTAATTCACGCAAGTCTTGGTTCACTGGGTGTTCTCCTAGCTCACATAGCAGATGGTCCAGTGTGCACTGGGATCGTAGGCTCACTTACTCTGTGGATTATCATTTCTGTTGTGGGATTCATTGACTACATATTCTTGAAGACTCTTCCAGGAGGTGTGCTTCGATAGACCCCCCACCAAAAAAAACATAGAAGGGCATAATGGTCATACGGAAGAACGTATACCCACCTCCTATCGTACTGTATAGACCGACGTACGTATACCCGCACGCATGAAAAAAAAGGCCGCAGCGCGTCACGGGAAAAAAAGGCGTCTGCACGATCTTCTCGCCCGCCCGGCGATCACGCTCGTCACGTTCCATTTTTCGAACTGGCCGATCGCCGCCACGGCCGATCGCCACCGCCTCAACCCCGTACGACGCCGCATCTCAACGTCGTCGTCCGACGCCACCTCCGTTGCGACTGACCGCGCTGTCGTCCCCCGTCGCGGATCCGGCCCGTGCCTGAAGGCACGTCGACCTACGCCGGCGACGTCTACACCGTGGCCCTCGTCTTGCACGTTGCCGCCGTCTTGCATCTCACCCTCGTCTTGCACGTCGCCGCCGGCTAGACCCCTACCTGAAGGCCCGTCGTCCTACGCCGGTGACGTCTACACCGCGGCCCAAGGTTTGCCATCTAATCTCGCCATCTAAACCTAGCATGCTAGACGATGGAAGTGATGAGTTCATGTAGTGATCTAGGGTTTAGGGTTCATGTAAACATGCTGTCGCAGCGCCGCCTCCACGGACGACCGCATGATGTAGAGAGCTAGTGTTGCACTTGGGCATGATCCACTGTACGAAACTTAACTGATGATAAATTTTCAATGTTGTGCAGTTTTGCGAGTTAGGCATGTTGCCATGGACGAACAAACCGCATTCACGGGGGATGAGAATGGTACTGATAAGGTGACTCAGAGTGATAACGATATTTTTAACGAAGATGATGATAGCAGCGACAACGATTCGTGCTCGTCATATGATATCTTACCTCAGGAGGATTTTGATAATAATGAACATGGCACGAATAGTGAAAACGTAAGTGGCGTATATTTTGATTTCAGTAATGAATTTGCAAAGTATGGTAAGGCTAACTATTTATCTATGTTTACAAATTTGCAGGAAGATGTGGATGTTAACAATGTGCAAAATAGCTTTCAGGAATCATTCGCAGATAACTTGAGCCAGGTTCATTCATACATGTTGTACATCGCGCAATAGTATGAATTAAATGATAGTAATTGATGTACTTTCATATGAATTTTGTAGGAGGAGTCAGATGGTCCTAGCGGTGATCAGGATGAGGGAGAGATCGACATTGAGGAGGCTCGAAGGCAGCAGCAGATGATGGACACACATTGGAAGGTCATGGCTATGACCTTTCGGTCGCAAGGGAATGCATACATATTCTACAACAATCACGCCAAAGAGAACGGGTTTAGCATCAGGAAACAGAAGGTCAAACGAGGTGCTTCAGGAATGATACGGTACCGGCGGTTTCTTTGCTCCAGGGTAGGGAGAAGGCAGAGTAAATTCATAACCATGGAGGGCCGCAAGCGCAGGCTTACACCGGAGACTCGTTGCAATTGTGGTGCACATATGGTGGTGAAGCTGGACAGAGAACGTGGCATTTGGTTCGTCGCGTCATTCGCGGATGATCACAACCATGGGATGGCTCGGCCCGACGAGGTATGTTTTTTGTGGTCACACAGACGGATTGGAGATGGCAAGAGGGCAGAGATATTGGCGATGGAAGCGGACGGGATAAGAAAGCATATAATAATGGACAACTTCATCAGCAGGTACGGTTCGTACGATAAGTGCGGGCTTATCAGGCGGGACATTTACAATCTATGCTGCCGAGAGAAAATGAAGCTCATTGCAAAGGGTGATGCTGAGACGACAGTTGGCATTATGAGGAGCAGGAAGGAGAAGGACCCTGAGTTTTTTTTTTTGAGTATGTGCTTGATAAGGAAGGGCGACTGAAGAGTATGTTTTGGTGTGATGCATAGTTGCGGAGGGACTATCAGGACTACGGAGATGTGGTCGTGTTTGACAGCACCTATAAGATGAATAGATATGGTATGCCCTTCATCCCCTTTGTCGGAGTTAACAACCACCGTTGCACCACAGTGTTTGATTGTGCCATTGTTTCTGACGAGACCTAAGGGACATACGTGTGGCTGCTGCAGACATTTATGAAGGCAAACTGTCAGGTGAAGCCAAAGTCAATAATCACAGATGGTGACGCTGCAATGATTCGGGCTATTCGGACTGTCCTTTCAGATGTGTTCCATCGTTTTTGCTCATGGCATATCGAGAAAAATATGCAGAGGCACCTGCATTACAAGTCACTGGATGAGTTCAGATCGCTCCTGTACTATGCCACCTCTCAAGCCAACTTTGAGCAGAGATGGACCACTTTCTATAATAAATGGAAGAGGGATAGAACTGAAGAGTGGCTTAACAGGATGTACAGGAAGAGGAGTCTTTGGGAAGCTTCATATCTTTCTGATGGTTTTTTCCTTGGTATGCAAAGTAACCAGAGGAGCGAAAGCCTCAACTCCTGCCTTCACCTTCACCTGGACTACGGTATGACAATAGTTGATTTGGTAGTGCATTATGAGAACTGTATAGTTCGCCTCCGTGAGAACGAGGCGTACGATGACTACGAGGCACACCAGAAAGAACCACCGTCGGTTATTGAATATAAGGCCCTTGAGGAGCATGCTGCCAAAGTATTCACACCTGCTAATTTCTACATCCTACAAGATGATTGGCATAAGATGGGTCAGCTGGAGATATTTGAGACGCTCGTGGGAATTGAGCGTCAGACATTTATGGTGACATGGAAGGATAACCACAAGTTCAGGTACAATGCTGTTTATGAATCAGGTAACTCAGAAGAAACTGTAACATGCAGTTGTCTTAGGATGGTTCGAAAAGGGCTGCCATGCAAACACATTCTCTTTGTTCTCCATCATCTGAGCATAACTGAAATACCCAAGTGTTGTGTCCTTCATCGGTTGTCCAAAAATGCGAGAGATGGGTTGCCTGTGCAGCGGAAGAGTGATATGTTTGGATGGGGTTGGTCAGGGCCATTAGAGAGAGAACAGTATAGTCAAATAACCATAAAAACCGCAGAAGCTGCTCATGTTGCAAGAAATGATCCCTTCTTGTTCGACGAGTTGATGAAGTGTCTGGACAACATAATAGCGCAGAAAAAGATTTCAGAGGAGGAACTTATAGGAAGTAGAAGGTATGCTATGCTTATGAAGGAGGCAAGTCAGGCGCAACAAGTTGAACCTGGTATTGGTGATCCTAAGAAAGTTTCGACGAAGGGTGCACCTAAGAAGGGGAGGTCAAAGGGGGGCCCCGACGTTACGAAGAATGATAGGCCAAAAGATTTTAGAGAGAAGAAAAGTGGTCCTTTGCGCAGTCTGTGTAGTCTCCCAGGTCATAACAAGGCTACATGTCATCTGAACGAGAAGTAAGCTGCTACCTTCTTATTTTTGTTATGTTGCTAATTTGATTTCACCGACTATATTTTCTCACCCATTTCTTTATATTTTGTTCAGGAATCGGGCGTAGAGAAGCAGCTTGGTTTGTTGGAAGAACAAAAGTGGTCGCACGAGTCATGTCTGAATAACCTATATTGTTTTTTATTCGTACGTGTGTGCCAGAAAACTTAATAAGTGATTTGTTTATGTTTGATCAAAATATTTATGTGAACATATATGATATGACACATCATATTTGTTGAATGAATTGCCATGTTTTTTGTACTGCTGTGTGAAAGAGTTCACATTTTTAAATACTGTTCATTTTGCCTGACCAACGTTAATGGTCATTGTTGTACATGTGCTTTCCCCGCCAGACCGGCGTTGTGGGAAAAAAACGCCCGACCGGCAGCTGCTGGACCTGACTTGGATATTTTCCATCCCAAATCAAGCCTATGCAGGCGACTCAAGAGGTCCATAGGGCCCAGCAAAGGCCCAGCAGCTGGGTCCAACGGGGCGGCGAGGTCAGGCAGTGGTAGCAGAGGAGTTCGACCTCCCTACCAAGCCAAGCTATTTAAGCTGGTCGTCGCCCCCGCCCGCTTCCGAGGTGGGACTAAAGAGATGCGCCGGTAGGCCGCGCGCGCGAGGGCAGGGTGAGTGGGCCGGGGGAGGGGCTAGTTGGGGGCTTTCGTGTTGGGCCAAACTGGGCCGGGAGGCCACGGCTGATAAATCGAGCGTCCTAAGGGTTGCGTCGACCGCATGGAGTGGCGGCGATTATTTAGTCCCACCTCGCCAACGGAAGGGCACGCCGACCGGCTTAAATAGCCGCATCGGCGTACGCTCCCGAGCTCCTCTCTTACCAACGCCTTGTCAGCCCCGTTGGGCCTCACTTGTGGGCCCATTAGCGGGCCGAATTGACCGCCCGAGTCACCTTCGAGCTTGATTTGGGTTGGTTGTACAGTCCTCTATGGGGCCATGAGCGAAGGTCGGGCATTTTTTTTGTAACTCAAATATTTTTCCTCATACAAGTGGGCGGCCGCCTCAATTTACATGCGCGTCTAAGAGCCAGCAGATGGCGGAGTCATCATCACATAATCATACAGCATATACAATCTCAGTAAATCAAGTTGAAAATTCATCACAGAATCATCACTCATAATGATGCAAATATTGTAGCTAGTACCGACCACGACACGTTTATTTAGTTGGGAAACATGCAAAATCATGCCACATTACAATAAAGAAATGTCTTAATATCAAAATTGTACCAAGTGCCGACAACGGCACGTTTATTTAGTTGCGATAATATGCAAAATAATGTCCTAATAGGCAACACCCCATCCTCCGACTCATTTCTTATCCATGATCTTGAGAATCTTCTCTTTCACAGTTTTCATCGTGTTGCATTCTGAAAAAAGTATTTCAGCTAGAATGCGTCCCCTTGAAGAATTAACCTTAGCCTGGTCAAAGTCAAATATCCAATCATCTCCGTCCTAGTTTTCAACGCATTTCACCACAAAAAGACCACAAGAGACTCTGCAAGAAACCGTGAGTCAAGTATTGATCAATCATAGAAGTACATATAAATTCAACATTTAAACATAACCGTCCTCTTGTAACGGCATATCGTACTCCCTTATTGGCCAGGAAGATATGTCAGGATGTTCCATTTGTACAAGGGAGTTTACCTCCTCCGTATCTTTAGCTATTTCTGCCCTCTGAAATATGAATGTGAAATCCATATTAAGAACGAATCAAATTACTATATCTTGTTTTATGTAAAGTTGTAAGCTTACCAGCGTAGTAATCTTTGTAAGAACTCTCCTGCTGCTTTTACCAGTAGAATTTAAAACTTGAAACTCTTTTTTCTTGTTGTGCATGACAACTGTTATCCAATGATTTTCTTCCACATGAAAAGGAAAGTATGCCTACAACAAAGTTTATTCATGATGGTGTACACACAGATAGTTATGTAGTACGAAGGATCATACTAAAATGAAGTACCTTATCTTTGATGTAATACTCTTCTGTAACTCTAGACACCTGTAACACCCCCTTGTAATAAGTACTGTGATACTCTGTTAAACTGCCAAGTCATGATCATTTGCAGTGCCAAGTCATTTGGGTTAATAATCCAATTCAAATTCAAAATCTGAAAATCAAATTAAATTCCAAAGTGCAAATTGAAGTTGATCAAACTCTGCTGGAGAAATGTTATTTAATTAGCAAATAATCCAGTGGTCATGGCAAAATCATAATCATTGTTTTTGGAGTTAGCTAAGTGAGTGAAACAACCTGAAACAGCACTCAAAACAGACTATTTACATCTATTAAATTAATATCAAATTCAAATGGAATCCAAATATGTTCAAACCACTTTTTGGTGAGAGCTAATATTGCACTACAATATTTGGGATCACTTTCATATTTCACAAGATAGCAGAAGTGGCTTAACTATTTCCAAACAGTAGTGTATAAAAAGAAAACTAAAAGAGAAAAAAAAAGAGGGAGTCCACTGTTGGATGGGCCTAAGTGCACAGTGTGCAGGCCCAGTCCAACAGCAGCCCGCCGAGCCCCTTTCTCCCTCCTCCCGCTCTCTCTCCTCGCGTGTCGGCCGCACGCGTGCGCTCGTCGGCGATGCCGCACGCGTCGACCATCCGCGGCGCCCCGGCTAGGTTAAGAAGCAGCCCCGGCTCCCCCTCACCCTCTCCAACCCTAGCCGCCACTCTATCCCTTTCCCTCGACCCTCCTCTGTCTCGGTTCCGTCGACGCCGAGCGGAGCTGCCGCCGCAGCGGCGAGATCCCGTGGCCGCCGGCGCCGATCCGTCCACCCGAGCTGTCTCTCACCTCCGCCGTCGTCTGCTCGAGCTCCTGACGCCCTCAGGTGGAGCTGAGGAGCTCCGCTAGCGCCGCGCGACGTCATCCCCTTCTGCCTCTGCTCCGACGAGCTCCGTCGTCTCCGGCGAAGCCTCTGCAGCTACTAAACCTTCGAGGGCCTTCGGTGTGCCGCACGGTGAGCTACCCGTCCTCCGCTCCCCTACGTTCATCCTTACGCACGCCATAGTTAGCTGTCCCCGAGGCCGTGCTCTGGTTGCCGCCGGTGAGCTCGGTGCCGTCGACGTGGTCCTTGTCATCGCCAACAGAGGTCACCATTGAGCTCCTGGTGCTCCCAGGAGCCCGGCGAGCTCGAGCCCGAGCCTCCCGTGCCTCCTAACGTCATTCCCCCGATCTCCCGAACTCCACCGCCGCCAAACCTCGTCGCCGGCCCAGCTCCGGTCATCCCCTGGTCCGGCAAGTGCCCCAGCTGGATGCGCGACATCGCCAGCCTCCGAACGCAAGTAGAATCACGGAGAATAGAGCTCTGTAGCGAGATTCCGGCCAACTCCGGCGACCAACCGCCGCGGGAATGGCTCGCCGGAGTTGCTCCGGTGGCCGCCGGCGTGGTCGGCCCGGGCCCACCCCTTGGGTCACTGACCCGTGGGCCCAGGGGCCCGCGTTGACTAGTTGACCAAGTCAACTATGCTGACGTGGCCGACCCAGAGCCACTGACAGGCGGGCCCCGCCTTCCTGTTTAAATAGTTAAAACAAATTAGAAATAAAAATAAACTAATTAACCTAATGTCTCACTGACATGTGGGGTCCACCCCCTAATTAACCCTGGTAATTAAATTAATCCACTGTTTAGCCTAAACAGAGGCTGACATGTGGGTCCCACTGGACCCACATGTCATATTTGACTGGTCAACCGTCCTGTTGACTTGCTGACGTCAGCAGCGCGTCATGCTGACGTCATAATTCATTTCTGTTAAATAAAATAATTCCAGAAATTCAAATAATCTTTAAAAATTAATAACTTTTAAACCGTAGCTCGGATCGAAAAAGTTAAAACATGAAAGTTGCTCAGAACGACGAGACGAGTCTGATCGTGCCGTCTGTTTCTCCATCGGAACCTCCTACGTAAAAGAACTCGTAACTCCGGACCCAAATCCGGCAGATGAATAGTGCACACACGTCGGATATTAAATCCCAGAATAATTCTAAAAATAACTAAAATGACTTAGATGCATATTCAGGCAACCCTGCACTGCATCATAGCATAGCACGCACTGGTGGCATATGATTGCATATTGTTTACCTGTTTCCTCCCCCTCTTCTCTCTCGATAGACCCCGACGCAGACGTAGCTCCAGACGCAGACGCAGCTCCGGAGTACGACTACGTTCCCGGCGACACCCCTGAAGACCTTGCCCTTGCCCCAGAGCAAACAGGCAAGCACCCCCATTTTGAGCATGCCTATATCGCCTACTCTCTTCTCTCTTATGCTTGCATTAGAACTGCTACTGCTACTGTTTTCCTATATCTGCTGCATAGCCTGTTTATTGTAACCTGCCTTGCTACCTTACTGGTTATCCTAGACTGCTTAGTATAAGGTGGGTAGAGACACGACCGAGACCCCCACTTGATCCCGACTGCCCTGCTGGACATCAGAAGACCCGATCATCGGGATTGAAGACTAGACCATGGCCCCGCACATCACTCCCCTTAGTTGCCGACACTGCTGGGTTATCATCGAGTGCCGAGGGTGATACCTCGTCAGCACTTCTGATGTTAACCTTGTAGGTTAGTTACTCGGTCGTGGTAAGCGAGGGTGATTCCTTCTACACCACCCCCGATCACGACGTCGTCGCGCAACTCCTCAAGGTGGACCTCGAGGGTGATTCCTCCTTCGTTCACCTTGATGATAACATCGAGCGGGAATTCCATCGAGGGTGATTCCTCAGGGTTCCCTTCGGTGTCAGACACACAGTTACCTTGGATATTATGACTTGCACTAAACTATGATACTAAAGACGGGTCGGCCCTGAGGGGTACCCGCGCGAGCTTAACGCGAAGTGATGTGGAGTCGGGTTGACCTGGATGGTGCCCGCGAGATAACTACGAGGCGTGGCCGGGCATTCTTAGCCCTTGCCGCAAGTCCTCGAGACGGGGCAACGGGGTCACATCGATCGTGAGTCTCTGCTCGTTTCCGCGCGCTCCTAATCCACTACGGTTTGGATATTTGATCCGAGGGGCCTCTGGCCCGATAGCACTAACCATCACGTGGGCATAGTATGGGCGTTCTGCGTCGTACACATCAGCCGAAGCTTGTTGGACGTCAGTAAGGAGCGGCGCACGCCGAGTTGGACTGGTAACGCAACCGCGCTTGTATAAGGGGTTGCTAGGTCTGCTCTCGGTGGCCCCGTAACGTGCAGGAGTTCCCGGGGCGATGGCCCAAGACCCCTGGGGGCATAGGTTTAGTCCGGCGTGCTGACCTCTCTTATAAGCCTAGGTCGGGTTGCGGCGTGTTGCTTAGCCGAGGCCGGGCATGACCCAGAAAAGTGTGTCCGGCCAGAGTTAAGTGAGCGTGGTGGGTAAGTTGGTGCACCCCTGCAGGGAAGAAACTTCTATCGATAGCCTATCCTACGGTAACGGACACTCGGAGTTGTATCCCGATCGGTACAACTAGAACATGTGGTGAGAACTGGATAGTACGGCTCTGGGATTGCTTTCTCGCAGGGAGTCGAGAAAGGATCTCAGGTCGAGGTTGATGATATTACTACTACTACTTTACATTATGTTCATCTGCTCTCTCCTGATGCTGCAAGACTGTCGAAGATTGTTGAAGATGCTAGTCTTCGATAGGACTAGGCTTTCCCCCTCTACTCTGGCATTTCTGCAGCCCAGTCCACCTATACAGCCATTCCTTTGACAATGATGCATATGTAGTGTAGATCCTTGCTTGCTGAGTACTTCGGATGAGTACTCACGTTTGCTTTATTTTCTTTTTCCCCCATTTTCCATTTGATGCCACCAGACGACGGAGCCCCTGAGTCAGAAGCCCCAGCCGACGACCAGTACTACTATCCGCCTGGCGAGTACTACTACTACGAAGAGCCGTTCGACGACCAGGAGTAGGATCGGAGGGTCCAGGGCAGGAGGCCTACGCCTTTCGATCGTAGTTTTTATTTTTACCCCGCCTCTGTGAAGGCTTATCTCTCTCTCTGTAATATATCTGTACTCAGATATCTAATGCTTCCGCTGACGCTTGTATGCCATCGAGCTTGTATTCGAGCCCTCGAGGCCCTGGCTTGTAATATTAAGCTTGTATGACTTTATTTTATGTTTTAGAGTTGTGTTGTGATATCTTCAAGTGAGTCCTTAGGCTTGATCGTGCGCATTTGCGTGTATGATTAGTGCACGATTAAGCCGGGGTCGTCACAACACCATTTTAGTTTGGTTTGTGAAATGCTCCAGAAAATGTTTCTTAGAGTTCTTAACCTTTCCTTCACCACGAAGAACAAGCCAGTGGGACACCCAAGATGATATAATGTGACGATCACCACGAGGATTATGTGTCTGCATATGGTTGCAATAACAATTGATGACCTGAAAAATATCATAAGAGCAATACGGCTATTAGAAAATTAATAAAAATGACATATACAATTTAATAAATTAATGCTAATACTTACACCGCCATGCAACCACTTTTTTGAAGTGATGGCTTGAAGCATATCAGGTGTACATGTTCCCCCACCAATTCCTGATAACCCACAAGTATAGGGGATTGTTTGTAGCCTTCTTCGATAAATAAGAGTGTCGAACCCAATGAGGAGCTAAAGGCAGAACAAATATTCCCTCAAGTTCTATCGACCACCGATACAACTCTACTCACACTTGACGTTTGCTTTACCTAAAACAAGTATGAAACTATTTTGCAAGAATAAAACTATGAGTACTTTGCGAGAATAAAACTACAAATAAATTGCAAGGTAATAAAAGTGGATAGCTTTTGTCACCAAGAAAGTCATTTGTCCCTAGGCAATCGATAACAAGTTCCGGTAATCATTCTTGCAATTTTACATGAGGGAGAGGCATGAGCTAACATACTTTCTCTACTTGGATCATATGCACTTATGATTGGACCCCTAGCAAGCATCCGCAACTACTAAAGATCATTAAGGTCGTGAAACCCAACCATAGCATTAAGTATCAAGTCCTCTTTATCCCATACGCGACAACCCACTTACTCGGGTTTAAGCTTCTGTCACTCTCGCAACCCACCATAAGCGAATCATGAACATATTGCAAGACCCTACAGCAGGGGCCCCTCGTGTTTGCACGAGACGGAGGGCACTGTAGGATAGCACCATAAATAAAATATACAATCATACCAACCAAGATCATGATTAACCCATAGGACAAAACGGATCTACTCAAACATCATAGGATAACCATAGATCATTGGGAAATAATATATGGAGTTGAGCACCATGTTTAAGTAGAGATTACAGCGGGGAGAAGAGGTGTTACACTGCTGCATAGAGGGGGAGAAAGTTGGTGTTGACGGTAGCAAGATTGTTGATGAAGATCGCCGTCACAATCCTAGCCCCGGCAGCACTCCGGCACCACCGGGAGAGAGGGGGAGAGAGCCCCCGTCCTTCTTCTTCTTCCTTGGCCTCTCCCCTAGATGGGAGGAGAGTTCCCCCTCTGGTCCATGGCCTCCATGGCGGCGGATGGGCGGGAGCCCCTCCGAGATTGGATCTCCCTCTCTGTTCTCTTCTATTTCGCGTTTCCCAGATCTGGCCCTTCACCGTTTCTTAAATTCCCGGAGATCCGTAACTCCGATTGCGCTGAAATCTTTACACAATTTTTTCCATAAATTATCTTTCTTGCGCCAGAAGAAGGGCCCCAACCAACGTTCGAGGAGGGAACAAGATACCTGGGCACGCCCTAGTGGGTTGTGATCACTGTGGTCCCCCGTTTGCGTTGATTCCACCTCCCAAAAATCATAAATATTCCAAAATAATTCTCCATAAATTTTTATCGCGTTTGGACTTCATTTGATATGGATTTTCTGTGAAACAAAAAACATGCAACAAATAGGAACTGGCACTGGGCACTAGATCAATAGGTTAGTCCAATAAATCATATAAAAAGTTGCCAAAAATATGTGAAAGTTGTATAATATTGGCATGAAACAATAAAAAATTATAGATACGACGGAGATGTATCAGCATCCCCAAGCTTAATTCCTGCTCGTCGTCGAGTAGGTAAATGATAAAAAAAGATAATTTTTTGATCTGGAATGCTACCTAGCATAAACTTTATCATATGTCTAGTCATGGCATGAATATTAAGACATATGTGATTCAATGCAATAGTCTATAATTTGACATAAAGACATCAATACTCAGGCATGCCAATAAACAATCGTGTCTTTCAAAATATCAACGCTAAAGAAAGCTATCCCTACAAAATCATATAATCTTGTCATGCTCTGTCTTCTTAACACAAAGTATTTATCATGCACAACCCCGATGACAAGTCGAGCAATTGGTTAATACTTTTGAACGCGCTTCATCTTTTTCAACTCTCACGCAATACATGAGCGCAAGCCATGGATATAGTACTACGGGTGGAATAGAGTATGATGATAGGGGTAAATATAGAGAAGACAAAAAGTAAGAAAGTCTCACATCAACGCGGCTAACCGACGGGCTATGGAGACGCCCATCAATTGATATCAATGTGAGGAGTAGGGATTGCCATGCAACGGATGCACTAAGAGCTATAAGTGTATGAAAGCTCAATATGAAAACTAAGTGGGTGTGCATCCAACTTGCTTGCTCATGAAGACCTCGGGCATTTGAGGAAGCTCATCATCGGAATATACAAGCCAAGTTCTATAATGAAAAATTCCCACTAGTATATGAAAGTGACTACATAGGAGACTCTCTATATGAAAAACATGGTGCTACTTTGAAGCAAAAGTGTGGTACAAGATAGTAGCAATGCCCCTTCTCTCTTTTTTTTCTTTTTTTTCTTTTTTTTCTTTTTTTTTCTTTTTTCTCTCTCATTGTCCGGAGTCTCATCCCAACTTGTGGGGGAATCATAGTCTCCATCATCCTTTCCTCACTGGGACATGCTCTAATAATGAATAATGATGATCATCACACTTCTATTTACTTATAACTCAAAAGAAATAAAAATTACAACTCGAAACCTAGAACAAAGTATGACTCTATATGAATGCCTCTGGCAGTGTACCAGGATGTGCAATGATCTAGCATAACAACGATATCAAAAAACGGACAAGCAATGGAAATATCATGCTAGCTATCTTACGATCATGCAAAGCAATATAACAATGAATGCTCAAGTCATCAAAACGGAAGCGGTGGAAGTTGCATGGCAATATATCTCAGAATGGCTATGGAAAGGCCATAATAGGTAGGTATGGTGGCTGTTTTGAGGAAGATATAATAAGGCTTATGTGTGATAGAGCGTATCATATCACGGGGTTTGGATGCACCTGCGAAGTTTGCACCACATCTCGAGGTGAGAAAGGGCAATGCACGGTACCGTAGAGGCTAGCAGATTGCGAAAAGTTAAGAGTGCGTATAATCCATGGACTCATATTAGTCATAAAGAACTCATATACTTATTGCAAAAGTTTATTAGCCCTCGAAGCAAATTACTACTATGCATGCCCCTAGGGGGATAGATTGGTAGGAAAAGACCATCGCTCATCCCCGACCGCCACTCATAAGGAAGACAATCAATAATAAATCATGCTCCAACTTCATAGCATAACGAGAGACTATACGTGCATGCTTCGGGAATCACAAACCTTAACACCAATATTCTTACTAACCACAACCGTTTACTAGTACCTCCCACATATTACCATCTCTATATCGCAAAACTATTGCAAGGAATCAAACATATCATATTCAGTGATCCATAAGTTTTATGTAGGATTTTATGACTAACCATGCAATTGACCGATTCCTGTTGACTCTCTAAATAGGTATAAGTGAAGCAAGAGAGTTTAATTCTTTCTACAAAAGACCATGCTCTAATAAGTATAAGTGAAGCAAAAGAGCATTCTACAAATAACAATTTTCTATGTGAAGAGAAACAGGCAATCGAAACTTCAAATGATATAAGTGAAGCACATGAAGCATTCTATAAAGCCACACTCAAAAGATATAAGTGAAGTAAAATGAGCATTCTATAAATCAACCATGGACTATCTCATACCAGCATGGTGCATAAAAAATTAAAAATAAACACAAAATATGCTCCAAGATTCACACATATCACATGAATGAAACGAAGATGAAAACATACCGATACTTGTTGAAGAAAGATGGGATGCCTTCCTGGGCATCCCCAAGCTTAGACGCTTGAGTCACCTTGAATATTTACTTGGGGTGCCTTGGGCATCCCCAAGCTTGAGCTCTTTCCTCTCCTCCTTCTTCTCATATTGGGACCTCCTCGATCTTTGATCACTTCATCCACACAAAACTCAACAGAAACCTCGTGAGATCCGTTAGTATAATAATGCAAATCACTACTCTAAGTACTGTTGAAAACAAATTCATATTTTGTTTTTGCATTGTAGCTACTGTATTATAACTTTTCCATGGCTTATACCACCGATAAAAATCGATAGTTTCATCAAAACAAGCAAAACAATGCATCAAAAACAGAATCTGTCTTAAACAGGACAGTCTGTAGCAATCTGAACACCTACCATACTTCTGTTGCTCCAAAAATTCTGAAAAATTAGGAAAAAAATAAAAAATTTGTATAGCAAGACGGTGCAGAAAGTTTCAGAAACTTTTGACATTCCAGTAAAAAATGTAAAATCGTGCACTACAGCTAAAGTTCCTGTTTTTGCACCGCACATACCAACAAGCAATCTAATCATCCTAAAGGCAAATCTTGGCACATTATTTTTATAATACAATGGATTTGTATAAGGGGATAATTATTTTTTTGAAAAGTATTTTTAATTAAGATTCACAAAGCTTCCATGGGCATGAACAAAGTTCAAGGCTAGCTCTCACTTTCACAATGCTCGTCCCTCTCACTTTCACTTTTCTTTTTGTGAAGTTTTAAGTTCCCCTCTATATTTTTTTGTTTTTAAACTTTATAAAAGCATTCAACAGAAACAAATGACTCTCTAAAACTTTGGGTTGTCTCCCTGGCAGCGCTTTCTTTAAAGCCATTAAGCTAGGCATAAAGTGCTCAAGTAATGAATCCACCTAGATCCCAAGGTATATCAAAGCCAATTTTAATTAACAATGATTTGGCATTTAGTAGTGAGCACAAAGCAACATATATCATGCAATGACAAATTCTAACTCTCTTCCTATGCATCGTCATGTCATACAAGAACAATTCATGCACATCAAGTAAAGGCCAATACATAGCACAAGCAGTTTCTTGCAATTTTATCATGTTGGAAACATAGAGAGGTGGAGATATAGTTCCTCTCTCATAATAATTGCAAGTAGGAGTAGCAAGCACATGCATATTACATTCATCAAAATTATCATGTGCAACGGTAAAAGGCAACCCATCAATGTAATCCTTAATAAGTGCAACCTTCTCCGGTATAGTGTAGTTTGGAGAATTCAAAAAGATAATAGGACTATCATGTGTGGGTGCAATAGCAACAATTTCATTCTTAGCATAAGGAACTATAGCAAGTTCATCTCCATAAGCATAATTCATATTGGCATCCTGGCCACAAGCATAACAAGCATCAAGTTCATCAAAAAGGGATATTTCAAAAGAATCAACGGGATCATAGCAATTATCATAGCATTCATCCTTCGGTAAGCACGAAGGGAAATTAAACAATGTATGAGTTAAAGAGTTACTCTCATTAGAAGGTGGGCACGGGTAGCTAATCCGTTCTTCCTCCATTTGTTCTTCGCTCTCCTCATCATCTTTTTCATCCAATGAGCTCATAGTTTCATCATTTTCTTCTTCCATAGACTCCTGCAAAATGTTAGTCTCTTCTTGGACAGCGAAGAAGTACTCAATATATTCTTTAACATAAGCATTGGAAGCATAGTTTTCATAGCAATGTTTAAGTATGGCAAAAAATTTAGATTTGTAAAGAGTAGCATCATAATTTTCAATCAAAGAAGCAATTTCATAAGCACCCTTAAAAGCAACAAATTCTTCAATTTGTTCAACATCATAGTAATTATGAACACCTTTGGCATAAGAAGATACGATTCCATTATCCTTAAACTCACATTGGAAGGGAAGGTGTTTTTTAGGATCTTCAGAACAACAAGTAAAATCATGTATTTCACATAAATTCAAAGCATAGCAATACAAACTAATAATATGATGCCATAAAAGTTTCCCTTTTTGAGATAAGCGGTGTCGCACATAATAAGCATGCTCATTTAATGATTTTCCCTCAACTAAGCTAGTTGGGTTTTCAGCACGAGCACAAATGGATCGAAGATGATCCAAGTAGAAAGCTTCAGTAGTATGATAGATTTTGGGTGGTCCTTCAACCATTCGTTTAGCGGGTACAACTAATTTTTTTGGTATTTTGCGTTTCCTACCCATAACTAGAGATAGAAAACAAGAGCACAAAATAAAAACTACTTAGTGATAAAGCAAACAATCACACACGAGAATATTCACCCCACGCTATTGGTCCCCGGCAACGGCGCCAGAAAAAGGTCTTGATAACCCACAAGTATAGGGGATCGTTTGTAGCCTTCTTCGATAAATAAGAGTGTCAAACCCAACGAGGAGCTAAAGGCAAAACAAATATTCGCTCAAGTTCTATCGACCACCGATACAACTCTATGCACACTTGACATTTGCTTTACCTAAAACAAGTATGAAACTATTTTGCAAGAATAAAATTACGAGTACTTTGCGAGAATAAAACTATGAATAAATTGCAAGGTAATAAAACTGGATAGCTTTTGTCAACAAGAAAGTCATTTGTCCCTAGGAAATCGATAACAAGTACCAGTAATCATTCTTGCAATTTTACATGAGGGAGAGGCATGAGCTAACATACTTTCTCTACTTGGATCATATGCACTTATGATTGGACCCCTAGCAAGCATCCACAACTACTAAAGATCATTAAAGTCATGAAACCCAACCATAGCATCCCATACGCAAGAACCCACTTACTTGGGTTTAAGCTTCTGTCACTCTCGCAACCCACCATAAGCGAATCATGAACATATTGCAACACCCTACAGCGGGGGCCCCTCACGTTTGCGCGAGACGGAGGGCACTATAGTACAGCACCATAAATAAAATATACAATCATACCAACCAAGATCACGATTAACCCATAGGACAAAACAGATCTACTCAAACATCATAGGATAACCATAGATCATTGGGAAATAATATATGGAGTTGAGCACCATGTTTAAGTAGTGATTACAGCGGGGAGAATAGGTGTTACACCACTGCATAGAGGGGGAGAAAGTTGGTGTTGACGGTAGCAAGATTGTTGATGTAGATCGTCGTCACGATCCTAGCCCCGGCGGCACTCCGGCGCCACCGGGAGAGAGGGGGAGAGAGCCCCCCTTCTTCTTCTTCTTCCTTTGCCTCCCCCCTAGATGGGAGGAGAGTTCCCCCTCTGGTCCATTGCCTCCATGGCGGCGGAGGGGCGGGAGCCCCTCCGAGATTGGATCTCCCTCTCTGTTCTCTTCTGTTTCACGTTTCCCAGATCTGGCCCTTCATCGTTTCTTAAATTCCTGGAGATCCGTAACTCCGATTGCGCTGAAATTTTTACACGGTTTTTTTTCATAAATTATCTTTCTTGCGCCAGAAGAAGGGCCCAACAGACGTTCGAGGAGGGCACAAGATACCTGGGCGCGCCAGGGGGTGCCCGGCGCGCCCTGATGGGTTGTGGTCACGGTGGGCCCCCGTTTGCGTTGATTCCACCTCCCAAAAATCATAAATATTCCAAAATAATTTTCCGTAAATTTTTATCGCGTTTGGACTTTGTTTGATATGGATTTTCTGCGAAACAAAAAACATGCAATAAACAGGAACTGGCACTGGGCACTGGATCAATAGGTTAGTCCAATAAATCATATAAAAAGTTGCCAAAAATATGTGAAAGTTGTATAATATTGGCATGAAAGAATAAAAAATTATAGATACGACGGAGACGTATCAATTCCCGTCATGTGGACGACAGTTTTCCTACAAAGCTTCTCCGAGTCTGCTAGTGTCTGGATATAAACCTTCGCCGCCTCTATGTGTTCCTCATTAATGTAATCGGTACTAATTAGCACGGCCCTTATACCAAACAGACCTACAATAGTAACAAACAATGAATTAATAAAGTGTGCATGCAAGGACAGAAATATCTTCAAAGAATAAATTACCTAGCACTTACTTTTTTTTGGACGTTTACGTCCACCGTTATGCTGGTATGGTGAACGATAGTATTTTGACTGTTTCCGCTTGCGTTTCCCATCATGCTCCTTAGTGCCACTTTCTTTCGCATTTTTAATAAGGGTTTTTAGACTATCCATACTAATTTCCTCGGATTTATCGGCGCTAGACACGTCTGACACTGTATTTAAATTGTTGGGGGTTGCAGCAACAGATGGAAAATCTTTCGTGTCTATCGTTGCCAGGGATGGGTCGGGTGAATTACCATGATCCTCAATAACGAAGGGGTTGGCTTCATCACCTGTACCGGGTGTATTGTGATGCACACCTTTCTCACTAGTGAAGGATGCCTCCGTCCTGTCCTCCATATCTTTTTTTGCAGGAGTTGATTTCACTTCTATCCAATATTTTGGACCATACTTCCTCATCCACTCTTCACTTTGCTCCACAAACTCAACATCATCACAAAACCCCCTCTTTGGCTTGAAGACAAGACCTTTCTTCTCCAGATGCTCCACTACTATCTGCAATAACACATCGAAATCATAAATTACATGCAAACATTATGAATATTCCCAATGTAAATTGAAGTACACATCACTCATTACCTCAGCACATTTAGCAGGGAGAAGACAAATTTCTTTTTGTGTATCTTTCATGCATTTCATCACTTGATCTAACGTCGTGTCCCTACTCGACGAAGCCTCATCTCTATTATCTTTCCTTTTTCGGGCACGACCTGTTCGATCTTCTGGCTCAAATTCTTCCTCTGCATTTTTTCCTTCTTGAGCAATTAATGTTTGTCTATACTTCTCACTTATTAAGTCATCAATACATGACACGTTCAACGAATTTAAATTACTCAACATTTAGATAGTACCATAAGTGCATGCAGTACAAACGATAAATACTTACCGTCCCATTACCACGGCCGTATGACGTGTCGTAGGCGTCACGCTTCTTAGCCTCAACTTCTGTTCAATTTACCATCAACGGATATTCATGAGCCAGTGGATCGAATGTCTCTAAATCTAGTGGCTGCACTTTCTCCCAAAACAAGTACTGCATGAACATGAAATATATTAGCAATCTTTATTTTACAAACTATGGTTCAAAAGAAAAAATATAACGTACAATTTACCTGGATGAGGGCAAGGTTTCCAACCGGCCATATAAACTTTGTAAGATTTGATACCGTCTTTGTGATGCCATCAACGCAAACGTGTAAGGTAAACGCGTTCCAATTAAATGCTTTGATGGCCTCCACATCCTCCACTAACTTGTAAAAACCATTAGGAACTTCGTTCGTGGAGTGCGGTGCAAGAACCGTGCCAAGGAGAACCAACACAATTCTACGCACGAAATCATCATCATACGTGCCACTCGTAATGATGTTCTCAATCAGCTGGTCTGTCATCATTTCACCCGTACTGGAATCTACAAAACGACTCGGCACCTTCACCTTTGCCGTTAACCCCCCTTTACCTAGCGCTTTCATGGCATCTTTGCCCTTGTTCTCTAGCCCAAAAATGTCAAACACATCTTCAGTGCACAATGATATCGCACCGTTTTTTGATGGCATAATGAACTTTTTCTGTCCAAGGCATATGATTTAATTATGAATTTCAGCAAACACTTTCGCATGAGCACACTAGGAATCATCAACATTTTTTCCAATCTAGTGCTTGCAAAACGCTTTTTCTGCCTAGAGTTATCTTGCTGACCAACAGACACCACTTCTCAATAGAACAATATATCTCTTCGTACTCGTCCATCACTATGAATAGAAGAAAATAAAACATTAGGTACTGTATATGTCTACGTGCTACACATGATGAATGCACCGTGCGTTCGAAAAACAAAAAACTTACCTCCTACCATGTGGCCCTAGCTGTCCGGCTGCGGGGGACGACGGCGTGCTGTGGAACGGCGGACGGCGGCTTCAAAGACAGCGGACGCCGGCGTCAGAGACAACGGACGTCTTCCTGATGACGGCGGTGTGATGGGGCAGACTGGGGCATCGACGAGATGGGGCCAGATGGGGGCGGCGTGCGTGAGGGGGCAGATGGGGGCATCGACGAGATGGGGCCAGACGGGGGCGGCGTGCATGAGGGGGCAGGGTGGGGGCGTCGGCGTGATGGCGCAGAGGGGGCGTCGCGGGCAGGTGGCGGCATGCGTGAATCGCTAGGGTTGGGGAAGGGTAGCGTGCGTGACGTGGGCATATGGCGACGTTCGTGATGGGGCAAGCTGGCGGCCGGATCAGGTACGAGGTATCCCCTATCCCGATAGATCCTGTCGGGCCCGCGTCGCGTCGTTCTCCTTGGCCGCCCACAATTCAATGATTGGGTCGGCCCCCAGATGACGCGGGGTGGAGGAGGGGCAGGCAGACGGTGACAACGCGGGGGGAGGGGATAGGGCCACTAGTTTAGTCCCACCTCGCCCGCCGAAGGAGGCCCCGACAGTGAAGACGTCTCTTTTCACCTCCACCGAATGACACCAAACTTTTTCCATGTGCTCCATGCACCATGGGGAGCACGCACGACAATTTTTGGTATTTTTTTACGTCCGATGCATTTTCTAGAGTTTTCCGGGCGAAAAAATCCGAAAACGCTGCCCGGACATGACGCAACGTGCGTTTGGTGTCCGATTTTGTTCAAACCTTGCGTGGGGGCCTACATTGGGCATGCACACACCCTCGCAAAAATTGGTTTCGTTTCATGCATGCGATCACGTATCCCTAGTGCAACCAGTACTGTTCGGGTGTGCCGGTAGGGCTACTCTCAACGACGTTTTTTTTTCACCTCCACCGAATGACACCAAACTTTTTCCATGTGCTCCATCACCATGGGAGCAGCACGACAATTTTTGGTATTTTTTTACGTCCGATGCATTTCTAGGGTTTTCCGGCAAAAATACCCTAAAAAAACACTGCCCGACTGACGCACATGCGTTCGGTGTCACATTTCTTCAAACCTTGCTGGGGGCCTACATTGGGCATGCACACACCCTCGCAAAATTGGTTTCTTTTCATGCATGCTGATCACGTATCCTTAGTGCACCCACTGTTCGGGTGTGCCGGTAGGGCTACTCTCAAAGACGTTTTTTTTACCTCCACCCCGAATGACACCAACTTTTTCCAGTGCTCCATGCACCATGGGGAGCATGCACGACAATTTTTGGTATTTTTTTACGTCCGATGCATTTTCTAGGGTTTTCCCGGCAAAAATAACCCTAAAACACTGCCCGGACGTGACGCAACATGCGTTCGGTGTCCGATTTCGTTCAAACCTTGCGTGGGGGCCTACATTGGGCATGCACACACCCTCGGAAAAATTGGTTTCGTTTCATGCATGCGATCACGTATCCCTAGTGCAACCAGCATTGTTCGGGTGTGCCGGTAGGGCTCTACTCTCAAACTTTTTTTTCACCTCCACCCGAATGACACCAAACTTTTTCACATGCTCCATGCACCGGGAGCACGCACGACAATTTGGTATTTTTTGACTCCGATGCATTTTCTAGGGTTTTCTCGGCGAAAAAAAACCCTAAAACTCTGCCCAGACGTGACACGACGTGCGTTCGGTATCCGATTTCATTCATATCTTGCGTGGGGGCCTACATTGGGCATGCACACACATTCGGAAAAATTGGTCTCATTTCATGCATGCGATCACGTACCCCTAGTGCAACCAGCACCGTTCCGTGTGGCCGGTAGGGCTACTCTCAAGATGTTTTTTTCACCTCGGCGAATGACCCCCAACTTTTTCCATTACTCTCAGGCACATGGGTAGCACGCACGACAATTTTTGGTATTTTTGATGTCCATGCATTTTCTAGGGTTTTCCTCCAGGCGAGAAAACCCTAAACCTAAACTGCCCGCGCGCTGGAGCGACGATCGTTCGGTGTCCGATTTCGTTTATATCTTGCGTGGGGCCCTACATTGCGCATGCACACACATTCGAAAACATTGGTCTCATTTCATGCATGCGATCACGTACCCCTAGTGCTACCAGCATCGTTCCGGTGTGCCGGTAGGGCTACTCTCAAAGACGTTTTCTTTTCACCTCGGCCGAATGACCCCTAACTTTTTCCACATACTTCAGGCACCATGGGTAGCACGCACGACAATTTTTGGTATTTTTTGACGTCTGATGCATTTTCTAGGGTTTTTCAGGCGAAAAAACCCTAAAACACTGCCCGGACGTGACGCGACGTGCGTTCGGTGTCCGATCTCGTTCATATCTTGCGTGGGGGCCTACATTGGGCATGCACACACCCTCGAAAAGATTGGTCTCATTTCATGCATGCGATCACGTACCCCTAGTGCAACCAGCACCGTTCCGGTGTGCCGGTATTTCATGTGTTTGTTCCATGTTTTCTTGAAGCCATATTTTCTGTACGCCTTATTTCTTATGTTTTATTATTATTTTTCAATATTTTTCGTCTTACCATATATTCGTGTACAAGTGCATCATCGAATCAACACTCTCTCGAATGAAATGGACGAAAAAAAAATTTCACTCAAATTTCGTTCAACATAGATAGATATTTTACATAGCCCAGCGAACTTTAAACGATAATGATAAGTTCATACATAAAAGACTACTACTTTAGCTTAGAACAACATAACGAAATTAAACTAAAAATGACATTAAAAAAACTACTCCTCGTCGCTATCGAGGAGGTCGATCACGACCGGGCTGTCGCCGCCGTCGTCGTCGCTGCTGTCCGCGAAGACGTCATCCCAGTCGATGCCGCCATCGTCGGGTGCTTCCACCTGCTCCTGCGCGTCTGCCGCTGCCCCTTCTGCCATCACCGCCGGTGCCTCCTCCCACTCCGCCGGCGCCATCGCCGCCTGCTCTGCCGCCATCGCCGCGGTCGCTTCGATTGCGGCCGCTACCTCGGCGGCCTCCCTCGCGGCGGCGGCCGCCGCCGCCGCCACCTCCGACGCCCGTAGGGCCACATGGTAGCCCGGGGTGTCATCCGGATCGCCGTCCTCACGGAGGATGACCTGCTCCGGCGGTAACTCGAACTCCGGCGGCGAGGGAGGGCGGCCGGCGCGGGCGCCGCTGCCTGGGGGCCCGGTGACCACGGGCACCTCCACGGCGGTCCTCCGGCGGTGGCGGGGCACGAAGACAGCCGCTGCGGCCCGTCAGGTCGGGGGTCACGCCGGACGCCGCCAGCCGGAAGGCAGCCATGACCTCCTAGTAGTCCTTCCCGCGCCAGAAATCACGGCGGCCGCGGATGTTGTGCCGGCCGCCGGAGTGGCTCCGGAGCTCCTCCTCCATCGCGTCGGGCCCCGGCGTCGCGCAGCCGTCCTTGTCGATCTTCCAGCTGCATGGAAGATGATAGCCCGGCGGCACGGGGAGGTAGTAGTGGTGGAGTTCCTCCGTCTCCGGCACGCCGATGCTGGTCGGCCAGGCGTCGGGGACATCGTCGTCGTTGCCGCCGGCGCTACTGCTGCCGCGGTGGAACGACATCGCCGGGTCGTCGGGTGGGAGGAGGCTCGGCTGTGAGGGGCGTCGGGGGTGTGGTGTGATGCCGGCCGAGGAGGCCGCTGGCTTTATATACCTGTCCGGGGGCGACGAGAGGGGGCGGCCGGCTTTAATCGGCATTAATGCCCACCTCTAGACCGGACAGGGGCGGCAGGCGACGGGACGAGGCGGGGCGGCGGGTGGCAGGCGACGGGACGGGGCGACGGGGCGGAACACGAGGCGGCGGGCGAGGTGACCGCGGTGGCATGCGGCAGGTGAGGAGGCGGCAGCGGTGGCGCGACAGGCGAGGCGATCGCGGTGGCCGTGCGGGAGGTGAGGAAGCGGCGTGCAGTAGGCGGGCCGTTGAATGCGGGCGGTAGCGCGTGGGAGCGGGCGCATTGAATGCGGGTGCAGTCAACCACTACGTGTTGCATGCGGGCGCCGTCAACCGCGTTACGCGCAAACCTCCCCTCCAACCCCCCCCCCCCCCCCCCCCCCCCCCCCCCCCCCGCGCGCGCGATGAGCGTGTCCGCATGCACATGAAGCGGTTGACGGCGCCCGCATGCAACACGTAGTGGTTGACTGCACCCGCATTCAATGCGCCCGCTCCCACGCGCTACCGCCCATTCAACGGCCCGCCTACTGCGCCGCTTCCTCACCTCCCGCACCCACCGCGATCGCCTCGCCTGTCGCCCACCCCCCCTCCTCACCTCCGCATCCCCCGCTGTCCCCTCTCCGCCCCGCCTCCTCTTTGCCCCCCCGTCCCCCGCCCTCCTCCCCCCCCTCGCCCTCCCTCCCGCCTCCTCCTCCCTCTGGGTCTGGGCATTAATGCCGATTAAAGCCGGCCCGCCCCTCTCGTCGCCCCCGACAGGTATTAAAGCCAGCGGCCTCCTCGGCCGCATCACACCACACCCCCGCCGCCCCTCACACCGAGCCTCCTCCCACCCGACGACCCGGCGAGCGTTCCACTCCGATCCAGACGCAGCGGCAGCAGTAGCGCCGGCGGCAACGACGACGATGTCCCCGACGCCTGGCCGACCAGCATCGGCGTGCCGAGACGGGGAACTCCACCACTACTACCTCCCCCGTGCCGCCGGGCTATCATCTTCCATGCAGCTGGAAGATCGACAAGGACGCTGCGCGACGCCGGGGCCCGACGCGATGGAGGAGGAGCTCCGGAGCCACTCCGGCGGCCGGCACAACATCCGCGGCCGCCGTGATTTCTGCGCGGGAAGGACTACTAGGAGGTCATGGCTGCCTTCCGGCTGGCGGCGTCCGGCGTGACCCCCGACCTGACGGGCCGCAGCGGCTGTCTTCGTGCCCCCCACCGCCGGGAGGACCGCCGTGGAGGTGCCCGTGGTCACCGGGCCCCGGCAGCGCGCCCCGCGCGGCCGCCCTCCTCGCCCCGAGTTCGAGTTACCGCCGGAGCGGACAGTCATCCTCCGTGAGGACGGCGATCCGATGACACCCCGGGCTACCATGTGGCCCTACGGGCGTCGGAGGTGGCGGCGGCGGCGCCCCCCGCGAGGAGGCCGCCGAGGTACGGCCGCAATCGAAGCGACCGCGGCGATGCGGCAGAGCAGGCGGCGATGGCGCGGCGGAGTGGGAGGAGGCACCGGCGGTGATGGCAGAAAGGCAGCGGCAGACGCCAGGAGCAGGTGGAAGCACCGACGATGGCGGCATCGACTGGGATGACGTCTTCGCGGACAGCAGCGACGACGACGGCGGCGACAGCCCGGTCGTGATCGACCTCCTCGATAGCGACGAGGAGTAGTTTTTTTTTAATGTCATTTTTAGTTTAATTTCGTTATGTTGTTCTAAGCTAAAGTAGTAGTCTTTTATGTATGAACTAATCATTATCGTTTAAAGTTCGCTGGGCTATGTAAATATCTATCTATGTTGAACGAAATTTGAGTGAAATTTTTTTTTTCGTCCATTTCATTCGAAGAGTGTTGATTCGATGATGCACTTGTAACGAATATATGGTAAGACGAAAAATATTGAAAAATAATAATAAAACATAAGAAATAGGCGTACAGAAAATATGGCTTCAAGAAAACATGGAACAAACACATGAAATACCGGCACACCGGAACGGTGCTGGTTGCACTAGGGGTACGTGATCGCATGCATGAAATGAGACCATCTTTTCGAGGGTGTGTGCATGCCCAATGTAGGCCCCCACGCAAGATATGAACGAGATCGGACACCGAACGCACGTCGCGTCACGTCCGGGCAGTGTTTTAGGGTTTTTTTCGCCTGAAAAACCCTAGAAAATGCATCAGACGTCAAAAATACCAAAAATTGTCGTGCGTGCTACCCATGGTGCCTGAAGTATGTGGAAAAATTAGGGGTCATTCGGCCGAGGTGAAAGAGAAAACGTCTTTGAGAGTAGCCCTACCGGCACCCCGGAACGATGCTGGTAGCACTAGGGGTACGTGATCGCATGCATGAAATGAGACCAATGTTTTCGAATGTGTGTGCATGCGCAATGTAGGGCCCCACGCAAGATATAAACGAAATCGGACACCGAACGCACGTCGCGTCACGTCCGGGCAGTTTTTTAGGGTTTTCTCCGTTTTTGGAGAGATTTTCCCGGCAAAAATAACCCTAAAACACTGCCCGGACATGACGCAACATGCGTTCGGTGTCCAATTTCATTCAAACCTTGCATGGGGGCCTACATTGGGCATGCACACACCCTCGCAAAAGTTGGTTTCGTTTCATGCATGCGATCACGTATCCTTAGTGCAACCAGCACTGTTCGGGTGTGCCGGTAGGGCTACTCTCAAAGACGTTTTTTTTACCTCCACCGAATGACACCAAACTTTTTCCACGTGCTCCATGCACCATGGGGAGCACGCACGACAATTTTTGGTATTTTTTGACGTCCGATGCATTTTCTAGGGTTTTCCCGGCAAAAAAACCCTAAAACACTGCCCGGACGTGACGCAACATGCGTTCGGTGTCCGATTTCGTTCAAACCTTGCGTGGGGGCCTACATTGGGCATGCACACACCCTCGGAAAAATTGGTTTCGTTTCATGCATGCGATCACATATCCCTAGTGCAACCAGCATTGTTCGGGTGTGCCGGTAGGGCTACTCTCAAAGACTTTTTTTTCACCTCCACCGAATGACACCAAACTTTTTTCACATGCTCCATGCACCATGGGGAGCACGCACGACAAATTTCGGTATTTTTTACATCCGATGCATTTTCTAGGGTTTTCTCGGCGAAAAAAAACCCTAAAACTCTGCCCAGACGTGACACGACGTGCGTTCGGTATCCGATTTCATTCATATCTTGCGTGGGGGCCTACATTGGGCATGCACACACATTCGGAAAAATTGGTCTCATTTCATGCATGCGATCACGTACCCCTAGTGCAACCAGCACCGTTCCGGTGTGCCGGTAGGGCTACTCTCAAAGATGTTTTCTTTTCACCTCGGCCGAATGACCCCCAACTTTTTCCATGTACTCCAGGCACCATGGGTAGCACGCACGACAATTTTTGGTATTTTTGATGTCCGATGATCTTTCTAGTGGTACTTTCCAGGC